>OZ007500.1:60986351-61676563 GCA_963931805.1 Microdon myrmicae | reverse complement strand
TTTATTCGTTTATCGGGATTTTGTATTGGATCGGGGTAATGGATTTTGTAAATATGAGTTTGGGTATAGGGATTTGGATATGAGTGGGGAAAGGAGATGGTAGGGCTTTTCAGAGCACTACAAGTTATCTTACTGTTTTCTTTCTTGCAAATGATTTCTTAATGACGGTAGTAGATCGCTGGAGTTGTGCGATAAAACTCAGACAGATAAGGCTGTCCTCCACATATAAAAGAGTTTTGCAACATGTAGAAATTAAGTGATTGGTTTAGATGTTATACGAGTATTACAGGTGTCCCACTATGTTCTTTCGTAATCAGATCGAAAATGTATTTTTCTATAGTTACGACAAAAGACCACTGTGGTATTTGGGTGTCGCAACAAAGTCATAAGGACTTCAAAAAAGAGGGGATACTGCGTCGTGATCTTCTTGGATTTCCACAGGTATTTATATGCGACTCCCAACATCCGCATTCAAGGTGATTGACAATCTAGGCGTGTACTTCCTCTGTTCATTTAAAGTTCCACGTGTCGTTGGATGTAAATGAGTCTCTTACCTCAGAGACCCGGAATAGCGATCACGTGCGGCAAGATAACGGGATTCAGATGCAGAAAATACTGTTTGTTCGGCGGGTAGGATAATAATAATAATGAGGGACATTTGGGTTGTATTTTTTATAAGTCTAGACCCTGTGGCGTTTCTTTAGAACGCCACCCATCAGCTTCCCATTATTTAGATAAAAACCCCCATCTAGGGCATACTTAAAGCTTAAAAACGAGTATAAAGGCGATTCCAACTTGAGCGCCATTACTTACCTGGAAAGTAGGCATAGCAAATTTTCCATCACTGCAATTACACGCAGACTTTTTTACCCTCATGAGATTTCCCCACAATGCATCTTCGGAAACTTCCTAAAAGAGAAATCTCATTCATATCGTACGACGTCATCGTATGGCGCCATCGATATTACCTAAAAGAGCATAATTACTCCAAGCGCATCATCTTCTTAGGTAAGAAATACGGTCGCACCACCGGCAAACACGATGCAAGCTTGAACTAATTCGGCGCGAGTTAAGTAATCTAGACTATTTCAAAAAAATATATTTTGTTTAATTAAATACTTAAGTCTAAGATTACTAATCTTTTTGATAGTTCTATATCGAACTCTGGAATTAATTAAGTAAACGTTAATTTACATTAAAAAATATATTTGTTTTAATTAATAATAATAATAAATTGAAGAATTGCTACTTAAAAACCATGCTCACTCGATCAGTATCACAAACGAAAAAAAAAGTGGAATCGCTCTATCATTATTATCTGACTGTCGATTCGTTAAGATTATCTGAGGCGACATCTAGTAGTTTGGATGGTGATGTACTTTCGTTATGTTGTATGGGATTACACGATTCATCTGTTGGGTGTCAATAAATGATTACTCTTTGGGTGATTCATATTTTTATACAATTCTATATATTCTATAGTCTTATGAGGATATGAATAAATCGGGCCTTAACTCGCGCATATCTCTTGTTGAGTGTCGCAGCACACACATCCAGGAGATGCTTCTTCTTTTCTGTGTTTTTTCAAGCATCTCGGTCGTTGAATCGATCGACGGTGGATGTAAGGAACTATGCCTGAATGCCAACAACACACACACGGTCAGCAACAATGTTTCTTATAATCGCTGATCGTGTAAGCACATTCAACCTTGTTCAGGATGACTTGCCCCAGCTGCGAATATTGTTTATATTTATTTAATTTCAAGTTCATGGTTCGCATGCTGGGCGACACAGGCGATGAGCAGCAAAAGGGATCATCGTCTCTGTGTGTTTTTCAACCCTTTCTGCGGGATCCATATACAAGGGATTGTTACCAAATATGGTCATCGAGGCGATGAAAGAATATATGGTATTCTATAGCTTCGATGAAAATAAAAAAAATCGCGTTCTAGATTCCGTGGAGGCAGGCCGGGCCTCCACGTTAAATAAACATACAAGTGAGAGTTCATTTTTATTCGTCTGAGAGTGCGGTCGCTTAGCAAGGGTCGGATCTAGCAACTTGTTGAATAGTGTGGAACAAATAGCGAGTCATAGTTCAGTGCGTTGAGTAATAAGACACAAGTGAATACACTTTCTCGATGTTACCTTAAATAAAACTTAAGTAAATACACCTTTATCGGTATTAATAAAACCTAAGTGAATACACTTTTTCTATATTAATGTGTTGGAAAGGGAACGCTTACAGAGTGTTCTGGTAACAACCTTAGTAGTTCAGCAAGCAAGCTTCGTTAATGGAGCTGCATCCGCTTATTACTTGCGCCACCAGAGATAAGTTAGGTAAACTTGCTAAGCTGAATGAAACGGTCAGCTGATGAATTTATGAAGTGTTTCTGATTCTTCTTGACTTGTATTTGGACGTTGGAATTACATCAAATCCATAAATTTCATATTTGTTCTTTCTCATTCGGAGATTGACGGCGAATTGTCATTTTTCCGAATTTATTTTCGACGTATTATTTTTATTTTATTATTTTTTTTCTCCGCCAAGTAGAATTTGCATAAAGTAGTTTATGCAAATTAACTACTTGGCGCGTTATTTCCTTTTACAGGTAAAGAGGGGAATCAAAGGGGGATTAGTGGATTCTGGGGGGACCTGGACTCAATGTCGGTCCGTAACAATACAAGTCTCTGAAACGTAGCTGGTGCTCCCTTCAGACCAAATGGCATACGTTTGAACTCATAGTGCCCGTAATTTGTGCTGAACGCTGTCTTATTTTGATCCTTCGGATCTACTAAGACTTGGTGGTAGCCGCTGGCTAAATCGAGCGTGGAAAAATAGCGTGAGTGAGCGAGCTGGTCTAAAATGTCCTCTATTCGAGGGAGAGGGTACGCATCACCGATGGTTTTGTCGTTCAGTTTTCTGAAATCGACCACAACTCTCCATCGGGTTTTTCCATCGGGGCCCGCTTTCTTAGGAACTACCAAGAGTGGTGAGTTCCACGGACTTTTGCTTGGTTGAATGATGTCATTCTCCAGCATCTCCCGTACTTGCTCGTTGATCACCTCTTTCTTGCACTCAGGCAGACGGTACATTCTTTGATTTATCGGTGCTTGATCCTGTATCACCGGTATCTCATGCGTTATTGCACTGGTATATGTTAGGAGATCACCTTTAAGGTGGAAAATATCGTTAAACTCCTCACATATTTCCATGGATTGACATTCTTGAGGACTTAGGTTTTTACCTAAGTGGAGTTCCTCGTGTAATTGTGTCAACCTTGGATCTTTTGGTAATTCCTCCTGTGAGAATAAATGTCGGATATACTGGAGGTTGTCTCCCTCCGAAAGTTTTTTATCCGCATCGTATTCCGTAGAACGGTTGTCCTCATTTTCCAGCGGAAATGTGGAAAAGTCCTTCATTGGATGTAACTCCACCATGATCCGGTCTATGGTTTGGAGGTAGTTTGCGATATTGAGTACCTCTAAATGGGCACTCTTCGCTTTCCCTACAATACAGTTGGATATGAAAATCCCTGATTGCATTTGTTTAGGTACTAGCACTACCTCTTCCCGAATTTCTATGGGAAGTCTCAGCATTTTTCGTGAACGTGCCGGTATTATTGCCGGTTTGTCCAGAAAAATGTCAACCTCCGAAGCATTTAGCAGTGATTGTTTCACCACTGTTGCTTCTTTGTTAGCTTTCTTTGGTTTGTCAGCTATTAATGTGGGGTTGGAATGCTTGGAGCCTGACAAAATATCGCCCCCTTTTCCCTGTTTGGGTAGGGTATCCGGTGTATTTCCGACCGCGGTCTGGATCTCTATGGATCCCCTTGGCTCGGATTCCCGACTGGTTGCCTTATGTCTTGGCGTCCGCTTCCTACCTTTTGTAAATTCAACGGAAAAACTTACCGGATTTACATTGGTTTGGGAGAATTCCAAACAATTCCCGGGTCCGTTGACTTTGCAATTCCTAGCTAGGAAGTCGTTTCCTAACAACCCATCTTCTGACAATCCCGGTAGGGAGTCCATTACCTGAAAGTTACAGGAGATTGGTTGGGGCAGTTTAAATATTCCCTTACAAAAACCCCTAGACTTCCCTTTTCCAAAAAGCGTTTGGAGAGTAGTGGCCTTTTTTGTATCCAGTGTTGTTCCATTTTGGAGTGCTTTCAGTTTAAGAAGGCTCATCTCCGCACCTGTGTCCACTATTAGACATGTAGTGTTTCTACATCCTATGTCTAATGGGAGCTGGACTATTGGAACTTTTGTTGGTGGTTGAGGACAGTTTTCTTTATTTGGCGGCTTTAATTCGGTCGGGTTGGGGAATTCCTGCCCGACCTCTGGGAGTTTTCCGACTTCTCCCATTTTGCTTTTAGTCGACACACTGTCGCCATGTGGTTGTGTCGCTTACAAAATGTGCACCATTCCCCGTTCTTCTGTCGCCTATATCCCTTTTTTGGCGTCTCTGACGCGTCCGTAGTGGTTGAATTCGACTGTCTACGGTTCGATTCGGGTCGATGGCGTTGTAATCGGTGTTGGCGTTGTTTTATTTTTCGAGCCTCTGAGTGTTCAGTACTGCTCGTACTAATACTACTCTTGGTTCGAGTCTGTTTACCGCCTTTGTCGCATGGCTGTTTGCTGTCCTTTGACTTTTTTCCTTTTTGGACTGTGTGCCATTCTGTATTGACCGTGCAGGTCTTTGGGGTGTGGTCACTACGTACAGACTTAACCACCTTGGGTGTCTTTGTTGGCTTTTGTGGTTTTATCCACTTTGCCTTGATACGACACTCGTCCCCTGTGTGACCCTTTCGGCCACAAAACTCACAACAACATCGAATGCTGTACACTCTACGATTCGATGTAGTTGCTTGTTTCGATGTGGATGGTCTGTCCTGCTGGTTTGAGGTATTCACCGGTGACTTCCTTTGGTTCTGTGACCTTATTTGTGTAGGTTCAGGATTCTCCGCCTTCCTTTGTGTATTAAGTGTCCGACAATCCTGGGCATCGTGCCCATATCGATCACACTTTGTACACTTTGGTGTGTTCCGGCGTCGAAGGCATTCATCGTATACATGCCCTTTTCTATTGCAGAAGCTGCAAGTCATGCGTGCTACCCATGGATTTGGTGTACGCTTGTCCCTACCTTGGCTAGAGGAGGGGACTTACTGTGTTATATCTTTGGTATCTTGTGATGATGTGGCGGCTCGCGTCAGGTTGCAGGGGGCGTTGAAGGCTGCTCCCCTGTTCAGCAAGCTTCGTTAATGGACCTGCATCCGCTTATTACTTGCGCCACCAGAGATAAGTTAGGTAAACTTGCTAAGCTGAATGAAACGGTCAGCTGATGAATTTATGAAGTGTTTCTGATTCTTCTTGACTTGTATTTGGACGTTGGAATTACATCAAATCCATAAATTTCATATTTGTTCTTTCTCATTCGGAGATTGACGGCGAATTGTCATTTTTCCGAATTTATTTTCGACGTATTATTTTTATTTTATTATTTTTTTTCTCCGCCAAGTAGAATTTGCATAAAGTAGTTTATGCAAATTAACTACTTGGCGCGTTATTTCCTTTTACAGGTAAAGAGGGGAATCAAAGGGGGATTAGTGGATTCTGGGGGGACCTGGACTCAATGTCGGTCCGTAACACTAGCGCCGGATAGGTGGCGCTTAGGTCAACAAGCAGGGCATATATAAACAGTGGCACCGATGACTTTCTATCTCACTTCACTTCGGAACGTTCCTGCAGTCAGACATACTGATCGTGTGCTCGTGTACAACCAAGATTGAAAAAAAAAAAAATTAATTCGTAGACGTTAAGTCGTCGACGATCGAACGCGTTCACATCGAACCTTATGTGATATATTGCGTTTGTTCGTGAGTATTGCGACAAATTATAATTACAAAAAAAAAAAAAAAAACACGTAATTTTCGCTGGATGCCGTAGTTGAAATCTGTCTTCACAGATGCCAGACAACGACCCGAGCGCTACCCGGGAATATCTATTGGAACGGAAGAGAAGAGCCATTGAAACTCTTCAAAACTCATCTAAGAAGACCACAAAAATGGAAAATCCAGGAAAACACATGAACTACGAACAAAAATTCCACGAAGCCGTGGAATACATCCAACAGCTTTCAGCAGAGGTGAAACAACTCCGGGAGGAAATTCACTCTCTAAAGCAACCCACCCAAAACAGCGACGATGCCTGTATGGAGATGACGCCTTCTCCCAGCTTAAACCATAAAACATCTCCACCCAAACAACAATCATCAGCCGATAAGGAATCCACCGAACAAGCCAAGCCAGCACCGAGTCCCTTGCCTGCCCAGCACAAAAACGAAAGACCACCGCCAATCTACATCAGAAGCCCGACCAGCACCAAAGCACTAATTCAAACCCTGCAAAATGCCCTGGGTCACCGGAATTTTAGCACCAATGCAAAAGGATCTAGGACTTCAATAACAGTCAGATCATTACTCGATCATGATAGGGCAGTTAAAAAAACTGTTGGAGGAGCAATATCAGTTCTTCACCTTCCATCATCCGAACAGCAAACCAGCTACCTTTATTATAAGGCACATCGACCCCGAATGGACTAACGAAGAAGTGGACCTGGAAATCGCTAGGATATGTCCACAAATAAAGATCAATAAGCTGGACTACTTCCAAACACCGTACATGAGGACAAACAACGTAAAAAACCTCCGGATCATACAAATCCTACCTAATCAGGACATCAAGCAACTTAAACAAATTAAATATATGTTTACCCAAAAAATCACAATCGAAGAGCCCCACAAACAAGAAATTCTTCATTGTAAGCGATGCCAAGAATCAGGACACTTGGCGGCCTTATGCCACCAGCAAAGACGTTGCGGCAGATGCGCAGAGGAACACGAGCTCGAGGAATGCAAGGTAAATCCACAAGGCCTGGAACCTGAAACAATACAAACCGTCAACGCTGATGGATCCATTACCAACAAAAAGATCACAGTTAAATGCTGTAACTGCGGAGGCCCTCGTCCGGCAAATTTTTCCCAATGCCCTCAGAAGCTAAAATTTCTGGAAAGACGGAAATTAGCAACAACTATAAAATCAACAACAACAACGAAACCAACAGTATTGCAGGAAACGAAGTCAACCCGACCCGGAATACCGTACGCGGATGCAGCAAGAGGAAACCTCAACACTACCACTCCCCCTAACAACAATACTAAAAACTTCAATCTGGACATCATGGGATACATCCAAAGCTTACAAGCCATGCTACCTTCGCTGAGGAAGATGTCAGAAATAGAGAAAAAAGGTCAGATTCTTTCACTAATAACTTCCCATATTCTTTCCAGCTCTCTCTAAACTAACCATTATCTCCCTCAACACAGAATCCATTTACTCTAACATACGTAAGCAACACCTCCGGTTGTTTGTTGAAAAGTTTTCCCCAGATATCCTCTTCCTTTCAGAGACCTGGCTCAAACCAAATTCCCGAGTTTCAATTCCCAATTATACTTTAGTTTCTAACCCCAGAACTAATGGATCTCATGGAGGTACCGGCATATTAATTCACAAAAAATTTCAATTCTGTGAAATTAGATCCAGCATTGAATACACAGCAGTAAAACTTTTCTGTGAGAACAATAAAGTGCTCGTCTTAGCATCCATTTATATTCACCCTTCACGACAACCAGATTTCCCAGATACTGACAACAACAACAGTCCGTTCCCGCTCGATTTATAATCGGAGGAGACTGGAATGCTCGTCACACAGCATTCAATGATAATAAATGCAACAAATATGGTCGCCAATTGCTAGCCCTCCTCCAGTCTTATCCATATACTTACATTGACTCCCCATTACAGCCAACTCGTGTCTCTAGCTCAGCCAAGTCAACAATCGATTTCTTCCTCAAGTCCGACGATGTTTATTCAGCGGTTCCACCTACAGTCTCCTTTATATTTCCTTCTGATCATGGTTCCGTTCACACCACGATCCAAATCCCCTCTCTCGGTCCACTATACTCGTCAAACTCTGTCCCAAACTTCACCAAAACAAATTGGAGAAAAGTCAATAGGGACATAGCGATAAGTTTCTCTGACTTGTATATCCCTGAAGCATCTAACTTACTCCCTACTGAAATCGATCAAGCATATTTAAGAATAGAGCAAATTCTTAAGGAGGCTCTCAGCAAAAACACCCCGACAACCATTCCTTATAACTATTTAGGAAAGCCTTTGCCCAGCATCCTAACCAAATTATTGCGCCTTAAAAAGCAGCTCCGCCGTAAACTTCACACAAGATACTGCCCCATTATTAAAAGCCAAATCCAACTCCTATCCACTCTGATAAATGAGCAGTTGAAAAAATTCGCAGATGAAAACTACATCTCCACACTTAAAAATATCAAACCAAATCGGGATCTTTTCAAAAACATCAACCAATTAACTGGTCGTAAATATAAACCCCGAATTGACCATCTCATTAACCCGATCAGCAAAAATATTGCCCAGTCCGATTCGGACATAGCAAATTGCCTCGCAGAGCACTTTGCAAAGATCCATGAGCAAAATAATTCTCCCTCAACTCCTAGCTTCGAGAACACAGTAAACGAATACATCTCAAACAGATTATTCCCATCTTTTACTCCTTTCATCGGTGAATTCAACAACACAAACATAGCTTCACACCCCTTAGACACTACAAATTTTCTAACTGCAGACGAATTATCCGAGATCGTAAGATCAGGAAATAACAAAAAGTCAACTGGATTAGATGGAATCCCACGTCTTCTATTTAAAAGGCTACGCCCACCGAATCTACTTCCCATCCTCATTCTTCTTAATCATATAATTAATGCATCGCACTTCCCAGAGAACTGGAAAACTGCGGTAGTAATTCCTATTAAGAAGCCCGGTAGTAGTAATAGCCCTTGCAATTATCGTCCAATATCCCCATTAAGTACATTAAGTAAGATACTGGAACGCAAGATCTACCAAAATCTTCTCTCATTTGCCAATGAGAATGCCCTCATCCCTAACTGTCAGTTCGGATTTCGTAAGCGACAATCCACATGTCATGCTCTACTAAAACTTACACACGATGTTACAACTGGTCTCCAAAACCAAAGCCCTACTGTGTGTATATCTCTCGATATTTCTAAGGCGTTTGATTGCGTCTGGATCTCAGGGCTTCTGTACAAACTGCACTCCATATTTAATCTAAACTCTCACACAACAAAGGTCTTAGCCTCATATCTTTCTGCCAGAAAATTCGTTGTGAGAATAAATTCTTCTGTCTCAGGAACCCACACCATAACCGCGGGTGTTCCCCAAGGCTCTATTTTAGGGCCAATTTTATATCTGTTATATACCGCGGATATTCCTCAACCCGTATCTCCTAATGTTGTGATGCTGAATTATGCTGATGATACATTAATTTACTCTAGCAGCAAATTTGTTAAGGCTGCAAGAAACCCCATTAACAACTTCCTCCCTAACCTATCAACATACTTTAATAAGTGGAAAATCCATCTTAATCCAAATAAAACGCAGCTCATAGTGTTCAAGGGCAAAAACGAGCACTGTACAAACAACACTAGACGCTGCCACAACAAAATTAAGATTCAACTGAACAACACTCTGATAAAACCCTCCAAAACCCTAAAATATCTGGGAATCACTTTTTCTAATAACTGGTCTTTTTCCTCCCACATTAAAAATTCCCTTCAAAAAGCCACTATAGCCTTAAGCAAGGATAGTGAAGAAGGTGAATTGAATACACGATGAAACGATTGAAAAGCGAAGCAGTGAAGCATCAGACTACTGACCGTGTTTAGAATTTGATTTCCAAACTCGAGTATATTCCACTGGTGTGAATTATTTTTTTTTTATTTATCGCTTGGTATACGGTTCTGATGTATTTTTCTTATTCGATTTGTTTCGTTCGGTGTTCTTCACTATTTTTGCTTGTGAATTGTGTGTATCTGTTAGAATCGCTACACCACAATTCAGCTTAATCTCTGTAGAAGAGTAATGTGGAAACCTAATAGTCTCTCTCACAAAGTCAAACTGCTCATTTACAAACAAATTATCAGGCCCACACTCACGTACGCGTACCCATTGTGGTACCATATCACTCCCTCCCAAATGGAGAAGTTGCGAGCATTCGAAAGAAAATGCTTTAGGTATGTCTCTGGATTACATCGTCGTCCTAACTCCTATAAGTACTATAGTAACGTCGAACTCTACAATACCGCTAGTATTGAGCGCCTCGGTAGACGATTCCTCGATCTGTCTATCAAATTTATCGAAAACCTACAAAATAATCCCAATCCCATAATAACCTCGTTCTTAGAGAACCCTCTAGATATCAGAACTAACTATCCCAACTGTCTCCACACCAGAGCTATCTTCGCCTCAGGCAGTCTGGTAAATGATTCAAATGAGATCATATACCACAACACCGAAGTTACCCCTAACCAGTTCAAATACTGTAACGTCCAACCATTTTCCAACATCCTACGCTTTTCCAACGAACAACCCGAGAGAAATACTCTACCTCTAACCCATAACTGACCTCATTCCACATCCTTTAATACATAACATATATTCCATTAATTATAAAACTTTGTTTATAGCTTTATGAAAATCATACTGTAATCAGACTAAATTAGGTTAAGTTATTTATATAATTAGGATTAAGTTTAGATTAAGTAAAGTTGAAAAAACAAATTCCTGGTTTTCTGACCTTTTCCAGGAAGATAATACGAGGGTTGCCTCTTATGTTTCGGGATTTGGCAACCCTAGTGTTGCAATCCGGCAATTGACAGCTCTGTCGTAAAGTTGGACATTTTTGAGGTTATACGCACTCAGAACGTTTTGACAGACGAGCGCTATTTGTGTTGTGTACAGTAACTTAAAAGATTCATCTCGGCCCAAAAATGTAATTAAATCGTCAACATTTTCGTGCGATTATTTTTTACAACTTTCGGCGTGGATTAACTCAGCAACAGTGCATGGATGAACTTAATTCAATTTTTGGCGATGAAGCTCCATCAAGGACCAGTGTTTATCGATGGTATGGTGAATTCAATCGTGGTCGTAGTTCACTCCAAGATGAATTTCGTGAAGGTCGTTCAAAATCAGTTGTTGTTCCGAAAACCATTGATGCTGTTCGCGAACTGATATTGGAAGATCGTCATGTGAGCTATCGTGATTAGTGGGACCAGCATACATTCAATATTGCATAAACATTTGACTGTCAAAAAAATTTGTTCGCGTTGGATCCCACACAATTTGTCAATCGCCCAAAAAAAGGCTCGTGTCAATTGGTCGAAAGAAATGCTCAAAAAATACGGTGGCGGTGCTTCGAAACACGTCTATGACATCGTGACAGGTGATGCATCGTGGATTTACGCGTATGAGCCCGAAAGTAAACAGCAGTCGACTGTCTGGGTGTTTCAAGATGAGCCAAATCCAACAAAAGTTGTTCGCGCACGAAGCACTTCCAAGCAAATGGTCGCCTGTTTTTTCGGAAAAACTGGACATGTCTCAACCGTACCACTAGAACAACGCAGAACAGTCAATTCTGAGTGGTACACAACCATTTGTTTGGCAGTTGTCTTCCAAGAAATCAGGAAAACCAACCGCCGAAGACGGATCACTCTTCACCACGACAATGCGACCTCTCACACATCGGCTGCGACAACTGCATTTTTGAGCACCCAAAACATCGATTTGATGGGTCATCCGCCGTATAGTCCTGACTTGGCACCGAATGACTTCTTTTTATTCCCGTACGTAAAAAACAAACTGAGAGGTCAACGTTTTTCGACACCTGAAGAAGCGGTTGCTGCATTCAGAATGCATGTGTTGGAGATAACTCAATCACAGTGGCAAAAGTGCTTCGACAATTGGTTCAAACGCATGCAAAAGTGTATAGATCTTCATGGGGAATATTTTGAAAAACAATAACGTGATTTTCGATGATAAATATTTGTTTTTGTTCTCTAATCCCGAAATATAAAAGGCAACCCTCGTACCACTAAATTTATAAACACGCATCTAATCTTGTATCTCATAAAATATTGTTTGGAAAATATATATATTATTATAATAATTACATGTAAGCAATTGTTACAAAATTAATTTTAAGTCACTGTATTACTTAAATGTACGAATTCTAATTATGGTTAATAAATACAGTTTTGAAAAAAAAAAGACTTTCTCTCTCTCTCCTTTCGCCGCTGAAGCTGTCGTCAACACAATTTAATTCAAGATTTAACTTAAGACTAAATGTTAACTTCTGTTTTACAAATATCATTCTTACAAATAAAGTCTCATTTCCAACAGGTTACGGGCCCAGTCTAACGCCGGAATAAATAGTGAGGTTAAAGCACGCGTCGACGGAACACGTGGCGACAATACGTGAAGAGCCAAAAGTGACGCGAACTAATCGGTGCGATGCAGGACAGAATGAAGACATATATTCCGTTGTTAAATGGAGGAAATTACATACCCTGGAAGACAAAACTTAAAGCAGTACTGGTTCGAGATGAGTTATGGGAAGTGGTGAGTGAGCCGGCACCCACGCCGAAAGACACCGAGTATAATATAACTCTGAGTGTCGAAGATAATCAGTTAGTGCACATCCAACATACGGAAGAATCGTACAAAGCAAGCGCTAACAAAGCGTACAAAGCAAGCGCTAACAAAGAAGTATGAACGTTCAACTCCGTACGCAGGCTATATTTGAGAAGGAAACTGTACGGAATACAGTACAAAGGCGGACCAATGAGTGACCACGTGGATGCCATCATGCCAGTGATTGCACTGCTCCGAGGATCAGGCAAGCCACTTGAGGATGAGGAAGTCGTGGCTATCCTACTGGTGAGTCTTCCGGGATCGTACTCGGGACTAGTCACTGCGCTCGAGGGCCGTGACGAGAAGGATCTCACAATCGAGTACGTAACATGGAAGATTATGGACGAATACCAGAGAAGGACAGAATCTCAAGGCTCGAGCAGCGGAGGTTCAGAAGTGGCTCTCAAATCAGCAGGTCCAGGTAAACATGACCTAAAGAAGGGACATCTCAACAAAGGTTCAAACTTCCAGACAGAAAGGAAGGACAAACAGGAAACTCGTACATGCTACCATTGCCAGAAACCAGGACATCTGAAATAGAATGGTACAAAGCAATTAAGGGACAAGACAGGGCAGGAATAGAATAGTCAAAGACGCCGAGGGCTGACGCCAATCAGAAGCAGTTTCTCTTCCAAGCGAGAGATGACACGAGGATCCAAGACGGTGGACAAGATGGCGGACAAGATGGCTGGCTTGTGGACTCGGGAGCAACGAGCCACATGACAAACAACTCAACCTTTTTCGACGGCATCCGGGATTTGAACAAACTAATTTATTTGGCGGATGGATCAAAGATAATGGCAACTGGGATAGGAGACGGCTACCAACCATGCATCGTGAAAGACGGTCAAGTCCAGAAAGTAAGGCTGACAGATGTCCTGTACATTCCCAAACTCGATGACAGTTTAATTTCAGTTCGGAGAATCATCGATAAAGGATACGAAGTAGTACTCAAGGACAACGGATGCCAGGTCCTTCAAGGAAAGGAAGTAGTTGCTGAAGCAGACAACGACGGCGGTTTGTACAGGCTGAAATTGGAGGGAGTTGTGGTGAGGAAGTATTGTGCCTGGCACGGACACTCTGTTCACTTCCTCCTCCATCATAAAACTTCACGGTCCGATCAAGGTTTCGTCAAACCGAGTCCTCACTTCACTAGAAGAAATCTGTTCACCAATGGTTCTCAACCCCTGGAGTAAAACTCCGCCACAAGACACAGCAGAAACGAAGGTAAATGAAATGCACTGTTTTAATATTACTAATCGGTCTATTTATTTGTTTTAAACGAAGTGACTAACATTTATTAAACATGAAGTGTACACTTGCGATTGCACGATGGGTTACAATCTGTTTTCCAGTTGACATGATTTTATTTTACTATTCAAATTTTATTGTTCACCTTTGTTGAAATAAGTTCGCCGACCAACGTTAAATCCGCACACCAAACAATCGAACACACAAGAACACAAAGATAACACTCGAGGTGAAGAGCGAATAAATATGGCACTTAGCACGAGAAAACTATTGATACGCGACTCCGGATATATTCGGGTATGGAAGTGTTTACGCTTCTCCGCTGCCGGCGGAGAGCGGGAGTGAAACGTGACCATTCTGGTCCGCGGATGTAAAAGGACTCAGCGATCGTCATCTCAAGCAGAGATGATTTCGCTAAGAAAAAAGGAAGAGAGAGAAAAACTCTTCTCTTAAGGGTGTGAATATATCCTTGCCAAGGATATGTTTTATCTCCCACAACTGTAACGTAGAGTCTCTCTTGTGGGAACAAGAAAACCAGATCTCGTAATAAAGGTCATGGTGGTATGTGTGGGATCGTTCCGATAGATGCGATTCACACGTGCAGTGGAACGACGAAACAGGCAGGCGGCAAAGACAATAGGGGAAAATGACCAAATGCGCCGTTGGTAATGCGGGTCATTGTTTACACGATGCCTCGTCGCTATTTTCGACGTTAGGAGAAAAAGGTGCTAAAGCAAATTGGATTTTTATGGCATCTTTGGCTGCAGTAGAAACCGGGTTCATATTTGCATTAGGAAATGGTGGAGAATTTGGTTTCGGCGTCTATTGCGCTAATTATATGCAGCTGCTTGGGTTGTTTATTGATAAGACAAACCAAAAAGGTTGCCAGGCATGTGTATGAAAAGGTATATGACGCGGCTGAGAAAATAGACGGCGCGATATTTATGGTCCATGTCATGACGGTTACATTGAATGCAATCCGAATTATTTTGTTTACAGGAATTCATCTGAGGGAATTTGACTGGCGACGTAGATGCCGAAATTGATTGGAAATTCCTGGTAAGTTAATAAAGAAATCTTAAGGAGCAATGGTATGCGAAGAGAATGCATGAAGGTAAGTTTTCTTTACAGGGACTTAAAGATCATAGATTTGATCTCTTAAATGCGTGCAGCATTTTTAGGTACTAATACTGTTGCATTAGCAAATTTAAAGGAGTTGGGCAGTAGTTATCGGGGGTTTTCAGGTAAGTAGACCGCAGGGTTTGGCGGAACCGCTACAGAGTAAAGGAGCAGGCACACCTGACCAGAGAAGCTGCGTGCATCCACGATTGGCATCGGCGATTAGGACATCGAGATTTAGCACCTATCAGACCAATGGCTAGCTCTGGACAGATAACCCGAATACGCATCTCTCCCTGCAAGTGTGAATCAGCCTGTGAGAGCTGCATCAGAGGGAAGCTGAGCCAGGAGAAATTCCCACAGGCACAGAGTGGAGAAAGGAAACCAGGGATGCTGATCCATTCGGATCTGTGCGGGCCGATGCAGGTACAGACACCGAGCGGAAACAGATATTTCCTGACCCTCATCGACGATTTTTCTCGTTTCACAGTCTTCAGGCTAATGAAATCAAAAGCCGAGGTAACCGATACAGTTAAAGATTATGTTGCAGCAATTGGAAACAGATACGGCAGAAAACTAGTGGAAATCAGGTCGGACAACGGAAAGGAGTACGTCCCCAAGTAATTGCAAGACTTTCTTCGGCGAGAAGGAGTGGAGCAGCAATTCACGGTCGCATACACGCCACAGCAAAACGGAGTGGCGGAACGGAAGAATAGGACGCTGGTCGAATCCGCGAGGTGCATGCTGTTTGAAGCTGGACTGGACAAACAGTTCTGGGGAGAAGCAGTGCTGACAGCGACATATCTGCAAAACAGGATGACGAGCAGAAGCATCGACAAAACACCGGTAGAGCTGTTTACAGGTGAAAAGCCAGACCTGTCGCACGTAAGAACCTTTGGCTCCAAGGTTTTTTCGTTCATCCCAAAAGAAAAACGAAGAAAGTGGGATGTCAAGGCGCGAGAAGGAGTTCTAGTGGGGTACCATGGCAACACTACAGGATATCGAGTTCTGGACCCGTCAACGAACGAGACCTGGATTAGCAGATCAGTCAAGATCATCGAGAACTCAATTGAGCGAAAGAAGAGCTGCCATGAAAAGAAGAAGAGCAAGAAGCTACCAGAGCGATACGTCACATACGAGATGCCAGACGGTGAGGAACTAGAAGGAGAAACCGACTCTGGGGAGGAAGACCAAAACTCAGATGGAGAGACAATAGACTTGAGAGGTCAAGAAGAGCAAAGGGAAGGCGATTCCGCAGACGAACAATTCCAAACATCCCCATCAGTACAAAGAAGAGTTTCTCAACGAACCAACAAAAATGTACCACAACCGAGGCTGGGGTACAAGGTGAGAGCCTGCATCGTAAGAGAACCAAAGGATTGGAAAGATTTGTTACAGATGTCACCCAGAGAGCAGAACCCGTGGCGAGTGGCAGCCGAAGAAGAGATGAAGTCACTGAACGACCACCAAGTCTGGGAAATAGCAGATCTTCCTCCAAACAGAAAGGCAGTTTCGTGCAAGTGGGTTTTCAAGGGCAAGACCGATGGCAATGGAAAATGTCTACACCCACAAAGCTCGCTTGGTCGCGAGAAGATTCTCGCAGCGGTACGGCGAAGACTACGACGAGACGTTTGCTCCCGTGGTCAAACACGAGACAGTTCGAGTCCTACTCACACTGGCAGCGCAGTCGAATTTTCATGTCCGGCACCTCGATGTGAAGAGTGCGTACCTGAACGGCGAGCTAGGCGACGAGATTTTTTTGGAGCAACCCGAGGGATTTTTTATGCCAGGACAGGAGAAGAAGGTGCTAAGACTCAAAAGGAGCCTCTACGGTTTGAGGCAGTCGGTAAGGGTCTGGAATTTGAAGGCAGCGGCAATCCTTGGAAAACTGGGTTTCAGCTGTGGTTGTGCAGACAGGTGTCTGTACTTAAAGGAAGAAAAAAATGGAAGGATGTCCTACATTCTGCTCTACGTTGATGACTCGCTGGTGGCCGGAGCAATGCCTGAGGTGACAAGAGCAGTGAGCAAGCAGCTGAGCAGACATTTCCAGATCAAGGACTTGGGAAACGTTAGCCATTACCTGGGGATTCAGATTGAGCGAGACAACGACGGTTCGTTTTTGCTGAACCAAAGGGCAAAAATCGTCAAATTGATGGAAGAAAACGGCTTGCTGGACGCGATGCCGGTTACCACATCGAGACCGGATTCCTTGCAGCTCCCAGAGAAGATGGCGTAGAGCTGGAGAACAACAAATTGTATAGGAAAGTGACGGGGTCGCTCCTATACATAGCCACTGTGTCGAGACCAGACATCGCTGTTGCAGTCGGGTTGCTGTGTCGAAGAGTGGAACACCCAACCCAAGCTGACTGGAGCGGAGCCAAGCGGGTGATGCGCTACCTGAAAACTACCGCGGACACAGTGTTGAGACTACCCTCAGCGAAGGACGCCAGTCTCACTTTCTACGTGGACGCGGACTGGGCAGGCGACAAGGCGGACAGGAAGTCAACAAGCGGATACGTTTTCCTGTTTGGTAAAGCAGTGATCGCTTGGTGTAGTCGTTAGCAGACCCCGGTAGCAATGTCCTCCACAGAGGCAGAGTACATTGCCGCGTCGTTCGCGAGCAGAGAGCTGCTATGGTTGAGGCAGTTGTTCAAGGATATGAAAATTCCATTGAGGGAACCAATAACCATGTACGAAGACAACCAAGGTTGTATTAGACTAATCTCAGGTTCGGGATCAGCAAGGACCAAACATATTGACGTCTGCTATCACCAGATGCGGGACGTTTTGGGGAAAGCGATAATAAATGTTTGTTATTGCCCGTCCGAACAAATGTTGGCAGACATCCTAACGAAGCCGTTGGTAGGGGGCCGGTTCGAGGAACTTGCGGAAAGACTGGGACTGCGTAGACCGGAACATTCTGAAGCGAGAAGGCGTGTTGGAATGGGAACGCTTACAGAGTGTTCTGGTAACAACCTTAGTACTTCTAGCGCCGGATAGGTGGCGCTTAGGTCAACAAGCAGGGCATATATAAACAGTGGCACCGATGACTTTCTCTCTCTCTCCTTTCGCCGCTGAACCTGTCGTCGACACAATTTAATTCAAGATTTAACTTAAGACTAAATGTTAACTTCTGTTTTACAAATATCATTCTTACAAATAAAGTCTCATTTCCAACATAATGTAAATAAGACACAAGTGAAGACACCTTTTGTATGTTAATTTAAATAAAACATAAATGAATACATTTTTTTGATGTTAATTTAAATAAAACCTAAGTGAATACACTTTTTCTATATTAATGTAAATAAGACACCAGTGAATACACCTTTTCTATGTCAAGTTAAATAAAACATAAGTGAATACACTTTTTCTATATTAGTATAAACAAAGCCCAAGTGAATACTTTTTTTTTTTTGTATTAATGTAAATAAGACATAACTAAGTAACCCTATGTACAACCGATAATAAGTCATAATAGTTTGTGAACGAAGATTTAGTTCACAAGCAATAAAAAAAAAGCGTTAAGTTGGACAGTGTCGTGTTATTTTTTATGTATGCTTCGCCAGTGACATTGTTTTACGTTGGGAATCTTTGCGGACCAGTGCCCCTGTTGGCACCTGACTATCGACATCATCCCCACAACCCGTCGTTACCTTTTTTACGCTTTTTGACGCTATGACAGAATCACCAAAAATTGAACCGAAGCGTAACACATCAGGCTACTGGCCGATTTTAGAATTCGATTTTAAAACTCAAGTATATTCCACTTGGCTCCTCGATAGTATAGTGGTTAGTATACCCGCCTGTCACCCGGGAGACCGGGGTTCGATTCCCCGTCGGGGAGCCCCTGGCGCAAGACTAATGACCTTGCCCAGACAAAATAAATCATTATGGAAAATTTAACAAGCCTCAGGACTTGCTAAATAAGGCCAAGACCGGTTCCCGGTTGTAGTGCCGATGATGATGATGAATTGTTTTTTGTTATCGCTATGGTATTCGGCTCTCATGTATTTTCTTATTCGATTTTCGTTCGATGTTCTTCACTATTTGCTTTGTGTATTGTGTGTATCTGTTAGAGACGCCACAAGGCTTTACTGCGATACGTACAGTTAGAATTGTCAAAGTTCATCTTTCACCTGGAAAGTTAAATTTGATTCTGTCATTAATCAATATTTGTTTTACATTTAAAAGAAAAGCTTTCCTCCCACATATTGTTAACTTGTCCTAGATATTTGGGACACTCTCATCTTGACCTATTGACGTCTAAAACAGATCCATTTGCCCTGGAAGTGACTATCAGCGCATACGATGGTAATGAGGAGAAAATTGATCTCACAAATTACGACATGATGGCCCATAACAAAAAAGAAACCATGCGGGTCAGTGAATGTATTTATCTTCCTCGTTCTCAGATAATAACTGTCATTCAATTTAGTTGAAAGGAATTGTGACCTACTGTCAGGCTAGTGTATAATTGATGTAACCCTTATCATAAAGTCTCCGTTACAGGCTACAAATGATCCACCTGTTGCTAACATCTATTGTTCGTAATGTTAGCAAAATTGGTTAATTCACATACAGCCTCTTAATCCCAAGAGGAAATGCTAAAGAAAAATTAGAAAGACGAAGTAGAAAAGGAAAGACGAGAAAATCATACGCCAGCAATTGTTTGTCCTTAATCGGGACATCAGCAACTGTTGTGCGTGCTCGTTTGCCAATGAGTGTTTGTTTTTATTTTGCACGACAAATAATACACAGACCTTATATTTGTGTCAACATGTTACAAATTTCGGTTTATTAAGCTGAATTTTTGTCCTTCGACGAGGACACACAATCTAATTGTGTACGAAGTTAGTGCTGCCAAGAAATATGTATTCGACACAATGGTATGCTGTTTGGAGAGACTAATTTATCTTAATGTGGGATTTAATTACGCATCCGATTCACATTGCGGAACAGATGGATGAGCTTTAGTCAATCGTGTCCTTGTCATGGAAGTGCACCTGGAAAATGGTCACATTTGAATCCTGGCTCATGCTCTGAGGTGTTGCTGAGAGCTACAGGTTTTTTTTTTTGTTGGTTTTTCTATCCATGTCCTTTAGAGGATTACATCCTTGTTCATAGTGCGTTTTAATCCCTTATAGATTGTGTAGTGGAACATGGAAACTAACCTAGTGCCAGCAAACAAAGACATAATAAAGAGAAAGGTTTATTCTGTTGACGTTGCGCAAACCCCCAGTCACTTGCAGGAATCGGGAGACGTTCAGCTATTTCACGTTCAAAGGCAGTGTTTCGTGGTATAATGCGGAATCCTTGTTTGTCGTAGACCTTACTGTGGAAAATCGCCTTTAAAATAATATTTTCAAAGCCGGCCTTAGGCGCTTCTGTCAAAAAGCGCAAATAACGTGATTTCGGCACGTTCGCTGTTGCTGTTTGTTTGTTGTTGTTATTGTTACTTAATGTCTTCTTGTGCACTTGCTGCGGTAAAGTTAAATTTAAGCATTCGCATCCTGTCGTTGATGTTCTTCCACATGGGGAAATGGGTACAAGGGCTACAAACGGAAATTGTTTCATTTTCAGATCCTTTTTTATCGAGCGACTTGATCTGACGCAACAGACTCAATGAAAATAAAAAAGTGAAATAAATAAACAGAAAACGAGGAGTCTCATTCACCTGGCAATTGCGATAAGGAATTACAGGCGCACACAAAGCCATCCTGCCGCACACACGATTGGCAGTCAAAAACCAAGTGGCATATCCTGATTCGGATCTAAGCCAACGCTTTAGTCGTATTGTTATGTACAATATCTCGAATATAGAAATCCTTTAATTTGTTGTTGTTGCTGTTATTGTAGACAATTTTTTCGCTTGCGCTGGTAAATTGATTCTTCTAATCGAATGACAATGACTTTGTAGTTTGTCTCAGTTTCCTTGGCTTTGTTTTGTGTTGTTTTTGTCTTGCCTGTTGTTTATATCCTTGACAGGATGTGCTGTGCACGAATGGAATGTTGGTGTGTATCTGTTAAGTAAAATTTAATAGATCGTTAGAAGAGCATTATCATATCAGTAAAATCCCGTCGGGGGAGTGAAGTAATTTTTATTATCGCCTTACCTTTGAATGGGCGGGATGGAATTGGCATTGATTAGGGTACCGAATGGAGTTTATTCGGTCGTAGTGTTTGTTTAATTTATGAGATTCCAATTTGGAGATAATGGAAGCTGGGTGATAAATAATTTCCTCTCCTTCTGTTTCGGTGGTTTCAGTTGAAATATCCGTTAACAGGATATTTGAAGAAATAATTTCCTCAGAATGTGGTCGTAATGTTAAATTGCATTGTTGGCATTCGAACGAAGGCGATCCGGGGCCTAGATGGTCGAGGTTTTATGTTGGCATATTACAGGATCTTGAACTTCACGTGTACATCAAGTCCTGGAATCGATCTAGAATGACAGTACTTTAAAGTTTTAAATGAAAACTGGTTGACAAGGATAATTGAATACAAACTTTGTTTTTGAAGCTTTTCCTTTGCTATATAGGTCAGGTGTACGGTGTTCTTTTGGTAAACTGTATGATTTCTATTAGTGAACACCGTATCAATAAAAGTCATTGTCTTGTAACATGGTAACGTTAAAGATGGTTGGCAATTCAGTCGCACGCTAAAAGGAAAACTGTCATTGCGGCACTATAAACTGAGGCGGCCGCCGTAGCTGAAAATTGATGTTTTGCCGGGTAACGTCACTGTCATAAAAATAACAAAACAATACAGATGAATAGTAATTTAGCAACAACTAGCGCCACCTGGGCGTCAATCTTGAGAAACTGTAACTAAATGCATGTATCAAAAACATTAGTTTGGGGAGAAATAAATCCATTATTTTTTGCTAGAATCCCAATAAAAGGAGTTTTTTTTAAGAGACATTCATTTACCATTCACTGTTTATGAACTAATCAATTTTTTCATGCGCCAGTAATTTCCTACTACTTCGGTGGTTGTTTTGATCTCACACCATCATCATCATCGGCATTACAACCGAGCTCCGATCTTAGCCTTATTTAGCAAGTCTCTCAACCAGTCCCTATTTCGAGCCGATGTCATCCAGTTTGCCACTCTCGGATCTCACCGATGGGGGCAAAACGTTGTCCTTTCATAGCACGATCAGACTCGGGTATAAAAAAAGATCACGGGGGAATTGTTAGAAAATGGGGCGGCTTACAAAATAACAGTTTTGTTTTTCATCAGAAAATCACGTACAATCAATGGGAGCGAAAGTAAGCTACGCAGAACGCTTTAAAACCCTCATAACATATTCGACTGGCAAAGATAAATTAATGCACAAACAATCGCTTGATACAACATCTTTGCCAACGTGTTATGGTAATTATAGTTAATTATATTCATCATCATCATTCGGCACTACAACCGGGAACCGGTCTTGGCCTTATTTAGTAAGTCCTGAGGCTTGTTAAATTTTCCATAGTGATTTATTTTTTCCGGGCAAGGTCACTAGTCTTGCGACAAGTTGATTATATTGGTTACTCTATTAATGTATCAAAATTAAAAGAAAGAAAATTATATAGATTACACTTCTGTTACCAAAAATATTATCCGTTGATTCCTCAAGAGAATCATTATCGGATCACAGGTGTATGGTTTCTTTTTAGTTAGTTTCTGCTTACCCTAATTGGTTCCTTCCAATTCTCCTTAGGCGTCTCCAAAATGAAAAGGTGTAATATTGCGGGTATTTGACTTATTTATTTATTATAATATTGTGGCCGTTGTCTCGGCCTCTGGAACTCGACTGATCTTTTATTTATTATTTATTGGCCTGTAGGAACTCGGAAGTTCATGACCTCTCCGACTGGACTCCGCCATCGTGCCCTGTCATGTGCACTCTCCTTCCATGCTTGGAAACCCAACATTGTCCTCCCATCTCCATCGCGGGCGTTCGGCCGGTCTCTTTCCAGTTGGTCTACCGTCAAGAATTCTATGCACGGTCCTATCGTTGCCCATTCGCGCTACGTGTCCGGCCCATCTTAATCTTCGCGACTTGATTACTCTCACTATTGTGCTCTTCCAATTCGTGGTTATAGAGTTTCCTCCATTGTCCTGCCTCCTCGTCATATTTACCTCCAAAGATACCCCTCAAAACTTTATTCTCGAATACGCGGAATTTGTTTTCTTCCCGTTTTGTGAGAGCCCATGTTTCGCATCCATATAGAACAATCGGAATGATTATGGTTCTATAGACACGGAGCTTTATGTTACGTGATAGCAGTTTGGATTTCAGCAGTTTACCGACTGCGTGCCAGCTAGCGTTGCCAGAATGCAGTCTTTTGTTAATTTCCTTCGATATTTCGTTACTGGCCGTCAGTATCGTTCCCAGATATTTAAATTCTTTAACTTTTTCAAATGTCTTACTTCTGACGTTTATATGTGTTCCCTGAGGTCCACCTGCTCTCGCCGTAATCATGTATTTTGTTTGGTCTTCATTTATTTCTAGGCCCACCTCTTCTGCCGCTTGCATGATGATTTCACCGTTTTTACTAACAGTTTCTACATTATCGCCCAGAACGGCGATGTTATCCGCATATGGAACTCGACTGATTACGAATCCAATATGTGCCGCCCTTTTATACTCTGCGGGGACAGAGATTGGTTAAAATTTTATTTAAAAATTTCAAGAAGCACCAACAAGATTTTGTGTGTTTCAATTGGAATGGGATTCTGGGAAGTGGATAGGAATTTGGTTGAACAAATTCCCGGAAGGAAAAATTGTGAAATGCATTTAGAATTAGGCAGTCTAATCAATCAGCAGTAAGGCTATGAAAAAATTATAAACGCGTACCTGGGGCTGCAACACCAGTGTTAAAGAAAAAATATACCCAAAAAAGTCTCAAGGCAGTAAGACCTGGCGAATTCCACAAAAGGACGACGGATGCAAACTTTGAGCAGTCGAAATCCAGAGGCCGAGACCTATGGCAACTAATAAAATAAATAATAAGTAATCAAAGAACTTAAGAACAAAACTAAACCTCTTTTCATCTTGGACACGAGCCAAAAGACATGGAAGCCACTCCACCGAGGTAAGCATACATAAATTTATAACATTACACAGGAGAATAGCGAAAATGGTATTAACAATAGGCACATCTCTGTATGTTCATATATAACTTAACACCGTCCGGTTTTGTTTTCTTCGTAATTCGGCCGAGAAAATTTGAACCCATAATCGTAAATAAAATGGCAGTCAATTATCGTGAAACACCGTATCTGTCTGTATATTTTTTTTTGGAGGGTGGCGTTTGATTGGGGACCGAAACCCAGCAGTGCTGACACGGCAACATAAACACGAGCAAACCGTGCAAGATTTTAAACTAACAGGTAACCAAGGAAGGTTGTGCAATTTTCAAAACGGACGTTACTTTTCATGCTATAGTAATCCTATCCTCCGCTAGGGGTACATTGGAGCTCTTCTGAAAGCTTATACATCGGGCACGTAGACAACAGGTTAACAATGACAGTTCAGAAATTCGTAGTTAAGTATGGCTGTATCCAACGCAATTATTACGACTATGATCTTGATCTGAGATGGGAGAACAAAGGGGAAGAATAACAATTGCTAACTGAGGTTAACGAGACCAAAGAGGTGTTTTCGTTGTTGTTGTTATTGTTATTGTTATTGTGTCGTCGCTGTTGTTGTTGCTGTTGTTGTTGTTGATATTTTTGAATAAAGACGTTGGGTACGCCTGTACGTCGGTGGTTAATCGTGTTTTGATCGCATCCATCCAAAAATCGGATCCCAAAAACCTAATCAGTTCAGATATTGAAGTCGAGTCGAAACCAACAATACACCTGTAATAACAGATATAAAATTAACAACAGCGAGGAAACTAAAAAAGATATCAATACGAGGAAGAGAAAATATAAGGAGAAGAAAGAGGATTTCGAGATTTTCGACAACAAAAGGTAATTCGACACTTCACATAAGAAAAAAAAGAAACTAAAGATAACTAGAAACCAAGGACATGTGTAGTGAACATGTGGGGGTTCTTTAACTTTACGCAAGAACCACCCACAATTTCACCCCCAAACTACCTTGACAAATGTGCAGTTAATTGCAAAATCCCTTTCACATTTCCTTCATTAAGGTTTTGTTCCATGTACCTGTAAAAGAATTCTTACCTTCGTACATTCAATGCACATCCAAAATTCCTGAAAGAATTCTTGTACATACCTATCATCAATCAGGGAATGTTATCTTCGAGTCGGCTATTCCCAGCCCCGCATGTGCAACAACAATTGTCTTTCCATGCACATTGCTTGGCGACTTATTTGTCTAACGACATAAAGCAACTACAAGCAGCTTGTTGACGCAGCTGCAAATGTTGACGTCCGGCGCCGTGCTTCCTCGGTTGAGGGAAGAGCGGGGACCTTTTATTTTTCCTTTTATTTTATTTGTTGAAGATCTTGAAAAACGAAGGTTAGTTTTGACAAACAGTCGAGAATTAAAAGCACCGGAATAGTCAAAGAAAAAACTATTCTTTCTCTTTGATATTAGTTAGTTATTATTTTAAACTCCTTCTAAACTGATAACACAAAAAAACTTTACTTAAATTTACTTTACTGCTATCTCAAAACTTATAACTCGCTTTTATAAACTCAAACACAACTGAAACTCAACTAACTCAAAAGTCAATCTGAACTGAACTCAAAAGTGTCTTTACAATACAATTTTTCCTCTTCTTATAGAACACTGTGTTCCAATTGGTTGGAAATTATAACATGAACAAAACAACTTTTAACAAGGTCTCTGTGACTTTTAACATGAATAAAATTTGGACGAAAATCAAAGTTACTATGTTTTGAATGAATAAAAAGGTGCAGGTTATTAAATGTGCTGTAACTGGCAATATTGTGAATGTTTATGAATGGTATGTATTAAGTGAGAATGTAATATATCTTAAGGGAAGTTTTTAAGGATGTGTAAGGAGAATCAGTGTTAAATTTAATAAAGGGTAGTATTCTGGAATACAACACAAACAATTAGCGCAAAAGCCGCTAAAACCGAATTGGTCAACATGCATCACGTGCGCAAACAAAAGAATTCGGTTCCTCCGCAGGCATTCTAGCGATACAATAAACAATCAAAATTGCCTAAAGTATCCCAAATGCATTAGCACCTAATGAGTTGCAGCTTATTTATTTAGCTGAAACTCGTTACACACGATGCCCTTTGTCCTTTCAATTTTTCAACTTCGTTTCCCATGACCTCCGCGCATGAGTTAAACAATATGATCAACCCTATCACACACACACACACACACCGCTACGTACCAGAGATCGCCTTCCAGTGGTCACTGGAAGAAAGGAAAGATTTCATTTCCTTGTTATCATGCCATTAAAAGAAATTTACTCTCGCTTCATCCGATCTCATCATCGGACCGAGGGTTGGATGAAGGGACGGATTCCAACCCTCGGCTGAGTCGTCATTCAACCATCGGTGCCCGCACATCTGAAGTCGCCCTGTAACTGCCACCGGCACACGAGGGTGTGCACGCCCCCGAATGTAAAAAAAAAGTCGAGTTTCATCCTCCGTGAGTGTCCGAGAGTTTATTGCGTACATTTAGTTGTGTTTCGCTGAGGTCTGTCGCGTTCTAATGGTTATCCGAGACGATCCGATTCAATGTAAAAACAGTAGTGTAAAACAAACCTGGACTAATTAAAATTCAAAAGAACGTTATCACAAACAATGAAAATCGAACGCCAACAAAATAAATGTGTTTTATTTTTCGCATTTGCAAGCTGTGTTTCGTGAACTTTTGATGGGAATCTTCGTAGAATCAGTGCCAATGCGGGCACACCGACGAAGATATACCCCACAAACACACTACATGCCTCCCATACAATATTTCACAATCACACACGATGCACTACAAAACCATTTCTCCATAATTACCAATCTGCGGCGCACGCTGGTTTCTGTCATGCAATATCTGAATTATGAGTCACATGTGGGGGTAGAAGTTTTGATGCCAAACACGGGCACTTGATTCACTCAATTCCCCAACACTCACCGTTTGTTTCGCCGAAAATTGTTCACCAAATGAAGAGAAGAATAATTAACGTACTGGTGTTGATTTGATGTTGAAATAATAGAATGCACTGGGGTTGATTTGATGTTAATGTTTTTAATTTTATTTTTATAAGTATCCACATTTATTTACATAAAAACGTATAAATTTGATTTACAAAAGTTCACTTCATCTGCGACTTCTTTAGTACTTGAGTTTTTCCTGTATCTATTAGTTTTCTTATCATGCAGATTCTATCTCACTTTCTGCTTCGATTAATAACGGCAACAACGTTTGACTTGAACATTTCACTTAAGACACTTTCGTCCTTATATATATATCAAAAGTATAATAACAGAACAATACAAAAGTAGCGACTCGATTTTAGTGTACGTTCACAATGGGGGGAAGAAATTCGACTCCAAATTGACTTACTCGTACTCTCAAAAACGTGTGTGCACATTCCAGTGGTTGAATATCGACTGATCCCAATTAGGGATGGAAATTGGCATTTGAGATTGTGCACCTCAAGCAACCAATCAAGATCATTCTTACATCTTTGCTCTCTCATGTTCCCCGCCTATCGAGGTGAATAATCCCTTCGGTTAATTTGATAGTCGACGGACAAGAGAGAATGAAAGATTCAGAACGTAAAGTGCAATAACTCGGGGTGGCTTGGCTTGTGTGCGTATACTAATGCAGCCTCTGAGGATGGTCCACTGACGTAATTCGGTGACTGTGGTGATCTCAGAGTGCAATGAACTATTGGAAAATAAATATGAGAAGGAGAGAAAAATGGTTTGTAGCTATTCACCTGCAAAAAGAGATCATTGATCCCCAGCGAATAGAGTGTCTTGGGGAAGTCAAAGGGACGCCAAATCGGCTAGAAAATATTATCGTGGGAAACCAATTAAATAATTCGATAATTTCCCCAGCGGTTGCACGATTATGCAACCACGTCGTTTGGTTTGGCTTGGTTGTTGCTCACCGATATGAGTTGCCGTATGGCAAAAAGGGAGCTGAATTCAATTACGCATTATCTGGATAGAATAATGAATTCAGCTATGAGTCCGTTTGGGAAATATTTTCCCCAGGTGAAATTGCTGAACGGTGGGATAGGGGTTAAAATGACGCGCTGTTAGCGGTCGAAATAGGGCTGAAATAGTGGGTTGGTTCTCCATGTAGTATAGGGAACCCCCACACACTCATATCATAATCGACAAATGCACGCATCAGCATATGAATAGTAACAAATTAAACAAACGTTATAACAGGTGCCATGCACTCTCATAGGAATTCCCAAATAAATGCATACGCCTGCGAAAAGGAAACATATGCAAAATTACGATTTGCTACGGTATTAGCACCACTGAACCCAAGTAACGAAATATGCTTTTAACCAATGACGTTGCACTTTATGTGGATCAACAATGACTGGGCTAGATGAATGACTCGTGGTGGGCGATTACACTTAATATTGGTCAATGCCGACTAGGTAAAACATCAGTAGGGTAAATGACTTGTGCGTGGTAATACCGAGTGCAGAGGAATTGACTGCATCGTTTGTGATTTGTGCCCAAGGATCTTAGTATGAAAGAAGTGGTTGTAAAAGGTAAAATGGAGAGTCAGTAAAAGATCACAACCGAGCGCAAGACAGTGGGCCTTTATACTTCAATAAATTCAATAAGTATAATCTTCAAGTATAATTTTCTTTTATTTCAACTCTCCACAAACCAATTCTTCCCTTTAAATAACGACACGGCACGGTTAGCCGACTTCATTACACACGACTCAACACTTGGAATTATTCAACACAACACAACTACTTTCGGAAGTGAATAAAGGTAAAATACACATGAAAAGGAAGCCAAATACAGGCCAGTTCCCAATACAACACATGCCAAATAGTTGTAGTGTTAGTGTAAAGAATCCAGTAGATACCCACTAACACACATCCATAGTGAAGAACACGGCACCGAATGGAATTGCAAAAGAACGAGTATATCAATGCATCGAATGCAACAATCACGTGATTTTTGTAATGGTACTAAATAGCAGTTTGAAACATCCTCATTCACACACGGCCGTGCTCCGGCTGTTGCTTTCGTTGTAACCTTTTTATTGGGTGGATTCGAATCACGTTTTTTTACTTCCTCACAAGACGCTATAAACAAATCCCACATTTTAATGACGCTATTCGAAGAAGTTTGTCGAGCATGTTCCAATGCTTCGATTCGCAAAATAGGAAGCGAGGATTTTTTTTTATATCACAGAAGAAAAAAAACAGTTATTAAAAGTTAGGGAGATTATATAATTAATTGAAAACTGAATCCGCGGAATCATGTATCCAATTACATTTGTTAGGGAATGTTCATTGTTTGCTTATGGGTACATACCAGGGTTGCCTCTTATGTTTCGGGATTTGGCAACCCTAGTGTTGCAATCCGGCAATTGACAGCTCTGTCGTAAAGTTGGACATTTTTGAGGTTATACGCACTCAGAATGTTTTCACATACGAGCGCTATTTGTGTTGTTTACAGAAACTTAAAAGATTCATCTCGGCCCAAAAATGGAATTACATCGTCAACACTTTCGTGCGATTATTTTTTACAACTTTCGGCGTGGATTAACTCAGCAACAGTGCATGGATGAACTTAATTCAATTTTTGGCGATGAAGCTCCATCAAGGACCAGTGTTTA
Source organism: Microdon myrmicae (assembly GCA_963931805.1). Lineage (NCBI taxonomy): Eukaryota > Metazoa > Arthropoda > Insecta > Diptera > Syrphidae > Microdon > Microdon myrmicae. Next base: position 61,646,778 of record OZ007500.1, on the reverse strand, counting down.
TCGATGGTATGGTGAATTCAATCGTGGTCGTAGTTCACTCCAAGATGAATTTCGTGAAGGTCGTCCAAAATCAGTTGTTGTTCCGAAAACCATTGATGCTGTGCGCGAACTGATATTGGAAGATCGTCATGTGACCTATCGTGAGATTGAGACAACCTTTGGCGTTAGTGGGACCAGCATACATTCAATATTGCATAAACATTTGACTGTCAAAAAAGTTGGTTCGCGTTGGATCCCACACAATTTGTCAATCGCCCAAAAAAAGGCTCGTGTCAATTGGTCGAAAGAAATGCTCAAAAAATACGGTCGCGGTGCTTCGAAACACGTCTATGACATCGTGACAGGTGATGAATCGTGGATTTACGCGTATAAGCCCGAAAGTAAACAGCAGTCGACTGTCTGGGTGTTTCAAGATGAGCCAAATCCAACAAAAGTTGTTCGCGCACGAAGCACTTCCAAGCAAATGGTCGCCTGTTTTTTTTGGAAAAACTGGACATGTCGCAACCGTAGCACTAGAACAACGCAGAACAGTCGATTCTGAGTGGTACACAACCATTTGTTTGCCAGTTGTCTTCCAAGAAATCAGGAAAACCAACCGCCGAAGACGGATCACTCTTCACCACGACAATGCGAGCTCTCACACATCGGCTGCGACAACTGCATTTTTGAGCACCCAAAACATCGATTTGATGGTCATCCGCCGTCTAGTCCTGATTTGGCACCGAATGACTTCTTTTTATTCCCGTACGTAAAAAACAAACTGAGAGGTCAACGTTTTTCGACACCTGAAGAAGCGGTTGCTGCATTCAGAATGCATGTGTTGGAGATACCTCAATCAGAGTGGCTAAAGTGCTTCGACAATTGGTTCAAACGCATGCAAAAGTGTATAGATCTTCATGGGGAATATTTTGAAAAACAATAAAGTGATTTTCGATGATCAGTATTTGTTTTTGTTCTCTAATCCCGAAATATAAAAGGCAAACCTCGTATATACATATATTTATATTTTTCTTACACTAAATTCAGTACTACAGTAGAAAACTCTCTGACAAGTAAGCAAATCGCTTCCTATATTCCTAAAATTGACGAGCCCAACTTCTCAACCAATCACAAATGACAAAACTTTAGCATTGGTCAAACCTTCACATAGTGACTGATTTTACGTAAGACGTATCAATTACAATTCCAGGATCATGGGGGGAAATACCAAATACCATAATAGGTTTTGGTAATCTAGTGTCCTGTGGATCGTGGCGATAATCGAATCGATGTTCAATTAGAAAACCGAAAGTCTCAGTTTTTTAAATGACTTTCAAACAGTCAAGGCAACAAATTTACTTTCACCTGCAAATAGTTGCTCAACTTTCCAATGAAATTCACTTTTCGATCATCACTGAATCTGCTGTTGTGAAATCTAGGCCAATCAGTGAGGAATTCGCATCCATTATATGACAGTTGTTTAATATTACGGACACGATTGATTTAGTTTGCTGCTATTGCCAGGTGGTCTAACCGGGAGAAGCGGATGAGCTTTTAGTCCGATATTACAAAAACATAAACACGGAACAAAATTGGGCAACGACAAAAAGAGAACCAGCAAAAATACCATCGACAGCGATTTTTTGCATTTCGATTTTTAAGTGCTCTTGCGACTTCCAACTGCCAGGGGGTCGTACGTTGCAATTTTCGGGCAGGAAAGGAATTTTAAGCCTTATTGAACTTTCATCACCAAACTAAAGCAGAAAAGAAAGCAAGTAAACAAGTTACCAACGAAGAAATGAAATGTTTCTTAATTGTATTAGAAATACAACTGGTGGTGGGGATTGTGCCGATCGGTTGAAGAACAAATCATTTGTTCGCAAGCGTAATCTTAGAACTGGTGCAGATTGCTGATTTTTTTAACGATATTCGTGCAAGAGAGTGCGAGCGACTGAAGAGATGCTGGGTAAGGGAGGAGGCACCCCTGTACGTTCTTATTGAATGCCTGGATTTTATATTGACGTGGGATCACATGATCGGGCAAATGAGTTCATGGTAGTGTGCTTCGGCTAAAGAATGATTCTATGTGTTTATTCGTACCACTGACGTTAATTTTTAACATGCATTGATGCGCACTAAATAGCGAATATCGCAAGCAAATATTTCGAGAATGGAATGCAATTACAGAGTTAAGGGATTGCTAAGCCCATTATGAGATCGGTAGATCAATCGCGGGCAGTGCGACAAAAAAAAGACCGAGCTCCTAGAAAAAGTTGGATAATTCGTATGTCTGTTAATAATATTCAAGCTTCAAAAGGGTTTTTTGCTTATTTAACATAATATTCTTTTTACTTGACATATCTGAGGAAAGGTGAGCCTGTGACGATTTCAAAAAATACAGTATTCAGTAGACAAACCATATTGAACAATTGCATCAAAAGAAAGTCAAAGAAATAAACTGAAAGGCCATTGTCGCCATGGTCTATTGTGAAGCGAGCAGCTGTTGTATGTGCTGCTATTGTGCCGGTAGCGTCTTCCCAGGAGCCAAGTAATTCGTGCTCTACTGATTAACGCTAGTTAACGCCTGACTCATACACAAGATAGAAATACATTTCACTACTCAAGAATAAAGAAATATCTTAATCATACACAAGATAAGAATATATTTGCTCACAAGAAGGATGCGTCATTACTCAAGATGACTTAGACTCATTATCTTCGCCGTGTCCTTTGTTCCCTGATAAGCGAGCCCTAACAAGTAATATAAATAGACGTAAGAAAATTGTAACATTGTCTTATTATTGTAAAAATCTCAAGTGAATAAAATTCGTGCTCCTCAAGCAGAAAAAATATTTTTTTGAGCTCTAATTGGACGACAGCTCACAACGACAGGGTGATCAATAAGCTCCTTCGGTGCCCAACTGGTTCGCGCTCCTTCTGGTCAATGGCAAAAGCTGTCAGCGGTAACTTCGCATCCTCCTCTTTCCCTCCGTTGGTGACAGACAGCGGGACGTTAGTCACGAATCCAAAGGATAAAGCTAGTGTGTTCGCGAATTTATTTTCGGCGAACTCAAACCTCGATCCCGGCCTTTTGGAGCCACCTATGATCGATGCGGGATGTGAGATTTCGTCCACGCACTATTCAACGCATTCTACGTGAACTGGATTGTAGGAAGGCAACCGGCCCGGACGGAATACCAGCAATAGTCCTTAAGAACTGTGCTCCAGAACTATCGCCGGTTCTTGGCAGAATTTTCCGCTTATCTTGTGCACGGAGGACCTTTCCTGCCTGCTGGAAAATCGCTCGAGTTCAGCCAATCCCAAAGACGGGAAAAAAGTGTCTCCCACAAAATTACCGTCCGATAGCATTACTGTCTATTTTATCTAAGGTAATGGAGAAAATCATCAATGCAGAGTTGGTTGAGTATTTGGAGTGCAACGGACTTCTGAATGATCGTCAATAGGGATTCCGTGGCAGGCGGTCCACAGGAGACCTTTTGACACTTATAACCGATATATGGACATCTGCGATTGAGCGGCATGGTGAGTCAAGGGCGGTCGCATTGGATATTTCCAAGGCTTTTGACGGCGTCTGCCACGGGGCATTGCTGAGCAAACTTCGTTCATATGGACTTTCCCAACAAGTTTGCGACTGGACGAGTAGCTTGCTCGAGAATCGATCGATCCGGGTTGTTGTGGACGGCGAGTGTTCGGATCTGTATCCTGTTAATTCGGGGGTGCCCCAAGGTTCTATTTTGGGTCCAACCTTGTTCTCGCTTCACATAAATGATTTGTTGGAGACATAACAAAGTGTTCAGTTTTGCGGACGATAGTGCGCTTGTTTCCTCCTTTTTGAGTGATCGGCCGATTAGTGCATCAACGTCACACCGGCTGAGATGTAGTCAGATTGACTCTCTGAATCGGGATCTGGATAAAGTCCTGCAGTGGGGAAAGGCCAATCTTGTCGACTTCAATGGAACGAAGACCCAGTATACAACATTCACAAAGAAAACTGGATCATCGGTTCCACAGCTGATGATGAATGGCCGGGCCCTCGAGGCTGGGGAAAGTTTGAAATTGCTCGGCGTCACGGTCTGTGGGAATGTATCATAGCATAAACACGTGTCGAGTATCGCCAGATCAGCCTCAGGAAAACTGAGTTATCTTTTTAGAGCCAAGAAATATTTTACTCCGGCCCAACTTCTTCTCCTATACAAATCCAAATTAGACCCGCGCTCGAATATTGCTCTCATGTTTGGAGCTCGGCTCCTAAACATACCCTCGGCCTACTTGAGAGCATACAGAGACGAGCGATCAGCCTGATCGGGGACTCGGCGCTGAGGTCGGGACTACAGTCGCTATCACATCGAAGGCGCGTAGCCGACCTCTGTCTGTTTTACTGATATTATCACGGGTGCTGTTCTTCGGAGATTCTTGGTATTGTTCCACGCAATTCGGTTTATATGTGCTCCACTAGACAACTGTTCAAAAAGAACTGCAACAGTTATTTGATGGCATCTCGGAGCGCCCACTCGACGCTATAGGTTCGCCTCTCCCGAGAGAAGTCTAACAAAAAAAAAAAAAAAAAAAAAAAAACAACTGGCGATCCTGGCATTCGCGATATTACATTATCACGAACGGCCCACTAACACAACGCTGAGGAGCGTTTAACATATACATACGGTAATTATAAAATTACTACTAATCAAAGAAATTCTCCTGGAGAACCGGAAGTTCAAATAGAGAAATGATTTAATTAAAATTCAGTGAAACTAAAGCTAATGAAAATAAAAACCCTAAACAAACGAGTAGCAGATAATAATACTTAGTCGCCCTGACCAGAGTAGAAGTGAAAGTGATACAGAAGGTACTCCAGAACCAGAAATGTTTACCGTAGCAGAACTACAAGCCCAGATAGCCCATCTGATGAATAACCAAAAATTATTGGATGGCGAGATAAAAAGGTTAAACCCATTACAAAACAGAGGATTAAACAACGTGGTGCCAGTTACCCTACGAGAACTAGATGCTATAAGCCTATCGTTGCAGAACTCAGACCAAACAGATATAGAGATATTCAAAGCATTGCCTATATTCGATGTGAAGCAAAACTGCTATAGAGCATGGAGACGAATGAATGACATGGAACTGCATAGAAAATATAAACAACTCAATTCAATTTTTATTTTTCACCACAACAATACGCCGTCTAACAATACTACCATTGTGAGTGGATTTTTGACCAAAAACTGAACTAACATAATCGAAAAAGCACCATAATCGCCAAATATAGCCTCCTGTGATTTTTTAATGTTTCCCAAACTCAAATTGCCCCTTCGAGGTACCCGTTTCGAGTCGGTTGAAGCCATAAAAGAAAAACCGAAGACTGAGCTAAAATTGGTCCCGGCAGCGGCCTATCAAATATGTGTGGATGATTATTGGCATTAGTGTATTGACTCGGAAGGGACCTACTTTGAAGGCGATAAAATAAATGCTGATGATTAATTCAAATTTGCTGTTTTATTGAGAAATTCCGGGTATACATTTGACAGAATGTATATCCCAATTGAAAAGAGGGAGTAAATTTTTTGAATCTACTAAAATTCGACCCACATGTCCGCGGGATCCTAAAAAAGGCAACAATATTGCCCACAGTTAGGCGCCGTTTCTAAGAAGCAAACGTGTCGTTGCACCAGTCAAGTGTTGTTACGCTCCGCCAAGGTGGTAAATAGAATATTTCAAATGCTTTTTAGACAGAATAACACAAGAAGCTAGAGATGAGAGCCCTCTTATAGTTGCTGAAGATTTCAACGCTTGGGCAGTAGAATGGGGAAGCACAAGGACCAACAGTAGAGGCCAGGCACTACTTGAAGCCTTCTCAGTCCTAGATGTGTTGTTGCTTAATGACGGTATCGATGACACCTTCATAAACGAGAGAGGCCGGTCCAAAATCGACATCACATTTGCCAGCTCCATGTTGGCAAGAAGTATGGAGTGGCGATATCATGAATGAATTACATGTTAACCTTTTATCACTAAATGAGTATGAATAGAAAATTGTAAAGTAATAAGATTAAGTAGCCCTACGAAACCTCAACCATATGAACGAAGTCACCTGTGGCAACAGTTGAATATTAAATAAAGAGACAAAATGGTCTCAATTTTTTTTTCCTGTCGCATAATACAAAGAAAATTATCCTCTTCAAGAATAATTTTCTTTCTCGAAGGAGGGTGGGGTGTAGTGCTCCGTGTTGTAGAATTTATTATAATGGTATGGGGTTGCTGAGATTCCGTCCTCAGTGCCAGTGTAGGATAAGTTATTCATGCAGTTAGTTTGTTAAATAATTTATTGTTGTAATGGGGTGTCCGCAATGCCAGTCTATTATTTGTGTTGTAAGTCTGCTAAATAAGAATGCTATGTGGCGGAAAGACTGCAGTACCAGCTTTAATATTATTAGATCCAGATTCGATAGCTGTTATCTGTGACCACGGGTAACGGGGCCACTTCTCGCAGTAGAACAACCCATCTCAATGTCATTGCGGTATGTGCACAAATCTTACCCCCAATTCCAGCAACAGTGATCTCCAAATCGAGGTTACCAAATACATGCAAGTCCTCGTTCAAACATGAAACACATGCATAACTTCGATCAACTAAAACTTTAATTTTACTTTAACCACATAAATGGGAGTCCTTCGTGGACCAATTAAAAATAAAACAATTTATAAGACACTATTCAATAACACAACTGAACATTCCTTCCTGGAATTTTTACTTAAAAAATTAAACAAAAGGAAACGGGGTCTTTCTATCTTTTTTTCCTTTTCTGCTGACCAACGGCGCGGAAAATCCACTGTCATCAACGGAATTCAAAACCGTATTCTCGAAAAAAGGCTAACCCTCCGTCTCTCTCGCTCTCCACTCACGTCCACTTCGAAAAATAAATTCGAACTCGAAGAACTGCACGATCCACACCCGAATCAGGGCGTGTTCAAAAACTCACTTCTGGATCGTGCAATTCCTCCACCACCTTACCATCGTACTGTTTTAAAACAAAATTATATTAAACACAAATTATCAAATGATGGTGGTGGCCGACGTACGTAACATCCGGAAGCCCTACCATGCTCCCACAATCCCAATATACACATTTCCCATATTATAAATATATTTCATTATTACCAAATAACAATATACAAAGATCCATGTCCTCATATAACGTACACATTTCCCACAGTATAAATATATTTCACCATTACCTAATAACAATGTACAAAAATCCATATCTTCATATAACATACACATACCTAATTAATTCAAACGATTTCATATATAATGATACATAATACCTATCCCAACCATCATCACACTTTCCTAAACGATTTCCAAAAAATCATTATACTAAGTACATAAGCAGCTGCAATAGCGTTTGCTTAATATGATGAACCCTGAATCGTCACCAGGTAAATATAGTAACTACCCTATGTGACGATTCCAAAAAGAAATAAAACAAAATAAAATACTATGGTCGCACTACCGAAAAACATATAAGGAAGCTAACGGTAGCAGTTTGATTTCGTTCATGCAAAAGAAACTTCTAGAAGAAGAAATTGTAAAAGAGAAAGTTTGTACTTTGGTACGGGGAGTAGAATTTGAACCACAAGAGAGTACGCACGTTTGATGTTAGAGCACAAGAAAATCAATTTAGTTTTGTTATAATTAGTTCGTTATATATTGTTTTAAATAAACAATTTTTGTGTTGATAAAATAAAAATTAAATATTGTTTTTTTGTGTTAATTAAATTTAAATTAAATATTGTTAATTTATTTATTTATGTGTATTAAATCTGAAAATAAATAACTAACTATACAATCAGTTTTTAATTGGTTTAAATCCAACACCGTGCTTCCTCGTCACGGCCGAGGGAAGAGCGTGGACACTATTTTAACGAACTTAAGACTTAATAACTTTCACATAAATAACACCATAAGGGGGGAGTAAGTTAGAAATGGTCTGTAAAAACTGATTGTATAGTTAGTTAGTTATTTATTTTCAGATTTAATACACATAAATAAATAAATTAACAATATTTAGTTTAAATTTAATTAACACATAAATAAATTCTTGAGAGATGTCGTAATATTTCGTCCAACATAATGTCGCCTGAACAGGAATTCAAACCCCATACTATAATACCGATGCACAAGATCGAAAATATACAAAAATGAGCAATAAAACTCAGTGGTGGCCCGGGCGCATTTGGTTCAATTCCGTCGTTGGAATTGAGTGCAACGTATCTTGCCCACCTCTTTCCTATATATGTCATTGTTGTTGCTCAATTGAAATTCTTGAATGCATCCCACCTCTTCAAATGTGTTCCCTCTATACCAACAGCCAAATAGTGAGTACCAGTTTCGAATAAATTTAAATCCGTACTTACAGATACACAAAGATAATTGTTCTTCTCCCGAATTACACGGCATCCCTCTGATCAGATGTGCTCTCATCATGATAATATCTAGCCATTCATAACCAAGGTATATGTCGATATTTCTCTTCCTTGTCCTATGGCGGTTCTTTAAAGTCTTCTCTAAGAACCATCCATTTCCTACCAAATTACCTTCCATTCGCTTTTACCTGAAAGTAAAACCCCAGCAAGCATGCACATCAAACAAATTATTTCCTTCATATTACATAAACCGTACCAACCCAATCGGGCCGGCTTGTCAGCAATTATAAACGATAAACACTCGCTGGCCAGCGTAATTGTTGACACAGCTGTAGCCGATATTCTTGCTACGGTTCATGAGTGAATAATGCTCCAATCCCAAGGTTCGCTACAGTTGCGACCAATTTCCTTTATCGGTTATCTGCCGATCATGGGATTTGGGCACGAATATGATTGACGTTAGACAATCATACCCATGATCATGCCTAATGATGCTCCGACCTGTAAAACAAACAAACACACAGTACCCCACTGTGTTTATTTTACTAACCAATCGCTGTCCATGTTTCCCCTGGGCGAGACGTACGCTTGCACATCTGCAAGCCAAATTCCTCATTTAATAAGTCATAAGTCTGGGGCTTTTATGTAAACAGCCGACGTTCCCATGTAGCATCGGCTAAACCACAAATAATGTGCATCGTATCGTATGACCCTCGAAATAGCGTTTCTGTTTATTTAGGACACAGAAACCTATTTCTTCCTTCGGCGATCTTCGCTATCGCATATCTCAATAATGCCTGCAGTTTATTACACCAGTCCATGTTTATTCAGGTGCAGTTTCGTCGTTGCCGATATGCAGGCTAAGGGTCATCGTACTTGTCTTATACGGACACATAGAGAATCCTCCCATTCGATCCTTTTGCGATCGCCCATTGGCCGCTGTCAAATTGAGCCTACTCGCTCCTCCCACACCGATGTAATCCACCACCGTTGAATCTGACGGATATGGATTGCATCGGTGAGTCAGATTTGAATCGCACACCAGACCACACGTGTCGGGGACGTTGCCGAGGAGTCAAAATCATCCCTTATCGTGTACACACACGAACTAGAAGTTAAGTTAATTTCCCCGAGTCGTAATTTCACCAGCAGGGCGGTCGGGTCGTCCGCCGTCCACCGTACCAGCGCCGGTACGGTGAGCATCCGCAATATAATAAATAATAGTTAAAGTGGAGTTTCCTTGTGAGTTGCTTACATTACCCGGACCCCATCTTCGCGCGTAATCATTTATACAGTGAAGTTGGTCTTTATATATAACGAAAGATATGTTCAATGGATGGATGGGACTTGGTGATGCTTAATTTCTCTGTAAAAATGACGTACCATATTACGCGTAAAATAATTATGAACCTTCACCAGTTTTAAGCAGTTTTTAAATAAAAGAACATTTTTCTACTAACTAATCGTCTCCTGTGTATTTATTCCTCTGTGCTGTGCCCGGTCCACATTCCGTACAACGGCCGCATCATTTAGACTACAAAAAAACAATGAAATAATTGAAACCCAATCCGTGCGTTTTATTCTCCGGTGACTACCAACTGGGTGTTTCCTTTTTGTTTCTGAGTGACCATTTCCTGCGGACAATATACGGTGGAACTTTTAGTGACGGTGGGATGAAGTAGAAGCCCGTGTCGTAGGCCGGCACACAATACTTCCTCCCCACTTCTTCCGCTCGCATTGTGCTCTGACATTTGAAGGTAAATCAAAAACGTTTTGGGTGCGAATTTCGTGTAAAAAAAATATATTCTCACCCCTTAGGATAGAACGATGTGACATTTGTTAAAGCTGGTGCTGTAGTGCTCCGGAAAGCCCCATAATTTCCTTATCCCATAGAAACAATCTCCTTCCCCTACATACAAATCCCTACACCCAAATGAACATTGAACTCAATGTCAACCAAATCGAACTAAACGTTCAAACTCTCAACCATTGAATTGAATTGAATTCAATTCAAATTGATCCAAACCTCAAAACGTGCATGTCTTTAAACAAAGGCATATCTATTTTCCGCCGACACACAATTCGAGCAATCATAAACATCCTAATGCATATCTTCACATGCCTGATGTTTTATGACTTTTAAATGCACCAATTCAAAAACCAATACCTAATTCCTAAGGATCTTGTGTTTCCCATCCGAAGGACACGCAAACTCTTGTCGGCATAAGCCAGACGGATAACAAAAACAAAAAACCCAAATTCCAATGCATATCCTAGTTATGAATAATAGTTTAATGAGTACTCATAAAACCGAACCATTACCCTAATGACCACATTGAACATCATCATCATCATCGGCACTACAACCTGGAACCGGTCTTGGCCTTATTTAGCAAGTCCTGAGGCTTGTTAAATTTTCCATAATGATTTGTTTTTTCCGGGCAAGGTCATTAGTCTTGCGCCAGAGGCTCCCCGACGGGGAAACGAACCCCGGTCTCCCGCATGACAGGCGGGTATACTAACCAGTATACTATTGAGGAGCTGACCACATTGAACACCACACCCGAAATCGAGATTTTCCATCTGAAACATTCGTTTCCAGATACAAAATCTCGATTTGTTTTCATTTATAAGGAAGATGCATCGCGATCTCCGAGCGACCCCTCAAGCTTTCGTTTCTTGCTTCTCACTTGCATCAGCAAAATATATGAAAATTAATATACGAGAAACTAAATAACTTTATCAGTGCCAGGAACCTAATACCAGATTTCCAATTTGGATTTCGAAGAGCGCACAACACCACTATGGCTCTCAACATATTTCAAAACCACGTCTGCGTGCGGCTCTTTAATAAGGAACCCACCGTTGCGGTGAGCCTGGACATTGAAAAAGCTTTTGACACGACTTGGATCGAAGGACTCGTTTTTAAATTATTGAATACTGACCTCAGTAGAACGCTATGTAGTATCATCTACCAGTTAGTTCGAAACAGAACCTTCCAAGTTAGAGTGAATGGAAAGCTTTCCCGAACTTTTCAAGGCGCTGCAGGCGTACCACAGGGCTCCATTCTAGGCCCCATCTTATTCAATACTTACACCTCTGATATTCCTCGCCCTGTGGACGGGAGAGTATACCAGATATGCTTTGCGGATGACGTCCTGGTGTACACGTCAACCAAAGGCCCTAACCTCGCAACAAATCGACTCAACCGTCACTTGGACGAACTGTATCAGTATTACAGTCGATGGAAAATACGACTTAATCCATCCAAAGCAGTAGCCATAATTCTGAGTAGTAAACACTCCCAACCTACTTCTCGATATTCATAGAATATTCGAATAAAAATGGGAGATACTACGATTAGACCACAGGACAGGATGAAATCTCTTAGGGTCACTTATACCCCAAAAATGAATTTCATCAAACATGAGACCCACATTCTCCAAAGGGGTCTCGGTCGGTCTAAGCAACTGCACAACATTTTGAAGTGAAGCAACAAAGTTGACACCAAAGCTAAACTTCTCTGCTATAAGCAACTAATCCTATCTGAAATATTGTAGGTCTTTCCAATATGGTCCTGTATATCATCGGTCCAAATGGAAATACTTCGAGTTTCCGAAAAGAAACTCCTCGGAAGATGCACCAATCACTCTAGAAGGCATGAAGGTCGTCATTACCTCAACTCTCACCTATACGAAGGCGTCTCCATTACCCCTGTAGTGGTCCTTCTCTCAGGGAGCTTGTCTGCTCCTGAGGGGACCCGTTGCGGTCGCCACCGTGCTTCCGGGGCCTCCGGGAAGAGTGACAACCGATTGTTTACTATGGCCCGGAAATCGGCCAGGTTTAATTAAAAAGGCAATTTTTGTTATTTGAGTTTAAATTTATTTACTTTAATTTTATTTACTGGCGTCGTACCGCTTCGGACGCCAATCGAGACTGATCCTCGAATACGAATTTCATCACCCTTATAACGAGAAACAAATCGAGATTTGTATCTCGAAAATACACAATTTCATACATCCCGATTTTTGTATCCTGAGTGAGATGCTCAGTGTTTATTTAAGATAAGAATTCAATTTCTTGAATTCTTACGAAACTATTGCGCAGATGTGGATATGTATCTGGTTTTAGTTTTGTATTTGTTTTTCTTAGTGGAATTTTTCAGATAGAGATAACGATCTCTGAACTTTGGTTTTCGATGTTGCCGTGTGGCAAATGTGAAACGATAAACGAATATTAGATTCGTTGAGACTGTTTTTTGATCATGGTATAAAAAAGAAAAAGGAGGAAAAAGAAGAATTGTAATGGTCCAGAATGTCGTGTCGTTCTTTTTATGAGAAATTGTTATTAAAAGAATAATATAACAAAGTTGGTGTAAAACATTTAATACGAAATAAATTAAAAGGAAGACAAAATCGAGGTTTTTGTTGTGCCTACGGTTCTTGAGAGATTTCGTTAATCCTTAACGTCTATGCTGGGTCAAACTGAAAACTTCAATAAAGAAATCTGGCGTGCGAATGGAATTTTCAACACTTTAAAATTGCACATAGTACCGAAAATTGTGTGAGGAGATATATAAAGCGTGTTACGAATTGTAGAGCGGGCCTACGGACGGCAAAGGAGCAGAACCCCGGTAGGACACCGTAATCAACCCCATCCACCAGGTAGGGTCAAGTGTTGGCACAAGTGAGTACCTCCCAAGATGACTATAGATCACACGTTATTATTACAAACATATAAATTGTAACAATTGGCGAATCACACATCACACATTAGTATTGCAAACATACCGGTTATAGGAATTGGCATTTAAACAATAATATTGTAGTTGGCTTTGAATATTGTCACAGGGTTTTGATAGGATTTTGGGTTTTAGGGTAATATAGCTGGGATTTGAATGTGGGAATGCGGGGGAAAAGGTGGTAGGGATTTTTAGAGCACTACACCCCTATCGACGAGTACTTGCTTCAATTAGCATACAAGTACCTCGAAAGCATTCAGAATAGCGAGAACCTACTTGTACGGGACTCTTGCGTTCTTGACCCTTCTCTCTCTCGATCTCTTCGGATCAGACCACCAAAATTTCTTCGTCAGTACAAAACTGAAGAAAACACCCTTCCCAACAACACTCCCCTCTATAATAGAGGATTCCTGGATCCATCCCATAGGGGCTACTGTTAACAAACCACACACACACGGACGCACAGTACAAAACGGCACAAACATACACACACCGACCAAAGAACAGATCATCAGACACCAAAGACGTGATCTACGTTTACTACCGCACCCAAGACCTACCGGCCTTGTATGATTTCTTTCCCACCATCCCCCTATACAAGTAGTTAGAGAAAACCTGGACTAACACTGTACACACTATCCTTGGATATCCCCCCCCCCCCCCTTTTCTCTTTTCTTTTCAGATATCGCGAGACCGAGCCCAACATCCTCACGGATGTGGGTGATTCTAATTATCGCAAGATGACCAGAAGCCAGAGACAAGATGAAGGACTCATCTGTCCTTGTCTCGCTAAAGTCGGCCCATTTTTTTTTTGATCTCCGAGGGCAGTTGATAGATGTACATGGCCCCTGGAGGAAGTGCAGCAGGAGACCAACAGGATAGTAAATCCTTAACAAAGCAAGACGAAAAGAATAAAGAAGACCTGTACGGCTTAGAAAAAAAGCAGAGTTTTATTCTTTACTGGTGAGTCGAGCTGTGGCTCTCGCCCCTTGCGTTTTTCTTCACAGATTGTCGCTAATGCTGAAGATCACTTGCCCCACGGAAGCCAGCAGAAGCCGCTGGCGGTTGTCCTCAGAAGTTTGCGGCACTAGAATCGACAACGATCGGTCGCTACTCTTCCCTCAGATTTGAGGAAGCACGGCGGCGACCGCAACGGGTCCCCTCAGGAGCGATCAATAGAGATCCTTCGTCGTTTTCGGGACCAGGAGACACGCTACCTGGGAGCGAGGCCAATAACTAATACCAACAGTGTTAATTTTAATAATACATAAATTAATCTATAGAGGGGAGGAAAATGATAATTTTGGTTAGTTTGTGGTGGCTGTAAATAACGCGACCTTTAAAAAAAGTTGCATACAATGATTTTACGTCACCGTAAAATTAAGAAATCCTCTTCTCGAACGGAATCACTTTTAACTCCCGACAATTTACGAACATACGTATAATATCAAGAATGGCTTGCAACAGGGCGCGGTACTCTCTCCGATTCTTTTTAACATTTACATTAGCGACTTATTAGATGCACTTCCGGAGGCTATTGCGTACGCAGACGATCTCATAATTTACAGAACAGCTCCGAAAGTTGCGATCATAAATAGTTTAATACAGCGAGATTTCAACAACGTGCAGCGCTATTGCGATGATTGGAAACTTAAGATCAACTTCCAGAAATGTGAAGCCATCCTATTTAGAACTCCATTATATAAAGCCACGAACGACACAAGGAAAAACTGGCGAAAGCTAGTTATCGTGGGACCGCATGGAGATAAAGTGGAAACCAAGAGTTTAGTTAAATACCTTGGCATCTGGCTAGACCAATATCTGTATTTCAACAGACATGTAGAGGCGGCTTTGGTAAAGGCTAGAAAAACGTTTGCTATGACAAGGAGGCTATTTCACAGTAGCCAACTTGACAGCAGGGTAAAAGTCATATGCTACATGACGCTAATCAGGCCAATGCTCATATATGATTGTTCAGTATGGTTTAACATAGGTCCAAATTTGATGGAAAAGATCGATGCTCGAAAGGAAGTGTCTCAGAAGTTGTCTCAGATTATATCGGACACCGGAACCGGACTATAAAAAGTATTATTCAAATGAGACTTTATATAATGAAGCCTGCATAAATAGGGTGGATAATTTTATGATTAAATTAATCAGAGGACATATTGCGAGAGCAATAAGCTCGTCCAATGACCTAATTTTCGGAGCCTATTATCCAAACACTCTGTACTATGAGAGCGTGCGTCGCAACGGTTTTGTTCCACCAGAGGCGTTCCTTGACTTGGACATGAAAGGGCTTATACAGGATAGATCCGGAATTCCGCTGATCTATCATGTAAGTAGATCATCTGTAGACGGGCGATTGTGCTACGACCGGGAAGTAACGCGCACCGAAGAAGAGCTCTTGCGCTTCAGTAGGGCTATCTCCCACAGAGACCGGGACGATAGTATTAGACAGCGTCAACAGTTCTGGTGGTTGAATGGCATATAAAGACCTGGATACCAAGGTCGGTAAAGAATAACAGTATTATCAGCCAGCTAACATAGAGTTAGCTTTTCTAGAATTAAGGTAGTATAAGATTTAAGTTAAGTTAAGTTAAGTTTTTTAAATAAAATTATATCACAAAAAAAGGGTTAAATTTTAAGAAAAAAAAACAAAAAAAATTGACACAAAGTTTTCAAAATTTTTCTTTGTCATTTAAATTATTATAAGTACTCCCACAAACAAAATTCTGTCGCCTAAAGGCAAATTACACAGTCGTTATGTAATGTTTAGCTTAGAGCGTCTGCGTAGGACCAGTAAGTTATAATATAAGATAATTAAGCTAGAATTTAAGCATTTTTTGTCTAGCATGTAATTCAGGAACTAAGAAGATAAAAAGAAAATAAAAAAATGTTTCAAAAATGAAAATGAAACAATTTACGAACGTCCATATATAAACTTCATGACAGCAACAAGATCGCACCATCCATTCAGAATTTCGCAGACATTTCTATAGCGTCGGTTTTTCTTAATGTTCACGATATTAGAGTTAGTTGGCTTCAACCACTCATGGGGAGTGCTGCTTAATGTATCTTCGTCGTGCGGTAAAATACGAATTGTATTAGTGTTGTATCCCAAAAGTTTTCCTTTCATTTTAAACAAATTTTTAATAAAAAAAACTACAAAATGACTTGCTATGCCCCCTAGTTCGTGACCACCAAAGGCACAGTCTTCATGCCTCGGAACTGTACGGCCATTATAATGAAAACATTTTACGCATGTGCCATTCTATCTTTCTTACACGCCAAATGTATTTCGAATCAAACACATTACAAGAATTTACTTACCACTTGAATCGCATGTAATGGGTGAACACTCTGCTAATCCTCGTGGACTTTCCACATAGCTTCAACTCTTTATCGCATGCCCTTGAACTCAACTCACATATAATCAATTATGTATTTACTTTCGGACATCCGATTACCTCACGTTTAGAAGATCGGTGATCTTTACATACTAATTACATCTCGATCCTGCAAGATAACAGCCCGACTATGTACCCACTTCAACTGTTCCGACCACTCCAGCGTCTTCAGTCGGTCTAACCGCTCTAGCCGCACCATCCGCTCTAGGCGACCTAGTCAATCTATCCAATCCATGACACGCGCTTGTTATAGTCCCCACAAACCAATTATATGCCAGATAACAAGCGTTAATTAACATACTCGAATATCATCGCCTTGATGACGCAAAGCCAGAAAAGTACAAAACAATATGCTAAGCAGGCAAACTGAACTCAGATTCGAATAGTCGGCCATCGTCAGCATATAAAGTCTTTCGTCTTATAGAAAAGGTCGGCTGAAAAATTTCCATCTGAACTGAATTTCAGACGACATCGTTTAACTTATCGACAATCTTCGTGGTTTCAATGATTTCGACATATGACAACTAAGTCCAGCTGCAGATCTTAGTGGGTTATTCAAGTGTTCTGTGGGGTAGTCACGTCGCCACTCTGCTTATAGACAAGGCCGTAATACCAGCTCCTCAGAGCACTATCTTTTGGATAGACACAATCTCACAACAAACAGGATTTTAATTATGAAAACAAGTTAATAGCAAATATTTTGCGCACACCTAAAGTGTCGTTCTTTTGGAGCCGACGGCGATATTCGCGTCCGGAGAAACCAATCAAAACTCGAAATCAACAACGAAAACAAAATCATGGAAAATGGAATTCATTTGTTGATTTTGTTTTTTTTTATTGAGAGCACACTACACTTCATTTGTACGCAGTTCAATTTTTATGATTACCGCGCCATCAACGTCACAAAAAATATGATGAGGGTTTGGAGCATCTTGTCTAAAGCAACAACAAGAGAGACGAAAATCGCAATGATAAAAACCAAAAACACTAACAACGGCAAAATTAATTAATTATTCATGCAATAAACAGATTGGTGTGTTTGCTTTCAAGCATGTGTTTACGAATCTAGGAATTGCAATGACCCCCTTTCCGCCGGACTCAGACGCAGGTTCTCTTTTCGATAAATATTCATTCAACACAAATCCGCGCAACCCACATGATAATCGGTGTGATTATTTTGTTTTTTGTTGTTTTTTTTGTGTGTTTTGATTTCGTTTTTATTCTCGTGGTCTCAAATTAACAAGTCCTCTGATGGCCTGCAGCAATATTGTATTCCAATTAAATGCAAACAAATCCTTGCCTTTTGTAAGGGTTCACATCAGCAATGCCTTATCTGTAGTCAACAGCTGGAGCACAGATTTAGGATCACCATACATTTCCAGGGGGAACAAGTGTCAACCTGGATAAATGTAAAATGGTGTTTTGATGCATCGTCTTCGGAAAAGGGAATATTACCACTTGTCCCAACACATTTTTTCGAAAACCCTTCTCTTTTGATTAATAATATGCGGGCACAAATGGGATTTGTTGATATGTTTAAATGTCAAATTGATTGCCTGGTTCTCAATATTCAAGTCCCTTAATACTTGAAGGTTGTACTCAACATGAAGGGTTGTACCACTTGAAACGAGTTCTTTGTGGATAATTCCCTTAGAAACGAAAAAAAGGTGAGCACCGTTTTCATTTTTGGCTTTGCCAAACGTGCTTTTTTTATTTCCTTCATAAGGTCATTGCCATTCAACACTCTGATGCTTTGTATTAAAAACACCATATATCATCACCAATTATATTTGGTTTTAAGATATTTTTGTCATTTCTTGCGTGTTCAGTGAGGTTTGTGCAATTTTCAATTCGATTCAAGTTTTTGTGGATGTGGGACACACTTTGAATTCAATTTCCTTAGACAGACTTTTTGAGTTAAAATGTTTTCGGTTATCTAGCCTCTATTTCCACGAATCTCACTGAAGATTTCTTGGAAACTTTATCGATGTTTTTAACGGTAATTACATTAAATGGACGGCTCGTACATTATTGCTACACACAGCTTCCCTGCCTTAAAACCTCCCGGTACTAAGAGGAGGATTAAACTAAAAATCAAGATGAAGATTATACAAATTAAATCAAATCAAATCATTGTGAATCGTCGTAAGATACCCTGGCACAAATGGCCCAGGAGAAGAAAGCTGACGTGGTACTGATAAGTAAACCTTTCAAAGCTCTCGATGGCATTGTGGGGTTCTAGTATGTTCCTTCATCCCAGGCAAATCAGCAATTGATCAGATATTCACCCTTAGGCAGGAGATGGAAAAATGTCAGGAATTTAAGATTCCATTATATCATCTGTTTATAGACTTTAAGGCCGCCTACGACAGCATAGCCAGGGTAGAACTATATAATGCCATGAGAGAATTCGGCATTCCAAACAAATTGATACGACTTTGTAGGTTGACCATGACCAACGTAACTAGTCAAGTAAAAGTAGCGGGATTGCTGTCCAAACCAATAAACATGTATAATGGACTTCGACAAGGGGACAGTCTGGCCTGCCTCCTCTTCAACCTGGCGTTGGAGAAAGCAATCCGTGACTCTGGCGTTACAACAAGAGGGACTATTGTCACCAAGTCCAGCCAGATAGTTGCCTACGCAGATGACATCGACATCATCGGTAGAACCGAATTGGCGGTACAGGAATCTGGGTGAAGGAGCAGGCGGCACAAAAACTGGGACTGCACATTAATGAGGGAAAAACTAAATACATGGTGGCAACTTCTGCTAAGAGAAGACCTAACGTTGGTCAAACTATCAGGGTAGTGGAGCACGAATTTAAAGTAGTGCAATCCTTTAACTACCTTGGGTCAATAGTATCAGCCGATAACAATATGGAAGAAGAAATACGCGAACGGCTGATTAAATCCAACAAAGTCTACTATGGTCTATGAAGGCTCTTTAAATCCCGAAATTTATCCAGAACATCCAAGCTACTACTGCACAACACCATGATCTTACCAGTACTCATGTATGGATCCGAGACCTGGGTGCTTAATAAAAGGCACTCTGAACTCTTGGCCGCGTTCGAGAGAAAGGTCTTAAGGAGAATTGTTGGCCCCGTATGTGAGGGAGGACGATTCCGGAGACGCTACAATCATGAGTTGAACGCAATCTACCTTAAAGCTAATATTGTAAGAAAAATCAAGCTCGGTAGACTCCGGTGGGCGGGACACCTAGCGCAAATGAGCGAAGACGAGCCTGCCCGGAAAGTCCTTTGTGGCAGGATGTATGGAAGGAGACAGCGCGGCAGACCTTGTCTGCGATGGAGGGATGGCGTAGACCAGGACGCCCAGAGCCTGGGAGTGCCAAACTGGATGACATCGGCTCGAAATCGGGACCGGTGGAGAGATTTGTTAACTAAGGCCAAGACCGGATCCCGGTTGTAGTGCCGATGATGATGATGATGACGTATGTTCCTTCTCCGACACTCGTACCGCTGAAATCCAAGTCGCCAATGCGGGGTGACCTTGTGGCTACTCCGCCAAATCCCACGGTTCCCCTTCCTGAAAAACCCTCATAATCATCACCCAAGACGCATAAGTCTTCGCCAATGCATTCGCATTCGGCGACTAAAAATGCTTCACGCATTATATAGATCAAATCTATGATCATTAGGTCCCTGTAAAGAAAGCTTACCTTCACGCATTCTCTTCGCATACTACCGCTCCTTAAGATTTCTTTATTAGCTTACCAGGAATTTCCAATCAATTTCGGCATCTACGTCGCCAGTCAAATTTCCTTAGAGGAATTCCGGTAAACAAATAATTAGATTTACATACATATGTAACCTTCATGACTGGGATCATAAATACTGCGCCGTATATTTTCCCAACGTCGCGTCGCCAAGTAAATTTCCTTACGTACACATCGGCCGGCACCCTTTTTCTTCCAGCAATAAAATTCCCTAACTCGCACCATGTGCAAATCGAAAATTGCTGTTCCTACATAGGTTCCTGCGATACCATAGACAATTCATATCGTTTAGGTATCCGAATCACATTTTCTATTTAATGAGCGGCTGCTATTTATCTAGCCGACTCTCATTACCGAACTATGCATCAGGTCATATTTCCCTTGTCCTTTAATTCGCCGAATCTTTTCCCTCACGAACTAGATGCATAAACAAATACAAAGCCATTAGCATCCGAGGAAGGATTGAAGAAGTATTATAGAGGCAAAAAGAAACATTCACATTTTAGGGAAAAGATTAGACTTTTTTGAGCTCAAAGATTTGAAGGAATTTGATTTAGTTATTGGACTAGAGGGATTAAAAAAATTAAAAGCAGAAATTGATTTTTACGCAATGATACTAAAGACCGAATATGACAATAGGAATAACGAAAGCCAGAAACTAAACTATACTATTGAGGATCAAGAACACAAAAGGGAGATAGACGCATTAATGAACAGAAATAAAAGGATCGATAAAAGTTTACCCTATACGACAAGCATCATCGCGACAATTAAAACAAAAGACGACGAACCAATCTGGTCTAAGCAATACCCGTATAAGATTGCCGACCAAGACTTCGTTAACAAAGAAATCGAAAGTTTACTACACCGTGAAATAATTAGACCTTCGAGAAGCCCGTACTGCTCACCTATTTGGATAGTTCCAAAGAAGGGACTAAACCCAGACGGCACACAAAAGAAAAGAATGGTGAATGACTATAGGAAATTAAATCTTCATACTATAAACGACAGGTACCCAATGCCAAACATTGTGCATACAATCCAAAACTTAGGGGAAGCAAAAGTCTTTTCCACATTGGACTTAGAGTCGGGATTTCACCAAATACTAATAGCCGAAAAAGACAAAGAGAAAACGGCATTTGCTGTAAATGGGGCATTATACGAATATAATAGGTTAGCGTTTGGATTAAAAAACACCCCAGCGATATTTCAACGACATTTTGAGACCCTTTGTAACAAAATTCTGTTATGTATATATCGACGACATAATTGTCTTCTCGAAAACTCAGGATGAACATATGAACCATCTCCGACAAATATTCGATGCTCTACATAAAGCTAACTTAACGATTTCAGAAGAGAAATCACATTTCTTTAAAGACTATGTGCAATTTTTAGGCTATATAATAAGCCACAGATCCATAAAAACAAACCCAGAAAAGATTGAGACCATCAGAAAATACCTAGAGCCAACAAACCTAAAGGAGCTACGTGCCTTCCTTGGCCTAACTGGATTCTACCGTAAGTTCGTAAAAAACTTCGTCATAATAGCAAAGCCCCTAACGAACCTACTCAAAACCGATCAAATGGTCCCACAGAAAAAAAGTACAAATTATAAAATAAAATTAAATCAAGAAGAAAGAAAATCATTTGAAGACCTGAAAGCACATTTAGAAGAATGCATGGAGCTATCGCAACCAGACTATCCCAAACCATTCGAACTAACCACTGACGCATCAAACACAGCGATTGGCGCAGTATTATCTCAAGAAAAACGACCGAATACATTCGTCTCTAGAGCATTATCAAAGACAGAACAAAACTACGCAACAAATGATAAAGTATTGCTAGCCATAATCTTTGCACTAGACAAACTAAGAATATACATACAGGGAGTATCAGACTTAACGATTTTCACAGGCCACCAGTCTTTGACCTATGCAGTGTCCGAAAAGAATACAAATACTAAGATAAAAAGGTGGAAAAATAGGATAGAGGAATATGGAGCAAGAATAGTATACAAGCCTGGTAAAGAAAATATAGTCGCAGATGCATTAAGTAGACAACAGATAAATAATTCATCAACATCCTCGGTACATTCAGTGGATAGTTCACCAGTCTACAAAATAAAAAGCGTTGCAAAACCAGTAAATCAATTTAAAAGTCAGATATTCATAGAATTTGCGGAAGAAGACAAAGTAGAACACAAAACAACATTTACGGATTACAAAAGATTCCACTTAAAAATCAGTAATTTATCAGGAATCACTGAGGTGTTAAAAACGGTTATAAACTCGAACCATACCAAGGCTATCCATTGCGATGAAGTGACACTTCACGAGATCCGAAACATAGTCGAAGAAAACCTAAACTGCGATAAAATCGTTCACGCACCAAATTCTGTAATAGATGGAATAAATGAGGACGAACTACTTAGAATTGTTCAAGAAACACACAAAAGAGCTCATCGAAACTATCGAAACAACATTTTAGAAATGTCTGGAAAATACTTCTGGCCCACATTCAAACAAATGTGCAAAGCCGAAACAAAAATCTGCGAAGTTTGTTCAACCTGTAAATATGAAAGACACCCGATTAAACAAGTAATAAAACCCACACCTATCCCAACAAAAGTAGGAAAAAGTCTACAGATGGACACATTCTATTTAGAGAAGAAAGTATATATAACAACAATAGACACATACAGCAAATATCTGTATATCCGTAATATACCAAACGAAATTGGAACAACAGTAGTCATCGACGAAATAATCTCTCAAATATTTCCCTTCGCCGAATCAATCATGACTGATAACGCACCAATCCTCAAAGGAATAAAAACCGAATTTTTACTCAAACAAAGAGGAATAACACATATACTTGCCCCAGTGGCCCATTCAACATCCAATTCAAATATCGAGAGAGTTCATTCAACGTTATTAGAAATCAGTAGAAGTCTGGGAGTTGACAAATCCACATCAGCGTCAGAAGAAATATTCAACGCGGTTAAGCAATACAACTTAACAATTCATTCAACTACGGGAATCAAACCAAGCGAATTATTTTTCGGTGTAGTAACAGTAGACATACAAGATAAACTAAAGAACGCACAAGAGAAACAAAATCGATTCCAAAATAAAAAGAGAAAAAATAAAATATATTCACCCGGAGATATTATTTTTGTAAAAAAGAACAGACGAGGGAGAAGCGAAACTCGTTACACAAAACATATTGTAGTGGAAGATCAAGGAACCACGATAATTGGAAATGGAGGTAAAATAATTCACAAGGATCTTATTCGTGCTGGGAATAATTGAAACAATCACCGGAAATATGGAAACTATACCTTTAAAGGACAACAAATTTACCTCAACAAAAATCCCAGACGTATGTGTATATGAAAACTCAAGTATATTAATTCACCCGCTTAATCTAACATAAATTATGAGCCCTTACAGAGAAATCACATCCCAGAACTTAAAGAAATAATAAAAGATGAAGCTTAAAATATTCCATTAATAAATATCCTAGCCTACGCAGACATATTTGTTTATAGGAAGAAAGATACAATCTTCGTCAAATACCCAATGATAATCTAGCCCTAGATACATTCCATGGATTAGTTCAAATCATGCCAGAACCGTAGTATGTAATAAGACAATTTTTGAAACTAATGAATGTACAATAAAAAAAAATATATATATATAAATGAAATTATAAGAATGGCAGACGATACAATAGAAAGAATTAATGAAATTGTAATCCATAGCAATAAGATAGAAATAGAAATTAATAATATACTATACTCAAACTCAAGACTAAATGAGGAAATTTATAATACCTTTAGAAGATAATCCAGTATTAAGCATTATAATTTGCATACTCCTTTTTAAAACTATAATATTTCTTCGCAAATTTTTTTAACATACTATATAAGAGGTACAATGAATACAAAACTAAATAAGATAAATTAAAAACAAAAAAATCTTTAATAACAGATTACTAGAGTTACAACACATAAACAAACAATGGGGACATTGTATTTTAACGGAGGGGGGAGTTAACGTATGAATCACCCAACCACGATGCATCCTCATGTTCACCTTGAAATAAGAAATTCATCTAAACTAGCGTCTGCATTTTTACAATCTTCCAGGAATGTGTTTCCTATTCGTTCCTTAAAATATTTATCATTAAAATTGTGTCTAGACATCATTTACCTAGATCCAAAAAAAAAAAAACCAAAATAAAATGCTAAGAAGCAAAACACATTAGGAGATTCCTAGGCTAAGATAGAATTTAAGTATAAATAGCATAGAAAAACTGCAGAGTGTGTTCATAGTGACCTGTAATTTTACGAATAAAATAAAGAGGCATAGCCTCCGAAAAAAATATATTTTTTCTTCATACAAAATATAACAACAATAACTCAGGCGCATCTAGTATTTTTATCATTCCCCGTAGGGTGATGCACCGGAGTCTGCACCCCTGCGGGACGTGTCCTTTCGCGGAGTCGAGTGTACTAGATCCTCCTTACTCATTAAAATTTCAATCAGCACCTTTTTACCTCCTCACTAAAGTTAAATAAAAAGAGCAATTTACCATAGAACAGCATACCGTGTGGGAGTACCTGGCTGACTTTCAAACAGACAACTTGTCTCACAGTTTTGCTCGTGCTATTTATCTTAATCAACGGTTATTTTCACAATAATTTTCACAATTTAATTATCATTACCTTGTTTTCTTTGCCTCGTTTTCCGCATACAAAAATTTGAACAAGTGTTATAACCGTTAAGTTATGGCCCCTGGGCCACGTGTGTTAAATAAAATAAAGCGCAAACGGTTGCGTTACGACCCCGTTATTGGAGGCCAAACTCCTCCCGGTAAACTTTCAAAAGTGAACAATAAAGTTCTAGAAAAATCTAAAATGTGTTCAAACACTAACTTTTTTCAACCACTTCAAAGTCTGATGGAAGACTCTCCTGAAATGGATCCGACCAATGACGAACAGTGCGCAGAACTTCCTAAAGAAACTGTTCCGCCAATTGTGGTATTAAAAACAACTAGTGCTCAAGTGCGGGATATTTTGAGCAACATTAAGATAGACAAATACTTAATCAAAAACATTTCGCTTGGGCAAAAAATATGTGCCCCAACAATGGACATATATAATAAAATCAGAACCGAACTCTTACGGTTAAAATGTGAGTCTTTCACCCACTCACGTAAGGAAAATCGTCCATTAAAGGTAGTGTTATCCGGGCTAGACTTAATAAGCAACGATATAATGAAAAATGAGCTAATTGCACTCGGGATTAAGTGCCTAGATGTTAAAACCATCACATTAAATCCGTCAACAAAAGCCCTGTACAAACACTACTTGTACATCGTCTACATTCAACGCGGTACTGTTAAATTAAACGAACTAAAACGGAACTACTCCACCTTGTTCAAAACCATCGTTCGCTGGGACTTTAAAAAACATAATCCAGGTAAGGTCACACAATGTCACAATTGCCAGCTTTATGGTCACGGCTCGATGCATTGTCATATAAATAGCTTCTGTGCAATATGTTCGGGAAACCATAAAACATCCGACTGCAAAACAAATGAGGTCATCAAGTGTGCAAATTGTAGTGGG
Source organism: Microdon myrmicae (assembly GCA_963931805.1). NCBI lineage: Eukaryota > Metazoa > Arthropoda > Insecta > Diptera > Syrphidae > Microdon > Microdon myrmicae. Next base: position 61,620,815 of record OZ007500.1, on the reverse strand, counting down.
CCACATAAATCCACCGATCCAGAATGCATAAGCCGAAAGCAGTACATAGACATTCGCCGCAAATTATCCCCACGCGGACGTGGTACAGGAAATACAACCTTCCTACAGCCTCCGAGTGACAAACAGCAGACAGTGCCCGACCGATTATCCATTGATAATTTTCCTCCACTACCCCGATCTGTGCGTCAACCTTCACTTCCTTCATCCACCTGGGCTTCTGGCCTCCATCAAACCCAGCAACCTTCCAACAGTGATACGACACACACGAAGAAAAATCCGAAACATTAACTAATGATAACCTGTTCTCATATAGCGAGATAAAGTCTCTTCTTAATGAAGTTGTAACCAAGCTTAGTGCTTGTCAAACTAAAGCTGACCAATTTAACGTCATTACGTCATTAGCTATTAAGTACATATACTCGGAAAAAACATGTTAAGAAACTCTCTTAACATCATAACTTGGAATGCGAGAAGCATCAAAAACAAAAAGCATGCATTTTTTAGTTTCTTGATAAATTTTAATATTGATATTGCACTTGTTTCAGAAACCTGGCTCAAACAAGACATTTCTTTCTCACATCAAAATTACATATGTTATCGCCTAGGCAGGGTACATGCTAGTGGTGGAGGTGTCGCCATTGTTGTGAAAAAATGTATAGAACATTCCTTGCGTCCTTCATTGCGCCTTAAGTTAATTGAGGAAATTAGTATAGATGTAACATTAAGTGACAATTCCAAGGTGAGTCTTTTTTCGGTCTATTTCCCTGGAGGAAATAGAAACCTAGAGAAATCTACTTACTTTAAGCGGGATCTGCAAAAATTGCATAGAGTCAACACTCGAAACAAGGTAATTATTGGTGGTGATCTAAACTCCAGACATCAGTCGTGGAATTGTCTTAGGGCAAACAGCTGGGGTAACATTTTACTAGATGTTACTGAATCCAGCCCAAGTTTTTCCATACTTTATCCACTTCTCCCCACCTATATCCCAGCGAGTGCTAACAAGAACCCCTCAACTCTTGATCTATATATCACTAATATTCCAAATTACTGCACAGTACCATTAACTCTAAATGCGTTAAGTTCAGACCACCTTCCGATCAGCCTCACAGTGAATCATACAGTAGTTGTAAATCGTACCAGTTTATACCACAACTATTCCGCCGCCAACTGGAATTGTTATAAATCATATATAAACACGAACTTGGTTCTAGGTGATACCAGCCTAAATTCTATAACCTGCAGCGAGCACATTGATATCCTATGTAACAATTTTGTTCCTGTTATCAATAGAGTGGGCGATCTTGCGATACCTAAATGTTCCACTGCTCCAGTTGATAAGGCACCGCTTCCTGAAAATATCTTACATCTGATTAGGCTACGAAACTCTGAAAGAAGAAAATGGCTACGTTATAGAATCGATTGTTTTCTAGTTAATGTTAAAGTCTTAAATAATATCATTAAAAACGAAATCTCAACATATAGGAACAAGTGTTGGAATAAACACCTTTCCTCTCTTGACAAAGCAAGCAAACCGTTCTGGAAAATATCAAAAATTATGAAAAAGAGAGGGTCAAGTATTCCTCCGTTTAAAGTTCACGACAAGTTGTTTATTTCTTCAGTGGAGAAATCGAACCTACTTGCTAATACGTTTAGTAACAACCACTCCATATCTATGCATCTAAGCGACGCGTATACTGAAGCTGAAGTTGCTAACATTATCAATGTACTTTCTCAAACACCAGCTGAAAGTACTTACGCAACTAATATCAGCAAAGTTAAAGAATTGATAAAAAAATCGAAATCAAAAAAGGCTGCGGGTCTCGATAATATTAACAACAAATTAATCAAAGCACTTCCACCTGCTGCAAGTAACTATTTAACATTCATTTTCAACGCTTGTCTTAAGAATTGTTATTTTCCGGACTGTTGGAAAACAGCAAAAGTAATACCTATCCCGAAACCCGGCAAACCGAAGAACAGCCCCGAAAGCTACAGACCTATTAGTCTACTTAGCTGTCTAAGTAAGGTCTTAGAAAAAATCGTTAAGGAAAGCATTGATCGTTTTGTGGAAGACAATAACATCTTACCACACTTTCAGCTCGGTTTCCGTGGTGGTCACAGCACAATCCACCAAGTCTTGCGCATTAAAAACCACATAGCTGGTAAATTCATCGACAAGGAGTCAACGGGACTAGTTCTTCTAGACATCGAAAAAGCTTTTGATACGGTATGGCACGATGCCTTGATTTATAAGCTACTAAAACTTAAGCTGCCAATACCGCTTATCAAAATTATCCAGAGCTTTCTTCGTTCGAGAAAATATGTTGTGAGTTTAGGAACCGACGTATCCTCTACTCACCAAATCCACCATGGTGTACCCTAAGGCTCAGTCCTTGGTCCCATATTATTTACATTGTTTGTCGCAGATTTACCATGTCTAGATGAAAACATTCAGGTAGCTATGTTTGCCGATGATACGGCCATTTTCTCTTCGGGTGCCTTATTCGCTAATGTCTACAACTCTTTGCAAGCAGCTCTTGACAAGCTAGCAGTATATTACAGGAAATGGAAAATAAAAATAAATGGTAATAAAACACAAGCTGTCTGGTTTTCGAGATGTAGCAAACACTGCTACCTACCAAATGGCACTAAACTCAATATGTGTGCAGTTGATATTGATTGGTCCGAAGACTGTAGATATCTAGGTATTATTCTAGATAAAAAACTCATCTTTCAAAAACACATCACTACCACAATTGACAAAATAAACAAAGTCGTAAGAGTTATGTATCCATTAGTGTGTAGAAAGTCAAAGTTTAGCATCGAAAATAAAATTATAATATTTAAAACCATTTTTCAAGCGATACTCCTGTACTGGGCCCCCTGTATGGTGTAATTGTGCTCGCACACACAAAATAAAATTGCAAAGGTGTCAAAATAAAATATTGAAAATGTTGCTGAATTTGCCATGGCATTATTCGACACATGAACTACATGAAAACGCTAACGTTAAACCTGTAGAGCTCCTTATTGACAAAATCAATCAAAACTTCTTCGTCAATTGTTCTTTCTCTGACAATGGTCTCGTTTCCCGTCTTGCGTTATCCTAAATCACTACATATGTACTCTGTCTATGAAAATTATATCGAGGTCATTACTATATAAAATAACCGGAAGCTCGTGCAATATTAGTCTTAAGATTCAAATAAGGGTTTTTTATTGTAGTTTTCCCTTAATTTATTATTTGTTATTCATTAAAATTGTGCTATTGTCGTTATATAGATTTAAGATTATAGTTGTAAAGGAATTGCTTTCCTAAATCTCTTAAGTACTAGTTGTAAAATATACCATAAATGTAAATGTAAGCATACCGTGTCTTTTAATTACTTATGGTGGACAGTGTTATTCTTTTGGCGTTCGGCGGAACAATCACAATTGGTGAAGTATATGATGGAGGAGGAAGTAGTTTTGTTTTGTTTTTTAAAACATTTTTTATTTTTCTTTTTATATTCTTAATTTCTAAATTAAAGGCTAGACAAAAAATGCTTAAATTCTAGCTTAAATAGCTTATATAATAACTTACTGGTCCTTCGCAGACGCTCTAAGCTAAACATTACTTAACATTTGTATAATTTGCCTTTCGGCGACAGAACTTTGTGGCAGTACTGATAATTAGTTGAAATACAAAGAAAAATTTGAAAGACTTTATCAATTTTGTTGTTGTTTTTTTTTCTTAAAATTTAACTTACTTAACTTAACTATATTTTTTTTTCTTTTTTATGTAAAACCACTTAACCTAACTTAACTTAAATCTTATACTACCTTAATTCTAGAAAAGCTAAGTCTATGTAAGCTAGCTGATGATACTATGATTCTATACCGACTTTGGTATCCAGGTCTTTATATGCCATTCAACCACCAGAACTGTTGACGCTGTCTAATACTATCATCCCGGTCTCTGTGGGAGATAGCCCTACTAAAGCGCAGGAGCTCTTCTTCGGTGCGCGTAACTTCCCGGTCGTAGCACAATCGCCCGTCTACGGATGATCTACTTACATGATAGATCAGCGGAATTCCGGATCTATCCTGTATAAGCCCTTTCATGTCCAAATCAAGGAACGCCTCTGGTGGAACAAAACCGTTGCGACGCACGCTCTCATAGTACAGAGTGTTTGGATAATAGGCCCCGAAAATTAGGTCATTGGACGAGCTTATTGCTCTCGCAATATGTCCTCTGATTAATTTAATCATAAAATTATCCACCCTATTTATGCAGGCTTCATTATATAAAGCCTCATTTGAATAATACATTTTATAGTCCGATTCCGGTGTCCGATATAATCTGAGACAACTTCTGAGACACTTCCTTTCGAGCACCCGAATCTTTTCCATCAAATTTGGACCTATGTTAAACCATACTGGACAACCATATATGAACATTGGCCTGATTAGCGTCATGTAGCATACGACTTTTACCCTGCTGTCTACTGTGAAATAGCCTCCTTGTCATAGCAAACGTTTTTCTAGCCTTGACCAAAGCCGCCTCTACATGTCTGTTGAAATACAGATATTGGTCTAGCCAGATGCCAAGGTATTTAACTAAACTCATGGTTTCCAGTTTATCTCCATGCGGTCCCACGATAACTAGCTTTCGCCAGTTTTTCCTTGTGTCGTTCGTGGCTTTATATAATGGGGTTGTAAATAGGATGGCTTCACATTTCTGGAAGTTGATCTTAAGTTTCCGGTCATTGCAATAGCGCTGCACTTTGTTGAAGTCTCGCTGTATTAACCTATTTATGATCGCAACTTTCGGAGCTGTTCTGTAAATTATGAGATCGTCTGCGTACGCAATAGCCTGCGGAAGTGCTTCTAATAAGTCGCTAATGTAAATGTTAAAAAGAATCGGAGAGAGTACCGCGCCCTGTTGCAAGCCATTCTTGATATTATACGTTTGGAGGAGGAAGTAGAACGGAGTACCCATGCAGGTACATTACTTCCACCCCACAACCTGTTCGCCAGTCACCAAGTAAAACAATCACTTTCTTCATTCATTTTTATTTTTAATTCAACATAAGGATATACATTTTCTGTCATTAATAAGGATATAGATTAGATTCTGCTAGTTCACCATGTAAGAATATAATAGACTTTAACGGTAAATTCAAATTGTTATTCAATAAACGATGTTAATTCACACATAAGGAAAAATAGACTTTAACTTTAGCAGATTGTTAATTCACAGCAAACGGACATACATTTTCTGACATTAGGTTAACATAAGGATATAAATTAAATTCTGCCAGTTCACAACGTAAGGATATAGTAGATTTTAACTTTAGTACACGCACACAGGAATTCAAATTGTCTTTCATTCGTGAATCGCGAATGAAAATACCGACTCCTGGTGATCAGACTTGACTGAACTCCGTGGTTGTTTAAACACGACTCTCTATTGGTTGTTTAACGTGGAGGCACGACTTGCCTCCACGGAATCCGTATCGCGATTGAAGATTTCCACCGAAAAGACAGAATACCATATTCCATCCATCGCTTCGGTGACCATATAAGGGATGATCTTAGATGATGATCACAGAGAGGATGTGCACACACACAGATGCGGTTACCTCGCACGCTCATGCTGTGCACGAGCAAGCGCACCGTGCATAAAATAATTCCATAAAAAGAAATGTTTATCCGATTGGTACCGCGTAAGGGAGCCATGCCGTTCGGGCGCACGTTGCTGGCGTCCTCTGATATGACCTGCCATGCACGTGTGTGGGAAAAAATATTTTCTTTCTGTGTGCATGGACAAATTTGAGGATTTATATCGGTTACGTAATGTCGTAACTGAATTGGATTCCCAGGAATATGCTGCGTTACATGCAGGCATGCCCCTGGTGGTAATGCTTATCGAATGTTGTTACCTGTCGATCGGTTTACCGACCGATGTGCTTGTAGATCAACAAGAAAGGGAAGAAATATCTCTTGCATGTGTGCAACAGAATTTTTTCGGAGACATGTGTAATGCATTGGTTTGGATCTTGTTGGTTGTTTGGCGATGAAACCAAATTGCTTATAAGGAACATGTCTGTTTGGTGCTGATGGATTTTGCATCAGCGAATATTATGAATTTACAGCATCACAGGTATTTATAGTTCAACTATGTAAAGGTAAGTACATGATTTTATGTGTTTTGGGGCACAACTTTCTCGTCATAGATTATAAGGTAAGTAGTGGCGTTCAATGTAACTGCCACAATAATTGTTTTTTATGCTTTTTGTATGCCCTCGGGGGAAGTTAGGTGTTGTACCTAGAAAAAGCGAGCGGTGGCGTTATTGGAACCGCCACAGCATCATATGGAGCAGGGATGAGACCAGATAAACAGTCGTATGGGTATGCACAAGACTTGGCTTTCAAAAGATCAAATGGCTGATGAGGAAACAGAGGAATTTGTGTTCACCATGAAAGCGATCGCCTCGAGAGGTATGTGGGGGTTCTCTATACCACATGGAGAACCTACCCACAATTCAAACATTTTAACCCTTACTCCCCCTACAAGCTATTCCACCTGCAAAACACGAGTTCCAAATGGACGCATAGCTAAGCACCATTACTCTATGCAGATAGCACTTAATTGAGTTTTGCTACATTTTCGCCGTACGGCAACTCCATTTCGCTAACCCATGAGATTTCCACTGGAAATCGCATTTCATGTCGGTTAGCAACGGCATAGTCTGTCCAAATGACGCGGTTACATAATCATGCAACGGCTGGAGTAATTCCAAATTCTTCGAGTTTGGTTCCCACGATAATATTACCCTAGCCAATGTAGCGACACTTCGACTTCTCCCAGACACGCTATCCGCTTGGGATCAATGATCTCTTTTTGCTGGTGAATAGCACCAGCCATTATCCTGTGGGGTTTTTTTAAGCATTCACAAAGAACCACCCATTCCCTTTAAATCAACCCGCCTTTCCAAATCCAACACAGCCATTTTGCTTACCTGTAATCGAGCAGCGTTAAGATACCCTTTCAATATCATACCTGAAAAATAAGCCCACGGCAAGATCATCATCTTGCCATGGCATCATACGAACACATATCAACCAAACCACTTCGGTTCATTTTACATGAATTAGTTAGGAACATGATCGGTTCCTCTAGGCGGCAACATGCCAATCAAACATACACCGATCCTCCTGTGTCTGCTTGTTCCAACAATCCGTTGGTCCATAAGGACACGTCGGGCAACTCGCCTGTTTGCACATCTGCAAGCCAGATTTCCGATGATCGATCGCCTATGCCGATAACCGATCATCGAGTTGGACATGATATGATTGTTATTTAAACAATCATGCCAATGATCAGGTCCCACGGTATAGTTCCCTTAAACAACTCTCGTACCATTAACCAAGGTAAACAAACGCGTATCTTAGCGTTTGAACCCCGAAATAGCGTTTGTGTTGACATAATACTCAGAAACCTATTTCAGCATCAACGATCGCTATTTTAAACATGACAACCTTTTCCGGTCCATCCATTTGCACAGCTGACCTGAGTTGAATTCGAATATCATTTATGCAGTTGTTGTTGCCGCTTTTCCTTATTCGACTTCAGTTTATATTTTAAATGCTGTCCTTTGCATGTACAGGCCCTTTCTCGGTATGTGTGCAATCTCGAATAGAGATATCCGCGCGAAGCTACATCTGGAATCGTCACCAGAGTCAGATAGTAACCACCGAGAAACGCACGCGTACCGGGGACGTTGCGTTTCCCAGGAGTCCATTTTTCCATCGCCGCGGTGTACACACGTTTATTGAGTTTGCGTCGTGAACTTGTTCAGTTTTCTCGACCTATAGTACAGTACCAGTTAAGCCAACGTTATCAAAAAATCGTTCTGCATTTTAGTGTCAACGGTAATTAACGTAGCGCGAGTAAAACGAATACCATTTTTTAGTTTTGTTTCGTCGAATCCCATAACCAGAAGTATTAACGTTGTGCCGAAGCAACTTCAGGACAATCGAAGTGTTGGTTTGAAATACTCCACCAGTGCCGATATAATAAGTGACGCCGATTTAGTTAATACGTGTGAGACATTAGTTGCCTTTTAATCGTCCTTAGGAGAACCCTTAGTTAAACCATTTGCCTTGTAATAAAACGAATACATCAATTAAAGAAAAAGCTAACCCAGTGTGTTTTTATTGATCCTCCTCTTCTATGTGACAATTTGTGCCGAGGTAAGTGTTGGAGGAATTGAGTGAACCGTGTGCCCGTGTTTGGTACTATACTGCGTTCCCCCACAATCCTCTCCTTCTCATGTTTATCTTCCTATAGTTCAATGCACTCTGAGATCACCACATTCACCGAATTAGGTCAGTGGGCTATCCTCAGAGTTGCATTGGTACATGCACAGAAAAAAACAAAATCCCCCCCGGGATCATTGCACATTGTGTTCCGGTTCTCTCATTCTCCCTTGTCCGTCGACTGTTGAATTAACCGAAGCTTTTATCCACCTCGATGGGCGGGGAATATGAGAGAGCACCGAATGTAAGGATGACCTCGATTGGTTACTTGTGGTGTAAACCAAAAATCCCAACCTTTATCCCTAATTCAAATTAGTCAGTACTCAAACACGATCGCAGTCGTTCACGCTACGTCGAGCGTCCAAGAAATCAATTTGAGTCACAATTGTCACATACAGAGGGCAGTGTTTTTAAATCTTAGTAATAGTGAAATGTTCTGGACATAATTTGTTGCCGCTATTTATTTAAACTAAGTTAAATCCTATATCTACAGGATAAGAATTCTAATAGATACAACAACAAAAAACTCAAGAACTAAAGCAGACGCAGTGAAATTAGTTCGTGTAAATAAAGTTTATATGTCATCATCATCATCATCATCGGCCACTACAACCGGGGACCGGTCTGGGCAAGGTCATTAGTCTTCCGCCAGAGGCTCCCCGACGGGGAATCGAACCCCGGTCTCCAGGGTGACAGGCGGGTATACTAACCACTATACTATCGAGGAGCCCAAAGTTTATATGTACCAAATGTAAATAAATGTGGATAGTAATAAAGAATAAAAAAAGGAACACTAACATCAAACCAACTCCAGTGCGTGTTATTATTACAACATTTCTTTTCTTCCTTTAATATCGGCGAACGAAGTGTTGGGGAACAAAGTGTATCCGTGCCCCTCTATTGGCACCATACTTAAACCCCCATAGGCCAACTGGACGAGAGGACTTTTGTGAAATACGTGGCATGAGGCATAACCCACATGGAGTGCCGCGATATGTTGAAAGCACCGCAGCCCGAGACCATACCGGAGCTTGTGGGGGTTCCTTTAAAATTACTCAAAGAACCCCCCACAATTGCAACCGAACTCCCATTGTTTTTTACCCATACGATTGCATTGGCACTTGAAAACATTTCCTTTTCCAACGCAACTTAATGCATGCAACGCATTATCTAAAATTCCTAAAAAGAATTCTTTAATGTGCAGATGCATCATAAATCCCAAACCATTCGGCACCCTTTGCCATCATTAAAATGCTATGTCGGACAGCTTGTTTTTACAGCTGCAATAAATCGACCAGCGATTCGTTTGTTCAATCAACAAACAATAACCGCATCTCCAGCATTTCCTAAATACAAACAATTACCAATTTAGTGCTTTGCCACAAACGATTTACCCTGCATATACAAATGCAGACAAGGGATCCGTTCCTTCCACCGACCCAAGATACGATATACAATTTTCATTGTATAAAGTATCCCAATCCATTAGCACTTTTTCTAATGGCTGTGCGTCTATTTACGCGAGGGCATCACTCATCGAAGACTTTTATGATGCCCTTGTCCCATCTTTCCTTTTAGCGCCGTTTCCTCGATGCATCGCCGTCTATTTATTTCACCGCAATGCACATCATAAACAATGATCCCCTTGTCCTTACCGTCTTTTTGCTTTGGCTCCATGGCCTTGTTTCATGAGCAAACCAAGATCTATATGATCACACACGCACACCACTGCGTGCCAGAGATCGCCTTTCGATTGGTCACACCCAGTAAGGAACGGGTGCATTTCCTTGGTGGCCATACCCTAAAGACAAAATTTTTTCTTTCTCCGCCGAAACTCACCCTTAACCGAGGATTGAATACAGGTCGGAGTTCTTTCCTCGATAAGTAGTATTTCAACCGCCGAACCAGTCGGTTCGTCTTCCGCTCCCCGTGGCACGCCGGGGACGTGCAATTAACCAATCAAAGAGTCGAGGGCAGTAGTTCGGTAACCAAAAGAAGTCGAGTTCTCCGTTTTTATCACCCGCGGTGCGCCGATATAATTCGTGTGTTCAAAATTGCAGTTATAGCGTTTGAAATAATAGTGAAGAAGAACGTGTGATTCGAACTGACGCTATGACAGTTTGAATCACCAAAAATTGAACTAAGCGATACCCTTCAGGCTACTGGCCGATTTTAGAATTTGATTTTTAAACTCGACTATACTCCACTGATGTGAATTGTTATGTTATCGCTTGGTATACGGCTCTGATGTATTTTCTTATTCGATTTTTCGTTCGGTGCTCTTCACTATTTTGCTTGTGAATTGTGTGTGCATCTGTTAGAGTCGCCACACAGTGAATTTCAAAATCAGTATTAAGTTTCAAAAGGCGTCAAACGTAAATACTAAATCTAAGAACATTTTAAACAACGTTCTGAAATGACAGTCAAACATAAATACTAAATCTAAGAACAGTGTAAACAACAATGTGGAATAACAACAGGACTTAAAATAAAGAACATTGAATACAATTAACATTTGGTGTTTAATTTTCCGTGCTGCAGTTCCTGGATGTGTCTCCCACATTGTTGTTCCCCTGTGATTGTGTTAGGAACTCAGTTTCCTGTCTCGGTGATTAACTTGTGACTGAACTTGTACTTGATGGTGGTTGAAGTGAACTAGTGTCGTACGACGGCAGAATACTTCTTCCCCACAAGCTCCTACAGAAAATTCGGTGGTAAGAAAATGTATCAGAGAAGGCAGATATCAACCGCAAGGCGCAATGTGGACGTAGCCGGAACGTCAGGGACCAATGCAGGAAGTCCATCATTATCCGCGATCAGATGCTTTAGGAGAAACCTGATTGCACACGTCGGACAAAATTGCCCAGCAAACAGACGGGACAGAGAAACCAGTACAAACGGATCAACGAAGACTACCTAGAGCAGGAACAACCGACGGTAGTCAAAATCAAGTACTTCAAGTACAATGAGGTCGGGCACATAGCTTGTAACTGCATAGTAAGTGGGAGCTCAGTAGGTCAGAACTCCAGTGGGCATAACTGTGGGGGTTCTCTATACTACATGGAGAACCAACCCACAATTCCAACTTAATTTCGACCGCCTACATCGCGTCACATTATCCCCTATTCCGCCGTTCATGCTATTTACCTGAAATATCATGTTTTCCAAATGGACGCATAGCTGAATTCATTCTTCTAAGCAGATAATGCATAATTGAATTCAGCTACCTTTTTGCCATACGGCAACTCCATTTTTGCTAGCCCATGATATTTCCATCGGAAATCACATCATGTCGGTTAGCAACAGCAAGTCGAAGCAGACGACACTGTGGCATATTCATGCAACCGCTGGGGAATTTATCAAAATATTTAATTATTTCTCATGATAAATTACCCTAGCCAATTGGGCGCCACTTCGGCTTTTCCGTAGATCATCCATTCGCTTGGGATCAATGATCTCTTTTCCCAGGTGAATATCACCGACCACATTTCCTCTCCTCCATAATTCTCTCTCCCTACGGTTCAACGCACTCTGAGATCACTACAGCCGAAACACTAGGGCAGTAGGTCATTCTCAGAAGCTGCATTGATTCATGCACACACAAGCAAACCCACGCCCGAGATCATAGTACATCGTGTGTCTGTTCTCTCGCTCTACCATGTTCGTCGACTATCGAATTAACCGATGTATTCACCACACATTGACGGGCGTGGCAATAAGAGAGGAGAAGTATGATCTCTATTGGTTGTCCTGTGTGCAAAAATAAAATTACCCATCTTCATCCCTAATTCAAGTCAGTCGTTATTCAGCCACAACGCGCTAAGGTCACGCCGCCGCTTAATAATTCAAGTAGTTTCAGTAGTGCCGCTCGGTCGCTTTTTTACATCTTGTCAAAAATTACATTCACCACAAAGTGAAATATAACATCCAAATATATTAATATTTACTGAAGTGAAAAGGACGAATCTAATATGCATTAAATTCAACATGTGCTGTTAATCGTGCTATAGTCGTTTATGTACCAAGACAATATACATACTTACACCCTCTTCGTTTAATGTCTGAAATATCTATAAAATAAAACAACAAAACATAGTTAGGTGATTTTGTGAATAAAGAAAACAACATTAACAATAAAAACTCCCGTGCGTTTTCATTTAATCATTTGTACGTTTCGTGAACAGTCCGCAGCAGTTTTACGTTGGGGATATCAGTGAAACCGTGCCATACGTTGGCAACAATACTTTGTTACCCCACATAACCAAGAGAAGAGAGCAAGCCACCTGTGGGTGCCACAAGACGGTATATGTGAATGGGCAAGCGGCCGAAGCTTTTATTGACCCTGGGGAGCGATTGCGTCACAATGGAGGAGTCGATCACAAACGCCTACAACTTTCTCTACGAGGAGAATGCAAAAGAACGAATCGGGTTCGGCGGAGGAGGGTTCCAAACAATAGGAAGATTATATGCGGACATTCAAGCGGACTTCCTTTGAAGTTGGTGCGAAGTGCTAGTTGTCCCGGATGACAGCCAACCATACAAAATAATCATTGGGTAACGATTACTGGATCAGCATCAAGTTCGAATCGAGAAGAGCCACAACGAGCTCCAAATTAGCGATTGTACTGCGAGCAGTGAAATGAAGGATTTGGCCGTCACAGATGAATCGGCCAAACAGGAACAGACCGGCATCAGGAGTGACGACCTGGACACGGGGGAAATCGGAAAAGAGGGGAAGGTGTGGGGCGTTATATTAGTTGGCGTATCGGCACGGGTACGGGTTCACTAATATCTCGCTGAGTTCTGCCTGAAAACATTCACTGAAGGGGAAATAAAACACACCGATTTCGACTTTCCGATTTCTAGTGACACTAGATATTGTTCCAAAGGACATGTCTTTAATTAGCTGATGTATCTTGGGTTGGTGCGTCGGCAATCCACGTAAAAACTACCGAACACTATCACCTTCGCTGGTTTTTCAGCCAACACAATTAACGCCAGCGAATGAGGGTATCCATATAAAAAACACTTTATTTTTACTTATTGTGGTGACAAATTGTTATCTACTTAACGTTTCTATGGCTTTCAATCGGTACAATTAACGCCGGCGAATGAAGGTTTACATATATAAAACACTTTATTTTTACTTAAAGTGGTGACAAATGGTTATGTACTTAACGTTTCTATGGCTTTTCAATCGATACATATATAAAACACTTTATTTTTACTTATTGTGGCGACAAATGGTTATGTACTTAACGTTACTACTTTAATTAATGTTTGTATTTAACATGCATATTCAGATTTCGCGACTACAAAAACACGATTACTACCAGCGTCCAACTCAGACTCTGGCTGACAATCTACTCGCGGTAGGCACTCCTCTGATGGTAAAACTCGACAGACTTATTACAAGCGAGGTAAAGTTCATTGCGTCGTGGCAGTGGAGTCATAGCTAAATAAACTCACTGCCATTTACTAGGAACTTTGAAAAAGGGTTGCTACGCTTGCATAGGGAATTTAGTTCCGGAGAATCATTACCGTATAGGCTGAGTTAAATTCCTCTGGCGCTATGTATACGAGGAAATTGGTTTGGAAATACGACCAAGTATGGGCATGAGTTGTTGGTTAGACAAAGGAATGTGGGTCTTGGACGTTGCGATGGTTGTTTCGCGGAAATGCGACGCATCGTGCTGGTGGCTTACCAGTAAGTGGAATTGGTATTGGGTAGGATGGGAGCCAAGATGATTTTCGGGGAAACTAAATATTGCTTGGTTACAAGCGAGGAAATGGTTTAAGCAGGAAGTAAGCCGGAATGATTTTCGGGGGAAATTAGTATTGCTTGGTTGCAAGCAAGGAATATAATTTAGATAAGAAATTAACCGAAGCGGTTTTTGGAAAAATGTATGCGGCTCGATGTAGTTGATGGAGACGGTGAGCTGGCCAGCGTTTGTTTATCGGTAATTGAAGACATGCTGAGCCGATAGGAGATGAACCGGTTCATGGAGTATGAACCAGAAAAGTTCAGTATGTATGTATGCCGTCGGGTAGGTTTTCCTTTCAGGTATGATGCTGCATGGGGGCTTATGCTGCCCCTAATTGCAGGTAAGTACCATGGCTTTGTATGGGAAAACGAAGGCGGTTAATTTAAAGAGGATGGATGGTTCTTTGGGGATGCTTTAAAGAACCGCCAACAGACCCTTACAACCTTAGCCGGGAAAAAGTACTTCACGACGTTGGACCTCAAACCCGGATATCACCAGATACCCATAGCGAAACAATATAGGAAGTCTGCCGCTTTTGCTACGGAAAACAGGTTGTATGAATTCGTTCGCATGCCGTTTGGCTTGGTGAATCCCCCAGCATACTTCTAAATATGCATGAATCAGATAAAAGCACGCATAAACCGCGGATATATAGCGCATAATTTAGATGACATCGTCATCGAAGTCATTCAGTAGTGGAAGGTCTACAAAAACTCGGAAAATTCCTAGTGGTTCTGAAGGAGTCGCTCCCTGCAGTCTAGCTACACCTATGAATGTAATAGCTACAGCCAACACGTAGCCTTCAATTGAGGGACCACAATCATCTTCAACAAGTGTTAATACTACACCATCGGCACAATCGCCAAGGAAGTTCAATCGTGACCAATATCACATCGACCACTTCTACAAATAATTCACAGCCATCCTACCTTAGCAGAGCATGAGAGGCCGAGTTAATCCAACAGAGCGCTCGTGCTCCATCGTTGTCGTATTCAATCCGCTATCGGTCTGACCAAGGTAAGGCAACTCATTATAGTAAATTTGACCGATGCATAAGTCAGAACGGTTCTCGGCTGCTATCAGCGACCTAGTAGTTTTGTGGGGGTACGTCGGTTGGTGTGCCGGCACGGGAACGGGTTCATCGGTACTCCACAGATTGTTCCACCGAAGTCAGTAAAATAAAACACGGGTAATTGTTTTAATTCTATTGTTTATTGTTCTAGTTTTGATGGATGGTTTCTGTATTACACTGAATAAGGTTTTTGGTTCTTAAGGAAGTTTATTTTGCACTGTTAATTTTGTTTAAGTATATGTTACACTGTGTATATTTTAGCAACGCAATTGCGAGGAAGATTATGGTTAGACAGATACATGTGGATATGGCGCTTAGTTAAAATACGATTTAATCAAATGTTACTACGGTATGCACTAGTTACAAGCTAATAGGTTTCTTTCAACTGTTTAACTCCCGGATTATGTATTCAACGTTAACGTGCATTATTACTGAAGATGTAACAAACCACTACTGCAACTCCGGCATACTATTCGAAACGCATTCTCACGACTACCCACGACTATGTAATTAAATTCGACTCGTTGTGTGGACACGCTGGTGGTTGATTTCCGACTGCTGAAAAATGACTCGTGCAGAGTCGGTCATCCTCTAAGGGTGGCTTTCACTCTCGAGAGAAACGTGCAGTTTCTCCTCGTGGTGACCAAAAGGAGAGGATTTCTCCGCCGATCTTGACGGGATTATTTCGCTTGGTCGTGTTGCCAGGTCACGGGCAAACGAAAACGAGAAAAAGAGAATGAGGCAAAGGGTATCGTTGGTGGCGCGAATTAAGTAGTCCGATAGCGTTTTTTTAAAAATAAAAAAATAACTTTATTATTTCTCAAAACTTAGGACTACTTATTTTAGTATTCTTGGTTGCGGCTATGGCGATTGGTGTCCTCAAGAAGAATGTCATGTCTTCGTGCAGATTGTTCACAATTTATCTGTCTGCTGGGTCACAGATGGGCGTCTCGTGTTGATCATGAGATTGGTGCTGGGTGTGTAGATACTTGTTCTAGGTCATTGTTGATCTATGATCCTTTTTTTTGCGTCTATGTGGTGTCTGGGTCATAGATAAGTGTTCGGCGTTGATTCATGAGGATGGTGCCGCCTGCGAAGATAAGTGTTGAGCCATGATGATTGTTTGATGTTTGAATCGTGGCGTCGTGTGTATTGTGGTGATATCATGGTATTATGATAATGTGGCTATCCTTAACTCGCGCATGCAGCTGCGTAAAACAGGCTGCACACCAATAGTGAAATCTGTGCCATAGGGAAAGGAGATACCTGCACAATGATGGTTGCGCACGGCATCCATGACCGTGGAAGTTCGAATTCCCCGTGTGCCTGCTCACACTCTGGAGAATTCGATTTTTGACGGTCAGACGCGTGATGCCTCGACTGCTTTTGTCGGTTGGACAAAAGGCCGCCGAGAATGTGGGTAAGCCAGGAAAGTCTGCTGCGCACGTGTGTGGTAGGAAACCCTGGCTGACATGGGCGCCGAAAAGTTTCCCTATATTATAGTTATGCATTATCTGCAGGATATGATAAATTCTGGTGATGCATTATCTGCATGATATGACGCCCTTGGAAAGGGGAATGTGAGGAGGCAACTGCAGGTAAAAGCACGGAGTTGGGCTGACATTGTGGGTGAAACCGTGTGCAGGAATTGCAGGCGAAATTGTGGCTGGCCAAAGGAGTTGGGGTTGGAGTTGTGGGTGGTTCTTAGTGTAGGTTTAAAGAACCCACACAGTTTCGTAGTCATAAACCCCCTCGTCGCTGGCCTTCGCCCCCGATGTGTCTCGACCCGAAGTCGCTACTATCTCTCTGTGTTTTCTCGTTCCGATTGACACTGCCAGGGCGCGAAATCAATCGCGCGGACTGACACTCTCAGGCTGCCCAATCGGTGATGACGACCGACGCCAACGGCCTTTTCTCCCGAGTACCTGTCAGGGTTGCGAATTCAGTGCTCGACTGACCCCCTTTCAGATTTGGAACTCGACGGGATGACCTCGATCTGTTGCTGGCCAGCACATAATTCGTAGCACAGAACTCTTCACTACACATAGTTCAAGGCACGTTAGGCTCCTTCACCGGTTCTCTTTCAGGTTAAAGTCGACTCAACTGGAGATTCCTCAATCGCTGGTTCCCCTTCCTTCTACAAGAGATGTTCATGTACCTAACACAGGTTGACATTATGAATTATATAGAGGGCATTACAATACTTTTTTGGGAGCAACGGCATTACCTGGAGTTACCTCAATGCTTGTGTGGCGGTTCCGCCAAACCCCACTGTACAGTTACCCGAAGAACCCCTATAACTACAAACCAGCCATCATAACTTTCTGCTAATGCAATCGCATTAAGCACCTCTTCACGCAAGAAAGACCAAATGTATTTAGCTAAAAGCTTCTGGAAAAGGATTCTTACCTTCATTCATTAATTCGAATTAAAAATTCCCTATAAGAATTATCTCCAAACTTATCATAAATTCCCTGAAAGAAAACTCATCGGTTCACATATAATGCAACCGCATAATCAGGGAATCTTAACCTTTAGTTGGCTATTCCCAGCCTTAATATGTGTACAATAAATTTACCTACATACACATTGGCTGGCTACCCTTTTACGCAACGATAAACAGTCCAACGCAGCTGCATATAATTAGAGCTATAGACGCCGAAACTAATTCCCTAGCATGTCCCGTGTACAAACAAAAGAACGCTGTCCTTCAACAGGTATTCTGGCGATACGGCAAACAATTCAAACCATTCAAGTATTCCAAATGCATCTACCATCTAATGAGTTGCAACTTGTTAACTCAGTTGAACTCTCAGATCATAAATTCCCTTTGTCCTACATATTCCTGGATCCGTTTACCATTGACCTTCTCACATAAGCAAACGCAAACCCAATTAGCATCCAATGAGATTCGGCTTGTTTGCTTAGCCGAACTCACATCTCATGGATGCACATTATGCGCTTCCTTTGTTTCAGTTTCGTTCTCATTGCTTTGTCCCATGAATGAACCAATGTACACACATACATATGTACCACCATGATCTTTATTACGAGATCTGGTTTTCTGTTCCACAGAGAAAGACTTTACGTCTCTCTTGTGGAAGTAAAAACATATCCTTAGCGGAGAGGATATCCACCACCACCGAATCGAGGGGAATCGAGAGCCAGTTTCCAACCCATTCCATTTTTTTTCATTTTTAAACATTTTTTTATTTTCTTTCTATATTCTTAGTTTCTAAATTAAAGGCTAGACAAAAAATGCTTAAATTCTAGCTTAAATATCTTATATAATAACTTACTGGTCCTTCGCAGACGCTCTAAGCTAAACATTACTTAATATTTGTATAATTTGCCTTTCGGCGACAAAACTTTGTGGCAATACTTATAATTATTTGAAAGACAAAGAAAAATTTGAAAAACTTTGTCAATTTTTTAGTTTTTTTTTTTTTTTTTTCTTAAAATTTAACTTACTTACTTACTTACCTATTTTTTTTTTTTTTTTTTATATTCTATGTAAAATCACTTAGCTTAACTTAACTTAAATCTTATACTACCTTAATTCTAGAAAAGCTAAGTCTATGTAAGCTAGCTGATGATAGTGTGATTCTATACCGACTTTGGTATCCAGGTCTTTATATGCCATTCAACCACCAGAACTGTTGACGCTGTCTAATACTATCGTCCCGGTCTCTGTGGGAGATAGCCCTACTGAAGCGCAGGAGCTCTTCTTCGGTGCGCGTTACTTCCCGGTCGTAGCACAATCGCCCGTCTACGGATGATCTACTTACATGATACATCAGCGGAATTCCGGATCTATCCTGTATAAGCCCTTTCATGTCCAAATCAAGGAACGCCTCTGGTGGAATAAAACCGTCGCGACGCACGTTCTCATAGTACAGGGTATTTGGATAATAAGCCCCGAAAATTAGGTCATTGGACGAGCTTATTGCTCTCGCAATATGTCCTCTGATTAATTTAATCATAAAATTGTCCACCCTATTTATGCAGGCTTCATTATATAAAGTCTCATTTGAGTAGTACTTTTTGTATTCCGATTCCGGTGTTCGATATAATCTGAGACAGGTTCTCAGACACTTCCTTTCGAACACCCGAATCTTTTCCATCAAATTTGGACCTATGTTAAACCATACTGGACAGCCATATATGAGCATTGGCCTGATTAGCGTCATGTAGCATATGACCTTTACCCTGCTGTCAAGTTGGCTACTGTGAAATAGCCTCCTTGTCATAGCAAACGTTTTTCTAGCCTTGACCAGAGCAGCCTCTACATGTCTGTTGAAATACAGATATTGGTCTAGCCAGATGCCCAGGTATTTAACTAAACTCTTGGTTTCCAGTTTATCTCCATGCGGTCCCACGATAACTAGCTTTCGCCAGTTTTTCCTAGTTTCCAACCCTCGATGAGTCCTATTACATCCGCCGACCGAGCATGTCGTGATCACTCCCGCTCCCCGATGCGCACGGGGACGTCGTTATTCTAAGTCGGGTCGAGTAAGTGCGCATTTAATTTAAAAAGTAATTTTCTTGTGCCTCACCATAATGTGTTTGTACGTCAGTTCATCACCAGTGTAATTAAAATCCGTTTTCTGTAATCATAAATACCGAAAAATATGTCGTGAATAAAAATAATCATTTAATTAACAAACTAACTCGAGTGTTTTTCATTTAACTGTCTTGTGACGGAGTTTAACTCCTTGTGTTGGTGAACAGTTTGCGGTGAACTCAGCTTCTTTTGGTGCTCGGAGGACTCTAATTTACGATGGAGGAAAGAGGAGAATCAGCGCCGTACGCCGGTGCACAGTGCTTCTTCCCCACACTTGCACGAGTTGATGATGGAGCGGTCTGTTGCCACTGCTCGATTATTAATTTTTTGTAACAGAACATAAACCAGCGAATCCTAGATACGGCCGTTCTCTTGTGTCAATATGAAAGGAAATATCAATGTCACAAATTAACATCAAGCGTATCAGAGATTCGTTCCTTGGCCGGTCCACGCGAATGTAGAATGCTCTTCCAATGCATATGTTTCCCATCCAGACACTCAAAAACAGCGATACTTCCCTTCCCTTTCCTCTCCTTAGGTGTCTCCAACACTGTGCCTCGACATTCAGTTATTTCAAAATCAATTTTCCCTCCGCCCCGTTCGTGTCGGCAACAAACATTTTTTGAACATCTTAACTATAATTTGGGTGCATTACCCATTTAATCAGTTTCGAGTTCCGAAAAGTGTTATTTCGCTACTGTTGTCAGTTAACCCCAGAGTATGATGAGTGTGAAAGTCGTCGAGTAGGCGAGGGCCCACAAATTTTTTCAGTTCATACATTAACCAACGATTTCAGCATACACAATAATCAACGATTCAGAAGAAGGCTCTACGCTTGTTACATGACCCCGAGGAATTCGCGTTATTGTTAACAATTCAATCGTCGTCAGATTTGCTATTCATCTTTATCCATAAGTCAAAACGACGCTTTGATCAAACCGTATCATACATAACTTTCCTTGCTAAATTTTCCACGAACATTCATTGCAAAAGCATCCTTAATAACCACTCGCTGTCCTTACAAGAAACGCTCCAAATAACCTTTAAATTTCTCTTAACATAGAAGGAGCTAAATTGGAACAATACTTACTGGGAAAGAACAAAAGAAATCAGAAGAAAAAAAAAACCAATAAAAACAAAACATACAAGACAAGCTTAGGAAAGGATACCTCACTCTGAGTAAAAATTTATTTGGAAGTTCACTTGGGTCTCCTTGGGAGGATATATCCTGAGACACATGTCTTATAGCACCAAGTCGACCTCACTTCACACAAAAAGGAGAATGTAAAATCGCAAGTCATTTGTTTGCCACTCACCGCCACAGGTATCCTTTCTGTTGGCATGCCACTAGTGATTCAAAAAAGTCACATTCCTGTGCCAGAAGACTACGGAACAAAGGGATCACAGGAAATAAGAAAAGTGAAGGAGGAGTGGAGTTTCATAACACAAGGAATCTCTCTGTTGGAAAATATATTATTTCGCCAGACATAAAAATATTATTTGCGCACGTGGTTAATCTACGCAGGTCCTTAGAGGTAATGCTACGCACATAATACGTATGTAGGTCTACATGTGCGTTTGATTGAGACAGAACGCGTCGGGCGTGGGCGTGCACGCGAAGGCAGAACCATCACAAGATTAAGAAACCTAATCAAAATCGATTCCTTTGGGTTTTCGCCCTGTCTTCCTTTTACTTTATTTTCTCCCTTTCCTTCTTTTTGTTTTGCGAATTCATGGCGAAATGAAGTGGATGATGTCTAATGTCTACAAGGATACAATGTATTCCTGTACCGTGGGGTAACAACGGTGAGTGGATCACGATCCTTAGGAATTATTTACGCACTCAAAGGGGAGCGATTTGAACAAGTACACACATCGTAACAGGAGTTAACAAGGAATAACAGTGATAGCGATAGACGAGGTGGGATGAGGCGGGCATTTGATGGATGTCAGTTACTGTAGATACTTCCGAGCTGATCGCTGGGCATGGCAAGACCAAATGTGCATGAGCATCCTGGGCAAAATTAATAAACGCCCCATGCGTGATGCCAGGGCATGGTGAGGAATTTTTAATAATACCACATCCAACCGACGATGGTATACTTAATGACAGACGGCTACACGATATTAGTTACAGGTGGTTGAATTGAAAAAGCCGAAGATTGAGAGGTGTAACATGACGACGCTCATTGCAAATAATTTGTAATTGCTTGCAATAATTGCCGGCGTAATATTTAGGCACTTCTGGGTGAGTTAATTGCTCACGTGTTGCCGGTTTTAGGCACATTATTAACACGTTGTTGTTTGAATCCTGGCCTTTGTTCAATTTCTGTGTAGATGTGGTTCAGACTAAAGCAGCTCTCATGTGGCTCGGTTCTTATTGATCTACAAGAATAATGATGCATTGCAGTGAATTAATTTCGATAATCAATTCAACCGTTTGCGTACAAATAATTAATTAAATAAATCTTGAGAGTATACTGTATATTTCAAAAGTTTCCGGACTAATAAAAGAACCCAGGTAATATCCAAGACCAATTAAATTTACTCTAAATAACTCCCAAGACAATACAGAAATTTAAATCGTTGAATCCATACATCAACGATATTCTATAGAGCGCAATCGGTTATGAACTCCCGCCTCTATCAAATAGCTGTGTGTTAATTGGAATTTTTCGAATTGAGAAACTAAAATAGTGCGACCGAAACCATATTAAGAGGATCTGATGAGTGTAGTTTGGCTTCTGCCTCGACCACCTTCGTTTTACTTCTATTTTTTAGAGTTTATTTTTGACATTCAAAGGAAACGGACGTGTCTGCCTTGCGCGGAACTTTCCTCTGTGGAAATCACGCGGCTGCTGTAAACGAACAACAAAAGGTAATATTTCGGGTAATGATGTCGACCACATTCGAAACCATCGTCCACTGTACGCATTCGTCCCACTGTAAATAAATAACCGTGGACGGTCGTGTACAATATAAAAGATTGTGCATAGTGTAATTTTTGTACTAAACAAAGTCAACTAATCTTCTTTGCGCACAAAAAAAAGAACAACACACACATAAAATAACATCAGTGAAAGGGCTTCCCGATAGTATAGTGGTTAGTATACCCGCCTGTCACGCGGTAGACCGAGGTTCGATTCCCCACCGGGGAGCCTCTGGCGCAAGACTAATGACCTTGCCCGGAAAAAAACAAATCATTATGGTACATTTAACAAGCCTCAGGACTTGCTAAATAAGGCCAAGACTGGTTCCCGGTTGTAGTACCGATGATGATGATGATTCAAGTGTCCCATAATGCGAAAACTATTAAATTGACTGCACATCGGATAGCACACTTCGTGTACGTAAAAAAGTAAAAAATAACTGTGTGGTATCGACGGTAAGTGTCTTATTATGGGATAAAAGAGATGAATGTGTGGGGCTTTTCAGGGCCCGAAGAGCCATGCATCGCTCGATCCCCACCGTTTCCAGCAATGCGACTTACCTTAAAGTCGAATCTTCAGCAAGATTATACAACCTTGCTACGGCATTAACCGCCAACCAATTCGCTGGAATTAATTCGGTTATCCCAAAGGATAACCGACATAAATACCTTATAGGCAGCTTACCTTTCTTTGGGGGTTTTTCCAAACCCCTTCTCCGCGGTCATTCCTGAAAACATTAAGCCCACGGCAAGGATTATCACCTAGCCGTGGCATCAAAAAACGTTCACCCTCGGGCATGCATTGCACCCAGTGCATCACGTCCCTATTATCTTATGCTACCCACGTCATTCCATGAAAACAAAATCAACACAGAGTTCCTAATGTGCTTGTTTTGTTTGCCCATGTCACCCCTAAGAGTGCGGCTACCAAGTCTCACCAGTTTGCCACCGTCGACAAGGTTTCGGCCGACGCAAAGCAAACATTTCCCGCATTTTCAGCAATAGCTAATTTTCCATTATCGGTTTCCACCGATCATGGACCGCAAACAAGCAACGAATTGGATGTGGCCATGAAGTGTTTACTTTTAACAACTGGCAATGGCCGCACCCTATATTCGTTTGCAAAATCTAAACGTCGCATCCATATGTTCCGGGTTGTTTATGGTACATCGGGATTTTCTATTAACGGCCGCCAACCGTCCGCGGACCTGGAAAACAGCATGTCCATCAACCGAATGTTGATTTATGGCCTCTCCTTGGGCGAGCAGATCTTCGGTATGTTTTTCACACCAGAAGGGTCTGTTGCCGGCAAGCATTACACAATCAATTGTGTACACAGCCGCAGACCCATGCAACGTTGGCGAACGCAAATAATGCATATCCATTACCCGATCATGGAAATAGCGTCTCTGTTGACATAACATCGCAGAGACCTATCCCTTCGCTTAATGATCATTACGATTAGATGCAATAACGACGCCTGCATCTATCTATGTTCACCGGATGATCGTATGTGACGCATACACATACATGCGAAATGTACGCCATATTTTCCAACCCAATCACGATTGACTGCCTCGAGTTGATCGTGTAGCTCCTCCCCTTTTGAGGCTATTCGTTGCGATATCATTCTGATGGTGGCGAATGGAAACCAGTCAGATTCCTTCTTTCGGAGCTTGCGGAAGTAACAGAGGGTGTCAACACGGTGGTGGAGTGTTGTTGTGTAGTGTCCTATTTGTAATCCTTGCCACAGAAAATCAATTATTGTTTAATTTTACCTGTGATTGCTGTGATTGCTTTCCTATCCGCAGCCTGTGATCGCTGTGATTGTTTTCCTATCCGCAGCCTGGTGGGATTCCCATTCCTTCGGCTGTGGTCCTCGATTCCTCGAGAGCTAAGTTGGAGGTAAATTTTAGGATTGGAATCTATATTAAACCAAGTTGTCCAAGGGCTTCTTCAATAATTTTCCAGTTTCCACTCTCTCTCCTTTACAATTCATTTATTATTCTTTTTAATTCTTTTAAACTTTACTTTACACAATTGACTCATAGGAACGGGAACTTCTTCTTTTCTTCCCCTTCTTTTCGCTGCTGACCAACTCACTATCAACGGGAATCAATCTCTTTGTTCTTTTTTTTTCTTTTTTACCGCCGTTAACGAACTCGAAACCGTATCTTTCAAAAAAGGTCAACCCTCCATCTCTCTCGCTCTCCACTCACGTCCACTTCGAAAAACAAATTCGAACTCGAAGAACTGCACGATCCACACCCGAATCAGGGTGGGTTCAGAAACTCACTTCAGGATCGTACAATTCTTCCACCACCTTACCATCATACCAAGTTAAAACAAAATTATATTAAACACAATTTTCAAATGATGGTGGTGGCCGACGTACGTAACACACCTCCCCCCTCCACAAGACCGCGTGGCATTCTTAGGAGAGGAATGTCACGCCGGAGAGTGGACGGCGGAGAGCAAACAAATAAACAATTAACAAACCAACCAATAGATAAATAAACAAATAAATAAACATGCCTAGGTGTTAAGGTTAGTAAGGATTTTCTATATATTTAGTACTACTTATACATTAGGGTTAGTGGAACAAAATAAATAATGCTTAAGTGCTAATGTTAGTACGTTTTAGGCTACCTATATACTAGGGTTAGTAAAAATAAATAAATAAATAACACTTATGTATTAACCTAAGAGGGGGAACAACAGACAGCACTCCACAAAACCAAGGACAACACAAACGACCGCGGCGGGCCCGACACTCAATCCGATGGTTCGACCAAAAGCTCGACCGCCCACACGATCCGGTTAGGACTCCCCCGCCAAGGCGAGGTGATCCCCTCGTTCAACCACTCCAAAATGTCACCCGGCCGGCGAAAGCGTCCCGCTCCTATATATTTACTTTAATTCTCCTGTTTTTGGACTCGGTACTTGCCCCGGTCCATGGGTTGGTAGATCGGGGGTTTGTCCCGTTTCGGCGGCAAAACCTACCATCGCCCGACATTATAGTGCGCTTTCGCACTTGCATATTTGCGATCCAACCCCTAGCACTGGGGTTTGCCTCTGCAGTCTGCGCTGGGACTGCGCCTGCAGCATTAGGCCTGGCCTTAAAGACTTTTCGTCAGACTCTCAAGTTGGTATCCCTCGACGAAGGTCACAAGGACGAAGATTCCGGAGGGTAACCAGAGTCTGGCCAGGTAGGATCAGGGGCTCCAAGTTACAGGAAGGCTCATCCTTTCCTTATTTGTTTTTTATAAAGGGTGTTGTCTATAACTATGTTATCAACGTCCGCTGTTCGGGGTTCATCCAGATGACCCCTTGGCTAGCACGTGGTCGAACAGCTTTTCGCAGCCCCCACCCCTGTATGGGTAGGGTCTCCGGGCGAGTACCTGCCGCAGTATCGACCTTAACAGGTCCCTTTGGCACGTCTCCCCGTTTGGCTGCCACATGTTCAACCCTTCCCGTCCCATAGTTGACAAATTGAATGGAGAATGGCACGGGATTTACGGTCGTTCGGGGAAAAACCAAACAACCACCCGGCCCGTCTACCTTACAATTCCGAGACAGGAAGTCGTACCCCAACAATCCGTCTTCCTCCAAACCCGGCAAGGAGTCTACTATTTGGAAACTGCAGGGAATCTCATGGTGCAACTTGAAATTCCCAGTGCAGCATCCCCTCGACTTGCCTTTGACAAACAGCGCTTGGAGCGTTGTAGATTTATCCACATCCATGCCATATCTAGGATGGAGTGCCTTCAGCTTCAACAGGCTGATCTCAGCGCCGGTGTCCACGATTAGGCGCGTAGGGTTCCTACGGCCAATGTCTAGAGGGAGAGTGACAATCGGGACTCGAGTCGGCGAAAACTGAGAACAGCTGGAGCTGGGTTTCATTTTTAGTGCGGTCGGGTAGGATCTTGCCGACCCGACCTTGGGGAGTTTCCCGAACTCTCCCATTTCGCCTTATGTCGACACTCTGCCGCCTTGTGAGTGTGTCGACCGCAAAACTCGCACAATGTTCCGCTCCTCCGTTCAGGAATATTCCGCTCGGGAGTTCCACTGGACTCCGAACTAGCGGAACTGGAGCTATTCTTTCTGCCCACTTTGGGCCCAATGCGCCGGGGCTGCCATTCCCGGCTCCCCGCGCTGCCTGATGCGGCATCATGCCTCGCATCCGTCTTTGAGGATTTTGAGTCCATGGAGTCGGGTCGCCTACCGCCACCGCTCGACACGGACAGCCGTCGCCCATCATCTCCATCCACCTTCCGAGAATCCCTACTTTCCGCGCTATCATTACCGGCGCCTCGATTTCGCCGACGCTGCCTCCGACGCCCTCTGCGCCTATTTCTCGCGCTTGCCCCAGTCTCCACACGGGTGTCTTGTTCTCGGCTCGCAACAGGTGCTGTTCCGGCGCGCCGCTTATGGGGAGAACCCTGGGAATGCTGTTGTTTTTCCCACCTTTGCCTGTATTCGCACCCGCGCAAGCTATGACCCTGTCGGCCACAAAACTCGCAACAGCACCGGACGCTGAATACTCTGGGGCCTGATGTCGCCGGCCCGCCGCCCGTAGACGGGGGCTGCGGCTCTGGTAGGGCTCTCCGCTGATACTGTGGTCGCTGATAAGGCGGTTCTTGTCGTGCGAATCCGCCCTGCTGACCTCTACCCCTGTATGTGGTCTGGGGACCGCGCGTCCTCGTCGGACGATCCGGGCAGTCCACTATATCGTGGCCATACCGCCAACACTCGCGACAGAAAGGAGTGTTCCTTCTCCTCAGGCACTCGTCGTACACGTGACCCCTCAGATTGCAAAAATTGCATATTGTCTGGGATTCCAGGGGGTGCGCCGATCGACCAACCGGATCCCTGAACGGATTGTCCCGACCCGATCGATCTCCAGGCACATACGCCCCTTGAGCCAAACCCTGCGACCCTTCACTCCGACTCGAGGAAGACACGGTATTTGACCACGCTCCCTCGCCAGAGGAGGCCGGAGCATAGGCACCAGCATCCCGTCTATAATTGAGAGGCCCGTACGACTGCTCCCGAACGAAACCATCCTCCCCCCGTCGACGACTATCAGGCTCTTCGGCCGGCAACACGAATGACACCGCCCGGGGATTTAAGTTCGATAAAACCGGCGCCGGCGCCGCGGTGTAATCCCTAGAGGTGGAGGATGAACCCTCCAAAAGGGTCGAGCAACTTCCCGGTCCTAACTCTAATGTTTCTGACGCTGTCGGCCGCGCATCCACAAACAGGTCGTCCTGCCTCAGCATTTCCCTTCGAGCTCGCTCAAATCCGGTTAGGTGGTCCACCAGGCTACGAAAAGGGACATTACCCAACGTGAGGAGGAAGTGCTTTAGTCCTTCCTCCCTCAGACCCCTTACCAACACCGGTTTGGCCATGCCCTCAAGTTGGCTGGCGAAGACGGACCTACCCTGGCGACCATAAAAGCGCTCAGCTGCCTCCTCGCACCGTACCACGGCCCGCTTCACTCGGGAAACGAAGCCTGTGGCATCCTCGGAAGGAAGTTGTCGCATTTTGGAGAGTCGTGCACACAACTCCTCATACGACACCCGGGGCTCGTAGGCCTCTCTAAGACGCTGTTCCGCTTCAAGGAATGTCGTGGGTGGTCTCTCCTCGAACATCCGATAGGCCTCGCCGCTCAGCCTAGAGGGCAGCCACCGGAGGAAGGTATGTTCCTCCTCCACCGCCAGCCCATCCAAGGTCCTTCTACAGCCTTTGAGAAACGAAGAGAGTCTCTCGGCCGTATCCGGTCCCTCCTGTCCCGAAAACATGGGGACCGCCTTCGACACAAGGTCGAAAACCCTATCTGTGCCCAGCATGGTCCGTACAGGACATGGTTGTGGGCCCAGTTTAAAATACGAGGGCATCGGCGTGTCCTCCATGCTCCCGACAGGCTGTTTACCGACGGCGGGAGGGGGGCGTGTTGGCGATCGGTCGCCCACAAATTCGTCCCTCGAATCATGGAACGCCTCCGGATCCACCCCGTCAACCGGCGGCTCGGGAAATGCCTCGGGTCGTGCCCGGGCAGGAGTGCCCTCTCGGACATCTCTCTGACGTTGCCGTGTCTGCATTTATAAACTTCAAAATTTCTCGATGCTAGGACCAAACCCGGAACCCCGAAACAAAACAACACCCGGGATAAACAACGGTCCGAACCCCGAGATCTAACAAGAAACACAGCAGCAACCACCACACCCCCGACGTATATCGGCCACAAACCCACAACGTCTGAGCGGATAGTGCTCTATTTCGAAATCCTTGATTGCTAAAGGCCGCACACGAATCGAGGGGGCCGAAAAACAACAAGGAATACGATTTCCACCACAAATAAACAAACACTCCCAAGGAACACTCACTCCAACCGCAGCAACAAGCGGCAGACCACGCAAGAGACGCCACAGAACAAACAACAATGACACCGCTCGCGAAGAGAGAGAGAGAGAGAGAGGAAAGGAAAAACCTCAACGTGCCACCCGCAGCGCAGAAAAACAATGTCCACCCTATTGCAAACTTTGTAACACAAAGAAAAAATTTTTAACGCGACGATGAGTTAACAATACCAAAAACTACACACCACGAATACAACGCGCAGCTGAAAAAAAAAAAAGGAAGAAAAGCAGATTCCCGGTTCCAAAATAGAGAGGTAACAATATCAAACATAAATTCATAAATGAAATATAAATATAAATAACAAAGATTGGGGCTACAAGTAACAATAAATATGCCCCAATAAAATATTCAAAACTGTTAACATTCACATCACCTGCAACTAAAACATTTTAACAATTATCAATACCATAGGCCAAATACAATATTAACAGCAAAAGATCCAAAAAAAGAAAAAAAATAAATTTTCACAAAAATTTCCCCTGTTAGCTGCTTCACTGCTACGCTGGATTCCTCTGTTCTGTTATGGCGGCAGTAATGGGAGCCGCAACTCGATTTCTCCTTCCCGTCGATCTCTTAAGCACAGCTTGGCGCTGTACTTTTGTCTTGGCAGTAGTTGTCGTTCTCTGGCCGCCGCCAGATCCGCCGAGAAATTTCGATGATCCAATTGGTAGTGCCCCAAAAGTATTCTTAATTCTCTTTCAGCGCTTACACTGTTCCTTGGTCCTCTCCAGAGAGTTGTGTTGTAATGTACACATTTGCGGATAGCGATCTTATCTTAAAGCACAATCACGATCCTGTCCGCAGCGCCAATGTAGTGTCCTATTTGTAATCCTTGCCACAGAAAATCAATTATTGTTTAATTTTACCTGTGATTGCTGTGATTGCTTTCCTATCCGCAGCCTGTGATCGCTGTGATTGTTTTCCTATCCGCAGCCTGGTGGGATTCCCATTCCTTCGGCTGTGGTCCTCGATTCCTCGAGAGCTAAGTTGGAGGTAAATTTTAGGATTGGAATCTATATTAAACCAAGTTGTCCAAGGGCTTCTTCAATAATTTTCCAGTTTCCACTCTCTCTCCTTTACAATTCATTTATTATTCTTTTTAATTCTTTTAAACTTTACTTTACACAATTGACTCATAGGAACGGGAACTTCTTCTTTTCTTCCCTTTCTTTTCGCTGCTGACCAACTCACTATCAACGGGAATCAATCTCTTTGTTCTTTTTTTTTCTTTTTTACCGCCGTTAACGAACTCGAAACCGTATCTTTCAAAAAAGGTCAACCCTCCATCTCTCTCGCTCTCCACTCACGTCCACTTCGAAAAACAAATTCGAACTCGAAGAACTGCACGATCCACACCCGAATCAGGGTGGGTTCAGAAACTCACTTCAGGATCGTACAATTCTTCCACCACCTTACCATCATACCAAGTTAAAGCAAAATTATATTAAACACAATTTTCAAATGATGGTGGTGGCCGACGTACGTAACAGTTGGTCTGTCGTCGTGCGACTACATTAATGATCCAAAGTAATCATCTTCTATTTTTCCACCCTAAAAGGCTTAACGTGGGTTGTGTTTGACCCCAGCGCGAAACAATGGTTTTTCGGTTAGAGTTATTACGGCATTCGAATTAATCTTAATAACTAAAATATTCGTTAGTGACAGATTACTCTTGAGCGTTGATATGTAAGCAGAACGTGCACAAATTAAATTAATCGTTCCGACAGCCATTAAAAACTAACCGACGATTTTGTGAGACTGCTATATATTTAATCGCATACAGTGTAATTGTGTGAAAAATTATTTTACATGTGGAACTATGTTATATTTACGTCAATTAAGGTACAATTGATGTATTTATTTTGGATTTGTGTATGAACATGTATTTAACTTGAAACCACAAATATAAACGTTCATTTAATAAAGATTACAATGAGAATAATAACTTAAAACAACACCGGTGCTTTTTATTCGTTTGGAGAACTACTTTGGAGGAATCATCGGCCGTGAATTCGTCGTTGGTGTGTGATTCGAATTGAATTGTGGTGTTTTCGTCTAATCTGCGTTCATGCTAACGCCACCAGCGAAAATACCTACAAATGAACTAGATTTAAAGACAAAATAAAAAAGGACCTTTCATCTTCTTCCCCCTTGTACTCCGTGGGGTACGTATGTATGGACGAAGGAAAACTACTTATGATAAGCTCGATCGTGAAAATAAGAGGACAACATCACGTGCCAATGCACGCAGTATGGTCCGTAACAACACGGGCCTTAACAAATCTCAAAAGGGGAGCAGCGGCGGAATGTATCCCAAAAAACGTAAGCGAGATTAAATCAGCCCCCAAACAAAAAAAATTACGAAAAACCACACTATATGTTACATAATAAAGACCCGCTGAAACATTGAGTTGATTCGCGTCTGTTACGTGCGGCTTCCGCCACCCCATCAATTAATTGTATTTAATATAATTTGTTTTAATGTAGTTTGATGGTAAGGTGGTGGAAGAATTGCGCGATCCACAAGTGAGTGTTCGAACACGCCCCGATTCGAGTGTGGATCGTGGGCGAGTTCGAATTCTGTTTTCGGAGTGGACGTTGAGGGAGAGCGAGAGAGAGGGGCGGCAAGAAATTTTTGGATTCCGTTTGTCTTGTTTTCGTCAAGAATACGGTGAAAAAGTAAACAGTTCGAAGCGACAGTAAATTTCCGCACAGTTGAAAAATGAAAGGAATCGAAGGGTCAAGGAAGAAAGTAGTGCCGCAGCGAAAAACAAAAAGCTTTTTTCGGTAGTTTTTAAAGAGTAAAGAAACGAATCTGTGATCGTTGTTCTTTGTTGGTTACATATTTTGAATTGTTTAAAAGTTCGGTGTACAGTCAACCAGATACAGAACGAAAAGGACGAGCAAAATGAGTCCATGTAAAATACCCATACGTTAATTGTAAAATCAACCAAGTTTAAAATAAAATGATAATTGTGCTCTGGATAACACCGAATAGTGTTTTAATTATATGATCACTAAAGTTGAAACCTTAAGCCGATAAATCGTGGCTCAGCAACAGATCGCTAAGCGGAGGAGCTATATAACCGCCCATGGAAGAACCGTTTGCCGAACCGAAACTTTCCGGAACCGGCGTCTTGGGTGACCTATATTTATAATCCCCATACGTGGAGGAACGTAGTAGATGATCAGCAGAACATTCGACTTGGGCCCTCTACACCAGGATACCCCCTTGAGGAAGTGACGAAAATACCGTGTGTCGAGTAAAAACTCAACGGCGAAATCTTACCAATCGTATGGAAAATACCAAAGCGTCTTATTCTGATGACCAAATAGCCGTTGAGACAATTGAATCACAGCGACTTAATTGGGCAGCTATCTAGCAGTTTTGTGACCTAATCGGGAACCGTTGCCGAGATAGTGTTCTTGAAACGACAGGTAATTAATTATACTTAAACTAAAATTTCTGTGACCAGGAAAAACGTCACACGTCGTTTTGTCTAAAAAAAAACGACTTCCTAAATCCCACATACCAGTTCCTTAAAGGTACTCAACGTAATGCTGTTTAGCAAGAGCAAAACATTGACAGACGACGCTGTTTATACATATCGAACCAGTTTAGTCCACCCTCAAATTCCTTTCCACATCTCGATGTAAAGGTTTTCCGAAGCCAATGTTCCCCTTTCAGATATAAAAAGTACACGCTATTCTCTTGTGAATAGTTTCCACCCGGTGAAAAGTGTGCATGAGTAAGTGGGTGGTTCTTTAAGCATTCCCGAAGAACCACCCATCGTCCTAATGCCCGTCCCCAACCTGCAAATACCCTGCAAATACCTGCACCATCCATAAGCAGCTTACCATATACGAGCATTACAAAGCTCGCTTCAACAATCCATACCTGTAACAAAAGCCCACGGCAAGATTACCATCTCGCCATGGCATCAAATCCAACCCATGTCCTGAAATTTAATTCGGTTTTCCCATCATATAACCGACATAAACACCCGAACATGTCAATACGCATAGCTGAGGAACATTTTGTTATATCCGGCATGACATGTTCACCCTTGCCTTATCTGCCGACCCATCGGCCGATTGTTCGATCGACAATCTACAGCACAGCCCATTGCTGGATTTCAAGTGTTGTTTTAACATAAACACACACCCGACACATCGACGATGGGACGTTGGCCATCTGCGTACAAGCGAATTGATGCTGTACGCAGCGGCCAATGAGTAAACATATAATGTTCCTATGTCTATTAAGTTTTCAGCAGACGCAAGAAATTTTCCAAGATTGGCCACCAACCGACCATGGAATTGGATACAATCATACCCATGATCGTGTCCCTCGTTATCTTCCTCTAAAACAAACAGGCTCCCATCCATTCTGGTCCCTAGCCATCGTGGGCAAAGTTCTGTTGACTTAACGTCAATCAAAAATCGATCCTCTATCGTACGGTGGCAATACAACCAGCCCGTACACCGATCATCATATTTGACCAGCTGCATGTTTGTTTTTCCTTTCCTTCGCCCAACGCATGTCTCGTTTGTCTTTCTTTCCAAGAAAAAGACATTCAAAGTATCTGGACAACGTCCATGAGAACCTTCCAATGGGATGCAAACCGTTTTTCATTGGTCGTTGGGGCGAAGGAAAAATTGCTTTCCCCGCCGAGGACATGCGTGAAAACTCATCTCAAGCGCAGAGACTGGGTTAATGTCGTACAAACGAGGAGTCCGTTTACCGTCCAACGGGGCAGACATTTAAAGGTCGTCGCGATCAGGTTCAAGATTTCATCCTTCGAAGAAAAAATGTCGAGTCTCTACCGTTGTGCTGTTCGGCATTTTTTTTGATTCTAAAAATAATGGAGTGATATTGTATCTATGAATGGGGTCGGCGGTTGTGATCGAAGTGAAGGACTTGTCGTCAAAAAACAGGAAGAAGTGTATTTGTGAAATATAGCCACAATTAAGTATATAAACTCAGTTCTTAAGTGTGATCTAAAATGATATAAACAAAATACTGATTAAGTAATCCACTGTAAAATAGTTAACCGATTTCAAGTGTAAATTTTAATGTTATGGAAAATAAAGCCCAAAAGAAACAAACAATGTGTAACCAATTCCAATTGTAAACTTAACTATCACGAGATATTAATAAAGAAGTTTGAAAAACATTCATTCCCTTCGTCTTTCGTGGTGTACGTGCGACTTGTGTCGAAAGGATCAGCTTACAACCAGTGCACCGAAGAACAAACAATTTTCGGCGATTTAATCACCCTGTTGTATTATTTATCCAGTGACGTGGTGGGTGTTAAATGAATCAGTGTCCGTGTTTGGAACCGCTATTTACATCTCCCACAAGTATACTTTGCAACCCGCCCCAATTCCCCTTCTCGGAATGCACTTCGTATTTCTGCATTCCGAGAATTACCCAAGCCTATAAACGAGGACACAAAGTCTACCATTTGATTTCGCTTTTCGTTGCAAGCGAAACCAAATCAACCCCCTAATACAAGCTGCCCCCTTTGCAATTTTCCCATTCTCTCTGGCTTCATTGAATGCTGATCAAATTCACGAGAGTTTATTCGAATTTAGTGAGCAAGGAAAGGGGAAATTGGGAATGAGTGTGCGATCTGGAATCGGCGATCGGTATTAAAGGGGTTGAATCGGCAGATAACCTGTTGTACGTCTCATAGAAACGATTCGTGTGTGTGTGAACTTTTTAAATGGGCAGTCGTGGCCGTCGTAGGTGTAAAGTGACAGAGTTAATTGATAGAAAAATGTGTTATAGACTAAAGAAAAAACAAGTTCTTAGTAAAAGAAATACAAACGAAAAAACTATTTATTTGTAAAATGAACGTAAAATAAATGTAAAGTGAACAAGTTCGTAAATAGAATAATTTCATAAAGACAAAAGAAAACACAACTTCTTACTAAAACAAATACGGACGAAAAAAAATGTATTTGTAAACTGAATCTAACAATGGGATTAAAACAATATCCTTTAAGAAATAAATGGAAAAAGACTAAAGACTAAAACAAAGTGGAAGTGTTAATTGCTTCATCAGATGCAAATGGAAAACATCATTTTACAAATAGCCGCTCATCCCCTCCACAGCAACCACGTGACCAGATCGCCAGCACAATAGCCACGTGAGTACTTCATATATATATATATATATATATATATATATATATATATATATATATAATTTAATTATTGTGCAAAATATATCAACAACACACATCCTAATTGGCGTGCAGGCAATCCGAGCCCTAACAAAACCCCCGGCACAAATACAACTTTCGAAAAAGGGTAAAGTCGAAGAAAGTCATCAGAGGTAGCCCAAGGAAGCGGGCAAATAGATCACCATCAACCCGTCTCGGCACCACATACCTAACATGACGCAAATTAATTCAATCAACCAAGAACCGAGCACAATCAGCAAGGGGGGGGGGGGGGGGGGGGGCGTCCAATTTTTATTAGAAAAGGGATCAATCATAAAGTAATATATAGTGGAGAAGTGCGCAGGTTCCGGGTGCTGGAAGCCTGTATCGTCCGCATACCCCTTCAGCAAGGAAGGGGTTTGTATGCGATTGCGGTCTACGCACCTGAGGAGCACCAACAAAACCTATTTATAGCAGAGCTCGAAACACTCTTTCGATGCTTACAATTGCACCTGGGCAAAAACTACTTTATCCTAGGGGGAGATATGAACGCCAAGCATAGAAATTGGGGAAATTATATATATAATGCCAGAGGAAATCAGTTGGCTGGTTGGTTAGATCAGTTTCATATTGTATATAGAACTGACCTGCTAGCTACGAAATATCCATCGTTCCCCAGAGGTAGATCGTTCTTAGATATCTTGCTAATCGACTCACGACTGAGATTATTTAACACCAACAGACGAAACACAAACTGTTTACGGACAATTGAATACGATAGTGACCACTGTGCATTCACGGCAGTAATAGAGCTTCCGAACGAGCTCGCAGATCTGGAGGAATTTGTGATACCGCAGCCCTATAACTACGGCGCAATGCGATGGCCGCGGTTCACCAGATCATTAACAAGAGAACTGCGTTCAAATGACTTTAATCTGCCAGTAAACAGAAACCTGACTAATGTCGAAATCGACAAATACATTCAACAAATGGACGAAACCGTAGTAAAACGAACAATGGACTTAACAATTCCCAAAACAACAGTTACAGATCACACTAACATGTACAGAAACGCAACAATAAACGCACTACAGAAGAAAAAGAGCAGACTGCTATCGAAACTAAAACAACTACACAGACAGTTTACTGACAGACAAGACCAGGAGATAATCTCACTGAAATCCCGATTAAAAAACCTCCAACAATTACTTAAAGCTAATTATAGATTAGCAACAAATTTGTATTGGAACAACAGAGTTCGAGCTATAAAAACTAATAACCCGAATATGTTCCCACAAATAAATAAAATTTTCAGGAGAAATAATCAAAATGAGATTCAGTGTCTCCAAATCCCACGTACTGAGGTAAACAAGCAGCTGATAACCAACATTGGCATAGATACAGAGAACGCTATCCTCAATAGTGAGCTCTTCGTGATCGAAGATCCTTTGGAAAAGGTGAACGCTGTGGGAGCTGTCTTTCAGGAAATGTACAAGGTGAATGAAAGCATTCGCCGAAATCACAACCTTTAGAACAGAGTGCTACTGAATCACCTGCACCTCCGGAATGAAATTTCACTTTGGCAATCGGAGAATCCGGGTTTTACCGAATTCAGTGAAGATAATCTGTCAATTGACATTAATGCCAATGGTGGGGCTAATAGCCTTCTAATAACAAGGGAAGGAATCCAGAGTATCTTCGACTCATTAAGAAGCAAAAAGTCAGTGGGAATAGATGGAGTACCTAACATCGTACTCAAGAACCTGCCCCCAAAGGCAATAGATATATACACGGTCCTGTTTAACAACGCGTTGAATAATGCATATTATCCCGCGCGTTGGAAAACGGCTATCATTCAGCCCATCCCAAAAAAGGGCAAAGACTGCACAAACCCAATGAACATGCGTTCGATAAGTTTACTCCCAAGCATCAGTAAAGTATTTGAAAAAACCATTAACAAAGCTCTGGTGCAATGGGTAGACGACAACAGCATTATTCCAAATAACCAGTTTGGCCTTAGGGCGGGTCATGAAACCACACATGTCGCAGCTAAACAGGTCTCCGACATACAATGGAATAAATGTAGGAACCAATGCACAGGTGCCTGTCTGATAGACTTGGAAAAAGCCTTTGATACCGTCTGGATCGAAGGGGTATATTACAAACTGGTCAGACATGGCATACATAAGCCTTTACTATATGTACTTTACGATATGTTAAAGGACAGGAGGTTCGTGGTCAAAAGTGGTAGTGTGACCTCTAATAAAACGTATAATATCAAGAATGGCTTGCAACAGGGAGCGGTACTCTCTCCGATTCTTTTTAACATTTACATTAGCGACTTATTAGATGCACTTCCGGAGGCTATTGCGTACGCAGACGATCTCATAATTTACAGAACAGCACCGAAAGTTGAGATCATAAATAGTTTAATACAGCGAGATTTCAACAACGTGCAGCGCTATTGCGATGACTGGAAACTTAAGATCAACTTCCATAAATGTGAAGCCATCCTATTTATAACCCCATTATATAAAGCCACGAACGACACAAGGAAAAACTGGCGAAAGCTAGTTATCGTGGGACCGCATGGAGATAAACTGGAAACCATGAGTTTAGTTAAATACCTTGGCATCTGGCTAGACCAATATCTGTATTTCAACAGACATGTAGAGGCTGCTTTGGTCAGGGCTAGAAAAACTTTTGCTATGACAGGGAGGCTATTTCAGAGTAGACAGTAGGGTAAAAGTCGCATGCTACATGACGCTAATCAGGCCAATGCTCATATATGGTTGCCCAGTATGGTTTAACATAGGTCCAAATTTGATGGAAAAGATTCGGGTGTTCGAAAGGAAGTGTCTGAGAACCTGTCTCAGATTCTATCGAACACCGGAATCGGAATACAAAAATTACTACTCAAATGAGACTTTATATAATGAAGCCTGCATAAATAGGGTGGACAATTTTATGATTAAATTAATCAGAGGACATATTGCGAGAGCAATAAGCTCGTCCAATGACCTAATTTTCGGGGCTTATTATCCAAATACCCTGTACTATGAGAACGTGCGTCGCAACGGTTTTGTTCCATCAGAGCCGTCCTTAATTTGGACATGAAAGGGCTTATACAGCATAGATCCGGAATTCCGCTGATCTATCATGTAAGAAGATCATCCGTAGACGGGCGATTGTGCTACGACCGGGAAATAACGCGCACCGAAGAAGATATCCTGCGCTTCAGTAGGGCTATCTCCCACAGAGACCGGGACGATAGTATTAGACAGCGGCAACCGTTCTGGTGGTTGAATGGCATATAAAGACCTGGACCAAAGTCGGTATAGAATCACACTATCATCAGCTAGCTTAGATAGACTTAGCTTTTCTAGAATTAGGGTAGTATAAAATTTAAGTTAAGTTAAGTTAAGTGCTTTTACATAAAATTAAAAATTTCAACAAAAAAAAAAAAAAAATGGGTACTTAACTTACCTTAAAGTTAAATTTTAAGAAAAAAAAAAAAACAAAACAAATTGACAAAGTTTTTCAAATTTTTCTTTGGCTCTCAAATAATTATAAGTACTGCCACAAAGTTCTGTCGCCGAAAGGCAAATTATACAAATATTAAGTAATGTTTAGCTTAGAGCGTCCGCGAAGGACCAGTAAGTTAGTATATAAGATAATTAAGCTAGAATTTAAGCATTTTTTTGTCTAGCCTTTAATTTAGGAACTAAGAAGATAAAAAGAAAAAAAAATGTTTAAAAAATGAAAATGAAAAAAATCATCCAAAATGGATCCCAAAACTATAGTTATCCCTATAAATGTCAACTTCCTTGTTTTCCTATCAAAGCGTATGATAGTCTCTGACTTCATAAAGGTAAATCAGGCAGACGTGGTTTTCGTAACCGAAACTAGGGTGCATCCACGTCACTGTCCCATATTCCCAAACGGTTCAATGATTCGAAGAGATCGAACCCTCACCGGCGGCCCCATCGTCAACGCAAGTGGCGTCTGTATACTAGTTAATAACCGACTTCCATATGAAATTATTGACCTCCCGATTTTGAGTCTACAGAGGTCTCCAGGGTTGAACTGCTAATAATACTAGAGTGATTATATACTCCGTATACAACTCGCATAAAACCAATCATAGTCCCATTAATCCCGAAGATATTGGAAAATTAATAAGGTCTTCGGGGCATGCACCTATCATCATAGGCGGCGATTTTACGTCCAGACATCCCCACTGGAACAACTGCGTCTCTTGCCAAATGGTATAAATTGTACCAATGGTACACTGAAAACTCGCATGCCCTCAACTTCCAAATAGTTGCACCTACGGTTGGTACGTGAGGTAACTCAAATCTGGGCATCGTTTTTGTGTCCAAAGATTTACTTCCCCAAATCACTCCTCCCCAAGTATCGGTGGGTGTATCTGACCACGTTCATGCGCAGATATCGAACATCTCGGGCTCATATCAGATACGTACCCGATTACGGGCGCACAAATTGGGACCACTTCAATGTCACTGTGGCGGTTCAGCCAAACGCCACTGTCTACTTGCCCAAATACCCCCAAGCTTCCTGTGCTGAAGCTCCTCAAAGTCCACCTTCTTTCAGCCTCCGGACAAGCCGGTTGTGTCTTCTCCTGCTCCCCGTGGCGCCGCGGGGACGCATATATCCCAAAGTCGAGTCGAGTAGGAAATCCGCGCCCTTATATTAATCAAAAGAAAGGGGATTAAAAGAAAACCAAAAATGTGAACAATAATTATAAAGTAAATTACCGTGAATACTGTACATGTGAACAATAATTATAAAGTAAATTACCGGAAATACAGAAAATTTAATAAACAATATTATACATCTAATAAAAATGACGAAAACTAAAAAACCATTTAGTGTTTTCTTTCCCGAGCTGCGGTTTGTGTTTGTTTCGTTGTACTATTGTTTTCGATGGGTAAGAGTGAACTCTGATGGGGATAGAAGTGAATCAG
Organism: Microdon myrmicae; assembly: GCA_963931805.1. NCBI lineage: Eukaryota > Metazoa > Arthropoda > Insecta > Diptera > Syrphidae > Microdon > Microdon myrmicae. The sequence goes on along the minus strand of OZ007500.1, from coordinate 61,580,596 downwards.
CGAAGTACGCCTGCGAACCATACTTCTACTCCACATCACCAACCTCCACCTCTCTCTTCCCACTGACAGGAACCTAACGACGGTGGAGATAAATAACGCTGCAACACGACTTCACGAGATTCTAGTTGAAACTTCGGAGACTCATGTCTCGAAGTACAAACTTAAAAAGACTGATCAGATTCCCCATGACGAGTTTACTCTTCGTCTCATCTGGGAGTATAAACTGCTCTGCATAATAAGATATCGTCACCGCGTTATGCCAAGGGAACCATTATTGCGTTCCATTATTCACAATATTGGCACACTGATAAAACAGAAAATCCAAAACAATCGTACAGAATTGGAAGACAAACTGGAGGGTACTCAGATGAATCACAACAAACACGTTAAATCGTCCACGACGGTGTTGTCGTCAATAATGATACCAATAAAGCAAACATCATCGGAGAGTTTTTGAAAATAATCACAAGCTCACTCCCGAGAATGGCGACCCGGGTACTACTGCAATCATTAGTTCAGAGGTCCACAATAAATTGGATAACTTTAAGGAGCCAATTGTTGTCCTCAACACACCTAACAGTGCGTACTTCGAAGACACACATGATAAAGATCACGGTTTTGTCACACCAAATACCCTACAGAATATAGTTAAATCTCGAAACCCTAAGAAGTCACCCGGAATCGACACCATGTCGTACCACTCGTTGCGAAGACTTTCGGCCTTATTCTTTATAAAACTCTCCTTTCTGTCCGTTAATGCCCACAACAAGGGGTAGTTTCCCCAAGCTTGGAAGCATGCGATTGTATGTCCAATAGCAAAAGTCGGGAAACCAACATACCACCCCTCAAGCTTTCGCCCAATTTCACTCCTCACTTGCATCAGCAAAATATATGAAAAATTCGTATACGAGAACTTAAACAACTTTATCAATGCCAGGAACCTAATACCTGATTGAAAAGAACCCGCAGCACTACTATGGCTCTCAACGTTTTTTAAAACCACGTCTGCGTGCGCCTCCTTACGATGAGCCTGGACATTGAAAGGGCTTTTGATACCGCGTGGATCGAAGGTCTCGTCTTTAAATTGTGGAACACTGGCCTTAGTAGAACGCTGTGTAGTATCATTCACCACTTCGTTCAAAACAGAACCTTTCAAGTTCGGGTGAATGAAAAGATATCCGCAGGCGTACCGCAGGGCTCCATTCGAGGTTCCATCTTATATAATATCTACACCTTAGATATTCCTCGCCCTGTGGACGGGAGAGTATACCACATATGCTATGCGGATGACGTCCTAGGGCACACGTTAAACTCGATACAGATCGACTCAGCCGTCACCTAGACGAACTGTATCAGTATAACAGTCGATGGAAAATTCGACTTAACCCATCCAGCGCAATAGCTATAATTCTGAGTAGTAAACACTCCCAGCTTACTTCCCGATATCCACAGAATATTAGAATACAAATGGGAGACACTACGAATAGACCACAGGACATAAAATATCTTAGGGTCATTTGTACCCCAAAAATGAATTTCATCAAACATGTGATCCACATTTTTTAAAGGGCCCTCTGTCGGTCTAAGCAACTGCACAACATTTTGAAGTGGAGCAACAAAGTTGACACCAAAGTTAAACTTCTCTGCTATAAGCAACTAATCCTATCTGGAATATTGTAGGTCTTTCCAATATGGTCCTGTATATCTTCGCCCCAAATGGAAAGTCTATGGCTTTTCGAAATGAAACTCCTCAGAAGATGCACCACTCACTCTAGAAGGCCTGACGGTCGCCATTACTTTAACTCTCACCTACACGAAGGCGCCTCTATTATCCCTATCGACAAGTACTTGCTACAATTAGTGTGGGGGTTCTTTAACCCACTTCCAAAGAACCACCCATTTCCATAAATTACGTGCCTTCTACTTACCTGCAAATGAGCATCGTAAGCTACTCTGCATCACATTCCACCTGAAAACATAAGCCCATGGCAAGATTACCATCTTACCGCGGCATCAAATTTTCACCCCGGGGCATGCGTCCATACAAACCATCATGTCCTAAAAACCAATTCGGTTTTCCCAGCGTGCAACCGACATAAACATCCGAGCATGTCAATATGCATGGCTGAGGAGCATTTTCCCCATATTCGGCATGTCATGCTTACCCTTGCCTTATCGGCAGACCCATGGGCCGATCGTCCTATCGACAAGACACAGCATAACCATCGCTGGCTATCCACAAGCGATCGAGTGTTATTTAAAGTAAACACTCACTCGATCCATCGACCTATGAGACGTTAGCCTGCACATCTGCAGGTCAAATCCCGCGCCAGCATAAATAATTTCCCGCCTTGTGCTCCAGAGCCATACGGCTAAAGCAAACACAACCCAAATCTCTGGTTGAACTGGCATCTCATCATTTGACCCTTCAAATAGCGTGTTTGTTTACCTTAAAGCAAAAACCTATTTTGTTCTCAGGCGTGGGTCATCGAGGATTTATGACAACATTGCCTGCAGTCCCTTGTGCTCGTTCCTTTGTTTATTCAGGTGCAGTATCGTTCGTTGTCGATACTTCGAGCGAAAGGGGCATCATACTTGACCGTACGGTCACACGGAAAACCCTCCCACGGAATCCCAATTCGCTCGCCGATTGGCTACACCGAGATCGGGAAATTCATCACGATCACCACTAGTGGATGTCGACGGCGAAATCAACCAGAGTCAAAATACCATCTTCAAGGAGAGCAGTCGAGTCCCTGCTGTCGCGCTATCCGGTTTTCGTAAACCTAAGATTAATAGAGTCAAATTTTACCGGTCAAGCTGAGAAGCGGAGATCGTTGCGTTGTCAGAGTCGGGAAAATACGATAACTTATGTGTTCGATTGTGTAAATACACCTCTTGTGAGAAGTCCGTGTAGGGTTTTCCGTTTGTTATTGTTCGCCGCGTCATTTTGCGCTGCATTTTCCAGTTGATTTAATGTGATCAAAACGCAAATCGGTTGTGACAATAGTAAAAAAAATTGTAACAAAATATCTGGCAGAAAAACGAATCTCGCTTTGCTGACAGATCCAACCATAAAACGCGGAAGAGGAGTTACAAAAAAGGGAAATTAATCGATAAATAAATATCTATGTGAATGTAAAGAATATCAGTGTGTTTTATTTTCTCCTTCCTTGGCGGACTACTTTAGTGGACGATTCATCGGTGGTGTTTTGTGCTTAACCCGCGTCCGTGCTGACGCATCCGCAAAATACCCACATTAGCATACAAGTACCTCGAAAACAAGGAGAACCTACTTGTACGGGAGTCTTGCGTTCTTGACCCTTCTCTCTTTCGATCTCTTCGGATCCGACCACCACAATTTCATCTTCAGTACGAAACTGAAGAAAGCACCCTTCCAAACAACATTCCCCTCTATAATAGAGGATTCCTGGGCCCATCTCGTAGGGTCTATTCCTGTCACACTACACACACGCACGCACCGTGCAAGTCAGCACAAATACGCATTCCTACACCAGCCAAACCAAAACTCGCACACAGACGTAAGCAGGGTCCCGGGGCAGATCAATGTTGAATCACCCAATTATATATGGTTTACAATTGGCCAGAGGGGAAGGGAGAGCGATTTGAGGTTGGCGGGTGAAGAGGCTCCAAAAGTAGGGAAGACCAATATTATGAAAAGAAGGAAACCACGCCCGGACGCCATAATAATATCCAAAACCGGGGAAAAAACATATGCGGATATACTGAAGTTTATGAAGGCCAAGCCCGAGCTAAGTGAACTCGGAAATAGTGTAAATAAAGTTCGAAAGACAGCAAAAGGGGAATTGCTGCTAGAACTGAAACGCCGTCTAGAGGCCACCACAGAGACACTGAAAGCAAAGGTTCAACAAGTACTAAAGGAAGATGCTAATGTCAAAACAGTGTCACAGGAAATCACGGTTGAGTGTCGTGATTTAGATGAGGTGACCACTGTGGAGGAAATCCTGACAGCGATCGCTATAGAGTTCCCTGCGCTGAACGCGATCCCAAAGAAAGCGGTAAAGAGCTTAAGTAGAAAACCAGATGGCACGCAGGCTGCCATGATCCGCTTACCAAGAGGAAAGGCTAGCACGTTGTTGGCTACAGGTTTCCTACGGGTTGGTTGGGTGAGATGCAGACTTCACAACCACACGATGTTTCAGATTTTGGCAATACGGTCATGTGGCGAAATCCTGCAAATCCGAAGAAGATCTCTCGGAAAACTATTTGAAGTGCGGAGAAAAAGGCCACAAAGCAATGTGTTGTAGAGCACAACCCAAATGCATGCTTTGCGAATTAGGATGCGAAGGCGGTAACTGCCAATCAACAGGGAGTTACAAATACCGAGCATTTAAAAACGCGATGTCCAATCTTCTCATTAAAAATGGACAGGTTTAAGTGCATTCAAATCAACTTAAACCATTGTGGAGCCGCACAAGATCTCCTTTCCCAAACGGTTAAGGAATATGGTGTCGACGTGGTGCTCATCAATGAGCAGTACAGGATGTCTGATACTGGTATTGTTACATGGGAGGAAGACAGCAGCGGAACAGCGGCCATCTGGAGAAGTGGAAATTCCCCCATGGGATGCAGAAGTGTCCAGCGGCTGGAAGGAATTGCCTATGCTAAGATCAGAGGAATTCATTTCTACCGCCAAGGTGGGAAATAGAATATTTCAAATGCTTTTTGGACAGAATAACACAAGAAGCTAGAGATACGAGCCCTCTTATAGTTGCTGGAGATTTCAACGCTTGGGCAGTAGAATGGGGAAGCACAAGGACCAACAGTAGAGGGCAGGCACTACTTGAAGCCTTCGCAATCCTAGATATGGTGTTACTTAATGATGGCATCGATGACACCTTCATAAACGAGAGAGGCCGGTCCAAAATCGACATCACATTTGCCAGCTCCATGTTGGCAAGAAGTATGGAGTGGCGAGTTTTGGACATCTGCACCCATAGTGACCACCAGGGCGTGATGTACGAAATATTACCGCACAGGGGATTCATCACTGGCAAATTGGCGAAGAAAGTCCAAAAAAATGGGTGGAAAGAGAAGGACCTCGATGTGGAACTGCTCGATTATATAATAGAAGACCAAATCGCACAGTTTGACGCAGAGGCCGGTGCGAACAGGCAGGCTGGAAAAGTCATGAAGTGGTTAACTACCGCATATGATGCTTCTATGCCACGAAAAAGACAACCAGCAGGGGCTATCAAACCACTGTATTGGTGGAACTCAGGAATCGCCCATGTGCGATCGGATTGCAACAGGTTAAGTCGCTTGCAACAAAGAGCAAGAAACCGTAACACCTACCCACAGTTGCATGCGGAATTCGTCAACAAACGAAAAGAGTTGAGGAATGTGATCCGCAAAAGTAAATATGACGCGTTCTGCTCCCTAAGAGATGAATTAAATAACAACCCATGGGGCAGCGCTTACAGGATAGTCATGAAAATACTACAGAGTAACAGTAGCTAAATGCAAAAAAAGAAAAATGACATGGCAAGAATCGTTGCTGTTCTCTTCCCGCAGTGTGATGAGGTATTGAGAGTGCAAGAGCAGTGGAGGATCACTGAAGGAGAGATACCTCCCGTGACCACCGAAGAGGTACTCTTGGCTGCAAGGGTTATCAAAAAAAAACAAGACTCCGGGACTGGATGGTATCCCTAACGCTGTAGTGAAGACTGCTCTAACAAAAAAGCCGGAAGTCGTCAGCAGTCTCTTCACAACCTGCTTTCAAACAGGACAATTTCCTAAACGATGAAAAAAAACAGCGGCTTGTGCTTATACCAAAAGGTGTCAAGAAACCAGAAGAGCCGTCGTCTTATCGCCCGTTGTGCATGCTGGACACAACAGGAAAACTGCTTGAGCGGGTAATTGCCACTCGGCTGGAAGAATTCACGGAGGGAACATTGGGGCTCTCTGAATCGCAGTATGGGTTCCGGAAAGGTAAATCAACCGGAAAAGCACTATCTGTGGTGTGCGACATCGCTCGCAATGCAATAGCTGGGGCACGATGGCTAGGTGGTACCAAAAAATATTGCGCGGTGGTGACGCTAGATGTTAAAAATGCTTTTAACTCGGTGAATTGGAATCGGATTCTAGAAGCGTTGGGCGATCTACAAGACTTCCCCTACTTGGTGCGTATATTAGCAAACTATCTCTCGGATACGAGGGTTGCCTCTTATGTTTCGGGATTTGGTAACCCTAGTGTTGCAATCCGGCAATTGACAGCTCTGTCGTAAAGTTGGACATTTTTGAGGTTATACGCACTCAGAACGTTTTGACATACGAGCGCTATTTGTCTTGTTTACAGCAACTTAAAAGATTCATCTCGGCCCAAAAATGGAATTAAATCGTCAACATTTTCGTGCGATTATTTTTTACAACTTTCGGCGTGGATTAACTCAGCAACAGTGCATGGATGAACTTAATTCAATTTTTGGCGATGAAGCTCCATCAAGGACCAGTGTTTATCGATGGTACGGTGAATTCAATCGTGTTCGTAGTTCACTCCAAGATGAATTTCGTGAAGGTCGTCCAAAATCAGTTGTTGTTCCGAAAACCATTGATGCTGTGCGCGAACTGATATTGAAAGATCGTCATGTGACCTATCGTGAGATTGAGACAACCTTAGGCGTTAGTGGGACCAGCATACATTCAATAGTGCATAAACATTTGACTGTCAAAAAAATTTGGTCGCGTTGGATCCCACTCAATTTGTCAATCGCCCAAAAAAAGGCTCGTGTAAATTGGTCGAAAGAAATGCTCAAAAAATACGGTCGCGGTGCTTCGAAACACGTCTATGACATCGTGACAGGTGATGAATCGTGGACTTACGCGTATGAGCCCGAAAGTAAACAGCAGTCGACTGTCTGGGTGTCAATTCTGAGTGGTACACAACCATTTGTTTGCCAGTTGTCTTCCAAGAAATCAGGAAAACCAACCGCCGAAGACGGATCACTCTTCACCACGACAATGCGAGCTCTCACACATCGGCTGCGACAACTGCATTTTTGAGCACCCAAAACATCGATTTGATGGGTCATCCGCCGTATAGTCCTGACTTGGCACCGAATGACTTCTTTTTATTCCCGTACGTAAAAAACAAACTGAGAGGTCAACGTTTTTCGACACCTGAAGAAGCGGTTGCTGCATTCAGAATGCATGTGTTGGAGATACCTCAATCAGAGTGGCAAAAGTGCTTCGACAATTGGTTCAAACGCATGCAAAAGTGTATAGATCTTCATGGGGAATATTTTGAAAAACAATAAAGTGATTTTCGATGATCAATATTTGTTTTTGTTCTCTAATCCCGAAATATAAAAGGCAGCCCTCGTAGAAGACTGCTCTATGACACAGATGAGGGACCACAGGAATATAAAATAACAGCGGGTGTACCTCAGAGATCTGTATTAGGCCCGCTGTTATGGAATATCATGTATGATGGTGTGCTCAGAGTCAATGTACCAGAAGGGGTTAGAATCATTGGGTACGCAGATGATTTGGCAATAGTAGCCGTCGCTAAACATCTAGATGACCTGGAGAATATTTGCTTCCAAGCAATCCAGAGCATTAAATGCTGGCTAGATATGGCCGGACTGAAACTAGCTGGACATAAGACGGAGGCAATTTTATTAAGCAGCCGCAAGAAAGTTGAACACCTTGATTTGGAAATAGAAGGACAAATAATTAGATCCAGTCCCTATATTAAATATCTTGGTGTTATACTCGAAAACAGGTAAGCTTCAAGGAACACCTGAGGAAAACGTGTGAAAAAACGGCAAGAGTATGCAAAGTTTTGGCGAGACTGCTACCCAATGTCGGAGGACCCCGGCCCCACATAAGGAAACTCATAACCAGTGTCAACACCTCCACTATAATGTATGCAGCTCACATATGGGCAGGAGCCGCACAGTATAAGTCATACATGAGGGGAGTGAACTCAGCGCATAGACTGGCATCACTAGGAGTATGCTGTGCATTTCGAATGGTATCTGAAGATACCATAAATGCTTTGGCCGGGAGGACACCACTTGACATTGCAGCTAAAGAAAACGCTGCATTTTATAAGGTCTCCCAAGAGAATCGTCGGAGAATGCGGGCACAATTAGAGCTCTCAAGTCTAAGAGAATGGCAACGAAGGTGGGATTCTTCCACCAAAGGAAGATGGACCCACACCATGATACCTGATATAGAAACATGGGTGAAAAGAAAACATGGCGAGCTGAATTACTACTTGACTCAGCTAATATCAGGACATGGATGCTTCCGGCAATACTTGCACAAGTATAAGCATGTGAATCACCCATACTGGTTGTATTGTGAAGGCAAAATAGAAAATGCGGAACACGTACTCACAGAGTGCGTGAGATTCGAACAATTTTGGAGAGACACACGAGACGGACAGTTACTCTGGCTGGAGTAATAGAATACATGCTTAGTTAAAAACAGGCATGGTCCGTAACGAATGGTATTCTCTGTGAAATGATGCAGCAGTTGCCACGTGACGAGCGGAGTGACAGGTAAACTCCGTCCCGACCCGCGATGGAATATCTAAAAGAAAGTTCCGCGGAGATCAACGGGAATATGAGCCTGGCGGGAGGTGGTTTTAGTCGGTAAAAACCCGACATGCCCCTGGATCGGTCTAGAGGTATCTTTTGAAGATTTCCACCTTCCTACCGAAACCAAAAAAAAAAAAAAAAAAAAAAAAAAAAAAAAAAAAAAAAAAAACACCGACCAAAGCACAAATTATCAAACGCCAAAGACGAAATCTGCATTTACTACCGCACTCAAGACCTACTGGTCTTGTACGATTTCTATCCCACCATCCCTCCATCTAAGTAGTTAGAGACCTTTGAACTCCCTATTCATAGATACTTGGCCCCTTTTTATTTTTTAGATATCTTGAGACCGAATCCAGCATCCTCACGGACGACCACAAGCCAGACACAAGATGAAGGGCACATTTGTCCTTGTCTCGTTTAAATCGGCCTCACGCAACTTTATTTATTTTTTTATTTCGATGTTCAGTCTTGAATGGCGTCCGTCAGGTAGGTACGCCAATAAATTTATAAATACGTGGTCAACCATTTAAAAATAACTTCTAAAATTAGGGAAGTAAGTAATAAATAATTTTATTTTTATTCCCCGTCGGGGCGCCTCTGGCGCAAGACTAATGACCTTGCCCGGAAAAAACAAATCATTATGGAAAATTTAACAAGCCTCAGGACTTGCTAAATGAGGCCAGGACCGGTTTCCGGTTGTAGTGCCAATGGTGATGATGAACTAATAAATAAAATAAAGTACAAAATACGATACGTAAAGTCAGTCATTGAATCAACCATCTTAGGCGCAGCAGATTTCCAGGCTACTTATCAACAACGGTCGCCATTCTTCCCTGTTTAATCCGGAAACACAGTGGTTGAGCGCACCGAGCAACCTGGGAGTGGTCCAACAAAGATATCCTCGTCTTTTTAAGTACAAGGAAATACCGTCCCAAAGATTGCTACTGCACAGCAACCGGTTCCAGATCCTCGGAGACCTGCCATTTTCAGCTCGACACGCGAGCAACGACTAAAGAAAGAGCACGAGAACGAAACGAAAAACCCAAAAAGATAATTTACTGTCCACCTATAATAATATACAAGGCCAATGTGTAAGGGCTTATCAGGGATCTAAAATTTAAAGCTCCTTCTTTAAATTTCAAAGTGACGTATGTCTTTGAGGTTCTTGTTCCCAAATCGTCTCGTCGTCGAGGCGGCTGCTGCTGGCGTCGTGTAGGCTGCTGATCTGCACGTTGACGAAGAGACGTCCGATCGTGGCGCCGGTTGATGTCGAAGTGATCGTGTGTTTGCGTCAATTGTCCACACATGTGGTATGTGTCAAAGTAAATTGGCGGGAAAGATCCGGCGTCGGTTCTCGTTCTATGTGTGAGCGAGACCTACGTAGTACCGCGTCGACTCCACGCCAATTCAGCCATGACTCTCCTTTGTGTGTGAGGGTGGCCGAGAGTGTGCTTGACTTAATTAGTCGAAAGCTACTGTCGGTGTAAGTCTTTGCTTACGGCGACTGCGTGGAGGTTGTGGATTGTGCTGATCCGCCACATGTCTCCCGCTTGAAAACCAAATTATCCGTAGAAGACCTCATAGTTCATGGAGAACTCATCAAACTTCTCAGGGACAACCCCGAAGTAGAGACCCACGCTTTCACCCCTCAACAAAATCGATCAGTCAAACTCGTACTAAGAAGTCTTAATTCACATTTCGATCCCGATGAAGTCTTGGATGAAATAGAATCACGAAATACGGTCACAAAATTTGAAACATTAAAGTCAAAACAACTGAATATTCTCTACGGTGGGCGGAGAGGTAAGGTTGAAGTCAGAGGAGGTGGGGTAAGAGTTGGACCTCCATAATATTTGCGAAATGGATTCGTTAGAACCATAAGGGGTGTGATGGGCGGCCAAGTAGAAGAGACGACCATTAGGCAAGTTACGGGAAACTTTGCAAAAAAAAAACAACCTTTACAATCCCTTTAAGTGGGCTTTTAGAATGATCAATTCCCGCTACTCTTTTGGTGGAGTACACATAAGGTTCCTGTTTTATTACACCCCACTTAATATAGCCCAAAAATGTAAGACATATAATCATGGTTTCCTTTGAATTTCCGTGGGTAGTCGAAAGCAAGACGGATTGCGCATTATATGATTCTCGAAATACATGAACAAGCAACAATGGCAAGGGGATTCAATTAATTTCTCTTTGACAAAAACCTTTTTCACGCGTGGGGTAAAAAAAGCACTCATAACTCGTCGCCCTTACGCCTTACTCTTTGTGTGTACAATTACCTGTTTGATAAATTTTTAAAGCACGGTCCAGCTTTTTCGAACTAAATGCTGTTAAAACTTTTCCATATTTAAGATTCATTTTGTGGGTCACATTACTCAGCTTTCGTTAGCACTCTGTTTTAAGGTTCCGACCCCGTTTAAGGGTGCAATAAAACAATTGATGGCTAATATCAACTCTTTAATGACCGTTCTAAAGTTTCCTTTAGACAGAGCGACCGCCAAAGTTTTTCCCACTAACGAGCTGTATTAGGCAAATGACCAATTCCCTGTTCCTTTTGGGTTTGTGTCCTACCATTGGTGTTTTTTTTCTTTTGGTTGTTTTTGTGCTCCTTTTTTTATTCCCACAATGATATCCTAATTTATTCATCTGGTTAATCCCGTTGGTCGATATTTTTTCAAGTCGTATCTTCTTCAGGCACTTTCCTTGTATTTGTGGCCCGCTGCACATGACTCATAGGAAATGCCCGACAAAAGGATTGGATCCTGGGAAAGTTTTTTAATCAAATTTAATTGATTCGATTTTTCCTTTTGTTTGAGGCTTCAATTTCAAAAGGACAAACTTCGCTTGAATTTATCTCGTGGGTTTCATGTCACAGCAAATTGTCTGCTCATCATGGCAGGATATTTTTAATTACGTTGGTATAATACGCTGCGACGCATGTCCTTGAAGTTTTGAGTGTGCAATTGATTGAATCAAGAAGAATATGAAAAGGCATTCGATAGTACACACTGACGAGGTCGAGCACAGATTTCGAAACATCATCGCCGTTCATTGAGTCTAGAATTCGCTTTGGGTCAACACTGTGTTTAATTAGTTTACTTTGGTTTCATTAAACAGTCTGTAATATGATTAAGTCGTATATTGTCGCACTTCGGATTTCGTTGCTATCCATCGGAAGCAAGTCACTCCGAAAAATATCTGAGCGTTTTTCGGTTAGTTTACAATATGAGAACGGATCATGTTGCGCAGTAAATTTGTACGTGAATCCTTCGGCTTCATTTTCTAACTTTCTTAAGACAATTAATACGCTCCTATCGAAACTGGATTTGTGGTTACCTCAAATAATTTTATACGAGAACACATTGCGTGTGTCATTTACGCGACTTCGAAGTAGGTGGAAGATAACCATCTTGGAAAAGTCATTAAAGAAGTGATCGCCTTCTCTCCAATTTTTTAACCTTCCTTCTCTACTCATCCGCCAGACTTCGCGCATTCTTTTTTTATTCATACCCTGGAGTAATGTTTAGTAAATACCAATGAATAACCGGATGTGCCAATTCAAACATCTATACTTTGGAATGATTTTTATCATTAATGAGCTTTTGGTATAACAGTGGCGTAATGTTCCTTACAGAGATGTCGTGTCCTGAATTTCAGTGAAGCAGCTTCCATAAAAACGTAATACCTGTAGTTATTGTTTTCTTCCATCCACTGTTGACCTCAGCTTAGGTCCCTTTACGACGAGGAACTAGTTTTTTGTGCCGGATCGTTGCGCTGACGCGAGAGTTTCGCATCGGTCAGTGCAACATTGGTAACTTAAGATACAATTTCCCTGTAGGCCAGCAATTCTTGCCTCAAGAATTGACACTGATATTTCGGATTTCAACCTGCCTGTGCATAACATATTGCACTTGTCTTCCCGCATTGTTGCCTTGCCATATAGATACGAAGTGCTGTGGTTTAGCGTATATTCGCTTAACTCCAATACGATGAGAACGTGAATTAAAACAGATTGTATCCGATGTCAATAATTTGTTTTTATTCCATTAATTGGTCGATGACATTAAGGAGTGGAACAAAATATCAGCCAAATGTTAACCACGGCTCAAGAGGTAGACCTCGTTCTGGTTATCTACATAATTGCTATGTGCAGGTGCACGTTAATCGCCAATCTATTGAACAACGTGGTTAGGACAGGGTTCAAATTCTGGGAATGTTGACAGATGGATGTGCCCGGAAGCTCAGCCACACTATCGCGCACAGCAGTGATATTCCCAGTCGTATAGACCGAACGAGGGCGTGCTTTACGTATTTGTGAATTTCTGCACGCGCTTCCATATTATCAGCTCGGGACGTTGATGTTGACCGAAAAAATCACGTAATGCACAAAGCGTTTTTTTTTTTTTAGTGGACCCCCACTTTCATCGCTGGTGTCATTTTAGTGCGTTACTTGACCGTTTACCACTCCATGGGTCAAAATTGATACTGTTTGTCGCTTCGATGTCGTTTTCAATTCACATTTTGCTTCTCTAGGGTGAACACGCTTTATATATTTTGTGCATTGGCTACGATGACAGACACAGATTCCAGGGGTACGCAGGATCACCCTGTACATCGGAGCCGCGTAGACTCTTTCACTAGTTCAGTCATACTGCGGCTAATAGCAAACTTTTCAGCTAACTTCCCAGCATCGTCTGTTCTGTTTGGCTGTACTAACCAGTTGGAGTTCCTAACATTGAAGTCGCCAAGACCAACAATTCTTTGAGTGACTCATTTGTATCCAGTAGACGGTGTTTGGAAGATGTGCCAGAGTTCGGCTGATCGATTGTAATTTGGGGAGTGATAGAGACAGAAAAGAAATTTGACGAAATTTCCTAACATGATTTTCATTCATATGACGTCCAAGCTGTTGGATTCTATTGCTTCCTCCCGTTGGCAAGACCGGAAGAAGACGCAGAAGCCGCCCTTAAGGTTGTATTTGGAGCATTGAAGACGAGCCGAATCGACCTGATTTTCGGCTAGGACTAGAATATCCAGCTTGGCTGTTTTTTAATATTAGTGAACGACGCTTACGATCGTATTCGTGAAACCGAGTCCTCTGATGCTACTATGGGGGGTGTGGTGTGCCAGCACGGGCACGGGTTAACTAATACTCAACTAAGTTCCGCGAACTCACGTTCACCAAATTATCCCAGCATCAGCCAAAAGAGTAAAATAAAATCCACTGGTGTTATGTTTTATATGTTCTTTTTATTTTATTTTATTTTTTTTACTTAAAATTGTTTATAACTTAAACTCACAATCAGCGACTATTATTATACAGGATCACTTTCGTTCTTAAACTTGTTAAAAGATTAAGCTCACAATCATTGTCTATTATCATACGGGATCACTTTCGTTCGTAAAATTTGTTTAAAATTAAACTCACAATCATCGACTATTGTTTTGCTATATCTTTTGTAATGATATCGTACTTCCAAAGCATACCAACCTTTTAAGACGAACTTTTCGCACCCGCACAGAGACGTAATCCAACCCGTGTGTCTGGTTCGGTGGTTAAAAATTTGACTGTTCTTGTGTGTGCGCACTCCACAGAGAATGTAACTCGACTGAGTGGACAGCTCACCTCGGGGCTCTCCTTCTCCACACGATCAACCAATCTTGATTGCACACTCATTCGCACTCCCCCATTTCCCCGACTAAACAAGGTGAATACACTCTTGCCAATTTATACACAGTCGATGAACTTAGGGAGAATGGGGAAAACTGCAACGCAGAACGTGCTGATCGCGGGGTTGATTTGCCTTCGCATGCAACAAAAGCGAAACCAACTGCTGACCGCATGACCCAGTTTCGTATTTAATTACTCTCAGAGCGCAGAACCGAAAATGCACTCCGAGAAGGGGAAATGATGTGGGATAATAAGTATATTTTTCGTACTATTCATCTGACTCTGAGTTTATTGATCCCCAGCGAATAGCCGTGTCAGGCGCAGGTCAAAGGACGCCGATGGCTTGGGATAATATCAGCGTGGGAACAAAACTAAAAGAATTCGATATAACCCAAGCCGTTTCGCTATGCAGGAACAGCGTCGATTACCCACACTTTACTGTTGCTAACCTGGCACGAGATTTTTGAATTTCCGGTAGGCAATCTCATGTGGTTTATGAAATATATGATGCCATATGGCATAAAAAGGCTGAATTCAGTTATGCATTATCTGCATATAAGAATGAATTCAGGTTATGCGTCCTTTGGGAGGATACCATTTACAGGTGAAATAAGCTGACGGAAGGGATTGGGGTTGACGTGGTGCGCGGTGAGCGGGCGAAATTGGGTTGTAATTATGGGTTGGTTCTCAGCGTAATGTAGAGAACCCCCACACTACCAACTGAACATGGATAGTGTTTCGCGAGCGGACCTGATTGCGCGGAAATGAGTGAATTATCATTTGCTCTGTTATTATTGTATTTGTACAGTCCAACCCCTGAGATTGCCCTCCGAAGTATATCGAAGTGAGGGAGTGGTCGACCTCTCGAATTTTTTATCTCAGAGACCAGCATCGTTTTATTCCCTCCACATCAATCAAGGACAATAGCCCAAAAAACGTAGTAAACGAAACCTGCTGCTGAGACCAGGATGGCTGGCAAAAGGTCACAGAAACGCCTCAAAGATATGAAACCGAACGCTATCCTAATAGAGTCCTCAAAAAGTCTGTTATACGCGGACATGCTATGCAACATAAAGGCGTACCCCAAACATATATGTAGTAGTATGTAGACGGCTATATCCACAATCTGGAGCACCCAAAACGACGATCTGCTTCTCCAGTTGCGAAAAACAAGTGGCAACGCGGGAGAATAAGGCCCGCAATTTGTGGAGTACTGCGTGAAGAACCAACAGTGGAAAGCCTCACATATCGCCCCATCAATTGAGTTCAAAAACGTAGACGAAATTACCACATAGTTGAAAACAAGTGAGGCACTAGGCGCTCAGTATGGAATCCACGGCATGTCACACGCAGACATCGAATCACTGCGCAAACATACGGGGTTAACGAAGTCGTCATGGCACAATCGGGCTCCTTCTCGAGGCTCTATCGACGTTTGACTGATAACGGCATTTTGTAACATCAGGGGCATCGGTTTCACCAATACGAATGTAAACTCCGTCCACCAATATTTGCAAACAGCGAATCCTAATATCTTTGCCCTAACTGAGACCCAGGTCGATTTGTCAACGGATTCGACAAATCTTCGCTGCTCAGGATATGACTTACGTCCGAGATTCCGTTTTAATGGTGGAGTCTGCGTCTTCACGCGGCACGGTCTGGCTTTCCAAAGGATGAAGGGGTTAGAATTCAACAACTTGGACATCATGTGGTTGAAGGTCGTGCTAGGGAATTATGTTAAGTTTCTTTGTTGTCTTTACCGGTCCCCGAATGATGATCGACCAGCGACATTTTTCGAACTGGATACAGATCAACCACCCGGCTTCTGAAATTGTCGGCCTTGGCGATTTTAATGTACACAACTCCGGGTGGTTGGCACATTCTAACAAAACCGACGAGGCTGGAGAGGCTGGCGGAGATATTCGCAGTAGGCCACAATTTGCCTCGACTTGTGGAGGAACCTACGCGAGTGTCGGATACTCGAGGTGATTATGCGAACACTCTGGATCTGTTTTTGACATCCGAGCAGAGCGTTGATAGCCTGGAGATTTTTGCGCCACTGGGAAACATAAATAGCTTCACCATATATGGAAGTAAGGGGCTGCTAACTGGGACTGTTGCTGCAATGAAAAAGGAAAACTGAACAAGCAAACGGCGCTTCCTTTAGCGACGCCTCAGTCTCTCCTTTAGTGGACTGTATTCCGGCGCTGGCCGCCCAAACGATGTTTTCTTAATTAGAGGGGTTGTATCTCCAGAGCCGGACTCTTCTCTTGATGAAATGGGCGTTTTAGTCTTGCCCAGTACAAATCCCTGATACTCGAAAGATGAATACGACGCGACCAACGAAGAAGACAACCCAACCCACCAAGGAAAATTTCAACGACGAAGCGAAAAACAGGTTGCAATAACTTTGCTTATTTCATATTTATTGAATTTTATTAATGATTGATTATTTTTCGGTTCGTTCTCTTTATTCTTAGTCTTGAACGAGACTGATTCCGTAGGAGTTCCTTCGACGACTCCTGCTGCTTCAAAAAAAAAAAATTTTTTTGTGGCGAGAAGGCCGAATTTAGCGAGACAGGACATATGTGTCCTTCATCTTGTCTCTGACTTCTGGTCATCTTGCGATAACCAGAATCACCCACATCCGTGAGGATGTTGGGCTCGGTCTCGCGGCATCTGAAAAGAAAAGAAAAAAAGGGGGGGTATCCAAGGATAGTGTGGACAGTGTTAGCCCAGGTGTTCTCTAACTATTTTTATAGAGGGATGGTGGGAAAGAAATCATACAAGACCGGTGGGTCTTGGGTGCGGTAGTAAACGCAGATCACGTCTTTGGCGTCTGATAATCTGCGCTTTGGTCGGTGTGTATGTTTGTGTTTGTGCCGCCTTGTACTGTGCGTTCGTGTGTTTGGTTTGTTAATAGTAGACTCTATGGGATGGGTCCAGGAATCCTCTATTATAGAGGGGAATGTTGTTGGAAGGCTGCTTTCTTCAGTTTCGTACTGAAGAAGAAATTGTGGGGGTTTGATCCGAAGAGATCGAGAGAGAGAGAGAAGGGTCAAGAACGCAAGAGTCCCGTACAAGTAGGTTCTCGCTGTTCTGAATGTTTTCGAGGTACTTATATGCTAATTGAAGCAAGTACTCGTCGATAGGGGTAATGGAGGCGCCTTCGTATAGGTGAGAGTT
Source organism: Microdon myrmicae (assembly GCA_963931805.1). Lineage (NCBI taxonomy): Eukaryota > Metazoa > Arthropoda > Insecta > Diptera > Syrphidae > Microdon > Microdon myrmicae. Next base: position 61,563,145 of record OZ007500.1, on the reverse strand, counting down.
GGGGTAATGACGACCGTCAGGCCTTCTAGAGTGATTGGTGCATCTTCTGAGGAGTTTCCTTTCGAAAACCCGAAGTCTTTCCATTTGGGCCGAAGATATGCAGCACCATATGGGAAAGGCGTACGATATTCCAGATCGGATTAGCTGCTTATAGCAGAGAAGCTTAACTTTGGTGTCAACTTTGTTCCTCCACTTCAAGATGTTGTGCAGTTGCTTAGACCGACCGAGGCCCCTTTGGAGAATGTGGGTCACATGTTTGATGAAATTCATTTTTGGGGTATAAGTGACCCTAAGAGATTTCATCCTGTCCTGTGGTCTAATCGTAGTATCTCCCATTTTTATTCGAATATTCTGTGAATATCGAGAAGTAGGTTGGGAGTGTTTACTACTCAGAATTATGGCTACTGCTTTGGATGGATTAAGTCGTATTTTCCATCGACTGTAATACTGATACAGTTCGTCCAAGTGACGGTTGAGTCGATTTGTTGCGAGGTTAGGGCCTTTGGTTGACGTGTACACCAGGACGTCATCCGCATAGCATATTTGGTTTACTCTCCCGTCCACAGGGCGGGGAATATCGGAGGTGTAAATATTGAATAAGATGGGGCCTAGAATGGAGCCCTGTGGTACGCCTGTAGCGGCGTGAAAAGTTCGGGAAAGCTTTCCATTCATTCTAACTTGGAAGGTTCTGTTGCGAACGAACTGGTAGATGATGCTACATAGCGTTCTACTGAGGCCAGTATTCAGTAGTTTAAAAGCGAGACCTTCGATCCAAGTCGTATCAAAAGCCTTTTCAATGTCTAGGCTTACCGCAACGGTGGGTTCCTTATTAAAGAGCCGCACGCAGACGTGGTCTTGATATAAATTGAGAGCCATAGTGGTGCTGTGCGCTCTTCGAAATCCGAATTGGAAATCAGGTATCAGGTGCCTGGCACTGACAAAGTTATTTAGCTTCTCGTATATGAATTTTTCATATATTTTGCTGATGCAAGTGAGAAGCGAGATAGGGCGAAAGCTTGAGGGGTGATACGTTGGTTTCCCAACTTTTGCTATTGGACAAATAATAGCGTGCCTCCAAGCTTGGGGAAAGTACCCCATGTTGTAAGCATGGTTGAACAGAATGGAGAGCTTTATAAAGAATAAGGCAGAAAGCCTTCGCAACGAGTGGTATGACATGTTGTCGATACCAGGTGACTTCTTAGGGTGTCGAGATTTAACCAGACTCTGTAGGGTATTTGGTGTGATGAAACCATGACCATTATCACGTGTGTCATCGAAGTATGCACTGTTAGTTGGGTTAAAGACAACAATTGGCTCGTTGAAGTCGTCCAACTTACTGTGGACCTCTGAACTAACGATTGCATTAGTTTCCGGGTCGCCATCTTGGAGAGTGAGTTTGTGATTGTTTTCGAAGGTCTCTCCGATGATATTTGCTTTATTGGTGTCGTTATTGACAACAACACCACTGTGCATAATTGACCCAGTGATGCGGGAAGAGCCACATATCTTTTTAACATTTTTATAAACGTTCTGGTCCATCTGAATACCCTTCAGCTTGTCTTCCAATTGTCGGGTACGATTGTTTTGGATTCTCTGTTTTATTAGTGTACCAATATTGTGAATAATGGATCTCAATAATGGCTCCCTTTGCGTAAAGCGGTGACGATATCTCATTCTGCAGAGCTTTTTACGCTCCCGGATGAGACGAAGAGTGATGTCGTCATGGGGAATCTGATAGGTCTTTTCAAGTTTATACTTCGGGACATGAGTCTCCGAAGTTTCAACTAGAATCTCGTGAAGTCGTTTTGCAACGTTGTTTATCTCAACCGTTGTTAGGTTCCTGTCAGTGGGAAGAGAGAATTGGTGGAGTTTATCGTTCAATGTAATATTGAAGTTGTCCCAATTTGTCCGCCCATAATCGGGTATGTATCTGATATGAGCCCGAGATGCTCGATAGCCGCGAATGAATGTGGTCACAGCGTTGTGGTCAGATACACCCGCTGAAACTTGAGGACGAGTGATTTGTGGAAGTAAGTCTTTGGACACAATAAATATGTCCAGAATTGAGTTACCTCGAGTACCAACCGTGGGTGCGACTATTTGGAAGTTGAGGGCATACATGTTTGCGGTGTACCATTGGTACAGTTTTGTGCCATTTAGGCAAGAGACAGAGTTGTTCCAGTGGGGATGTCTGGATGAAGGGTCTATGCCCCGAGGTCCTTATTAGTTTGCCGATATCTTCGGGATTAATGGGGCCATTATTGGTTTTATGCGAGTGGTATACGGAGTATATATTCACTCTATCATTACTAGCCAGATGTAGTTCAACTCCAGACACCTCTATGGACTCTAGGTGTGGGAGGTCAATAGCTTCATGGCGAAGTCCGCTATTAACCAGTATACAAGTTCCACCTCCGTTGATGGTGGGGCCGCCAGTGAGGGTTCGATCTCTTCGAATCATGGAAAAGTTTGGGAATACGGGACGGTGACATGGAAGCACCCTAGTTTCGGTTACAAGTACCACGTCTGCCCGGTTTTCCTTTATGAAGTCAGAGACTATCATACGCTTGGAATGCGAAACAAGGGAGTTGACATTTAAGAGGATTTAAGAGGCTTCATCGAATGTGCGCGCCTTATATAGGCCCGCAGTCGTCCCCTCCTTCGCTCGTTTCCTGGGATCTGCTTTTCTTAGTGGCTTCCTGGAATCGGCGCGCCGCTGATCGTCGTTTCCCTGGAAATGGTATGTTAGCGCTTGCCTTGCCTTTCCTGGGAATTCGTGATGCATCGCCAACAGGGACGATTTGCGAGATTTTTTCGCATCCTTTCCGTGGTCGGAGGTGTGCTTTGGAGACTCCGATGTTAACGCATGCGCGGAGTCGGCCCCACAGATTATTCTTCTCAGGATGGAGATCCACATTCCGTATTCCATCAAATGAAGTTTATCTGATGAATTTTGGTTTGATAAAAAATGCCAGCTGATTATGGCGGTAAAAACCAGAGCTTTTAAGCAATGGCGCTCCAATCCCACCGATGTTAACAGAACGAATTTTGTTAGAATCAGAAACGCGTGCAACCAGTCGATTGATACCGCGAAGAATGCTTACAACGACAGTGCGACAAATAAACTCCTGAGCGCCAAACTGGTTCTCGCTCCTTCTGCTCAATTGCAAGGGCTGTCAGCAGTAACTTGGCTTCCTTTTCTTTTCCTCCGTTAGTGACGGGCAGCGGGACACTAGTCACAAATTCAAAAGATAAGCTAATGTGTTCGCGACTTTATTTTCCGCCAATTCAAACCTCGTTGCCGGTCTTTTGGATCCACCTGGGATCGCGCCGGTACGGTCTTCCATGCCACGAAATATTGAAAATAGTCGAAAGGGGGAAAGAGAGAACAGAGAAGCATTTTTTAAGGTATATACCAGGGAGACCATCAAGCCCGATGGTAAATTCTTCCTTGGTCTGCGTTAGTTTGTTTTCAATCATGAGTGGACCAATAAATTGAGAAAAAAATTGTCCATGGGAAAAATTTGGTTAGTAATTGAAATAAGTGAGTTCGGGAACGAAAGAGTCGTCTGTGAAGGATTGTTTGAAAAAGGAGGCGAAGAGGTTCGCAATGACATGTGAACCCAATGAAGTTTCCAAGTTGTATGATGAGGACGTGGGAATCATCGGATTTACGTTTGTGATTGATACATTGGAAAAAGGTTTCTGGGTCATTTATTAGGTTAGCCTGAGTTTTTGTTAGTTATATTTGGCAAGGGTCATCGTAGAGTGCATTGAATTGAAGATAAGTGCCAAGGTATTTGAAGTAGTCGGACACGGAGCGAATATGGATGAAGGTAGCCCACAGCTTGTTCCGTTTATTATGTAACGAACGTAGCTTGCGATTAAACCAAGGAAGTGAGGAAGTAGGATTTTTGGGCCTGGATTAGGGAACGTAAAGGGAAATAGATTTAAAGATTTAGGTCTAAAGGTTGGGAGTAACATCTTCTACCGCCAAATGTTCAAAATTGAATGAAATTTTGCTAAGGTTATCGTTAATAAGGCAAAAGTTCGCTTTGAGGAAGTCATGTGAGTAAATGTCACGGGATGAGGTGGGCTGCTATGCTGGATTATGAAAAAAAGACAGGGTAAGAGGCGAATGGTGATTGTCGATGGTAGACATAACGGGGGGCGGGGCGCTGCTTCGATATTAGTATGGTCCGTCGTGAAAATAAAGTCTAGTTGTCCGCCTAGGTGGTTTAGGATATTACTTACTTGAAATAGGCTTGAATCAGTTAAGTGGTCGATGAAGAGGTATTCCTTGGCACTAGAGGGGGTGTTGATGTAGAAGGAGTGATCATCGGGCAAAGTCCATTGTAGGTGTGAAAGATTAAAGTCGCCAAAAACAAGGTCGTCATCCCAAGAGCAGCTTATATCGATTATGTGGTTGATAGCCTTAATTGCCAGTTCGTGCGCTTCGATGGGCTGGGATGGCAAAATGTACAAGCAGATGACATATATGGATATGCGGGGTAATTTTATATTGACAGAGACATAATCGAGCTTGGGCGAGGAGGATATAGCGACGAGGTTAAGTCAACTTTGGATGGCTATGAGCATCCCACGGCAGGAGGAGTCAATGAAAGGGCGATTAGCAACGTCGTCGCGCTATACAGTAAAGGATGGGGAAATAACTCTAGATTATTGATACTAGGGATTAGGTTGGTTTCAGTTAGGGCGTATAATCATCTGCAAGGTTTGTGGGGTATGTTCTCTCGTCGTTGAGCCTGGTTGGGCACTGATTATCGAAAGGATTCCACTTTAGAGTCGACTCCGCCAACTAGATACCGATCTTTCCATTGTCACAAAACGGTAGTCAAATGAAACGCTCCGGTTTTGATAAAAAAAAAAACAAACAACTTTTTATTTCAGATTCTTTTTCCTTTCTTTTTACAAGTAACTAGTGTTCAGTAGCAATTCGGTTTGCGCTTAGTTTAACTTAGGAAATGTTCACAATTCAAACAACTTAGATAATGTTAACTATACAAATATTACGACGTTGTTACGTGCTTGGCACTTGGATCAAATGTTATATGCGTGGCACATAGTTTAACTTAGGGAACGTTCACTGTTCAAACAACTTAGATAATGTTAACTATACAAATATTAAGTTGTATACACGGTCCGGGGTTTGGCGCTTAGTTTAATTTAGGAAATGTTCACTATTCAAATAACTTAAATAATGTTCACTTTACAAACAACTTAGATAATTTTAAAACGGAGGAAGTTAGAGTCGCCAATACAGACTAATTTTGTTTTTATTTTTGTTTAATTTTCTCACATTACACTAAAAAACGACGTTTCGATCATTGTATTTGATCGTCATCAGGTCTAAAAAAGTTAAAAATGATGTTAAAACTTAATATTTAACCATAAGACACACATTAATTAATTTAAACCAAGCTTACCAACAAAATGGAAACAGGGAAATTACTTCCTCCGTTTTAAACTTATATAATAACAGACGATTTTAACTTTACAATATACAACTTAGATAATGTTACTATACAAATATTAAGATGTATGCACTGCCCGGAGCTTGGCGCTTAGTTTAATTTAAGGAACGTTCATTATTCGAATAACTTAGATAACGACATTGAGCTTATTTTCGCCAGGAGGATCCACCGATGACTCGCATCTCTTGGGACGCCCCACGAGAGATGTGTGTTTTATTAACGTGAGGGCACAACCTTCCCCCACGGAAACCAAATCGCGATTGACTTCAGCCATCGAAGCGACAGAACACCAAAATTCCATCCATCGCTTCGATGACCATATATGGTAAAATATCCTTTTTGCGTTTTGTTCAACAAAAAGGGGATAAAAGACACATACGATGATTGCTTCTGCTGCTCATCGTGTGTGTCCGCAAGTATGCGGACATAGCATCGATCGGATCGACATGTTCGCAGCAGGTGCAAGTATCTTATTCAAAAGGGGTTGAAATGTTTACACGACCAACAACTGCGTAAAGCATTATTGCTGACCGTGTACATTACATTTCCATAAAGGAAATGTTTATCCGACCAGCACTGTGTGGAACATTCATGCTGATCGGATGTGCGTTGCTGGCGTCCTCTGGTATGAATTGCCATGCACGTGTGTGGGAAAAATTCTTTCCTCTTGTGGGCATGGACGACGTTCCGTATTCATTTCGGCTACATAATGTTGTACCGAGTTGTATTTCAGGGGCATTTCACTGGCGCCAATAAATTCGCTTGTCGATCGGGTGGTCGATCGACGTGGGTATAGGCGACAACAAAAAGGAAGAAATATCTCCTGTGGTATGTGGTAGACACATAAGGAGGTATTTCTTTGACACGGTTTGGGCAATGTTGGTTGCTGTTTTTGCAACCGGATTGTCTTTAAGGGACATGGGTGCGTCTCGCGCCCCTATGCCCTTGTGGTAAATGTCCGTTTTTGCTGATGAAATTTCATGTCAGCGGGCATTATGTTTCACAGGCTTTTCTTCTGTTATGGTATGACTAAAGGCAGGTAAGTACGCGCTTTTTATGTAGTAGGGCGCGCGAGGAAACGGTTACCTGGTGGTAAATGAGAAGGTAAGTAGTGGCGTTCGAAAGAACCGCCACAGGCTTGTCGACACTTAGAACGGAGACCTCTCACATTCTGATAATAGAAGGTAATAGGGAGATTATAAAGGGTTATGGTGAGAAAAAGATACGGTGACAGTTCACGATCGAAACAAATTATTACTATCAGTCCTATTGCTTTGAAGATTTAAGCTCAGGAGTGGACGTATTGACCGAAAGCCCGGAGGTCCTCAGACACTCTATATGGTGGTAAGTTCAGATTTGCGTGAAATTTGATGAAAAGTTTACGAAGGCTGGGGGCATCAGTGGGTTAACTTTCTTGTTGGATGGCGACCATAACCGTAGCCCTCGAAGCAGACTGTGCCCGGTTTGTCATGGAGATAGGCCAAGAAGAGACGAATATTTTCGTACGTGTTTTTATTTCTCAGTTTAGAGAGCGTGTAGCTACAATCAGATGAGTTAATAGTTTGCTAAGTGATTTTTATCGCAGGGGAAGCGACGGGTCGAATATTAGACGGGTGGAACTTGAAGTTGAGGTAGGGTGAGAAGAAAATGAAATAAGAGGAGATAGAGAAGCCCTCACACGGGCTGATCGATGAGTGGAAGGATCCGATAAGGGAAAAGATTTTAGGGTTAGAATTAGGGGAGTGGAAGCTGATGAAGTTGGGATATTTTGCTCCTGTTTTGAGGTCGAAAAGAGGCAGGGTGTTAGACGTGGGAGCATTGGCCATGGATCCAGGGATTTTGATTGGGATTGCACAATGGATGGGATTAGGCTTAAAGGAAAGTGATTTACTGGCGGCTTTAGGAGTGAGTGGAAACGGGTTAGCTTTCGGGATCTTTTTGACGTTCTTGATGCGAATAGCGAAATTGTCTAAGAAGAAGCTAGATACGTACGAAGCGTCAGCGGTGTTGGGGATGCCGGTAATAAATAAGTGCGGACAGGTTATTATTTCTTAGTTTACGGAGCCTTTCGTTCCACTCGTAAAGGGTCCATGTTGACTCGAACTGATATACCAGGTCTCTTTTTTGCTAAGTGGTTTGTTGCACCTTCGGAAGAGGAGCGTAGGGTGTCAGCTTGTCGGTATTAGAGTATCTGAATGCTTCGATTTCGGCCAGAAAAGAGACGTTGTCAAGCGCAGGGCTGACCTTATTTGGAAGTTCGGCTGTATGGTCTGATATAATCTTAATGTCGTGAGTTTGGCCGCAAGAGCAAGAGCAAGATCGTTCCCCATATTCATCATTTTGTCTGCACATTCGGAGAGTAAGGGTTGAACTTGGCAGGGGCGTGTGGAGACTTGAGGGAAGAGCTTTGGAGAAAAAGATCGCCATTCGTTTTTACGGAATTGATGCTTTCGATTATGTCTCTGGTATGGTCACCGGCATTGAGTTGCACACGTAGAATTACTCTAAGTTCACTAAAGAAGTTGTTAATGCGGTCGTCGACGTAGGCTTTTAAATACTCGCAGGTATGTTAGATCTAACTTGATCTTCGATGTATTTTGAGTGGGTTTTAATCAATTTGGCGTAGGGTTCAGAAGCTGTGTTTACCTCTTCGGCAGATTTTACTACCTCGTCTAGTCTTTCCAGCTCCTGTAAGCCCTTTTTGCAGTAAAGCTTAAAATCTGCAGACGTATGGGTGAGATTTTTGTCAAGGCATTTTATAGCTAGCAAGGTGTGCGGTAGAGAGATGTTATTGAATGTGTCACAATAAGAGAGTACTCATTGATACACGAAACGACTCGTTTCCAAAGACTGAGGGTGAAAGGATTTATCACATAATCCGCCGCAAGGGATTAAATTCGCACCGGTGTCGGTGGCTATACACTCCGGTTTGCCGCAGCCTTCCATCAAAGAGTAAACGTCAACTGTAAAGGAGTGTTCTTGGGGAAAAAAAAAATGAAAGAAGGAAGAGAGAAAAAGGAAAAGACAGGAGGGTAAAGCGATAAGCCGAGAAATAAATGAAAAGTGGTTAAATAAAATGACAAATTCAAGATAGAAAAAGAGAAAGTAAAATAAAACAAAGATAAAAATTAATAAGTAAATAAAAATTAGAAAAACAATAAAAGTGAAAAAGGAAAAAAATTAGAATTAAAAATAACAGAAAACATAAGTGTTTAAAGATAAAGATAAAGATAAAGATAAAGATAAAGATAAAGATAAAGATAAAGATAAAGATAAAGATAAAGATAAAGATAAAGATAAAGATAAAGATAAAGATAAAGATAAAGATAAAGATAGAGATAAAGATAAAGATAAAGATAAAGATAAAGATAAAGATAAAGATACAGATAAAGATAAAGATAAAGATAAAGATAAAGATAAAGATAAAGATAAAGATAAAGATAAAGATAAAGATAAAGATACAGATAAAGATAAAGATAAAGATAAAGATAAAGATAAAGATAAAGATAAAGATAAAGATAAAGATAAAGATAAAGTTAACGATAAAGATAAAGATTAAGATAAATCGTCGCAATAATGTCGTCTTTAATATAACGTCGGTCTTCTGGCGCCCCATTTCGATATGTGATCCATGTATTTCAAATAAAGATGGCCGTAAGTGGAACTTTATTAGAAACGATATGAGTAGGAAATTAGTGGGTTCAATATTAAAAATCATGCGAATCTATAAAGGGAACAGTTATTTGAATCTATAGAGAGAATACCTATAGAGGGAATTAGTTATTTGAAAACAAGCTCTCGGAGGTGTAACATGAAACAGGACAGTTTAGATTAACGTTAACAGAGACCTGCAAATTCAGTACTTTATGTAAATAAACTATTACAACACTCACAAATTTCAAAACTGCTTTGACAGGCTAATTGAAAGGCATTATTCTTGATATGATATGAAGAGTATTTACCGAGCAATACTATGTAAATAGCAGTAACTAATAATTAACTCTAATGATAGGAAACATATAAGCTTCGATCTACACTACTTCTCGATTAAACCCTGCTTCGATTTCCGTTGCCGGAAGTGCTGAACTATTTCACTGAATTTAGGATCAAAGCACAATATACGTATTCAGATTTATAGACTGCTCTCTGACGAAGCTGCCAGATCTTTAACTGACTCGTCTCTGTATTGAAAAGCCAGTTTTAAGCCCAAATATGGAATTTAAAAGATGCTTCAACTCAGACACCATCAATACGGATTATGAAATGCTAAGCCTCCCTGGAATCAGTCACTTGTAGTACTCCATCATTTATGAGAGGTCCTCTCATATAATTAAAGTGAGCCCTAGTGATAAGATGTCAGCTCTCAGTGAACCACAATGAAGACATCGCCTCTGACACACGTCTTGCGGCATTAGCCAGCGTCGCGGTACCACTCACCGAACATTTCGTCATTTCTACTGAATTATTCAAATTGTTACATTATCATAATCCCCACGAACACCGACGTTTATACTACTTTACCACTTCAACTTATTTTATTACCAAATGTCGCCTCCGGGGATCGGAGAGACCAAACTCTTCGCGTTCTTCGATATCCAGGGTACCCGTCGCCAGTCACTCTATGCAAAGTGCAACTGAATTTTAATTACCAACGACAATAAATAATCATTTAATCTCAAGGTCAGTAGCAGGAAAGGGTCGTAAAGCAATTTCGACAATCGTCTCAAAGGAAGAATTTTGTTTTGAATGTTAATTGTCGACTGTCAATCGTCAGTTGTCAATTGTCAATAGACAAACGGACAAACAGTCAAACAGAGGCCCTGTGAACTCGTGCCCCGAGTCAACAGATCACCGATATGAACTGGCCTCTGTTTGGTTTATTCCATCAAATACTATCCCTTCAATACTCGATAGACCATTAAAAAATAAGAGAAATGAGAGTCCGTGTTAGGAATTAAATGAAACCAGAAGTAGTTAGAAACACTCATCCACCACCGGAAGGAAACAACTAAGGATGGTCGAAGGTGTACAGAATAGTGGACAGGGGATGGTGGTCGCTTGTCCGCTCGGAATTTAATGAGACCGATTATTAAAAGATTTCAAAGAGATGTCGAAATTAATATTTGCTCACGAGGATACGTGTTGAGAATTTATTAACACAGGCACAGAGGTTTTTTATGTCATAGCCAGCCTCAGGACGCCGGTGAAGAATGACGGTATCACATATTTTCTGCTGCAACGTAATGCAAGTGACTTCATGATCCCATGCTAACAAATATCACCGATGATTTGTGTCAATCCGATACGATAGTCGATACGCATGACATGTGCATGGAATAAAATATTTATGGCTCGATAAATTCAGAGACTGGCACACATTTACATACATATGTGATTAGTTTGTATTTATTTATTCATCAGTAGTAAATAGACATTCATTGTGACACACCTCTCATTCGATCTTGTCTTTCAAATCCCTTTTATCTGATTTTGTTTTTTTTTTAGAATAAATTTGGTTTTCAAATTAAAATCTAATGTACCAAATTATTTTTAATTCGGATTTCTAACGGACCCCACTAACTCTGTGGGTCTAGGATGTCATCTTCCACTTGAATGTTTCCATTTTGTTATCAAGTACATCTTTATATTGCATAAGCGCCAATTTGCAGTTCATTTTGGAAATAAAATTGCTTTTTAAAATCGTACCCACCTACGAAAGATATATTTCATACCCTTATAGATATACGATACGGTCGGAAGAAGGGGGCGAGTATTGGGAACGGATGTGGCAATGCACATTCATTTTAGATGTCTGGCGGTCACGAGCAAATAACTAATTAGTCTCCGTATCAAGTTGATATAAATTATTAACATTTCATAACACATAGCTGCGTGGATTTCAAATTGGCTCTTGAACTGATGAGCGATTTCCAAATTAACAGAAGTATGAAAAATGATTGCGGTCGAAAATCTCTCTGGCGGCGAGTCAACAAGTGACTAAGATATGGTGATATTTGGTTTATCAAACATTGCGGATATTTTGAATCAGTCGAAAATTCTGTCAAAAATACAATTTTTGTACGGTACGTATAGAATTAGTTGGGAATCAAATATATTTTAATTAGGACTCTTGAGAAAAATTGAACTACGAAATATTGTACTAAGAAAGCAAATCAACTTTCTTTCGTTTGGAGTCGACAATCCTCAATGGAGCAGAATTATATTGAATTAAAACTCTTGTCAAAAAAAGACGACAAAACACAAGAACTTATATACCAGTGACTCCGACGTGTTTTGAACACACAACCTTTTGATGGGGAATCAGACGCACTACTTTTGCACCAACGCTAAATTTGCCTATGAGCAGTCGCGGGAGGCCTGTGATGGTTCCGCCAAACCCCACAGTTCGCTTTCCTAAAAAACCCCCATAACTTGCACCAAGGATAGTTAATATTTTCAATCCATTACCTGGAAATGCCTACGAAGAATTTTTTCTACATGGACATTCATACATTATAAATGGATCTCTGCAGTGGCCACCCAAAAACCGAATTTCCACTTAGTGTAGATATTCACACCATAGTTCGATCCTGCCGTCGCCATAAATGCCATGCATAATTGCCACAGATGGTATACACAACCGCCATTGTGTATCCATCTAAATTACTTTCCGAAGACTTGCAACTATTGATTCAGTTGCAAGCACTTCTCGCGGAAATATTTCTTTGTTTGAATCTTCAAACAATCACCGACGTCACGCTTTGCCGTCGGATTGGATTCAATAGCATAAACACATGCAAACAAAAGAATCCGGTTCTCCCAGTCGGCAGAGACACCATATACGAGCTCTATTGTATAAATTATCGCAATCGCTTTTAGCATCTAATGAGTGGCTGGTATTTAGACAGCTGACTCTCATTACCGAAATATGCCTTAGGTCGCTTTTCCCTTTGTTCTTTTTTTTCTCGTTTCAGGTTTCGTTTATCCTTTGCTAAACGCAACGATAAACACGGTGATGGGTACAAACACACACATACACCGCCGCGTCCCAGAGATTGCCTTCCAATGGTCACTGGTCAAAGGAAATTTCGTTTCCTTTTCACCACACCACCAAAAACTCACCCCAAACGATTGAATATCGTGGAGTCGAATTCCATCCGCTGACCACAAGGGTCATGCCGCTCCCGCTCTCCGTCACTGCGGAGACGCGCAAATATGTACCGGAGTCGTGATCGGGTTTACTTTCTCTTAAATTAGTCGATTTACATTTGTGAATAAAAATTACCTTTGTCAAGTATTAAGCAATAAAAATAAAACAATGAACGGATCCGTGTGTTTAATTGTTCGCAGTGTCCTGGGTGTTTATCTTTCACTCTTTACCCCTGGTTGTGAACGAACGAGGCGGCGTTCGTTCATTTATTTGTGATTAACTTTTGGCGGAACCTTGTCCGAACTGCGGATTGTTAGTGGGACGAAGTAGAACACGCACCAATGTCGGTGCCACGACTTCGTACCCCCACAGGCCCACGATTCCATTAAAATTAACTCAAGTCTTTATTTCATTTGAGCAATGTTTGTGGGAATATCTGTGCGGGAAAGGAGTTTCTGAGCATTATCCTTCTGTAACAAATCAAATTTTGGGGTAGAGTTGTACGTGCCATTGAGTGACAAATTTTGGGGTAGAGCTGTACGTGCCATTGAGTGACCTTTTAATTAAGGCAGTGCGGATTATCTTGTCCGACGCTAATCAATACTAAGTTAATAGAATTTTTCGAACAACCTTGTGACGCTCAAATTTATTTAATTCCTCGGAATTATATTACAGCGTTTGGAATGATAGTAAAGAACGCATGATTCGAACTGACGCTATGACAGTTAGAATCACCAAAAATTGAACCTAGGCGTATCAGGCTACTGGCCGTGTTTTAAAATTCGATTTTTAAACTCAAGTATATTCCACTGATGTGAATTATTTTTGTTATCGCTATGGTATACGGCTCTGATGTATTTTCTTATTCGATTTTCGTTCGGTGTTCTTCACTATTGTATTGTGTGTGTATCTGTTAGAGACGCCACAATATCTTGGGTTTGTGGCGGTTCTGCCAAACCCAACTGACTACTTAACTCAAGAACCCCCATCCCTACAATCAAGCCTGCATAAGCTTTCGCTAATGCAATCGCATTAGCATCTTAAATGCTTCACGCATTAAATAGACCAATCTCTAACCTAAAAGTCCCTGAAAAAGAAAACTTACCTTTCATGCATCCCTTCGCATACAATTCCCCGTAAGGTTTCTTACTCAACTTATCAGGAATTCCAAACCAATTTGGCACCTTCGGTGCCAGGCAGATTCTCCTAGACGAATACCTAATAACAAGGAATTGGATTACATACTATGTAACCTTCCCCAGGGACCATAAACATTGCGCTGTCTATTTTTCAGCTTGCCATGTGTATGATAAATCTCTTAACGTACACATTGGCCGGCGACCTTTTTCTTCCAGCAATAAAATATCCAAGCAGCTGCATTCAATTAACGCAAACGACGCTGAAGCCAATTTCCCTAACTCGCACCATTTACAAACAAAGAACGCTGTTCCTCCATAGGCTTCCTGGCGATACCATAAACAATCCATATCGTTTGTGGTATCCTAAATGCAGTTTTCATTTAATGAGTGGCTGCTATTTATCCAGCTGACCCTCATTAGCGAACGATGCATAGGTCGCTTTTCCTTTTGTATTGTAATTGCCCTGAATCCATCCCTCATGACCTCGATGCATAATCAAATACAAACCCATTAGCATCCCACGAAATTCGATTTGTTTGTTTCAACAAACACACATCTCCTGGATGCACATTATTGCCCTTCTTGGTGTTTCAGATTCGTTATCATGGTGTGTCCCACGAAAGAACCCATGTACACACATACATGTGTACTGACCACAATGGTCACGCGAGCTCCCGCTCCTCGTTTCGCGCTCGGGGACGTAAATATTCTAAGTCGAGTTGAGTAAGCGCGCGCATTTAATATAAAAGTAATGTTTGTTCTAGTGCGTCAGTTTCATAATAATATGTTTGTGCATACGTTCGTCGTCAGTGTAATCAAAATCGGTTCCCTGAAAGTTAATTAAATGCAGTACGATTTGTCACCTTAATCCTTAAATAAATGACTTGTGCTGTGAATAAATCTAATAAAAGTTAAAAAAAAATAAATTACAACAAGACTAGTGTTTCTTTTGATACCTCCTGTGTCGATCGTTTCTGGGTGACAATTTCCGGCGAACAATTTCCAGCTGAACTCGAAGTAGTGGGTGGATGGTAGAATCAGCGTCTATGCCGACGTACAGACCATCTATCCCTACAGGTTTACAAGGAGCATTTCGTGGTACTATCTGCAAAGGAGGAGGAGACCCGCCACTTGCCTTCGATGTGACAGTAGTTGTAGCCTTTATGTTAGCGCCGTCTTCTCAGTTAACCCGAGTAATCGTGTCTGTATTTTCACGAGTAGGCCAGGGGATGTTTAAGAGCACATCTCAGAATATTCGAAGAGTATTTGAGTCGAATTTTTCGTATCAAATTAAAATATTTGTTGGTTCTAAAAATGTAACTCCTTTCCCTTTTCTTTTATTTAACTTCTCCCAGGAAAGGCGAACCTACAGGGCTGAGTTAGCGCCCTGAGACGCAATTTTGTTTTTCATCCGGGTCTATCAGCCAACCACCGAAAGATGCTGAAGGATTTCTCACAACCATTTCATGCAGCCTATAGCTTAATGGGGTGGTATTTCACCGGGCGGCTGATCTGTGGTCCCCTAACTACCGCTCAGTAATTGTGCAGAACTGTACAGTAGTAAGAATCGCCAGTTGAACCTAGGTTTGCACAATCAAACGCAAGACACAACCTCCATTCCAGCTCAGCAATTGACGCGTACTTTCAACATCCATGCCACATTATGTTTATACTGTTCCCTATCGTCTCCCTCTTCTTTCGATTGCACAGTGCTTTGAGCTTTAAGCTTAAAGCTGCCGCGAAATTCCCGCGTGTTAGTGTTAACAAAAAAATACTGACTGTCACCCCGAAAAAATCCGTTCCTCCCTTAGGTCTGGCCATTCATCATAAGCAGTGGCACAAACGACATGTTTTTTTCTAATAATCTTCATCCCGTTGAAATCAACGACAGTTTCTTTCTTCCACTGTGGGATTTTATCCAAGTTTCGATTGAAGCAATCAATCTGATTATATCTCCGCTAGTTCGGCCATTTGAAAGTGAAGAAATCAGCATTCTCTTCTCGACAGAACTGAATATTTTGTTAGCCGTTGATATTATCATCACCATCATCATCGGCACTACAACCGGGAGCAGGTCTTGGCCTTATTTAGCAAGTCCTGAGGCTTGCTAAATTTTCCAAAATGACTTGTTTTTTTTCGGGCAAGGTCATTAGTCTTGCGCCAGAGCCTCCCCGACGGGGAATCGAACACCGGTTTCCCGCGTGACAGGCGGGTATACTAACCACTATACTATAGACGAGCCGTTGATATTACCAAGTCGTTAGTATCAGTTTGAGGAAAAAGAAATAATTATTCATATGTCAAAATATATTACAATTCCTAACCGATAGCTTCGAAAAACGACGCTGCCAAATGTTTAATTGTCTGGGTTTAGTGTTAGAGAGCAGAGGAATGAATAGGTGATCTTCTCCGACCTTCCATGGCAATGGTGGTGAGTGCCATACATATTTCTACTATTAATTAAGGCAGTGCCCAGAGCCCCCGGTCACATGACGCCGTCGGACACCGTAAACACGGAAGTTCACCAACTATTCCGGTCAATGCACCATGCCCGATCAACTGATACACCACGGATGTCACTTCAAAATATATAACACCTTGCACCAACTTGCCAATGCTTCAACTACACAAATGTCAAAAATTATTCGAAAAACATTTGACGTTTCGATGTCACTCCCTTATCACATTGTATACTAAATATCTAGTATGATCACGTTTTACATCAAATGGCGTGAAGCAATTTTAAATACTTAACATCTCACTGTACTTCTCGGCGCTTCATAAATGTACGTATTTTAATTGAGTTCAACTGCCAATTGCAGAAAGTTGAACTGCCAGATATAGAGTGTTCACCTGTCAAATATAAAGAATTCAACTGTGAAATATAGAGTGTGCAACTGGCAGATATTGAGAGTTCAACAGACAAATATAGAGGGTTGAATTGTTAAATATAGAGTGTTCATGTGTCAAGAATAGAGTGCTCAACTGTGGAATGTAGAGAGCTCAATAGCCAAATATAGAGTGTTCATCTGTCAAATATAAAGTGCTGAACTGCCAAATAGAGAGAGTTCAACCGTCAAACATATAGTGTTCAACTGTCAAATATATGGGGTTCAACTGTCAAATGCAGAGACCTCAATAGCCAAATATAGAGTGTTGAACTGTTAAATGTAGAGTCTTCATCTGTCAAATATGGAGTGTTCAACTGTCTAACGCAGAGTCCTCAATAGCCAAATATAGAGTGTTGAACTGTTAAATGTAGAGTGTTCATCTGTCAAATATAGAGTATTGAACTGTTAAATGTAGAGTGTTCAACTGTCAAATATAGAGTGTTCAACTGTCAAATAAAGAGAGTGCAACTGTCACTTATAAGATAATTCAACTGTCAAATATGGAGTGTTCAACTAGAAAAAATTGAGAGTTCAACAGACAAATATAGAGGGTTGAATTGTTAAATATAGAGTGTTCATGTGTCAAATATAGAGTGTTCAACTGTCAAATATAGGGAGGTCAATAGCCAAATATTGAGTGTTGAACTGTCAAATAGAGATTGTTCATCTGTCAAATACAAAGTGCTGAACTGTTAAATATAGAGAGTTCAACAGTCTTTTTAACTATTAAATATAGGGTGTTCAACTGTAGAGAGCTCAACAACCAAATGTAGACTGCTGAACTGTTAACCCTTATGTCAATGACCGGGTACCCATTTCGATTTTTTTAAATGTCAATTTGAAAGTAAAAAAAATTTTTTTTTTCATTGAAATTTCGTAATTATCATTCAGAAACGTTTGAATGTAGATGATCTAAGACATGGGACCGAAATTCGTCTACTAGGCCGAGCAATCGTGAAATTGCGACGAAATGATTACTGTCGGTAAAGTTGGTCATTGACATAAGGGTTAAATGTAGAGAGTTCATCTGTCAAATATAGAGTGTTGAACTTTTTTTCTTACACAAACGCGCGCACAAAGGTGGATTTTGGAGTACCCTTAAATGTCAGAGCACAGTGCCAGCGGAAGGAGAAGAAGTGGATAAGGAAAGGCGGCATAGATGTACATTGGTCTTAAATGCCTGGACATTACAACGACGCGGAAACACATGATCTGATAAAGCATTCCACATTCGTGTAGTTCGGCTAAAGAATGACTCTCTACGTTTATTTGTGGGCCTGAAGTTCACTTTTAAAGTGAATTGATGCGCATTCTTAGATTGACGGCTATCGCGAGAATAAGACAAATGGATACAATGAACATAAATGGAACAGTTTCCGCAGTGGTTAAGAGAATGAAGAGGAACATTAATTCAAGAGAATTGGGGAAATGCCATCAGGACCAGCAGAATTGTTTGCGTTTAGCTTCTTGAGTGCCCGAGCAACAGTAAGCGTTCGAAAGTGAATCAGGCTCATGGTGTGCTGCTTATGCTCAAGTTGAGGCGAAACTGATGTGGTATCAGGCAGCGTTGAGTTGGCTGCAAAACCTGCACCAAGTAGATTCCAAGCGAAGGAATGGATGAGGAAACCGAGTTTTGGATGTTCTTCACGAATGCCCATAAGTTTCTACTACCTGTGGGAGAGTGTAGTACTTTTTGCCTCAACTCGTCATGCAATAACTTAGCGCTCTAGCTCCTTAATTTTTTCCGGTTTTCCTCAATATTGTTTGATTTATACAACCCGAAGCTCAACTCTTTAGCCTTAAGGGATTCTCTGCACCCGGAATAGAACCACATATTTCTCTTAGGTTTGATACTCTTTACTCTGTGTGGAACAAGGGTTCGCATGCCAAATAGAATGGTATCTGTCATTGCGTCCTCTATAGAGTCAACATCGTTATAGAAGAAATTTAGCTGACACGACACAGTGCTCTGAAGTGCCCAACGGCGAAATAACTTCAATTGTGTATTTGTTTGGGTGGGAGGTGAGAAACAGGTCTAGTGTATTGGCGGAATTACCATCTATATCAGGCACCCGTGTTGGGTCATTGACGAGTTGAGTTAAATCATTTGACTCCGCTAGGAGCTGAACATACTGACGTTGGGGTGGTTTGCTTGCGGAGTGGCGAAGCCACTGAGCATTATGCATATTGAAATCACCCGCAATATCGATTTTAGTGTGCGGATATAGGGTCAAGATCCTATCGATAGAATCAGATAGAGCATCAAATTCCTTAAGGATGCGTTTCTATCCAAGTTTGGGCGTCTGTAAAGAAAGCAGTAATGTATGATGTGCCTACGAACGTGACGTTTTAGCCACAAGAAATTAATTTCTGGATTGGAGCAGAGCCCATATTGTGACAGAAGCTGATAAGCAATATCACTTTGTATGTATGTGGCTAGACCACGATGTGGAAAGAACAAAGGTACTAAGTTATAACCGGGTAAAGTAAAATCAGAAATATCTATATCAGTTATTACCTGTGTCTCGCTAAGTGCAAGGATTGCTGGGTTCTGGTTACAAACGTGGGCAGACATAGAGGAGAAATTACATCTTGGCCACGAATGTTACACACATCGACGTGAAATTCCCATTCCATTGAAATGGCCTGACACAGAAAACCAATACCGCCCTAAAAAAGGATGCAAGTTGGAACCGGCTATAGATGAGCGAAAGTAATCACTACAGATGTTATGCCCTTGTAGTAGGTGCCCCACTAGATCCGTGCCGAAATCCAGGACACACCCCTTTCATGACGAATATTACGCCACTCAAACACCAAAAACTCTCCAAAGATTATAAATCGATCGAGAGTATCGATGCCTGAGGGACGCAACAGAGGTGAGAAAAAACAGACACAAGGAAAGAAAAGGGTATGATGTTTTCCCTTACTGTACACTTCCACACAATTTTGACACTACGGCGCGAATCCCATAGATATTACTGCACGACAGTCGGACGCGTTTGTGGTGATCCGTTTGTTTATTTCGGATCGGAATTGTTAAATATAGAGACTTCACCTGTCAAATATAGAGTTTTCAACTGTCATATATAGAGAGGTTGTATGCCAAATATAGAGTTTTGAACTGTTAAATATAGAGAGTTCAGTTGTCAAATGTAAATATTTCAACTGTCAAATATTCAGCATCGAACTGTTAAATAAAGAGTATCCATCTGTCAAATATAACGTGTTAAAGTGTCAAATATAGAGAGTGCAACTGTAAAATGTAGAGAGTTCAACAGCTAAATATAGAGTGTTGAACTGTTAAATAAAGAGTGTTCATCTGTCAAATGAAAATTGTTGAATTGTTAAATACAGAGTTTTCAACCGTCAAATATACAGTGTTCAACTGTCAAATATACGGAGTTCAACTATCAAATGTAAAGAGGTCTATAATCAAATATAGAGTCCTGAACTGTTAAATGTAGAGTCTTCATCTGTCAAATATATAGTTTTCTACTGTAAAATATAGCAAGTTCAACTGCCAAATATAGAGAGCTCAACAGCCAAATATAGAGTGTTGAACTGTCAAATGTAGAGAGTTGGATATAGAGTGTTCATCTGTCAAATATAGAGTTTTCAAATCTTAAATATATAGAGTTCAACTGTCAAATATAAAAAGTTCAACTGTGGAATATAGAGAGTTCAAACGCCAAATAAAGAGTGTTGCCCTGTTAAATATAGAGTGCTCAACTGTTAAATACGGAGATACAACTATTAAATATAGAGAGTTTCTTGCTTCGACGAAGCAAGTGTGGGGAGGAAGTATTGTGCCAGGCATGGGCACTCCGTTCATGCATATGGAAGAACAGCGTTCTTTTGTTTGCACATGGCGCGAGTTAGGGAAATTGGCTTCAGCGTCGATTGCGCTAATTATATGCAGCTGCTTGGGTTGTTTATTGTTAGGAGAAAAGGCCGCCAGCCAATGTGTATGAAAAAGTATTTGTTGTACTCATGTTGAGGCTGGGATTAGCCAACTCAAGGGTAAGATTCCCTGATTATGCGGTTGTATTATATATGAACCGATGAATTTTCTATCAGGGAATTTATGATAAGCTTATATAGAATTCTTATAGCGGACTTTAAATGCGAAGTTATGCATGCAGGTAAGACTTCTTTACAGGGAATTTTAGATTAAAAATTTGCTCTATTTAATGCGTTAAGCATTTAAGGTGCTAATGTGATTGCATTAGCAAACTTAAAGAAGTTGGATAGCAGTTATGGGGGTTTTTAGGGTAAGTGGGCCGAGGGGTTTGGCGGAACCGCCACACAAGTACAGACAAATTTGTGTCGCAGGACAGAAGGTAGCATTGGACCTGGGCCACATTGAGTTCGCTTCGGTTGGATAATTGTCATCCTTATATCTTGTGGAGGTCTGAGTTCAAGAACCACAAGATACGCTGCTACTTTAGATCTCTTGAAAGTTTTGGTCGAAAAACGAGAAACGCAGGGTAGTGTCGTCAATAAAGGACTAGATTCACTTTAGAGACAAGAGGTCGTTCATGAAAATAAGTCCTTGGCAGTCCTGGCGGATCCCAGCATTAATCCTATAAGGTGCAGATTGAAATACATGAATTGAACTCCCAGAGAGGTTGTCTCTTGAAAATCGTCAACTTCTGGAGAACATAATTTCAAGAAAATTGGAAGATGTCGAATGTTTTTAAGATATCCAATGTGTCAACA
Organism: Microdon myrmicae; assembly: GCA_963931805.1. Lineage (NCBI taxonomy): Eukaryota > Metazoa > Arthropoda > Insecta > Diptera > Syrphidae > Microdon > Microdon myrmicae. The sequence continues at coordinate 61,541,748 of OZ007500.1, read as the reverse complement.
TTGCATTCACTGCGGTGTAGCAGTGAATAGAGTGACTCAACTGTTCGCTTAACTACTCCGTCAGATCTCCTATGTATGTGTTATTACATAACCCCTATTGACCGTCAACAACGAAAGGGTATGGTTCCGTATATCAAAAATTTTGAAATTTGACGTTTAATCCGTAACTTCATAACCTCCGACAGGATAAAAAATCAGTGTAGCCATGCCGGATCAGTTGGGTTCGCGTATTAGAGTCTTCCTGGAAGCTTATGCATCGGTACACTGCGTCCGCCGACGTAGAGAACAGGTTAACAGTGACAGATATTCGTAGTTATGTAGTGCTCCAAGAAGCCCTACCAAATCCTTTCCCCACTCATATATCCAAATCCCTATACCCAAGCTCTTATTTACGAAATCCATTACCCCGATCCAATACAAAATCCCGATACACGAATAAAATATTCGTTTATCATCCATACTCATATTTCCAGAACTTCCTAAAAACAAAACACCACAATTCATATCTTCGTATGAAAACAAACTCATGTTCCTACAAATCCTTATCTTTATCTCCATTCTTGCCAGATGTGTATATTCTAAAAATAGATATCACATTCCTTTTCTCCAGTACTCGACTCCAGTCGAAGTACATTTCGAAAGTCTGCTTGCATTTCGATGCATCCGCGATACAAAATCCCGATAAGATTTTGTATATAAGGGTGATGAAATTCGTATTCGAGGATCCACGCTATACCATTCCGTCAGACTAGAGAGACTGGATAGAAGGTTCCTGGAGCTATCAATAAGATTCTTTGAAAACCTGTCAGCCAATCCAAACCCTCTCATCAAATCCCTTAGCCTCCCCAGCCACAATGCATCAAATCCCTATCTTCATGCACTCCATTTAAAAGCTCTCTTCTACGCAAAAAGATTAGTAAATGATGCGAACGAAATCATCTACCATAACAGGGTAACAGATCTTAACCACTTCAAATACTCAAACATTCAACCCTTTTCTCGGGTTCTTTCCTTTAACGAGCAGTCGGTGGAGAGACTGTAGCGTTCTACGAACGCACAATTCCGCGCAGGTAAGGTTCCTACCTTCAAAGAACTTACTTACCTGAGAGCGTTGCACGCGCCCACAGACGCGTGCCCCAAAGCCCCACCATAAAGCCTGCAACTCGCAGCCAACGTTGAGACCGACACCAAAAAGCAAGGAACTGAACGTCCCCAAAGCTTTTTAGGTCAAGCTCAACAATTATAACTCTTCATGCCTGAAACAAAGGTATAAACATCCATGCGTTCTATTCCTAAAAAAAAACAATTCCCAAAATGCCATACATGCTGCCTGCGCCCAGGAACAACTCATCGAACCGGCAATTCCGAAATTCGATACAAAAGAATTGCTATCATCAAAGAATGAGCCGATCAACGGATGCACATGCGGGTAATATAGTGCAAGGACCACACAAATCCGTTGAACAACAGAAGGCAGCCACGACCTATCGCAATCGAATATATCTCAACGAGATATCCGATAACTTATGAGGAGTTAAGCCAACAGAGACAATACTCCGGTCCCACGGCCACGCTAGAATTTCGCACCATTATAAAGATCTAATGGATTTCGATTCCGGGTACCAAGTTCAAATAAGACCCACGGACTGCACGTCAAAACAATCGCCGAATATCTCTGGTCTGGGCGCCAGATGTTCTGTGCAAACCGTGCAAACTGTGCCGTGGAAATGAGATTCTATCAGCGATAATAATGATGTATGCAAAGATGACTTTCCCCTTTCAGGAAACTACAAAATATCCCGGGGGATGTGATAACATGCTGCTAACAGAAATTCGGAAGTTCTGTTAGCAGAGCAAATAGGGAATATTTTCCGGATAGATACAGATATCAGTTTGAATCTGGGTATCTGTGTGAGCAGGATATTGTTGTGGGCAGATAGTTAGAGAGATTTTGATCGTCACCGGGACGAGAAGTTTGAAGAGGTCGAACGGGAGTCGAGATTCTGTGGCAATAGTAACCGCGACTTAGTTTTATAAAATTTAAAAGAGAAAGTGAGTCGAACGTGTGTCGGTTGTCGCAGCGAATGCAAAATAAAAAGCATCTCAAAAAAACGCGCGTTGATCAATTGGTGTGAACTGTGTGCTTATTAATAAACAATAAACAAGTAATAAAACTAAAAGGTGTTGTGTACCATTTATTGACTGTGTTCGCTCCGCTGGTATATTTTTCCTCCACAGTATGCAGTGTTCGGGGGAACACTACAACAACATCCTAATCCGCCAAAAGACCTCCCCCTGCCGCTCCCTTCCCTCCTTAGGTTATGTAAAGTATGAAATCACGACATAAGCTTAAGACTAGGCCAAATTGTTCTACAGGGCTAAATGTGAATTTATTAAACTACCATAGATATAAGCTAGATTTAAGTAGAGGTAAGTAGTTTTAAGAATTTTTATTCTAAACATAGGTAATCCATCCTGGTTTTCATGACCTTTCCAGGAGTCCTACTAGTAAAATGCATCTGGAACAAATCTCTTTAGACGTAAGACCTCAAATTAAATACTACTTGAAAAAATGTTCTAGACATTGTAAGTAAAATTGTCACAACTTAGTTAAGTTAGCTGTAAACTTATAATGGTCAATAAAGACAGCGTTATAAAAAAAAAAAAAAAAAAAGAATTCGAGAATCAGTCTCAATTGGCGTTCTAGGTGTAAGGACGCCAGAAAATGAATTTACAAATAAAATTAAGATTTAATAAAATGAAAAGTATTTTTAATTGATCCTGGCCGATTCCCAGGACCATATTCGATCGGTAGCTGCTCTTCCCTCAAGGTTTGAGGAAGCACAGCGGCACCGCAATGGGTCCCCTCAGGAGCTATCTTAAAGAGATCCCTCGTCCTTTTCAGGACCAGACACGCTCCCTGAGAGAAGGACCACAACAAAAAATGGTGGCAGCGGTTTGGGATCCCAACATCCCCTACCAATAAAATATAAAATGAATTGAGCAGTGGATCGGACTGATTCATACATCCCCTACAAAGGAGACTGACGGCAGCGGATGGACTTGTTGATGTTTGCAGCTATCGGGAACACATCTACAAAAAACATAATTTTTAAAATAACAAAAGCGTCCCCGGGGCTAAACACCGGGAGTAGTAAAAAAAAAATTCAAACATTTTATACAATAAAAGCGTGCCTGGGGCTAGACACCGGCACAGTGAAAAAAAAGTGAATACAATTGGTCAACACAACTCCGGCCAACCCCGACATCCTCAGGTAAGATCGAGTAGCGAACATCGTATTTCACTCTGCAGATACAATAAAATAAATTGCAACGAAAGAGACGTCCTGCGCTAGCCCGATTGAACTACAATATCAACAAAATCACACGACACTTCAACAGCAAACACCTTTTCAACCAACTCCTGATGCAAATGCAACTAATACATACCCTCATTAGATCACGGATATGAAGCAACGACGCATACATTTGATGATAATAGCAGTGTCTCGAAATAGACGAAAGAAAGTATTATGAATCAGCGGTCGCTTACTCCTCCTCAAGATCAACAACATCAACGACGTCAGCAGCTTTCACGGCCATCCGCACAACTCACACCACACCAAAGGCCCACAAATAGTGCAGAGAAGAGCAGTGGTATTAGCAGCAATAACCACCACAACGCACTCAAAAGCACCAACAGCGGTCGCAACCGCATCAACAACAGCGATATATACGATGCCACACAGACGCATCACCAACAACACCCTACAACAGCAACACACTCAACAGAATGTCCAGCAACAACCACAGGTACTTATGTCCATTTTTATATATATTAGTTAATTTAAGAGGACTAAATCTAAAATTTGCATATACAAAAAGGAGAAATGAAACCCTAAATTTAATGAAGCCTAAATTTTTATTAAATACATTTGCTTTATAATAACGAAAACCTCAAACAAAATTTAAATATACAAAGGGGTAATAAGAAATTAGAAAACCTCACACATATAAAATCAATTTGTACGTACATTTTTACATATACACATTCGTGAAATGAGTTGCTTAATAATTTAAATTACATTACATTTTCCACATCTCCCATTCTCTCGGACAAGAAATTCTCGATTTTAACGCGCTCACTTTTATCTGCCTGTTGGTCTTTTTCCTTTCATCTGTTTAGATCGAAATTCCTTAGGATCACTTTCCCCTATCCAGGATCTTGCCACTTGCAGGCTCGTTTCACCTTGGGCTCGATAAAAATGTCCTCTCTTTTTACCATTGCCTTCTTTCACAGGATGTCTTCTGCTTATCTGTCTACCAGGATTTTTCGAAATTAGGAATGTTTTACTTCGGTGTCGGTAAAAATCTTTTCCTAGCTTCGATATTTTCGAAATTTCCTCTATAGGTGAAGATGTGTTGGGTTTGAAAGGATCTCTTTTGCTAATCTGTCTTTCACACGATCTTTCGATATTAGGATTGTTTTACTTCGGGTCAATAAAGATCTTCTCCTTACCTTTAGTATTTTCGAAATTTCCTATATATATATATCGACATATTTGGGTTTGAAAGCATTTCTACTCTTTTCCCTTTAGTTTTCTTCTCTTTTCGCTTCAGTTGAGTTCGAAAAACTCTCTTCTCACTATTCGCCTTTGTTACACTTGTATTTGGGAGGATGAATTTTCCGAAGGAATATTTCGCCCAAAATAATACCCGAATCGAATATTTGAAGCGCGCGAAAAAATGAAGGTCACAATCGGATTGAAAGATATTTTAGATTTCGTGCCGGTGTTTAACGGTAACCCGGACGAAGCGGATGATTTTGTTTCTTGCGGGGATATTGTTTTCTCACAGGCACGGGACGACAGTCAGTATGCTTTCTTCTTAAGCGTGGTGAAAACCAGACTACAGGGGCCAGCATACGACCACATCCGGTATAAGGTCATTTCAACCTGGAATGATCTTGCTTCGGAATTGAAGGGAGAATTGAAAATTCTCACCTGTAGGTCAGCGGCACAAAACAGTCTGGTGATAGCCAAGCAAGATAGGAAGGAAAATGTGAAGGAGTTTGGAAACAGACTCACCCACCTCTTGCATCTGCTGGACAAGGCCACGTTCGAAAGCACTGTCGAACCTGCGGTGCGAACATATCTCCTCGAAGAAAATAAAAAGCTCGCCTTGCATACATTTGGAAATGGTCTTAGGGTTCCCCATTTGAAATTTTTAGTTAAAGCACGAGCTACCTCAAGTCTTGGAGCAGCAATAAATTACGCTCTCGAGCAGGCCCCACGTTTAGGCAATGGCACTCTAAAATCTGATAATAATTCCAAATATAGCCAACCAGCAATTTTCCAATCGTGCAATAGGTCTGGTCATACTTCTGCGACATGTCGTCGAAAAGAAAATGTTTCTAATCCTATCCCCCAAATTAAGGCGGAGTTTGAACACCTCCAATGCACATATTGCAACAAATATAATCATTCTCAAGCAGAATGTAGGAAACGGTCCCATTTCAAAAGTCAAAACGGATCTCCATCAAATAAAAATGATGTTAGAACTCAGCCCACTTCTACCGCAAACGTTTGGAGAAGTGGAGTATTAAGCAAAACGAACAGGGTACAATTAATAAAAGTTCATTGACAGAAATTAAATGTAGGACAATTTGAACAAACCGCGCTAGAATCTAAGGGTTTAAACAACAAGGTGTCGTCTACGGATGAAATTGGCATTCGATATAATAGGGACATAAATCAGAGGCAGGACGATCTAACTGCTCCTCAAATAGAAGTAGTGACCAAAGATCATATCCAACAGTCAACATCTGAATCCGTTTGCCTACGGGCCGGATCTGATGATTCGACAAAAACCCCTGAAAATACTGTCCTAACACCTCCCTCTAGTTTCATACTCTTAAATGCTCCGACTTTTAGCAACAACACGTCCAAGCTCATAGAGCACATGTAGTGCTCCAAGAAGCCCTACTATTTTCCTTCACATTACATTTCCTCCCACATTACATTTTTCTCCCATATTACATTTGCCTCCCACATTACATTTTCCTCCCACCTATAAGAAAATCCATTTGATATTCCAAACATAACATTGTAACCAAATCGAACTAAACGTTCAAATTTTCATTTATTGAATTCACATTTATTTATTCATTTTAATGCCTTTGTTCGATTCAATTTCCTAAAATCAAACAGCATAATGCATTATTTTCTCAGGTATGCTAAAAGCAATTAGCACCTAAAAAACCTAGAAGATCCAAAACCTAAAAGTGCATGTGTCCAAACAATGGCATATCTATTCGATACGCCGACACACAATTCTTGCAATAATAAACGTCCAAACGTATACCAGATGTTTTATGACTAGCTAATAGACACGGATTCCGAGATCCTAAACTAACAATCAATTTCCACGGATCTTGTGCTACCTATTTGAAAGGCACGAAAATTCTTGTTTGCATTAGCCAGATGGCTAATACAAATAAAAACCCCAATAAAGGATCAAACGATAAGTGGCGATGCATCTTGACCTTCAAAGAAGATAAAGATATTTGAGGATTTGAATTTTCGAGAGTTGAAGAAGTCGCTTGACGGGAGTCTGGGTGTAGTGCGCATCAGGAGAAGACCTCCTCAACGAAAAATAAAATAAGTTTAAGGTTTAATGTAAACAAAAATCTATTCTAAACTAAAAATAAAATCAGTTTTAGAAAGTGTATTGCGGTGTATAAAGTGTATTGTTTTTGCGAGTGTATAGCGGGAATTTAATTCAGAATAACATGGTCGACAGTGCGCGGTAAGGACAACAACGGTAGCCCACTCTTCCCGGGAAACCGGAAGCACGGTGGTGCACCAAAAATAGTACATTAAATTTGGTGGCAGCGATGCGGAAAATCCCCTACCAACGAAACAACAATTTTCGAAGAAGTGAAAAGTGCACAAGTGACAGTGGATTAATTTAAAATTCCCTACCTGTGTGATTTGTGAACTTGAATAACGAGAGCACTGGAGGGATAGATTATCAAATATCCCCTACCAACACAAAAAAGTGACAGTGAGTTAATTAAAAAAAAAAAATCCCCTACTAGTACAACAAAACCGTTAAAAAAAAAAAAACTGACTCAGATGGGATACTCAAAGATCCTAGTGAAATCGAAAACTTTTTTTCTTAAAAAAAAAAAAAAAACAGTATATATAACGACACTTCGGTGCTGGTAATCACCAAGTGAACTTTTAAATCGCCAAGTGAACTTTAATCACCAAGTGAACTGAAGACGAATCACTGAAATATAGAATGACGACCTTATCCAGTCCGGCGACCAGCATCAAAGGAAAACGAGCAGCCGATCAATACATCACCGCGACGACGACCACAGAAGCAGCACACACACAAAAAAGGAAATCAAGGTAATCCAAATTTTATGTTATTATTTTAATCCAAAGGGTACAAAGGAAAACCCCCAACATAAATTTAAATTTAAATTAAAATTTGATACAAGGGGACAACAACAAACCCCAAATTAAAGTAAATTTATGAGTCTAAAGAAAACATAGACATTTGAAAACTTTTTCATAAAATATCTAAAACCAGAAAAATGATTCAAATTACTTTTATTGTGAAAGCATCAAACCAAAGGGAGATGCAAAAACCGAAAATTGTAAATATTAATTGCAAAATATCAAATAAAAAAAACCCCAAAATCAAAAATTTGAAATGTTAAACTTTAAGATATAGTTAATCCACACATTTCATCATATATACATATATTTACACAGATATTAAACTTTTGAAAATCTTAATGGGAAAGATCGAATTCACAGGCTTAGAATATAAAGTGCACATTTTGCCCGATATAATTCAAGTTTATTTGAGAAGATTATTTTTCTTTCATACTGTCGAATTATTAAGTTTATTTTGAGTTTCAATTTTTCGATCAGCTTTTGTTCTGTAGGTTTTGAGTCGTTTCCTTTTCCCTTCAAGAGTGTTAAACCTTATATAAATCAAAATCTCGTGGCCGACAGGGACAGTAAGGAAAATTCGTTTAGTTTTGTTTGGTAGTTTCCTTTGTTTTTCATTACTAATCTTTTCAAAGATCCACCGAAATTTATTTTTTCGTTTAGCCAAGACCGTTTCAAGTAATTTCAGGGAAAAATGAAGATTTCATCTCTTTGTACTTTGCCCTTTTTCACTATCATTTGGGAAGGTCTGTTTTTCAAATATGTCGTAAGTGGAAGCACAAAACCGGGTACTCGTTCACAGACAACTGCGGCTGAGCTCTCGGAGAGCCTACCCACTGAAACGCGCGAACAAAGCTCGGGAATGAATTTAAACATCGGAATAAATACTAACCTCGGATTGAATGACATATTAGGATTCGTGCCGACGTTCAACGGAAATTCGGACGAATTAGATGGATTCGTCTCCTGTGGAGATATTCTTTTTTCGCAGACACGAGACGAAAACCAAAAGTCATTCTTTTTGAGAGTAATCAAAACTAGATTACAGGGACCAGCACGCGAATGTATTCAATACAAGGTCATTCCAACCTGGGAGGATCTGGTGTCTGAATTAGAAGGAGAATTCAAAACTCTAACTTCTAGGCCAGCGGCACAAAATAGCCTAGTAGCGGCAAAACAAGAATGTACGGAAAATGTAAAGGAGTTTGGGGACAGACTCAAACACCTTCTGCATCAATTAGACGGCGCTACATTTGCAAGTTCGGTTGAGCCTACAGTGCGGACGTATCTTTTGGCAGAAAACCAAAGACTCGCATTGAACGCATTTGAAGATGGGTTGAGGAATCCTAACCTCAGGATTTTAGTCATATCGCATAACGCTCCAAATCTAAAGACAGCCATTAATTTCGCTGTGGAACAATCTCGAAGATTGGGCTGCGATAACACAATCCCAATATCCACTAACTTCTCTAGGAATAACCAAATTGTTTGCCAGACATGTAAAAAACGGGGACATACTTCTGCGACTTGTTATCGCAACACAAAATTTCCGAATTTTGTTCCCCAGAACATCAAAACAGAGTCTGAACGCATCCGATGTACATACTGCAGAAAATTTAACCATTCTCAGGCAGAATGTAGAACCAGGTTATCCCATTTGCGAAGCCAAAATCAATCCCCTTTTGCGAACCAAAATACTCTTAGGAATCAACCTGGTCCATCACAAAATAGAGTAACAACAAATTCCACCCATATAGGAAACCGAAATTTCAGTCAAAATCAGAATCAAAACATTAATATGGTGTCTAACATACCTCAACAGGGAAACGAACTCACTCGGGCGGCAAGACACGGCACTTCTTCTCGAGTACAGACAATTGCCGACGTACACCCCATCCCGATGTAGATTTTAAAATGATCGTATTCTTCTGTCCCGAATTCAAAGAGCCAGTAATACGAATCAAATACAATCCATCGGATAAAAAATACTCTACCTTTCTTATCGACACAGGCGCAGACATCAGCCTGATAAAATCAAATAATTCGTACGTTGTACAACCCCTAGAGGATCCAAATCCAATAACAATATCCACCATTGCTGGAAACACAATCAGCACGCGTGGCAAAGTAATTGGAAAATTAGAATTCGAAACTAAAAAACATACCATACACCTTGAACAAAATTTTTTCATTATAAATGACAATGAACATTTTCAGTACGATGGTATATTGGGAAACGACTTCCTTACTAAATTCCAGTGTCACATTGACTATGAAAAAGGATATTTGCAATTCACTATTAAGAAGGGAACCACGAATAAACTCGAACAGCCTTTACTAAACGAAACAGAGGTCAAGCAAAAAATTGATAATGCCACATCTTACGAGATGTGTTCTACGGAAAATCTCGGTATTATTGAAAAATTAGAAAACCATGTTCAGAAGCAAACATCTGAATCCGTTTGTCTACGGACCGGATCTGATGATTTGACAAACGCAGCGGAACAAAATACCTTGACATCATACTCTTCAAATAAAATTCGTAGTAAAGCACTTAAGGAATTCGAGAGAGGACAAAAATCAGAAAATATTAAAGCTGAAACCCCAAAATCCTCTATAACAACTTCCAATAAGAAGCAAAACGTCACGGTTGACTTCATTAAGTTACAACCGCGATCACAACAAATAGTGGAAATACCCCTTAAAGGAGAACCTTGCAAACAGGTAATAATTAAAAAATCTGAAATCAAGTCAGGAATATACCTTGGAAATACATTGACGACACCAAGGGACAACAAAGTCAGAGTGCTTCTGATGAACACTTTGGACACTGATCAGGAAGTAAGTACCAACAACATAGAATTCGAATGGGAAAATTTGGACAACTACGATGCATGTCAGGCAGATGAATCAAACGATCTTCTAAAGAATAGACTTGAACGGTTGGAATCACTCCTTGAGTTACGCCATTGTAACCAGGAGGAAAGGAGATCAATCTTAGACATCTGCCGTAGATTTAACAATCTCTTTTACTTAGAGGGCGACCATCTCACACACACTGACGCCATAGAGCATCAAATTATCACTGAGGAAGGAAAGCCCCCACTTTACATAAGACCATATCGCCTCCCAGATAGCTCGAAGCAAGAAATCCACAAGCAAGTCAATGAAATGCTTCAGGATGGCGTGGTACAACCAAGTTACAGTCCTTGGAATTCCCCACTTCTATTAGTACCCAAAAAGGCAGGACCTGATGGAACTAAACGTTGGAGAGTAGTAGTTGACTTTAGAGCTCTCAATAAAATAACAGTCGGAGATGCATATCCATTACCTAATATTACTGATATCTTAGACCAATTGGGCAAAGCTAAATATTTCAGTACTTTAGACCTAGCAAATGGTTTTCATCAAATATGCATGGACAATAGAGATAAGGCAAAAACAGCGTTTAGCACCCCTTACGGACATTACGAATATAATCGAATGCCCTTCGGACTTAAAAACGCACCCGCCACATTCCAGAGGCTTATGAACAATGTACTCATGGGTCTCCAAGGAATCGAATGTTTTGTCTATGTAGATGACATAGTAATTTACGGTTACGATCTACACGATCACAATTCTCGACTCAGTAAAATTTTCGAACGCTTACAAAGACATAATCTGAAAATCCAACCAGAAATCATTTTATAAGAAGAGAACTCACCTATTTAGGGCATGTTATTTCAAAGGAAGGTATAAAACCAGACCCTGAGAAAACTAAAGCAGTAAAAACTTTTCCGACACCTAGGAAACAAAAAGATATTAAATCATTTCTTGGTTTCGTTGGATATTATAGAAAGTTTATTCCAAACTTTGCCGAACTGGCAAAACCTCTAAGCAAATTACTGCGGAAGAATGTTCCATTCCATTGGGATGCCTTCTGTGACGAGGCATTCACCACCCTGAAAAGAAAGGTTATTACCCCACCAATTTTGTCTTATCCAGATTTTAATCGGGAATTTATAATAACCACTGACGCTAGCAATGTTGCGTTAGGAGCAGTGCTATCTCAAGGCACAATAGGCCAAGATAAACCTATTGCTTTTGCTAGCCGAACTTTAAACGACGCAGAAACTCGATATACAACATCCGAAAAGGAATTATTGGCAATCGTTTTTGCATTAGCTCAGTTCCGACCATATGTTTACGGACGGAAATTTACTATAGTCACTGACCACAGCTCCTTACAGTGGCTTATTGGACGAAAGGATCCCACATCCAGACTTATGCGATGGAGAATTCTACTCGAAGAATACGATTACACAATCGTCCATAGAAAAGGCAAGCAAAATGCGAATGCCGATGCTCTAAGTCGCATAACATCAACTACCCCAGATGTCCCCACCAAAAGTAACATTCTCGTTACTACTAGAAGCAAAGAAAAAGCTAGAAAAAACACAGACATACAACCATATGAAACCCTCACCAACTTTACATGGGAGGAACGAACTGGATCTATTCATGTAGGGAAAAAACTTGGGTTGCGTGTAATAATCCTCCCTTTGATAGATTCAATGGAAGAAAAAACCCTGGCTAGAAGAATCCCAAACTTCACCAAGCCAGAAGTAGGAGAAATTATGCTTCATGAACAAGACAAGTTATGGGCCATCACACTACCATTGCCTTTTAGAAACGCAAAGGACCAGGAAATCGCTAAGAATTTCCTAGGCGACCTGAAGGAAGTGTGGCTAGTCCAGAAACTCGACTCCATTGGAATCTCAATTCCTACAATAGACAATGAATCCCAAATAGTCTTTAAAAAACTTGTAGAAGAAATATTCGCTGACCTGAAAATAAAAATACAAGTATTCTCTGATAAAAGAAGACTCGTAACAGATCCAGACGAGATACAGAAGCTTCTCGCAGAATATCATAACTCGCCTTTCGGTGGACACCAAGGAGCCACCCGAACTATAAACCGAATGAGACCAAAGTACTATTGGCCCACAATGACTGCCGACGTCACGGCTTATATTCGAAAATGTGCTTCTTGCCAAGTAAACAAAAGTGGAAGAAACCTCAGAATCCCCATGAGAATAACCACAACAAGCACCAAGCCATTTGAAAGAGTTGCGTTAGATATAGTAGGACCACTACCAGTCAGTTACAATGGAAACAAATACCTGCTAACATTTCAGGACGATCTGACCAAGTTTTCAGGAGCATACGCTCTAGCCAGCGCCGAAACTAAGGAAATAGCAAAGGTTTTCGTGGAAAACATCGTCTGCCAGCACGGCATACCCTCTTCTTTATTGACTGACCGAGGTGCAAATTTTCTCAGCACACTTTTTAAGGACATTTGTTCGTTGCTTAAAATGAGAAAACTCAATACAGCACCCTATCATCCACAAACAAACGGAGCATTAGAACGAAGTCATAGGACTTTGGCGGAATACCTCCGACACTACGTCAACCAAGATCCTCTTACTTGGGACACTTGGACACCATATGCAATGTTCGTATACAACACCACACCTCATAGCAGTACAGGCTACACGCCACACGAACTATTGTACGGTTTTCCGGCTGAAATACCAACTTCCCTTAGACAAAACCCCAGTAGCATTTACAATTACGACAACTATGCTAACGAACTAAAGGTACGATTGCAACATGGCTATTGCACTGCAAGAGAAATACTTTTGGAAAAAAAACAAAAATCTAAAGCGTACTACGACCAGACAGCGGGTCACAAAAAATTTAATGTCGGTGATAAAGTATTGCTAAAAAACCACACAAGACCCAATAAATTAACCTCCTTGTGGAAAGGTCCATACGAAGTAATAAAGATTTTATCCAGGGAAAACTCAATTCTAAAGATAGGAAAAGGTACTCGTGTAGTTCATAATAACAATTTAAAACTATCCGTAGATTAAACCCTTTGAATTCGAGATATAAAAGAAAATTTTCCCAACACAACCAATCTTTATTTCAGTAGAAACGTTTGAAAAAAACAGAAGTATATGTAAATATGTATGATATATGATGAAAAGAAAAAGAAAATATATTTAAATACACATGTTAAGAATAATTTTATGAACAAATGAAACACAAAAACAGAAAATGAAAAAATATGCGTATCCTTAAACACAGAAAAAAATATAAACTAAACAGAAAATTTGTCAATTGCATGAAAAAAAAAACACAAATTAAATGAAATATTACTTATTATACAATTTCTAAATAATTTATAAAAAAAAAAAAATATTTTTAATATATTAAGAATAAACAAAATATGAAACGAATAATCATAATACATAAGAAAATAAAACAAAAATGTACAAAACATACAATATTATACACTGATATAATAATCAAACACTTATAAAATTATGTATTAACTCTTAACTAACCTAAATCATAACAAAATTTGCTAATGAATCTAACACTAAATGAAAAAATACTTTACCTACATATGTCTTAGCATTAAAATATAAATAATATATAACAAAATGTTTAAATATTGTACATTAATACTAAGAAAAAACGCTACAAAATTGAAAACGACACTTCTCCATAGCTCGTAAAACTACTCTAAAACTACATATATACATTGTAATATAAAAAAAAAAAACGTCTTAACCTACCAGTAAATGTAAATATAGTATAGATATTGTTTCTAGAATACTTTATATTAACAAAAAAAAAAACAACGACAAATAAAACTAGAAATATATAGAATCATTAATACATAGTACTCAAGCAACTGTTCAATGTCACCAAATCCGAAATCTAACTCAATATATCCAAAAACAATCATTACATGTATTTGTGTAAGAAAGAAAGTATAAAAAACAACATTTGTAACGAAGTCAGAATGCCATCGCCTTCACTTTTTTTCGCGTCACTCCTGGAAAATTAATCTCTTACAGATTAATTTTTTCTTGAAGGAGGGGAGGATGTAGTGCTCCAAGAAGCCCTACTATTTTCCTTCACATTACATTTCCTCCCACATTACATTTTTCTCCCATATTACATTTGCCTCCCACATTACATTTTCCTCCCACCTATAAGAAAATCCATTTGATATTCCAAACATAACATTGTAACCAAATCGAACTAAACGTTCAAATTTTCATTTATTGAATTCACATTTATTTATTCATTTTAATGCCTTTGTTCGATTCAATTTCCTAAAATCAAACAGCATAATGCATTATTTTCTCAGGTATGCTAAAAGCAATTAGCACCTAAAAAACCTAGAAGATCCAAAACCTAAAAGTGCATGTGTCCAAACAATGGCATATCTATTCGATACGCCGACACACAATTCTTGCAATAATAAACGTCCAAACGTATACCAGATGTTTTATGACTAGCTAATAGACACGGATTCCGAGATCCTAAACTAACAATCAATTTCCACGGATCTTGTGCTACCTATTTGAAATGCACGAAAATTCTTGTTAGCATTAGCCAGATGGCTAATACAAATAAAAACCCCAATAAAGGATCAAACGATAAGTGGCGATGCATCTTGACCTTCAAAGAAGATAAAGATATTTGAGGATTTGAATTTTCGAGAGTTGAAGAAGTCGCTTGACGGGAGTCTGGGTGTAGTGCGCATCAGGAGAAGACCTCCTCAACGAAAAATAAAATAAGTTTAAGGTTTAATGTAAACAAAAATCTATTCTAAACTAAAAATAAAATCAGTTTTAGAAAGTGTATTGCGGTGTATAAAGTGTATTGTTTTTGCGAGTGTATAGCGGGAATTTAATTCAGAATAACATGGTCGACAGTGCGCGGTAAGGACAACAACGGTAGCCCACTCTTCCCGGGAAACCGGAAGCACGGTGGTGCACCAAAAATATTACACACAAACTGAAAACCCCGGCAAAGTGTAAGCCTGAGGAGCAAGAACTCCGAGCAAACTGTAAGCCCGAGGAACCAAAAATTTCAGCTAAGTGTAAGCCTGCGGAACAAAGAGTCCCAGCAGAACTTAAGCCTGAAAAACCACAAGAACTCCCAGCATCCGATAAGCCTGAGGAACAAAGATTCCCAGCTAAGAGTAAGACTGAGGAACAAGAAGTCACAGTAGAATATGAGCCTGTAAATAACAGCTATATCAAATTACCGCTTTTAAATTGCTTGTTTGTCCGCATCGTTTCCCTCGTTTCTCTAATTTTTCAAACTTCAAAATGGGTTCTACAAATTAAACATAAAAATAAACAAATGATCAAAATCCCTTTCACAAATAAAACAATGGTTAATCTTCCAAAATCGATTATGAATTCTACATCCTTTAAAATGCTTTTCATAGATGGTTTTACTGCCAAAACTTTGAAAAATTTTACACAAACCAAACCGACGAGAGTTTGGAAAGTCTTCCACAAATTTAAAGAAAAACTTAAAGTGAAACAAATGGATTTTCCTTTATTATTGAAACATATATGTATACGTGTATGAACATATAAATAATAAAATACCAATTCTCACATTATAAATCTAAAAATATATAAAAAACTATATGTAAATTAAATATATCCACAGAAAATATATAAATAATAATATTGAATTCCCCTCTTAACAATAAATTGGTCAAAAACAAAATAGATACATATACATAATAACGCAAATAAATAAAATAAAACAACCAACTTTGTTTTGGGAAATTTATGTATCGAAAAGAAAATTGTTTATAATAAACAAAGAAAATTTATAAATAATACCAGAGTATTAACAATTCACGGGATAATAAGCAAAATATAATAGAAATAACTCTTTAAATTGCTTATATTATGAAGAAAATCTCCGCAAATTCATATTATTAACATATAAATGAAGAAAAAGAGATTAAGCCCCTCAATAAAAAAATTTTGTAAATATTATACAATATTTTAATTAATTGCCATTAACTTAAAATTTAAATAAATGAACAAAATTATTTAATTAATAAATGATCTTAATTTGTAAACAAAAAAAAAACGTATATAATTCTAAGTTTAAAAAAAAAAAGTTTAACTAAACAAAACAAAATCTATGAAATAAACAATTTTAAATAGAAATATAATAATTTCAAATAACTATGTAACATTCTTCAATTAACCAAATTACATATATCCTAAGAAAAATAAGGAACTAACATTTTTTAGTTAACTCAAAACAAATTTAAAAATTTAGAATAAAATCTGTCTTTATAATACATGAAAAAAAAAAAAACATAAATATGGTCCTCAAAATGAAACAGAAATATACTCTGGAGATAATGTAAATTCCTATATAATACACAAGTTGTAATACAATACACTTTTAAGGCTCACCTAAAATTTATCTGTAGCACAAATTGAATTTAATATTTTATTTAAAATAACCTTATTTTATAAAAATAATTCAAAATTATTATTAAATATATTGAAAAAACAAAAGGATACTGTAAATAACATTATTAATATACGTAACTTGATAATTTACTTATATACACGATAAGAAAAATTGTTAATTTAAGCTTTTAGTTTAACACATAATCTTAGACTTTCTAAAAACGTAACAAAACGCTGAAAAACATTCTACCGTAAACTAAGAAAATTAACTTTGAATAATACTTAAAAACAAGAAAAATAATTGAAAAAAGAAACAAGCAATTGTAACTACAATGAAAATTTAAAGTAACCATTTAAGCCGTAAAATATGTAACGAATCGCGATAACATCACCCTTTGCCCTCGATTACACCACTTTTCAGATTAATTTTCGTTTTTGAAGGAGGGGAGGATGTAGTGCTTCAAGAAGCCCTACCAAATCCTTTCCCCACTCATATATCCAAATCCCTATACCCAAGCTCATATTTACAAAATCCATTACCCCGATCCAATACAAAATCCCGATACACGAATAAAATATTCGTTTATCATCCATACTCATATTTCCAGAACTTCCTAAAAACAAAACACCACAATTCATATCTTCGTATGAAAACAAACTCATGTTCCTACAAATCCTTATCTTTATCTCCATTCTTGCCAGATGTGTATATTCTAAAAATAGATATCACATTCATTTTCTCCAGTACTTGACTCCAGTCGAAGTACATTTCGAAAGTCTGCTTGCATTTCGATGCATCCGCGATACAAAATCCCGATAAGATTTTGTATATAAGGGTGATGAAATTCGTATTCGAGGATCAAAAAAAAAAAAAAAAAAATTGTGGCGAGAAGGCCGCAATTTTTTTTTTTATTTTTTTTTTTTATTCGAGGATCAGTCTCAATTGGCGTTCTAGGTGTAAGAACACCAGAAAATGAATTTACAAATAAAATTAAGATTTAATTAAATGAAAAGTATTTTTAATTGATCCTGGCCGATTCCCAGGACCATATTCGATCGGTAGCTGCTCATCCCTCAAGGTTTGAGGAAGCACGGCGGCACCGCAACGGGTCCCCTCAAGAGCTATCTTAAAGAGATCCCTCGTCCTTTTCAGGACCAGACACGCTCCCTGAGAGAAGTACCACAACAGTTAAGCATGACTGTGTCCCACGCAATTATTAGCGTTTGTTTACTCTACAAGTTCAAAATGGGTGTAAAAGGTATCGAAGCATCAAGAAAAATATGTGAAGCGTTCGGAGAAGGTACTGTTAATGAGCCAAGAGCTCAAAAGTGGTTTCGGGCCGTTTCTACTGCCGATAAGGCCCTTGAACATAAACCTCGATCGGGTAGACCCAAATCTCTCGATTTTAACCAATTAAAGGCAGCAACTGAAGAGGATTCTAGCCAAACATATCAGGCATTTTCTCAACGTTTTGGCATAAGTGATGAAACAATTCGTGTACACTTGCATCAGCTGGGAAAATCGTCGAAGATGAGTAAAAGCGTCGCCCACGAACTGACAGCTGTGAACCGACTCCTGCGACTCAATGTTTGTTCTTCCTTGCTCACCAAGAACAAGAATTGCCCAATTTTGAACTGGATTTTGACTTGTGACGAAAAATGGACGATCTATTGCAACAGAAAACGATCGTACCATTGGGTTTCATCATACGTACCATTTTGGGTACTGAACTTGATCTCCATCAACGGAAGGTGATGCTGTGTGTGTAGTGGACCACTACTGGGATTCTGTATCCTGAATTTTTGGAAAGTCGTGAAACAATTACCAAGAGGTTATTCAACACAATTACACAGAGTAGCCTAAGATCTCACAAAAAAAAAAAACAGCCATCACTCATGAATCTCCTCCTCTTTCGCGAACTCAATACGAGGCTTGATCTAGCAAGGATGACCTTGAAGATGGTTTCTTCACTGAGTTGAGCATTTTGATCCCTTCTCCATATTCACGTCGCTCCATCGGATTGCCGTCTCTTTTTGGCAATGGACAATTATATGCGCGGAGGGCAGTTTAAAACGCGGGGAGAGGCTGAAAATGCGGTAACACCGTTTTTTGAGCTCCGGGAAAAAGATTTCTTCATGGCATGTACATCCTTGTAAATATAAGGGAGTACGTTGAAATGGGTGGTCGATATGTGGCGTTTCTAACAGATACACACACAATATGCAAGCAAATAATGAAGAATATCGAAAGAAAATTAGAATAAGCAAATCATCAATCATCATATCAGGCCACTGCCGCTTGTACGAATTCGATTTCTAAACTCATGTACACTCAACTGATGTGGAATTGTTATGTTATCGCTCTGGTATACGGCTCTGATACATTTTCTGATAAGATTTTCGTTCGGTATTCTTCACTAACTGCTTGCGTATTGTGTGTTAGAAACGCCACAGATATTTTGCAGAGCAAACATTGTGTAAACGCATTGTTGTTGGTACTTTTCTTTTCTGTAGTAAGACCGGGCAAACTATAACAGTGGCAACCCAACACAATATGCGGGTAAGTAAAACACACACAGTGAGATACTGTATGTTAACTTTAGCTTTTCAGGCAGGTCATCATAGGCATGGCATGGGTAAGGTTACCTAAACAATGTTCATATACATCCCCAAATTCATGATCGGTTGTTAGCCGATAAAGGAAAATGGTCGCAAGTGTTGCGAACCTCGGGACTCGGGCAATAAATGGTCATGAACCGTAGCAAAAGCCATCGGCTACGACTGTGTCAACCATTACGCTGGCCAGCAAGTATTTATCTATTATAATTGCTGAGAAGCCGAGCCGATGGAGATATGGTACGGTTCATATAATAATTCAGTGTGATGCATGCCTTGATGAGGTTTAACTTTCAGGTGTGATGCTGCAGGGGAGCTTACGCTGCCCCTAATTGCGGGTAAGTACTATGGGTTTGGAAGGTGGTTAATTTAAGAGGATGGGCGGTTCTTTGAGAATGTATTAAAGAACCGCCACAATAGTATGACGGGTCAATAGGAAAGCGGCGTGATTTGTCTGCCAATTCGGGACTTGATTGAATATTTACTAAGTTCCGTATATTTGCGAACTGATCAGATGAATAGGACAGATGGAAGACGTTTTTTTGTTGTTGTTTTTTGTTCCTTTATGCTACCCGAAACACTTCTGTCTATCCGATGTAGACAGAAGAAAACATTTTCGTCCAGGCGGCAATTTCCTACACAAATTGGGTTTCTGTTGATATTATATCAACATCATGGGAAAACCCTTCCCATGATTTATGAGTACATTTTCTGCCAGTCTCTATTCACCAGATGTGTATTGGAATTTCCCTGGTACACCAGAGGTATCCGATACTACAAGAAATGTTGAGAAGAATTTCTCGAGGAGTCTGATAATAACCTTTGCGGTACACGCACCTTTCTTTCAAGTTGGACTGGAGGTAGAACCAGCGTCCATGTCAACGCAACGGCCTCAGGACACCACAGATCTGCCTCATGGTATGATATTTTTTCTCAAATTAAGGCGGAGGTGATTTAATATCGGACAGTGTTGGATATACTGCGAAATGATCAACCAGTAGAACCTCCTTTATTACTGCGTTGGTGAGTCGTCTACATCAACTATTAGGCTATTAGGAATAAGTTCTCGGTGTTTCAGGAAACATTTGAAAATATTAGTAATAATCCAGAAGTATGATTCAAAAGAGCTGTGGCGTTTCTAACAGATACACACACAATACACAAGGAAATAGTGAAGAACACCAAAAGGAAATTCGAATAAGCAAAGCATCAGAGCCGTTATACCATAGCGATAACGTAACAATTCCACATCAGTTGAATGTACTTGGGTTTAGAAATCGAATTCGTACACGCGGCCAGTAATCTGTTGCTTCAATGCTTCATTTCTCATCCGTTTCATCGTATGTTCAAATCACCGTCTTCACTATCTTTGCTTAACGCAACAACCCGACGTGATCTGTACGACATAACACACACTCCCAACTCATACAGAACCTTACTACTACACTCACACGACTTCTACGCAGAGCGCCGGCTCACTCGCCTGCTGTGACATTCTCTCGATCGCTCTCTCGTTCGCTCTTCGCTCAGTCGCTCACAATTCAAAGTTGACCGTAACGAAAGTTACTGGGGAAGGAGTGATGTGCCGTTTCTAGCAGATCCACGCTACCAATAGTGAAGAACAACACCACAAATTCGTACACGCGGCAGTGGCCTGATGCGTTGAGCTTTGGTTCTAGATTTTAGTGATTCTAACCGTGATAGCGTCGGTTCGAATCACACGCTCTTCATTATCGTCGCAAACGCTATAGAGCCATACGAGTTGAACCGAACTTTTTCAAGGTCCTAATATAAACGAATTAATAAGTAAGGATGTCGATTTATGACGCTGTGGGTTTTTGATTTTTGTGTCTCTTTTTAGTGGTAAGGTGCTTCAGGGGCACAGGTTCACTATATTACCCTGTCGTCTGTCACTGCTCTCAACTCCATTAAGTAAAACTCCGCAGTTGATCTGATCTTTTCCATTTATTATTTATTTAAGAAAAAAAACTAAAGTCTAACACAAAACGCAGTTACAATGCCGATTAAAACAACCTTACAATTACTGTGACCAAGTCACTTAGCACTATGTAAAATACCGTGGTGGTTTACAGTCTTAAAACCAAATGAACACAACTATTCACATTAAATACATTTACTGTGGTAAGAACTTTGTATTTTACTGGTCAAAATGAACACAACTGTTTAGAATTAAATACATTTAATACGGTAAAAACTTGGCATTTCTCTCGATACTATTGTTACGTCTCCAGCGCCGTGCTTCCTCTTTCGAGGGAAGAACGCGGGGGTTATAATATCTTCTCTTTTATTAAAACAATTATAGTTCTTAGTTATTACATTAATTATAGGTTTTATTTATTTTTATATTTTATTGAACTCAGCTATCTCAAGCTGAGCTCTAAGTTGAACTACTTTTACAATATAAATTTTCCTGTTTTTATAGAACATTTTGTTCCAACTAACTGTGTCGTATAAAATGAACAAAACAATCTAGAAGTCTCTGTGACTTAAAATTTTGAATAAACTTTGAACGAAAATCAAAGTGGCTATGTTTTGAAATGAAAAATGTGCTTGTTATGAAAAGGGGCATGTTTTTAAATGTGCTGTAAGTGACTGGATATAGAATATTGTGTCTGTTTATTTATGAATTGTATTAAATGAGAATGTAAGATATGTGAGGATGTAGTTTTAAAGGTTGTGTTAGAAAGGACATGAGATTAGTGTTAAAGCGAATAAGGGTAGTATTCTGGAATACAACACTATGAACAACACTGTTTAAAATTAAATACATTCAATACTGCGCGAAAGATCCGTAGCTGATTTCGCGTGAGGAATTTAATAAAAAGTAGGACTTTTTGTTTCAAACCGTCCACTGAGCGATATTCGACTCGACTAACTGATCTCATCCTCGATCTTCGCTTCATCGATCAACCAAACACAGTATCTGTAAAAATAGATAAAAAACACACATGTTCGCACGCATCTTTCACTACCCCAGTCACCCATGCTGAGCATCCCTCAGTATGCTAACCGCGAAGCAACGATACTCCGCGTTCCCGTTAAAGGATACGCTTGCTGCTTAGGCAAGCCGTATAACACGCAGGTGTTCATGTCGTCAAGCACGATACTCGTTGGGGTTCTATGACCGGCCAACTTGCACACAATTGAGTGTAAATAAAACATAGCGAATGATCGATAAGGGTTTCTGCTGTGCCTGTCGTATAAAGGGACGTCGGATGTTTATACGATGGCAACTGCGTACAGCATTTATGCTGATCGTAAATCCCTCGTAGGCAATTGATGGCGCATTTTCGCTGGTGCTATGTTGGTTTGGTTCTCTTGGGGCAGCTAGGCATGGTTCATACATTGCCTGTGGATTGGTTTAGCGACCGAGATGCTCGCTGTAAAACAGAAACAAGAGAACACTTCCTGCACGTGTGCGGTGGCATTGGACAGGAGATATGCGCGTCCAAACATATTTCAGGTTGCGTCGGTTGTTTAGTGATGCGTCCGTTTTTCTACACAAGAAGACGGTGCACTTAGGTGGAAATCATGCTTGGGCTAAATATCTTTGGCGCCATATAATGCCGCCGTATTATTTGAATGGAATTTCTTTCTCAGGGCTTTTTCGAAGATACATTGCACGAATCTTGTGGGGAGACCTCATAAGAGTAGAAATGCCTGCATGTAATTGCAGTGAATAGAAAATTGCTATGCCCATCTTCCAGGTAAGCAATGCCGCTCGATTATACCCGCCAAAACACCTGTAGTCTAGGGTTTTTGTAGGCTTTTGGGATGTTACCCAAATATAGGTGAAACGGTAAGCAGTGGCGTTAGAAGAAACCGCCACAACGCTCTTCATAAACATCGACTACCTATATGAGAGTGCGATCATTTTTAACGCACCTTCTGGTCATGTAAGAATTTTTCGCGTAGAATGCATACATTGCCGTCATTCCTATCCCCCTTGAGTCCACATCGGTTTTACTCTGTACTACTTGAGGTCAAAGGCTCAATTCTTTACTTGTAATAGCGTTTGTGCACCTGGAATTGAACCACACATCCACTTTTCTCGCTGTGGAATATAGATCTTCATATCAAGTAGAGTCATAGCATCACGACCGTTATTGGGGAAAAATGACGATCAATTTAACTTCCCAAAACCCGAATATCCCAGATGGTTTTTTTTTTTGTTGTTGATAATTACTAATATTTTTTGAATTTTGATTACAGTAAATTTAGCTGGCGTAACATAGTTATTTGAAGTGCTGGAGGGCGGAGAAAGCTCAAAATTATGTATTCGATTGCGAGATAAGAAGCCAGTCCAGTTGGCGAAATGACCACATTTACGAGTTAAGGCAGATTGTTTTAATCAACGAGAAGCTGGACATATTATACAAATATTCACATATTGTCTGTCTAAAATAGAGGAACCATTAAAAATGTTGCATATTAAAATCACCTGCATTAACTACAACATAACAATAACTACAATATTTCAATGCACTTCATCAATTTCTGACAAAATTCGTCAACGCGTGCGTGTACACGATTCTCGATGATAAATAAAGGGAAGATGTTGTAACCCTGATCTTCAGGGAGTAATTTGCGCCTTCGGTTATCATTCGTGCGGTCAGCGATGAATTCTTCGTGACTTCGAGATGCTTCAAAGTGTTCGATATAAAAGCATATCCTTTGCAAAAACCAAATGTCTAAAACGTTACATAACTTGTCTAATTGTCACATATTAAACACCGCTGTGGCGGTTCTCTTGAACGCCACATATCATCTTCCCATTACCCCATTTAAAACTCCCACCTAAGGCATATAGAAACCTGAAAAGCATGACTTACCTGCACATAACGATCAACCACCGCGGAAATGCTTAACCGCACTGAGGTAAAACACCACCAGCAACACAAGCGTTTCTATAGGAAGGGCAAATTGGTCGCACATCTAGCAACCAACATTACATTACTTCCTACCAACGAAATGTCTCCTAAGAAGTCGGCTACAATGCCACAGGAGGTATTTCTTCCTTTTGGTTCTTTTATCCATGCCCACATCGGTTGGACACACGAACGACAAATACATCGTGGCATACGGCGGTCATCCCAGGCGTTCGGGTTCTTTAAATGGAAACTCGCACCTGGCCGCAAAAAGGGATCGAGAACTCGTCAGTGTAAATACACACACGACGGTTCGACCTCTGTTGACGCCAACAACAACATGCGCACGATCAGCAATCATGCTACTCGTAGTCACTGATCGTGTAAGCACATTTAACCCCTTTCAGAACGACTTGCCCCAGCTGCGAATGTGTTTATTTTTATTTGATTCGAAGTCTATGGTTCGCATGCTGGGCGACACACGCGATGAACAGAAAAAAGGATCATCGTGTGTGTGTTTCAACCCTTCTTTGGTAGGACAAATTCAAAAAGGAAAATGACCAAATATGGTCATCGAAGCGATGATTGAGTACGTGGTATTCTATCGCTTCGATGAACTTAGTCAATCGTATTTCAGATTCCGTGAGGGAAAGTAGTGCCTTCATGTAAAACCGGCAGTCATTATACATTTTTGAACCTTTTCTGTTTAATTTGTTTAGAAATAATCGTTACAACCGTGTACGCAGAGAATACATACCTCTGTCCCAAGTTATATAAATCTATTAATTCAATGCTGCAGTCATTATACATTTTTGAACCTTTTCTGTTTAATTTGTTGTGAAATAAACGTTACAACCGTGTACACAGAGAATACATACCTCTGTTCCAAGTTAAATAAATCTATTAATTCAGGGCCACAGCCATTTTTGATTTTTGAACCTTTTCTGTTTAAATTGTTTAAAATAAAAGATACAACAAGGCTCCTCGATAGTATAGTGGTTAGTATACCCACCTGTCACCCAAGAGACCGGGGTTCGATTCCCCGTCGGGGAGCCTCTGGCGCAAGACTAATGACCTTGCCCAGAAAAAATAAATCATTATGGAAAATTTAACAAGCCTCAGGACTTGCTAAATAAGGCCAAGACCGGCTCCCGGTTGTAGTGCCGATGATGATGATGATGAAAAGATACAACGGTTTACACCAGGAATTAAAATACCTACGTCCACATAAATTGCTAAAAACATTAGACGAAAGTGACCCGATGGTTTTTCCCTGATCGACAAGACACCGGTGAACAAAGCGTAACCACAATTCGACGAACGGTTACGGAGTTTGGGACGTCTTGGTGAACCTGTGTCGGGCCGGCACCTACCAAGGCGATAATGCCCATACCGCTTCTTTAATATCAGTTTAGAATTGATATTGTGACTCTCCAAGGAGATTTCCACACCATGTTATGGGTTCCGCGCTATGGTCAGTTGAAATCCTTGACGATGTTATATAATTAAGTTCATTTAATTATCCCCCCCCCCACCCCCCCATCCGTATGAATAATTAATATCTCGTGTCTTCACATGCATATCCTTCCCTTCCCTCCAAATCTTCACATTCCCATTACAATAGAATATTCCCAAATACAATAGTTAAATAATTTAAATAAAGTAAAACCCCTATTTAAAAACCACAATTACATTGCACATGGCCATATTCTCTCTATTAGCCATAGTCTTTCTACCCATAGCCCAGCCCCCTATTAGCCAATTCCGCTTCCTAGAAATAACAATCGTGGAAGCGGAACAAAAAAGGATATGGAAAACGAAAGACGCGAGATTTGTTAGTCTTGTTTAATAAGCAGTGAAAGCGTGCGGTTCGGTTGTATTGACGACATTAAAGTAAAGAAAAAAAAGGAAGTATTATAAATAAAAATAAAAGGAAAAAGGAAATACAATTAAAATAAGAGTGACGAGTCTTTTTTTGGTGTTCTGATTTGTATTCTCTGTGTCGCAATTTCCCTGTGGCCGTCTGTGTCGCAATTTCCCGGTGGGCTTATAATATTTTAAATCACATATGTGACTAGTGCATTAAAGTGATTAACTAAAATAATACGTGCTGCGAATGTAGAATAAAACTGTAATAAAAATAAGAAGTTAATAAGTGATGGCTGGGAAATAAGCGGATTAACCCCTAGAGACGAATATCCAACAATAAAGCCAACTGAAGAAGATTCGGGGTAAGTTTTGTGAAGTAAGAACAATAATAATTGTTATAATAATTGTTAAATTATCCTTTAACAACGATCGTATATGTTAACTGGACATTTTTAACAGCCCTTGGGCTGTCACTGATTGGACTCGAATTTATTCTACATAATGAAATACTTCCAACATGTTTACTAATTCCATCAATTCTTTTTCTAGTTGAGCCAGCGGTCTCCTTTCCTTTACTAAAAAAAAACAATTTTACGAGATGGTTCACCAAGTCCGAACGAAGAGTGTTGAAAGTATTTTTTTGTTTAATCGTAGCTAATCTAACGTCACATTCTCTTAAAATTTAATTCATATTCTGCAAATTGTCACGACTTTACAATAAAAAATAGTGAGGCTGTTTGCTCAACAGTGCACACACTTGTGATTTGAACCTTCATGCGGGTAATTATATACACATCACAACCTCATTACCGCTCTATCGTGTGAGGCCGAAATATAGCCCGATTATGCACAGTGATTATCTGAAACATAGACCTTACTATATAGCAGAACGTTGTCTAGTCCTTAGAGCATTAAAACTAACAACTACTCCCTTGTTATTACAGAACACGAAGTTTTATTCGTTGTTATTCAATTACCTCTCATTGTTAGACTTGCTATAAATGCACACCAATTGGAATAATAGTTGTATTTAGTAACCTGGTTAGCTTTATTTACTCTTTTCAAAATTTCCAATTGCAATTTCAAATCATTGTAGTCAAATTCCTCCCATGAATCAGAGCCACTGGAGTTCGCCACCATCTAATATTATTCTGCAATCAATCTACTTAGGATTGCAAATGAACTGCTTATGCTACGAAATAATATTTCACTTTATTATAAATCCGGCCCTGAAATGCATAAGAGGTTTGTTGAGTGTGTGATATGCGTGATCGATTACCATGTTGATCATGTGAAACTCAGGTTTTGCTTATGGTCGGTCAATATTGTTCATCGCATAAAATGAGTTTTGCGGGTGGATGATGACATGGATCTTGGCAGTACGTCGGGCATAGAATGAAGATGGTGAATGGTCATTGTGAGTCCATAGGTTGTGGTGTTTTTGGAAGACATGAAATGAGGTTTCCCATCCCGCTAAGTCTCGACTTCCGAAAATGAATTTTAATTTTAAACAAATTGGCCAGACTAATGAATTCATTGAACGAGTATCGTGTTAACTGGGTGTTGAATGTACGGTGTGCATTCCCTTCTTTTGTTTTTGTTGTGGAATTGATATCGATGACCCCGGCAATGCCCCAGATTGACGAGACTGGCTTCGGTGGCCGTGGGCCATGCAGAAGGGCCATTTGTATAAATTGTTTGGTTATTTTTGAAAAGACATCATTCGCTTGTTTGCTTCTCTGTGAAGAAGGATTGTACAGACAGTATGGTAAGATGGCTCAAGGTATTTTAAGGTTGATTGGATATAGCTAACATTTGTTTTTATTCATTCGTTTACAGAAGTTTCTAATCTTGGGTCTAGCGTGTGTTGTGTTGGCCATTAATGGGGAGGTTAATGAAGAGTATTTACCACCTTCTGAGGATGTCAGTTTTCTTGAGCCAGGCGGTGAATCTATTACTCAATTCGTTGAGCCAATTGAACATTTGAATGATGATGGATACCGATATAAGACAGTTAAACGTTTACGCCACCGTCGGGATGTTAGTGAATTATCTCCCGGGCAGTACTTACCTCCCGTTGAGCAAAGTGGATACCAGTACCCGGCTCCTGCGCCAGCGGTACAGGCTCCATTGTTGCCACCAGAAAGTGCGATATTAGGAGATGACGGATACGCGTATAAGACCGTGAAACGTATTCGGTACAGGACACGCCGTGACGTGCACGAACTACCATCAAGCGAATATATTCCTCCGATTGAAGCGCCAATCATAGAACCAGGTCTTGAATATTTGGCTCCAGAGATCGATGCCGCAATTGACGCAGCCGCTGATGATGGATATCGTTATAAAACAGTGAAGAAACTTCGTCATAGACATCGCAGAGATGTAAGTGAATTGTCTGGAAATGGGTACTCATATCCTGCCCCAGCTTCGACTGAATTATCAGCTCCTATCCATGAGCCAGCTGGTTACTCATATCCTGCACCAATTCATGAAATCGCTGCCCCGGCTGAAATTCCTCTCCCAAGTCCCAGTGTTGAATTGGGACATGATGGATACCGATACAAGACAGTCCGCCGCATTCGTTATAAGCACCGTCGCGAAGCCCCAGCTCCAGATTACTTGCCACCAGCTCTAGGTTCAGGATCACCCGGATATTCATACCCCCATCCAGCTCCACCTGTAGTTGAACATCCTCTTGATATTCCTGCGTCCGTGGAAGTGTCAGCACCCATTCCTAGTGCAGAATTGGCCGATGATGGGTACAGATACAAAACTGTTCGTCGTATCCTTTATAGACATCGTCGTGATGTCAGTGAACTCCCTCTTGATTACATTCCACCAGAAATTTCAGACCCACATGGCCAAAATCCAATTGCAATTGTTGAACCCTTAGCTGATGATGGATATTTGTATAAGACCATCAAACGTCTTCGTCACAGACACCGTCGTGACGTCAGTGAATTACTCTCAGCTTCGTACTTACCACCAGTTGAACATCATGACCTAGGATATTCATATCCCGCTCCTGTTCAAGAACTCGAAAGCCCAGTAGAGCTTGCTAACGATGGCTACCATTACAAGACTGTAAAGCGTTTGCGTTTACGGCATCGACGTAATGTAAGTGGTCTACTTAGCGGTGAATACTTGCCACCAGGTCATGTTGCTCCTCTACTTGAGCCTAGCAATCAATATTTGGCTCCGGAATTGGATATTGCTCAACCCCTCGCCTCTGATGGCTACCAGTATAAGACTGTCAAAAAATTTAAGATCAAACGTAGCTAATTGTTCCTACATACCATAATGGAGTATTTAAGTGAGCTTGAGAAGTAGATGTGATATGAATTTCGAAATAAAACGAACACGAGAAAGTGGACGTAGATGCATTTTATATTTTATCAGGTATCAGCCACTTCAATTTAAAGCAAAGAGTAATGAAAAATGTGCGCTCATACCAGAGATATACCAGCAGTATGTACTCTCATAGTCTCACAGTCTTATAGAATTTTGCAATTGTACTGAAGAATGTGTTTAGAACACACGGTAGGAAGATCAAAAATGGTTGTACACGTGTACACGTGGATGTACTGTTTTTCTTTTATGCAATAATGATTTATTTTTTCCCTATTGTGCTGAGTACTTTACTGCACTTGCGTATTCATGTCTACCTGTTGTAAACGTCACAGACTTTCAAAAACGAATTAAAAGTATGTAATTTCTTCAAGAATGTTAGGTTTGACCTTGAGGAGGTCGGATCGAATAGTCAAGCGTGGAAGGAGAGCGCACAGGACAGGGAGCGATGGCGGAGTCGAGTCGGTTAGGTCATGAACTTCCGGGTTTCTACAGGCCAATAAATAAAAAAAAATTCTTCTAGAAAAAAGAAAGATCAACAGCACAAAAGTGATTTCAGGTTCCAAAACTTGCCACAATTTTACTACAGCAGTTTTCCAACTTTTTTCCATTGTCCAACTATCAGAATAGTACAGACTCATCAGTTGGACTTGCAAACTTATAATTGTAAGTATATCCCAATCTTTTTAGCAGAGTTACCATGTAAAACCTTCGTACATATATCAAGATGTTCATAGCAATGTTTTCTAAAACCTTTAGCTACGACGAACGGGGAGCGGGTTTAGCGTGGGACACGCGAGAAGTTCCTAATCGCTTGGACTCGTAGACTCGCCACAAACACATAACTCCACACGAGCACGAGTTACTAATGGGACACTATCCTTCTGCCCTGAGACAATTAGACCACACATTCCTCTCTACTAAATTTACTTCTCGGTGGTCACGTATAAATTGATAACATTTTCAGATAATCATATGTTATACGAGTATGTGGAATCCATTGGGAACAATTTTGGCATGAAAAGAAACCTAATATCCTTGATTTTCCTTTTCCTCACAACATGGAATATGCATGTCTAGGAGCAAAATGCTTTGATCTTTAAATCTCGTAATTTCATGAAGACCCACCATCCAACATCCATCACACAAACCCCAGCACTCATATCCGTCCCCAAACCCCCAAGCCCGCTCAGTTACCACCCTCCCCCACCAGGCAACAGTTCCTGCATCCACCGAACATGGAAATGATGATAAAATCGAATTTTTCTTCGAGGAATATAACAAAAACAATCGTTATTCCCTGTGTATCGTTGTCGGGTATTGTCGAACGCGTCAAAAACAAATCACCACTAGACTTCGCCAAGCAAAAGCCTGTTTCACGTATACATATACATGTTAAAGAGTATACACGTATGTGTACTGCTCTTTTCATTATCCTTGCGGTATATATAAATGGGATCCAAATAAGATAAGAAAAAAAAGCCTTCCGCTTCCTAAGGTCATATGAGACGTCCTTAGGAGCACAATAAAACTGTGTCGGATGGATGAATCGAAGAAAATTGTATTGTCCAAGTTTCGTGCATTTAGAAATCGATTGGAATATTCCGACATCATTGGATGTATGTTAAAAAGGACATCACAACCTCCATATTCGGGATAATATAATCAACTTGATTTTTATAGATATATCGATGAGAAACGCGCGGCAAACTAGAACGTCAGCCTCATCGATTTATATTTACGTACGTCCTGTCCCATTTTGGTATAAAAAAAAAAATAAGCCAGATCCTAAAAATACAATAATGGACCAAAGCCGAACAATGTCCTTTATTGAATCGACACACAAGAATAGCTTTTCTTCCTCCCCCATTCCTTAACTGATGGTCATAGCTCGGACACGGTTATGATTTCTAGTAAAATTTTACCTAAACATCCTTGGTCTCGGCAATAATGCATATGAAGCTCCTTGTTGGGGTAATTTAAAGCAAAAGAAAAAAAGACGGTCACCAGGAAAAGGAGAAAAACGACCACCTAAGTGGATTTGTGAGATTAGATTTCTAGTACCTATACCCTAAATTATAGCCGATTGTAAATCATCACAAAGGACACAATGCAGAATATACCCAAGTAGACATTGGAGGTATGTTTTGCAGGAAATAAGTGCTTTTTTTTCTTTATCCTCGGGATCAATATGATTATGATTTATGGTAAATTGATTTTTTATCAATCGGGGACCCGAAGGCAGCAGCACGCGGTTGGACGGCGTGCAGGACCCTATAGCATCACACAATTTATAAGGCGGAGGTGTGACACTGTACGGTATAAAGTTTTCCTCTTATTGATTGTACCCAACGTGCAGGATGCTTGCATTTACAACTTTGCTACAGTAAAGGAATTCTGTATCCAGTTAGCCTAAAGGTTTCACATCCCAACATTTTCGCAGGATACAGACGTAACATAAGTGCAGAAGGCCAAACTTCAATAAAGGATCACATCGGTGGATCTAAGAGATGTAATGGGTTAGCTCGAACTGCATACGAAGACATTACACAGGATGTCCCCAAAGTAGTTTTCAATTTGATTTACTCCCTGTGCTAACAAAACCGCTATGTAAAACGTGGGACATACACTCAGTTCTTGGGGATTCAATCGCTACGAAGCGTTTTACGGGAGCAGACCGTACATGGTGTGCGGCAGAGTTCTGCAAAATTAATAATTCTGCTGCTATTGCATGGCGAAAACATTTCCATTCTGTACCAATGCATCACATTAGGGAAATACTAAATATTCGACCTATTAAAATGTGGTTATAACAGTTTAAGGAGACTGGTTGCCAGATCACGGATTGGGTCACCTATGTCGTCAATAAATGAGGAAAACGTGGAGAGCTTTCGCCAGTGAGTCCGGGAGAATTCCGATCTCTCCGTTCGCAAGAGGGCATGTATTTTATCGGGGCGATATATAGCTATAAGGGGGGATGGGAGCGAACATACAGGGTAAAGTCTCTGATTGCTTTCAACCCGGCGAAGGCCAGGACGATCCTTGTCCCTGTTCAATCCAAGTTGACATGCAGTCCCCACGTGACACGTCTGGATAGCTACTTGGCACCCGCCAAGTAGTGAATCAATACATGCAGTGACATCCCGAGAAAGGTTGGGACAAGGCGAATAACCATGCCCGGAAAAACGAATTATTATGGCAAATTTAACAAGCCTCGGATATGGACCGGATACACGACAACGACCACGGAAACGAAAATGGCTAAACGATTTAAGAATTTTCTCATGGAACGTCCGCTCACTATACAGAGCTCGAGCTGCACGGCAGCTAGCCGATGCCCTGTCCGAATATAAGGCTGACATAACAGCATTACAAGAAATAAGATGGACGGGGAGTGGTGTTATTCAAATAAACGAGTATGACATTTATTACAGCTGTTATGCAAAACACCATGTGCTCGGGGTAGGCTTTCTAATCAGCTTTAATGCAATAAACGAAAGGCAGTGCGCTCTTCGCGTGCGAGGCAAGTTTAAGAACATAAGCCTCATAAACCTTCACGGACCTACAGAGGAGTCCCCTGACGACGAAAAAGAAGAATACAGCGAGAACGTCGAACGGGCCATCAATGCCTGCCCAACATACGATGTGAAAATCGTTCTTGGTGATTTCAATGCCAAAATAGGTCGGGAGCCGGCTTTCGGGCACTACACAGGTTTCCATAGTTTGCATGAGTACACTAATGACAATGGACTACGAGTCATCGAACTGGCAGCATCAAAATTTGGTCGTTGCAAGTACCAGGTTTCCGCGTAAAGATATCCACAAAGCCACCTGGGTATCACCTTATGGAGCCACTCGCAACCAAATCGACCACTTGTTGATAGATCGCCGCCACTCCTCGAGCCTGATGAGGTACGAACGTACCGAGGTGCCAACGTCGACTCGGATCACTATCTTGTTGGTACAGTTTTCCGAGCGCGGATTGCCTTACGGAGACGTGCATCCGCGGATCAGGTTCGAATCAACACGGCTGCCCTACGCAATCGGAATACCAGTAACACTGTTGGTCTTGCGCTAAGACTCGCCCTCGAAGAGCTCGACGGAGGGAGAATAAATCCCGGGGCCAGAATGCCGGGCGTAGAAGAGAAATGGACACGCCTTAAGAATACTGTCATTAGTACTGCCAACTCCATCTTAGACAGTAGTCGTAGAGAACGGAGCGACTGGTTTGATGATGAGTGCAAACTAGCGACTGAAAGTAAGAATGCTGCATACCGGGCAATGCAGCAGTCTGACAGGACGCGGGTACGCGAGGAGAAATACAAAGAGCTCAGAAGATCTGAAAAAAGACTTCACAGGCAAAAGAAAAGTGCCTGCGAAAAAAAAATAGTCTGTGAAATAGAGTAAAGTAGAGAGCGAGGTCTGCACCAGGCGCGGAAGTTCTACCAAATAATCCGCAGTATGAGGCGGTACAATCGTTATGGAAAATTTAACAAGCCTCACGACTTGCTAAATGAGGCCAAGACCGGTTCCCGGGTGTAGAGCCGATGATGATGATGATGACGCGGTACATACCACGCTGCACTTACTGCAAGGATAAAGAGGGTATTCTGATCACCGATCCTGAATGCATTCTGGAGCGAGTGGATGTGCGCTTCAATGAATTGCTAAGTGGTTAGCTCACAGAAGAATTGGAGGCTCCGCCAATGCAAGATCAAGACCAAATGGTGCCGCCACCAAGCATTGAGGAAACATTAAAAGCTATAAGACAGCTCAAATCAAATAAAGCCCCCGGAGCTGATGGCATACCAGCTGAGCTGATTAAACAAGGAGGGGCCGCGCTACATCACGCAATTCGTGAGATCCTGGTGCACATATGGGAGCAAGAGGAGATGCCGGAAGATCGGCGTCGTGGTATAATTTGCCCCGTACATAAGAAGGGAGATATCGCACTGTGCAGCAACTATTGGGGTATAACATTGCTGAGTACCGCCTATAAGATACCCTCCACTATCCTACAAGATGGGATAGCCCCATACGCTAAAGTTATCATTGGTGACTATCAGTGTGGCTTCATCCCATGTAAATCAGGGATTGATCAAATATTCACCCTTAGGTAGGCGTTGGAAAAATGTCCGGAATTTAAGATTCCATTATATCATTTATTTATAGACTTTAAGGCCGCCTACGACAGAATAGCCAAGGTGGAACTGTAGCGGTTCTACGAACCATACAACTCACTACAGGTTGAGGTATCCTTTCCGCCAAGGAATTTTACTCACCTTTATCAGCACACGTGCCCACAGACACGTGTCCCAATAG
Organism: Microdon myrmicae; assembly: GCA_963931805.1. NCBI lineage: Eukaryota > Metazoa > Arthropoda > Insecta > Diptera > Syrphidae > Microdon > Microdon myrmicae. Next base: position 61,506,930 of record OZ007500.1, on the reverse strand, counting down.
TCAGTAACCATACCTGAAACAAAAGGTTATACAACATGCAACGACGTTGAACCCGATATCAGAAAGCAAGGAACTAAACGTTCAAAAGCTCCAATATCGAGTTCAACGCACCCATACACTGTATTCAATCCAATTCCAAAAGGCAGGAAAGCATCGCATCTAAGCAAATGTGCCATGCAGGAAAGCGTCGCATGTAAATCACTCACCCATCCTAAGCATCAACGCGATGTTTCCCATGAAATACCATTGTCGGTAAATAAACCGAACAACGGATGCCTACTCTGGTAGCTAATAGCAAATAGCACCTAAATCCCTTGCATGACCCTAATGCAAAAGGCACACTTGTGCAAACAAGGCATATCGTTTCGCTGCCGACCAATGGTCATGCAATCACAAACATCTTAACGTAGATCGCTCGCTAGATGTTTATGGTTCGAAAATCCTAACAAAGAAACTATACCAATTCCACGGTTCCTTTTTTTACCCATCTGACACGCACAAGAACATTGTTAGCTTAAGCCAGATGGGTAACCTAAACAAATCCCACAAAAATAGCGGAGAATAAGCGGCGGCATCCGATCTTAAAACAAGAGGAACAAGATTCCGATAACCAACAGCTAATGGTGTTGATGATTATGAGGAAAGATTTCTCCTTCTCAGATACTATGGGAAATTCTTCTTTTGAGATGCAATGGGAAATTTATGCTGTTAACAGATACTATGGGAAAGTCTGTTAGCAGATATGATGGGAAGTTCTGTGCAGAGATGCGCTGGGAAGATTTCCCTTGCCGATGGGGAATTGGAATTTAGTCTAGAAAAGATAGTCGAACGGAGCGAATCCCTAATCGAGGAGGTCGACTTTGAGAAGCGGATTTTTGTACAGTGTTTTTAAGACGCGATCAGGTGAATTAAGTTTTGAGTTCTCTTGTGTTACAACCGCGCAAAAGATTCATATTTTTAGAATCGGATGTTGTTTCGAAAACCCATAGACCGTATGTATGAGTAACAATATTTTAGTGTCATAGTGACGAATTAAAAGGAATCCGACGGAACAAAACGTTTGTGGCGAGAAATACCTGCGCCGTTTTATTAAAGGCAGCCTAAGCTAAGTTAATCAATTGTACATCCTAAATAATAAGTGAATTAAAAGGTGGTGGAACGAACCAAATGTGTATTTAAAAACTAAATTGTAAAAATTACCTAACTATAAAATTAAACGAAAAATAAATAAGACAGAGTATTAAAGAAAAGCATTCCGTGATTTCATTTGACCCTGTTTCCGGTCCGTTGGTGTATTTGTCTTCTAGGGTAAGCAGTGTTCGGCGGAACACTCCAGTATTCTTCCGCAGTGACTTTGACCAACTAAAACCACCAAAGAACTATATAACGCCATGAGAGAGTTCGGCATTCCAAACAAATTGATACGACTTTGTAGGTTGACCATGACCAACGTAACTAGTCAAGTAAAAATTGCTGTCAAACCAATTAACATCTTTAATGGACTCCGACAAGAGGACGATCTGGCCTGCCCCTCTTCAACCTTGCGTTGGAGAAAGCAATATGTGACTCTGGCGTCAGAACTAAAGGGACTATTATCACCAAGTCCAGCCAGATACTTGCCTACGCAAGTAATCACTAATATTTAATAATAAGACCATAGTTAAGTGAATTTAAATACAAACAAGTACATTTCTTTAATTAATAATAAAAAAACATTATACAATACAATATACCAGTGCCTTTTATTGGATATTCGTCGAGCAACATCGTGGGGAAGAAAGTGAACTAGTGCCCATGATCGGCACAATACTTCTTCACCTCCACAAACTCACCCCATTAGCGAGTCGGCTCTGCACGAGCCGTTTATCGCTGAGTCCAATTACATCCGCCGACCACCACGGTCGTGCCGCTCCCGCTCCCCGGTGCACACGGGGACGCGAAAGTCAACCACGAGTCGCGTGAGTAACAGTTTTGATATACAAAGTCGTCGATTCATTACAGCGGACGTGTACGCGTGATTTCATTGTCTAATTAGATTAATTTACGACTTCAATCTGTAAAATTACGAATTATCCTTCACTATTTTAAAGATAATGACGAATATAACAAAATAAATGCATCAAAATACTTGGATACATCTAAACCAATAAAAGAACATTTACTTCAACAACATCACCAGTGTTTAATTTTCCGTGCTGCAGTGCCTGGCAGTTCCCAGATGTGTTTCCTTAATCGTTGTTCCCCTGGTGTTTTACTCAAAGTTGTGGGCAAACGGGACGGCGTTTCGTTCTTCAACTCGGCGAACAATTTCTTGGAGGAGGAAGATGAACGGAGTGTCCGTGTTTGGCACAATACTTCCTCCCCACAGGGTCCCTTTGATATTTTTTTTCTTCGTGGCCCTTTTTAACTGAGCCATCAGCGCACTGACTGAGTGAGATGCACATGGTTCTGTGTTGTTCCGTTTTTCTATGTCCAGCGGGTGTATGTCGTCATCTTCGAGTATTCCGAAGGTGTTGTTGTTATCATTTTTATTATTGTTTTTTTGGTCCACTAATGTATTTTCTTTTCTCTTTAGCTCGGGTGATTGCTTTTTGCCTGACCTTTCAAAGAGTTTTTTCTCTGACTGTTCAACTGTTCATTTATTGCTTGCAGAGCTTGTATATACATTTCCTTAGTGATGAGGAAATCCTCATCTCCACCGCCTTCAAGAGCCATGGCTTGGAGCACTTGTTCGCACACTTCACTGTCTCAATGTCTTTTTGTTCCCCTGTCTTGGATTTGTTCATTTCTCAATTCACAGTCAAGAACTAATAAAACAAATCCGCGCGGCACTTTCTACTGTTAACCGGCGCAATAAATTTTACTGGTCACACAGTCAAAAAAACCACTTTCTCGGCAAGCCGCACTCCACCTCGCCTAGCGCCGACTAAGACTGAGTTATCTTACACTCGCCTAAATGTCGCTTTAAATAACTACTGCATAAAAAGCAATATATTATTATTTTATTTTTCACGCTTGCGACCGAGGTGATATATTTTAGTGAAGTGATGTTTTTTTTTGCACTTTTATTTTAATTTTATTTTATGCGCTGTGTATTTTATGTCACTTTTATCCACTTGTTGGGATATTATTTTTTGAGAGATTTATTTTAGCTTAGCCGGAATCGGGGAGACGGGGTCTTTCTGCTCCGCTGGTTGTAGTATTCCAGAATACTACTGACACTGAATCTCATTACTTATGTAACACATCCTTAAAACTTTCTCCTTACATATCTAACATTCTCATTTAATACATATCATAAATAAACATACACAATATTCTATATCAAATCAGTTACAGTACATTTCATAACATGCCCCTTTTTCATAACATGCACCTTTTTTCATTTGAAACATGGCTCTTTGATTTTCGTTCAAAGTTTATTCAAAATTTAAAAGTCACAGAGAGTATGTAATACTTTGAGAAAATGGTTTTTGTTCAAATTATAATTTACAGTGAATTAGAACAAGAAGAGAGAAAATCGAATTGTAAAGTCAGTTTAAGTCAGAGTTGAGTTTTAAGTTTAAGTTGAGTAAGTTTGAGTTATAAGTTTACAGTTTAGGTCAGAGTTGAGTTGAGTTTAAGTTTTTGAGAGTTTAAGTTTTTGAGTTTTGAGAAATATTTGAGAGTTTGAGTTGAGTGGAGAAGAAGATACAAAAAAAAAATTAATTAAATAATATCGAAGAGACGGAATAGTTTTTCTTTGATAATTGATATCAATTGCAATAAATTTCCGCACAAACATATTTTCAAGCGGAGCGAATAAACATTGAAACGCGAATTGTTGAAAGAATATTAAATAAAGGAAAAATAAAAGGTCCACGCTCTTCCCTCAACCGAGGAAGCACGGCGCCGGATCATAACATGGTCTTCAACGGCATGATTGGTCCTTCCGCTTCAGTGCGTTGCGTGCCTTTGGTATCTTCGATGGCTCGCTTCCTTCGCCTGGATTCCTTGGTTGTAAGTGACTTGGGGTGGCCGTCTAGTAAGGCAGTGGTACTGTGGCGGCTCCGCCAAACCCCACGGCCCACTTACCTGAAAAACACCCCATATCCGCAACCCAACTCCCATTGTCCCCCGCCAATGCAATCGCATGGGCACCTGAAAATATTTCCTTTTCCAAGGACAACTAATGCATACAAGCATTACCCTAAAATTCCTAAAAAGAATTTTTTTTCTACAGGGGCATTCATACATGTATCGATGCGTATTTGCATAAGCGACCAAAAACCGAATTGCCAATTAGTGTAGATTTTCACACTAGCGTTCGACACTTCCGTCGCCATAGATACCATGTTCCATTGACACAGATGGTATATACAAACCGTCATTGTATAATCATCTAATCTGGCTTGCAATGACTTGCAACTATCGATACAGCTGCAAGCACTTTACCCAGAATTGCTTCTTTGTTTGAATCTCCAAACAAGCATCGACTTTGCGCATAGCCGCCAGATTGAATTCAAAGCATAAACAATGCAAATATAGAATCCGTTTCCCACAAACGAATTTCCCTGCATATACAAATGCAAGCAAGGGATTTGTTTCGTCCACCAACCCATTAGCACCTTTCCCAATGTCTATTCGTATATTTACACAAGGGCATCACTCATCTAAGACTTTTATGATGCCCTCGTCTCATCTTTTCTTTTACCATATTTCTTCGCTGTATCGTCGTCTATTTATTTAGACGCAATGCACTCCATAGACAACGATCTTTTCGATCCTTTTGTCTTTACCGCCTGTCTGCTTCGTTTACCCATTGCCCTCGAGCACGTGTAAACCACACAGGCCTGAACGATCGCACACATACCACCATGATCTTCATTACAAGATCTGGTTTCCTATTCCACCAAGAGAGACTTTACATTTCTCTGGTGGTAGATAAAAACGATATCCTTACCACGACACCACAAACTAACCTCATAAGCGAATCATCTCTGCACGAGATGATTATCGCTGAGTCCTTTTCCATCCTCCGACCGCCATGGTCGTTGCCGCCTTCCAATCTCCGGTGCGCACGGAGATGCGAAAATCACCGAGTCGCGTGTGTGTAATAATTTTGAAACAAAAAAGAACAATAAAATAAGTAAAAATCATGTGCCTCATAGACATAACTCGCATTTCCCGCGTACAGTGCAGTGTTTGCAACCGCCATTTCGAATATTATATTTCCTGCAGTCTTCGAAGATTGTGTTTTTATTGACTTCAAATTGTAACTTTCACGCAGTGCTACCGTAAAATAAATTAAAATAAACGAAAAAAAGCCGGTGTTTTATATTTTCACTTGGTGTGATGGCATGTTCTGTGACAATTGTTCGACGCTGGTGTTTCCTTTCTTGCTGCAGTGAATCACCAAGAGTTTGGCGGAACCTTGTTGAACAGTGGAGTGAATGCTGGAGGAAGAAGGGAACCAAGTGCCCATGTCCGGCACAATACTTCTTCCCCACAGTACCCATTACCATGGCTCGGATCCTCTGGATTTCGACCCATAAACTCGGCCTCCTGGAAACTTGCTGATCGTTTGACCATAGGTTCGGCCTCCTGGAAACTTACTGATCGTTTGACAATAGGTTCGGCCTCCCGGAAACTTACTGATCGCGAAATAAAATGTGCCGCCCTTTTATACTCTGGGTCATCAAGATTTGTCAAATTTTATTTAACAACAAGAAGCACAAACAAGATTTTGTGTGCTTCAATTGGAATAGGATTCCGGGAAGTTGTTGGGAATTTATTTGAGTAAATTCCCGGAAGGAGAAATCATGAAATGCATTTAGAGTTAAGCATTTCATGATGATAGGATTGTTAGGAATTGAATCAATGTACGACAAATGGACTTTGGTTTAATTTTGTCCTGCATCTGATTCAATTGGGGAACATGATTTGGATTATGGGTAAGGGTAAATTAATTAGAAATTGAATCAATGTGCGAGAAATTAACTTTTGGTTCAACCTGCCGCTCAATGATTCACTATGGGAATGAGGTTAGGATTATAGGAAATATTGGGGATTTGGATGGGAGTAGTGATTTAGGGTTATGGGTTTTTGTCTCAGTTAGGTGCCGGCCTGACACAGGTTCACCAAGACTTCCCTAGTCCGTCAGTGTTTCGCCGAATGGTGGGGTCAAGTTGTGTTAATAATGAAAACGCCAGCGGTTCATCTCCATCTTATGTATTTCTTCATTTATTTTAATATCAAATATAATATAACTAAATTAAAAACAATTACAAAATAAAATGGCTCCGCCGTTCAAAAGGCTTCACAATGTAGATTCAATTAAACACTGAATTTCTTTACAAAAACTGATTTAAAATAGCTTCAATTATTTTGAATGCACTGGGTCTGTGGTTATATAAACGATTTAAAATAACAACAGTTTCACAATTGAAGAGCGATGAAGCACTGCGTTCATTTACAAAAGCTGATTTAAAATAGCTTCGATTATTTTGCTGGACGCTCGTCCATCAACGGTTGTTAGGTTCAGATTCTGGATTTATTTAACGTGGAGGCCCGACTTGCCTCCACGAAATCCGTATCGCGATTGAGTATATCAACCGAAGCGACAGAATACCAACAATTCCATCCATCGCTTCGGTGACCATATAAGGGATGATCTTCCTCGCATTGGTCCAGCAAAAAAAGGGGTGTAACACACACACGATGATCGTCTCTGCAGCTCCTGGCGTGTGTGTGTCCACAAGCTTGGGGACCGTGGATCGATCAAATCAAGGGGAACATTAGCTGGCATGGTTGCAGCTGGTGCGACTATCTTGACATAGAGGTTTAGGTGGTTACACGATCAGCGACTGCGTAAAGCATTTATGCTGATCGTGCACAAATTGTGGCGGCATCTCCACGTAGTCGAATTCTCGATGGTAATTTTCCATTTATGAGAACTCGAATTCCTTGGGCGGTCAGCCGTATGCCTTAATGTATTTGTCGGTGCGATGACCGACCGATGTGGGCATGTATGCAAAAGGAAAAGATGAAACATCTCCTGCACGCGTGCAGCTGACGCGTAAGGGTATATGTGGCGGCTCTTGCGAACGCCACTACTTACCTGCTTACCTACCACCAGGTAACCCCCTTTTTTATAAGCGTTCGGCTCCGATAAATCGTGTACTTACCTGCATTAGCATTTCTAACAACCACAATGTCTGCTGATACGAAAAGTGTATCAGCAATAACAGGCATTCCCCAAAATAGAAATACTTAAAATATCTAAAAGCACGACATGAAGACAAGCGCAACGTAGTTGCAAGAAGCATGAAACTTTATGTCGCAAGCAAACATGGGACACCTGCACATCGATCTGGTAAAAACAACAACCAACGATTTGATATAGCAGAATAACCATCCAACACATTATGCGGTTGCGCAAGCCTGCGACTAATTCCCAGAATTATCAAGCAAGCGCGCAAGAAACGAAACCCGCAACGCATGCCCTTAAAAGGACACATCTCTAATTGAATACAATACAAGAGATACGAGGGTTGCCTTTTATATTTCGGGATTAGAGAACGAAAACAAATATTGATCATCGAAAATCACTTTATTGTTTTTCAAAATATTCCCCATGAAGATCTATACACTTTTGCATGCGTTTGAACCAATTGTCGAAGCACTTTTGCCACTCTGATTGAGGTATCTCCAACACATGCATTCTGAATGCAGCAAGCGCTTCTTCAGGTGTCGAAAAACGTTGACCTCTCAGTTTGTTTTTTACGTACGGGAATAAAAAGAAGTCATTCGGTGCCAAGTCAGGACTATACGGCGGATGACCCATCAAATCGATGTTTTGGGTGCTCAAAAATGCAGTTGCCGCAGCCGATGTGTGAGAGCTCGCATTGTCGTGGTGAAGAGTGATCCGTCTTCGGCGGTTGGCTTTCCTGATTTTTTGGAAGACAACTGGCAAACAAATGGTTGTGTACCACTCAGAATTGACTGTTCTGCGTTGTTCTAGTGGTACGGTTGCGACATGTCCAGTTTTTCCGAAAAAACAGGCGACCATTTGCTTGGAAGTGCTTCGTGCGCGAACAACTTTTGTTGGATTTGGCTCATCTTGAAACACCAAGACAGTCGACTGCTGTTTACTTTCGGGCTCATACGCGTAAATCCACGATTCATCACCTGTCACGATGTCATAGACGTGTTTCGAAGCACCGCGACCGTATTTTTTGAGCATTTCTTTCGACCAATTGACACGAGCCTTTTTTTGGGCGATTGACAAATTGTGTGGCATCCAACGCGAACAAATTTTTTTGAAAGTCAAATGTTTATGCAATATTGAATGTATGCTGGTCCCACTAACGCCAAAGGTTGTCTCAATCTCACGATAGGTCACATGACGATCTTCCAATATCAGTTCGCGCACAGCATCAATGGTTTTCGGAACAACAACTGATTTTGGACGACCTTCACGAAATTCATCTTGGAGTGAACTACGACCACGATTGAATTCACCATACCATCGATAAACACTGGTCCTTGATGGAGCTTCATCGCTAAAAATTGAATTAAGTTCATCCATGCACTGTTTCTGAGTTAATCCACGCCGAAAGTTGTAAAAAATAATCGCACGAACATGTTGACGATTTAATTCCATTTTTGGGCCGAGATGAATCTTTTAAGTTACTGTAAACAACACACATAGCGCTCGTATGTCAAAACGTTCTGAGTGCGTATAACCTCAAAAATGTCCAACTTTACGACAGAGCTGTCAATTGCCGGATTGCAACACTAGGGTTGCCAAATCCCGAAACATAAGAGGCAACCCTCGTATAACGTATGCCAGCGTAAAGATACATCAAGTCGCACGTATGGGTCTCCCGGGCGACCTCTGATATTAAATAAATATCTACGAAAAAGCCACACACCTAGTGCCCACGACTGTTAACATGATATATAGATGGACACCACCAGGGGTACGGTGCACCCACGAACATGAATGCCGGCTCCTGGGGTGACTTACACGGACCAGGGCAAATGCATGATCGTTTCCTTGGCTGTGGGAGAGTACATCACGAAGAGTAGACCTCCGTATGAGTTAGTTCGCGGAGAAATGGCTGCGCCTGTGTTGGTGGCAAATAAACCAACCCCTAAGTGCTGCAGCACAGACGGAAGATATATACCTAGCCAACAGAAAAAGTAAAAAAACGGAAGAACAAGCGAATAACGCGTAGTGCAAAGGGTCTAGTATAAATGAATACGCGCTACAACTCGCCATTTATCCCCGGCTCGCTAAAAGAACAATCGGTTCACGCGTAGTGCAAAACGTCTAGTATAAACGAATACGCGCTACAACTCGCCAATTAGCACCACTCGCTAAACGGACAAACGAAGCCACGGGTGTGCAGGAAATCAGGCGAACGCGTATCTAATCATCAAAGGAAACAAATCGACGTGATTAGTGGCAACCAATTAACTACCTTTTCGTGCGCCAATATCGAGCTACATTGTCGTGTCGACAATATAAAGAATAGTGTAACATTTAAATACTTCTTTTGTAATAATATAAAGATTAGTGTAACAATTTAAATACTTCTTTTGTAATAATATAAAAATTAGTGTAACAATTTAAATACTTCTTGTGTAACAATAAATAGTAAGATACATTGTCGTATCGACAATATAAAGAATAGTGTAACATTTTAAATACTTCTTTTGTGTAACAATATAAAGATTAGTGTAACATTTAAATACTTCTTTTGTAACAATATAAAGATTAGTGTAACATTTAAATACTTCTTTTGTAACAATATAAAGATTAGTGTAACAACTTAAATACTTCTTTTGTAACAATAAATAGTAAGATACATTGTCGTGTCGACAATAGAAAGATTAGTGTAACAATTTAAGTACTCTATTTGTAACAACGTAAATATTAAGATACATTGCTGTTTGGGCAATAAAAATATTCCTTTTTTTTGTAACTAAATAAAAGGTCGTTATGTGGTAATGTTAGGGTACCTTAGATTTAACAAAATAAATATTTTCTTTGATACTTTAGTCTTAAAGTTCATTTTCGCCACCAAGAGGAGTCAAATTGTTTCTCATCCATCTAAGACATCGGTGCACGATCTACGGACGGACGCGGTGCAGTGTGGGGACGTCTTGAGGAACCCGTGTCGGACCGACACACTGTCAAGACCAAATATACAAAAATACCCCATATATATCTCCTTGATGTGGTTCGGGCAATGTTGGTTGCTTGATGACGCAACAAAATTGCTTATGAAGGAACATGTCTGTTTGGTGCTGATGGATTTTGCATCAGCGAATATTATGAATTTACAGCGTTTCAAGTCTTTATAGTACAACTATGTAAAGGTAAGTACATGTTTTTATGTGTTTTTGTATGCCCTAGGGGGAAGTTAGGTGTTTTACCTGGAAAAAGCGAGCGGTAGCGTTATTGGAACTGCCACAGGATCACTACACACTTTTATCTTTTTTCGTATTTGTTTTATTTGTATGTTCTTTCTACAAGAAGGCTATTGAGGAATAATCGGCTCGCAATAGCATAAGAAGTTTTAGCCCTAGAGAGAGCCATTAATATGTGTTTAGCAAAATTTAGAAACTGGTCGAGCCAGATGCCCAGATATCTTACTACGTCTCTCACTGCCAAAGGCAAATCGTTTTGTCCAGTAATGGAATACTTTTTCTAATTTTTTTTTTGTATCAGCCAACGCGGTGCTAAGGGGAGTCGTGATAGGATAGTTTAAGTTTTTTGGAAGTTAATTTGTAGCATCCACTTATTACAGTGATTTTTATTTCTGTTGAGATCATCTTGTAAAAGTCTGTTCATTATCTCAAATTTTCTATGCGTTCTGTACACAATTATGTCATCACCACACGCAATATCATGATTAAGAGAATCCATTGGATCACTAGTGTTAATGTTAAATGGAATTGTTGAATTCTAATATTTTCATACCGTGGGTTCGAATCACGTTCTGAACTGTCTCAATATGAAAGACTTTTCAGTGTGTCACGCGTCAAACTCGTTACCAACTTAGCCCTTGTTCAATACTGTATTCTATATGTATAATAACAAAATCCATACTTGCATCATTTTATGTGCTATAAAATAATGACGTCCCCCAAGCCAAACCCAGTGCATCAGATTGCGTCCTAATATGGGTTAAATTCAAAATCTCCATTATCTATTTGGGAAGTTTCTGTGCCAACGAGAGAAAACCAGAGTTCTTCATCCAATTCAATCAAGAGTAAATATCCTGTTTGAATACTCCACAAATTTCCCCATGAGTTAAGATAACCAATGACACTAGGAAATGGGAGGACGAAAACATCCTCAGTGCCATGTGCAGAGTGTTCACATAAAGGCCAATGCAACCACACACATAGCCATATGGACTTTATTTGTTTCCGGTTGCAATCGGATCTTGGCATTGGTAAATGTCCTTTCCTACAAGGGAATACGAATATGCAAGTAGCGTAGGCACTGTGTGTGATGTGGGTAATGCTCGCAAACAACTCGGTAAGTGCCGCTGATGCTCCTCGAAAAACTAGAGCTGGTATTGCGAAACTAAATTCCGTACCATGATTGACCGTCGAAAACTGTCTTTTGTTGGACCCGTTGACGTTGCTGTTACCGTTGTCCCATTGGGAATCGGTTCATTGAAAATTGAGTTAAGTTACGGAATGTTAAGAGGTTTGACTCCCTGGGTAGAGAAAGGATTCCCATTCGAATTCCCCACTTCTTCGCGATGGTATGTTCAAAAACATTACTATTTCCTATACGTACAGACATATGTGCAGTCTGATACTCGTACGTTCGTTGATTCGTGCATCGGACTTCGTAGTATTCGAATTGGATTTAGAAGTGACGCGCAATCCGGGGTATGCTGACAAATCGTTTCTTCTATTTGATAATGGTTCTTGTTCTAGTCATGCCCCGGTTCCAAATAAGGTCATTCGCCGGTGAACGTGGTACGAACATATCTGCAAAACGGTGTTTTCCTTCCTGTAATATTACTTAGACTCGAGTGTAATTTTGACTTAAATCAACGCAGCTGCACGATATTACAAATGGGGTGAATATGCGATAGGAGCTGTATGCGATAGGAGCTGTTTGTCACATATTTCACATTTGCAAGACACGTACGGGTCGATGTTAATGCAGATGGAAGGAAGATACGTTGCCAACGGATGTCATTTTAAATTGAAACCTGGTCAAATCAGTCAGATGGAAAAATAAAACGCCAGAGTCTTAAATGTAATAGCACATAATACATAACCAATGCCATTGAGTTTGAAGATCTGGCACCAGAATCAATCATCCCTAGAAAAGTGCTGTGTTTATCAGCAAACGACGATGGACTGCTTTAGTAGTATTCCATTTGGTTACACATGGGAATCATTTAGGGCCACTTCGAGAATAGACAAAATAAAAACAAGACCGTGCCTTTACAAAACCCTGACATTACAAAATCGCCAGATGCCACATCTTGAAAATATACTTCCTCTGAGTTGGTGAGGAAGTTGTGTCATGCGTTTGATTGTGACTATGTAGGTTCAACTGACGATACTTTGATATTGTGGCGGTTCGACACGATTACTGTGTAAAAAGTTGGATTCGATCCCCCATTCCGATGCACACGACGACCGTTCCGGTTAGTGGTTGGAATAAGACTCAAAGATTCGACCCTCGTTTGGGGTGAGTTTGGTGGTGTGGTGGTAGATATCCTCTCCACTAAGGATATGTTTTACTTACCACCAGAGAAACGTAAAGTCTCTCTTGGTGGAATAGAAAACCAGATCTCGTAATGGAGCTGGTATGTTTGTGATCGTTTAGATCTGTGTTATTAACTCATGCGCGAAGGCAATGGAAAAACAAAGCAGACAGGCGGCAAGGACAAAGGAATCGGGAAGATCGTGGTTTATGATGTGCATGGCGGCTAAATAAATAGACGACGATGCATCGAAGAAATGGTGTTAAAGCAAAAGATGGGACGAGGGCATCATAAAAGTCTTAGATGAGTGATGCCCTTGTGGAAATAGCCGAATAGACATTGGGAAAATGGTAATGGGTTGCGGTACTTTATACAATTAAAATTGTATATCGTATCTTGGGTCGGTGGCCGAGACGAATCCGTTGCTTGCATTTGTATATGCGGGGTAATTCGTTGTAAGAAACGGATTCTATATTTGCATTGTTTATGCTTTGAATTCAATCCGGCGGCTATGCGCGAAGTCGATGATTGTTTGGAGATTCAAACGACGGAGCATTTCGGGATAAAGTGCTGGCAGTTGTATCAATAGCAGGTTATTGCTAAGCAATTGCTATGCCAATTGTATATGGCATCTATTTGACTCAAGTGTCAAACTCTAGTGTGAGTGTTTACACTAAACGAGAATTCGGTTCTTGGCCGTTAATGCAGAGATGCATTGCTGCCTGCATGAATGCCCTTGTGGGAGAAATTCTTTACAGGAATTCCTAGGTAATGCGTATGTATGATTGGGATCTGTGATAAATTTGGATAGAATTCTTATGGGGAATTTTGGATTCGAATGAATCGATGAAGGTAAGAATTCTCTTCCAAAAGCTTTTAAATAAATAAATTTGATCAGCTTGATGCGTGAAGCATTTATAGGTGCTAATGCGATTGCATTAGTAGGGAATTATGAAAGTTGGGTAGCAGTTATGGGGGTTCTTCGGGTAAGTAACAGTGGGGTTTGGCGGAACCGCCAAAAGCTCATGAATCGGCGCCAAAAAGCTAACGAGCCGTTACAAGAATATGCAACGGAGATAGAACGGCTCGCGCATTTGGCCAATGCAGACGCACCAGCAGAAGTAATTGAATTACTCAAAATTCAAGCATTTATGAATGGAATACGAGATGCGGATACCAAACGCGCAGTCTACTCCACGCCAAAGAAGACGTTTGCCGAAACAGTGTCATTTGCACTTACGCAGGAAACAGCAAGCCTTCTGAGCAAACAGACGTACATAGTTCATCGGCTGGAAGTCGAGCCAAGAGAATCTCTGGAGGAAACCATGAGGGAATTCATCCAGGTTATTTCTCAAATGATGCCAACCCCGCGCAAGGAAATAATGCCAGCGTCACACAAAGGCTCTGAAGCAAAGTGTTACAGCTGCGGTAAAACAGGACACTTCGCGCGGAATTGTAATGCGTCTCGTAGGAAAATGAAAATACGCCGAAAAGCAGCGCTGGGAGTGGAAATGCCTCTGGAGAACGGCAATCGTTAAACTAAAACGGACCAGCTCAAAGGGGTGTGACATCGTAAAAACAATAATTTAACCGTAAAAACAATAATTTAACCGTAAATGGGACTGTAAATGGACGATCGCTGGTATTGACTCTGGACACGGGCGCAACACATTTCATCATTAGATCAGACCTGGCAGGAGATAACGTTGAGCCGCTGAGTGGTTGCAAACTACGAACAGCTACAGGAGAGGAAGCTGTGATTTCTGGAAAACTGGAAAAGATATAAGAGAGCTAAAAATGACTGCAATGCGTCTACTCAATGCGTCAATTTCTTGCATAACCATAGCGGGAGACAAAAAATACTACACTCTTCCACAGGTAGTAGAAACTTCTGGGCATTCGTGAAGAACATCCAAAACTCTGTCTCCTCATCCATTCCTTCGCTAATAGTCGAGGACAGACCAGTCAGCAGTACAATAGATAAAGCGAATCTACTTGGTGCACATTTTGCAGCCAACTCAATGCTGCCTGATACCACATCAGTTCCGCCTCAACTTGAGCATAAGCAGCATACCATTAGCCAGATTCACTCCCAAACGCCTACTGTTGCCCGCGGACTCAATGAGCTAAACGGAACTAAGTCCAATGGTCCTGATTGCATTCCCCCAATTCTCTTGAATAAATGTTCCTCTTCACTCGCCAAACTTTCATTTGTCTCATTATACTGGCCATTTGCCAAATAGATGGAAGTCAGCGAACATTCAGCCAATTCTCAAAAAGGGCGATGTCTTCTTATCGACCCATAGCACTAACTTCTATTCTCTCGAAGGTTATGGAATCACTGATTACCCGTCAAATTTCGAAATATCTGGAATCAAATGACCTCCTCAATGACCGCCAATATGGCTTTCGTAGCATCAGGTCGACAGGAGATTTGATAGCATACCATACCGAAAAAAGGAGCCATTCCATCCACTACTTCGGAGAAAGCAAGGTTATTGCAGTGGATCTTTCGAAGGCCTTCTACAGAGATTGCCATCCAGCTCTTTTATCAAAATTACATTCATATGTGACAATTCCCTGTTCCGATGGATAAGAGACTACCTTTCTGGGCGTTCAATGCAAGTGCTTGTTGATGGTGTCAAACCTGCCTCCCAACAAATTAATGCAGGTGTTCCCCAAGGCTCCGCACCCTCACCCACTCTCTTCCTTATCTTTATAAATGATCTCTTGTCCATTACCCACAACCCAATTGCCTCGCCAAACTCTTCGAACGCCAATATCAATCAGTAGATTCTGCTTAATACACTAAATTCCGACCTCAACAAGATATATCAATGGGGATTATATAACCGAGTAGAGTTCAATGCCTTAAAAACTCAGTGCAGTCTCTTGTCGTCAAAGGGGAACCCCAAAGTAAATGTAATGTCGATGACTGGCGGTTCCATCGACGAAACCAAGGAACTATAAATCCTCGTCACTCGAATTACTTCGACTCTTAATTGAAGCGACCACATTTTTGAAGCTGCGAAAAGTGTGGCCAAATGCATGGGGTAACTTAAGAGATGCAAAACATACTTCACTCCACCCAACCTGGCCACTATTTACAAGGCGTATATTCGTCCCAAAATGGAGTTCAACTCCCATATTTGGTCAAGCGCATCCAAAACTGCACTACACGTGCTCGACAGGATGCAAAAACGAGCAGTGAAACTTATTGGGGACTCAGCCGTAAGTCGATCAATTCCGTCGTTAGAACACAGGCGCAACGTGTCGCGCAAACAGGCAAAGACCACATCCCCAAACCTACCAAGAATCTATTCCCCAAGCTGTAATAAATGCATATTCAAATTTACAACGGAATACTACCCCCAACTGCACCAAATCGCATACATTTTTCCAAAAAACCGGTTCGGTTAATTGCTTATCTAAATCATATCCCTTGCTTGTAACCAAGCGATTCTAATTTCCCCCGAAAATCACTCTGGCTCACTTCCTGCTTAAACTATTTTCTCGCTTGTAACCAAGCAACACTCAGTTCCCTGAAAATCATTTCGGCTCCCATCCTACCCAATACCAATTCTCCTTACCGGCAAATCACCAGCACGATGCGTTGCATTTCCGCGAAACAACCATCGCAATGACCAAGACCCATACTCCTTTTTCTAACCGACAACTCATGCCCATACTTGGTCGTATTTCCAAACCAATTTCCTCGTATAAATAGTGCCAGAGGAATTTAACTCAGCCTGTACGGCAATGATTCTCTGGAACTAAATTCCCTATGCACATATAGCAACCCTTTTCGAGTTCCCAATAAGCGGCAGTGAGCTTATTTCGCTATGACTCAACCGCCACGACACGTCGAATGATTTTCTACCTTTCACAGTCAGTCGAGCTACAGTCACCATCGAGCGCACATGGCACTTCAACCCAAAGGCAGTCGCGTTCTTACCCTACGAGAGTGTACAGCGGGGAGTAGAGTGTCAACCATGAGTCGCGATTCGCACAGTCGGTACGAGCGGGTGGACAGCAGTCTGAGCCGCGTGTCTTGTGAGTCGGGCGATTAACCCATCGGGGGCAATTAAGTATGAAAGCGTCAACCAAAATTATAACTTAGGCGGGATACTAACAAAGTAATGTCGAATAATACACAACGTTTCGCTGTGATTAATAACGACAAGCGAGTGACAGATGATATCAGCGCCGGCTAGCAAGTGTCTGCCGAACTAGGATTTAATCTGATAAACCAGAATTGTAAATAAACTCCTTTTAATACTTTATATGCAACAATAAATTTGTGACCAGTGAGATATCACTGGAGAACAAACTGCTTTTTCTTTCAACAATTTGTGTTCATTCTTTCCCCTCTTTTCGATAGTTTAATTGGGACTTGGACGAATAAACATACTATTTTGAAGACAGTAGATCATGTCAAGTTAACAAAGGTTATTATAATTTGTCTTATAACGATAAGGACCAATGAAAGTGAATAAAGTTGTCTTTCAATCCAATTGTGACGTTCGGCGGTCGACTGCATCCCCACGTGAATCGGTGGAATATTAGTAAACACGTTCCCGTGCTGGCACAACTACCTAATATCACCCGCAATATTAATTGCGCACCGAAATTTAGTTACCTCGTGTATTCGGAGGGTCTACGAGACTTCGGTCGACCGGTTTCTTGCTCGATGTGCTGCGCTACTCGGATTGCCTCCTCGTCGGGGTTCTCTGTGACGACTGTAGTTACTTTCTCTCGGGGATGATTCCATTCACCCCCTAGTTTTCGTTTTTCCTTTTCGTTTTTCGTGTGTGGTGACTTTCTCTCAATCGGGGATCTTTTCACCAGTACAAATCGTGCTCACACATACAGACGCGGAGATTATTGTCTGGATGGTGTAGATCACTCTGTCAGGATTTCACACCTCTACTGCATCGGTTATGCACACAATCGAATGTGTGATTTACATTAGACGATCGTGGGATAATGTGATTTTCGTTGTTTACATAGCCCCATGGGAACAACGTTTGGTTTATTCCTGATGCATCGCATTGGTCTTTGTTTAGACGAAGTGCTTTTCCAGCAATTAGCTTATCGCCGGAGATGCGATGTCTGCCGAAATCTGGCGCAGCTGAGCCAACCGTTTGTGTATATCCATTTAATGGATTGGTACACAATTCCTACGCTGAGTCATGTCCTTCGATCGCCGTGCAGGCGTAGGGCAGTTGGTCGGGCTTGTGACTTGTTGTTGACTCCCAGATGCATGTTACCTTTCGTTTCAGGTGGAAAGGAAGACTTTTGAGGACACGTATCTGTGGGCACGTGTAATTTGGATATAGGTCAGTATGTTCCTTGGTGGAACGACGATATCTCAACCTATAGTGGATTGTGTGGTTCGTAGAACCGCCACAGTCCCATAAGGCCAAAAGTTATCCGCGGTTTATAAAATTATCGTTTCGAAAAAGCGACCAGATCTCGTTAATGGTTGGAAACTGCATCTCGATAACGTGCGGCCGCATTTGGCGCACGTTGTCAATAAATTTTTAATAAAAAAAAAAACATTCAAGCTGTACCACATCTGCTTTAAACCCCAGATCGAGCTTCGAATGATTTTCTATATCCCTGCCTCAGGGGGAACAACACGCCAAATTATAACAGCTTATCTTGGCGAAATATATAGTCAGAATCACTGTTTCTTTTTTGTTTTTTTGTTTTTTTTTTGTTTTCGGTAGGAAGGTGGAAAGCTTTGAAAGATACCTCTGGACCGATCCAGAGGCATACTGGATTTTTACCGACTAAAACCATCTCCCGCCAGGCACATATTACCGTTGATCCCCATGGAACTTTCTTTTAGATATTCCATCGCCGGGCGGGAGGGAGTTTACCTGTTACTCCGCTCGTCATGTCGCAACTGCTGCATCATGTCACATAGAATGTCATTTGCTATGGACCATGCCTGTTTGGAACTCAGCATGTATTCTATTACTCCTGCCGGAGTAACTCTCCGTCTCATATGTCTCTCCAAAATCGTTCGTGCGGTCTCGAATTTCACACACTCTGTTAGTACGTGTTCCGCATTCTCTATTTTGCGAATCACTTTTTTTGCTTATGAGCCGATCCAGACACATGCCGGATTTTTGCCGACTAAGACCACCTCCCGCCAGGCGCATATTCCCGTTGACCCCCGCGGAACTTTCTTTTAGATATTCCATAGCATACTTCACTCCACCCAACCTGGCCGCTATTTACAAGCCGTATATTCGTCCCAAAATTGAGTTCAACTTCCATAGTTGGTCAGGCGCATCCAAAACTGCACTACACGTGCTCGATAGGATGCAAAAACGAGCAGTGAAACTTATTGGGGACTCAGCCGTAAGTCGATCAATTCCGTCGTTAGAACACAGGCGCAACGTATCGCGCAAACAGGCAAAGAGCACATCCCCAAACCTACCAAGAATCTATTCCCCAAGCTGTAATAAATGCATATTCAAATTTACAACGGAATACTAATCAATCAATCAAAAATGCGTAGCCCAAGAAACGGAGACCAAAACCTTCCCGGCCAAGCGTTGGTGTTTTGCCCGCTTTGGCCCGCTTTCGTGGCTGTACAGCCACTCTGCAGACTGCATATTGGACTCAGTTATATGGTAATGGACCCAAGTTTCATCCACCGTCACAAAAGGTCGAAAAAAGTCCGCTCGGTTACGCTGCAACATTGCCAAACCGGCCCTTGAATCATAAACGCACTGCTGTGTTTGGTCGACGGTAGGTACGTGCAGCACCCATTGCACCGATAGCTTTTTCCTCTCCAAAAGTTCGTGCAAAGTGTATTCCTCCTTCTTTGGAGATGCCAACGGCCTCCTCTAACTCGCACAACATCACTTTACGATCACTCACCACGATTCGATGCACTTGCTTTACAATTTCCGCATTCGTTGCCTTTTTGCCCTTCCAGAGCAAGGTGCGTCTTCGATACGACCCATTTTAAATTCAGTTAACAATCTATAAACTGTTGTTCTCGAATGATCAGATGTGGGATAACATTTCCGCAACCATTGCAATGAATGGTCAGAAGTTTTTCGCATCAAAAAGCAATCTTTGACCAAGATGCGATATTCTTGTTTTCTCATTTTTTTTACGAAGGCGAAATGAGCGTCACTCAAACGAGTGTAGCTTGTATATGAATAGACAAAATGTCACGATACTTCATATTTAAACTAGTGACAGATGAGTCTTACGAAATGGGTCATGTTCAGTTTCCGGTGGCGCTACCTTTACAATATTTCGGGACTCGTCAACCCTATATGGTAAATCGGACCCCACGTTACGTTAGTAATTCGACCCCCACGGTTAGAAACCAAACACGATGTATTGGACCATGGCGAAGTGTATACGAAGACGTTTCAACTCGCTACTTGAGCTGTCTAATTCGTACATGAATGCTTTGATATACGGTACTGGTGAATTTTTTCGATTCTTGTGTATGCATCTACGCCACGTAACGTGACACGTTAACTTCAAAAAAATAAAAGTGAACAATATTAGACATTTCGACGCCATTTCCAAACGCATTCTATACGTCTAGCGTAAACTGACTTTCCAATACATTAATTATGTGTGAAATGAGATAATGGTCGCAATGCTAATAACCTTGCCCGGAAAGACAAATTTATATGGACAAAAATAAAAAGTCTCGGATATGGACCAGATACCGGTGGAGAGACTTGCTAAATAAGGCCAAGAGCGGATCCCGGTTGTAATGCCGATGATGATGATGATGATGAAATGAGATAAGGTACATCCAACTCCACCATCACCTTTCTAAACTCCTGCAAGTTCATAAACAAATTCCTCGAATTATTAATTTCCATGTCATTGGTCAAATAAACAAAGGTCATGATTTGCCATTTTTATGACATGTAGACTGGATGCATCAAGTGTGCTAGAAAACAAAGTACTGAGTTGCCTTGGAGTCCTGCCCAAGAGCCCTCTTATGTCATTATGCAAACCCGCTCATAGATTTGATCTGGCAGGCACTCGAGTGTTTTCGCTATTCGAGTACGTTCCTTTGTCATTAGTTAATTAATATTAATGTTGGCGCAACTGCTCCCCGCAGATGACGTTTTGTGGTCTTCATTTGGAGTATCTTAAATCCCTGAGCCAAGTCCTTGCCAGGCAAATGAATACAGCGTCAAGTATTATACGAACGAGTCAGTTAAAGTAATTAAACATCAGTCGATATGGCAGTCTGCGCAGTCTGATACCCCAGGGGGCTATTTCCTATCTATTGCTGCACTACGAGTGCAATAATGAAATTCCCCAGTCAGAGGAACTTAATTGCATTTCGAGGATTCATAATTTAATTTCAAACAAAGACCGCGATTTATGTCAACACAACTTTAATCGTCATTTTTCGCGTTGAGTAATTTGTGTACCACAAACAATGAGATTGAAATTCGAAAAAAATATTCAAATTCAAATTCAAATCCAAATTCACTAAGACACAAATGAAGCCGACAAGAGTACAGTACAACAGGAAACAAGGAGAAAGTGCACCATCAACCATTTCAGCGTCATTCACTGACATTCATCGTTTCATGGCTCCAGGCATTCAAGTTTAATTTGCTCGCACATTTAGGTGGACGCCTGGTTCACGTAAGGACATATGTTCCAATGGCCAATACAATACGAGTACAATGCGAAGTTTGTAAATATTTGAATTAATTTTCACTGTGATTGCGGTTGGGGTCGGAGGCGGGGTCATTGCAACAGCACAGTTATGTCCGTAACCAATTTTAAATCGTGAACTCTGATACCAACATGGATACAAAGGCCAAAGGAAACTGGCGCTACTCAGTTGTACGTTACTTCCAGCATTTTGATTTGCAGGATTTGATTAATTCGGTGCACTCCTCACTAAGAGCAGACTTTGTCCAATCTAATTGGCTTGGTGAAATTAAAAAGGTGCACGTCTGAATTTGGCGGTCGGTTGAGGTCCTGCGTTGGCTGACTGCGGAACATCGAATAGTTTAATTGGATTTTGGTACTGTGCAATAGCGGCAGCCCTTCCCTGGGGCTTTAAAGAGCGATGAGTGTTTTAGATTGGTGCAGCGAAAAACATTGAAGGGTTTTTATTGTCTCAAAAGTAATTCGATTGAAATAATCTGTTAGCTACGAGTATAATCAAAGATCGCAAGCAAGATGTGACTTTTGATGCTTTATTTAATATCGGTGGTATGGTGTTACTGTAGCGTAGTTCAGTTGACCCTTTCTCACCTAATTGGTCTATAGCTCAACTGATCAGAATGTGGGGATTCTCTAACCTTACGCAAGAACCACCCACAATTCCATCCCAACTCCCTTTGCAAACCTGCAAACATTTCCTTCTTCAAGGACATTTAATGCATTTAGTGCATTACCGAAAATTCCCTGCAAAGAATTCTTACCATTCATGCATCCAATGCATTTTCTAAATTCCCTGAAAAGAATTCTTTACATGCACATGCATCATTAAAGCAGAAAACCTTATCGGCGCCCCGGTTTGCAAAGCATTCTACTGCACACGTGCACACCACATTTTCCTGGCAATTCCATGGCCTCGACAGCCTTTTGTCCAAGCGACAAAAACAAATACACACACCTAGCGTCTAGTGAACATAAATCGTATTCTTCGGCATATAAACCATGCATACAAAAATTCGATTCTATCCGCACTGCAAGATACGGCATACAATCATCATTGTGTACCTAAATTGCTTTTAGCACCAATTTCCATAATTGCGTTGCAGACTATTTACGCAGCTGCACCATGCATCCATGCTATTTATGATGTCCTTTGTTCCTTCTACTTTTCAGTTTCGTTACCCATGAACTTCGTTGCATGAGCAAACAATGTATCTATTAGCACACTTGCTAAGATCACCACGGAGAGATCTTCTCCTATTCACCACCACAAAGAGAGACTTCACGTTTCTCTCATAGAAAACAAAACACACGCTTAGCTGGGAGAGTATTTACCTTGGGTCGGATTTCAACCACCAGCGAGTGCACATCGCTGAGTCGATATACAACCACCAAAGGAGTCGGTCGAGAGTTCTTCCATACTCCGTAGCGTGCGCACACGAGTGCGCACACCCAGAGGCAAATTAAGTCCCTGCGCGAGTTTCTCTTACGAGTTAATTCCCCACAAATCCCTGTTAAACGTGCATCAAATAGAATCTATAAATATAATCAATAAACAGTGTCGCGCATATACCAAAGTAACAATTAGGGTACATTAAATATTAATAAAATCTGCAGGCACGTCTCGGTTAAAAAAAAAATTTGTGTAACGAAAAAACATTAATAAAATCTACTAAGTTAGCGCCAAAACCAGAATTGTGAACATTTCCTACATGTTAAGAAGTAAATAAAAAGCAGCTATCACCAGCCATAACCTTTTTTTTTTTATTTTTATTTACTGCCCTGTAGGAACCCGGAAGTTCTTGACCTCACCCACTCGGCTCCTCCATTGTTCCCTGTCCTGTGCGCTCTCCTTCCACGTTCGATCATCCGTTCCGATCTCCTCGAGGTCCAATCTAACATTGTCCTCCCATCTCCGTCGCGGCCGTTCTGTCGGTCTCTTTCCCGTTAGTTTACCGTCAAGAATTCTATGCACGGTCCTATCATCGCCCATTCGCGCTACGTGTCCGGCCCATCTTAATCTTCGTGACTTGATTACTCTCACTATTGTAGGTTTGCGGTATAGCTCTTCCAATTCGTGGTTGTGGAGTTTCCTCCATTGTCCTGACTCCTCGTCATATTTACCGCCAAAACCTTTATTCTCGAATACGCGGAATTTGTTCTCTTCCCGTTTTGTGAGAGCCCATGTTTCACATCCGTATAGAGCAATCGGCATGATTATGGTTCTATAGACGCGGAGCTTTATATTACGTGATAGCAGTTTGGATTTCAATAGTTTACTGGCTGCATGCCAACTAGCGTTGACGGAATGTAGTCTTTTGTTAATTTCCTTTGACGTTTCGTTTCTGGTCGTCAGTATCGTTCCCAGATATCTAAATTCTTTGACATTTTCAAATATCTTGCCCCTGACGTTTATATGTGCTATCTGAGGTCCACCTGCTCTTGTCGTAATCATGCATTTCGTTTTGTCTTCGTTTATTTCTAGGCCCACCTCTTCTGCTGCTTGCATGATGACTTCACAGTTATTACTTATAGTTTCGAGATTATCGCCCAGAACGGCGATGTCATCCGCATACGCGAGTACTTGTGTGACCCCGTTCAGGGCTGATCCAGCCATATCCTAGTGTTTTATTTTCTCTGCTTGGGTGAATAGTTGCATTAAGCAGTAGGACGACTGAGGGCAGCTGTAAGGATTATTTAGTGTGTTGATAAGTGAATTACTTCAAATCGTGACGAGTAAGTTAAAAGTGCATCTCACACGCAGCAAATCTGACTTGGTATTAGGGAGGCGAACATCAATCAAGTGGTTAAGGAATATAGTGAACCACCAGTGCATTTTATTTTACTCTGTTCTTGGATCGTGGATGTTTTCTTGCACATTTGTTCGGCGGAACTTAGTGGAGTATCAGTGAACCCGTGCCCGTGCTGGCACACCTACTTTTACCCGCACAAGTATAAAGAAAAAAGAAAATAAATTCAGTTTAATTTTTCAGGGAACAGTTTTAATATGTTACTAACTTAAACCAGGTAACAAAGGAATCACTGTGGTTACCAAGACAAAGAGAAACTTCACCAGAAGAAGATTTTCACCGAGGGATAGGAGTACATTGTCACACAAGTTATGTAAAAGGTCCAATCAAAGCAATCCCAAAACAGAACATAATACAACGAGGCTGTATGGGCGGGAATGCTTTAACCGTATGTGACAATATGCTTACCGTATGCATCTTTAGTACCTTTCTATATAAGGCAACAGAGAAGGTTTGAAATGAAGTGGGAATAGATCAAAAAACAAGAAGGGATCAAGTTTCAAAATACTTTGGATTTGTATATGCCTGTTAATTGTAACATACACGTAGATGGTCTAATATCATATAAGTTGGTTGCTACGAGGCAAAGTCAATAAGTTCTTAGAAACGTCAACAATCCCGTTCGTAGAATTGTATGTTTTTAGTAAGAATCATTCATCACTGTCAATTTTCAATTTGTTTCAAGTTTCAATTTTGCATGATAAATTGGGTATGAAAAAATATCTGAGCGCTGGGTGCCGCATTTGGGGCGCATACGTCGCAACCCAGATAAGTTTCTGCGCAGATTAGTAACTGTAGATGTGACATCAGAGTCACTTTCTTTTCATTTTCAAGTGTTTTCTGGTACACAGAGTTACGGTAAGAGGCAACTCAAAAGAAATAACTTTTTTTTCTCTACTTTTCGGGCATTGCAGCTATTTTCTCCCCAGCAGTAGCAACGGACGGTTCCCAGAAATTTAAAACCTAGGTGGATTGGAAATGAGAGCCTGGTACACTGAAGCGGTGGTATCCTTCGACTGAACGGGTAGGGAAGTCGGATCAGCGAAATCTCTACCCAAGGCTCTAAACCGTCCCTAATGAGAATCGTAAAGTAAGGACTATTTTTAGCATATCTTATTGGCATTTTTCCTGCGCCTTTGTTAATCTTATGGGTAAACCAATTTGTCCTGTAAATGGTATTTATTATTTTATTTCTGTTAGTGACGCACCAAAATAACCGAAATTGTGACGAGACGTCGCTATAATGAAATAAAATAAAAATACAAAGTTAAACATTAAGAAAGGTGTCGTCTAAGTAATCGCAAATCGAACTCACACAGCTGCCACAGCTGTCAACAGTGCCCAGGAGACTATATAAGACACAAAATGAAGAATATGATTCAAATCCACTCCCTGAAAAGCTTAGAATCAGAGCAAAAATTAAAATCAAAACCTCAAGACATCGGACCGAGGCCGCGACGATGTACGAAGGCAGGTCAATAAGTCCTTAGAAACGCCTATGATGGCGCTCGTAGCATCGCTAATGGTCTGTTTATAGAAAGCACTATTCCTCACTAGGTATTTGTCAATTTTCAATTTGTTTTATGTTTCAATTTTGCATGATAAATAGTATATGAAAAAATATATCTTCGAGATGGGTGCCGTATTTGCTCTCAGCTGAGAACTTTGGAGCGCATGCATGGCAGCCCAGATGAGTTTCTGTGCGGATTAGTAACTATAGATGAAATATGGATATACCATTACACTCTCGAGACGAAAAAACATGCAAAACAGTAGATTGTTAAAGGCGAACGGGTTCCAAAGGCCAAGACGGGCCAATCAGCTGAAACGGTTGTGGCTACTGTGTTTTGGGATGCACGTGGTATTATCTTCATTGACCATTTGGAAAAGGGGCAAACGATAACTGGACAGTATTATGCGTCATTATTAGGTCAGCTAAATGAGAAAATGGCTCCTCGGTAGTATGGTGGTTAGCATACCCGTCTGTCACGCGGGACACCGGGGTTCGTTTCCCCGTCGGGGCGCCGCGCCCTTAAGGGCGAGGGGTTCACCAAACTTCCACCGTCTAACTCGCTGAAGGGCGTTCGCCGGGATTTCACAGAAGAATAGTCGCCGGTTCCGTCGATAACCGTTTACCAAGAAAGAGCGAAAATGAAACATTTGCGGCTTGTTTGGTTGTAAACTTTTTCTCTTTATTGTTATGTTCCTAAACGAAATTTGTCACTTCGTATACATCGTTCGAAAATATTTTACAGTTTTTATTAGATAAATCTTCGGAGGATTTGGGGACTACGCACCCGGGTACCTCGTATGGTGAGGACGATCGTCCTTGTTCGTTTTTAATCCGGCGAATCACTATTCCGGCCCACGCCTTGTTTATTTGCAAATACTATTACTTATTACGTTACAACCTCCCGCGAGCCCTCGCTCCGTTTTGCCTCGCGTGAATCAAAACTCTCATCCGAAATATTTTAGTAGCACTGAGCGGTTGGGACCCGTCTGACCCGGTGTGTGTGGCTTGGCGGTTGAAGCTCGACTGACTATTGAATGGAAAGACATCGCGTCGTGGCGGTTGAGTCATACCAGAAATAAACTCACTGCCAATTCCGAGGAATTTCGAGAAGAGTTGCTATGCTTGCATAAGAATTCAGTTCCAGCGAATCCTCGCCGTATAAGCTGAGTTGGATTCGTTGGTCGTGTATACCGGGAAATTGGCATAGCCAAGTATGATCGGGGGTCTTGATCGTTGTGATTGTTTCATGGAAAATTGGCTGTCGCTTGGTCGCAGACGAGAAGTATGATTTAATGAGGAAATGAACCGAAGTGGTTGTCGGGGAAATTAGAATTGCTTGGTCGCGGGCGAGGGATATGGTTTAGGTGAAGAATTGACCGAAGCAATTTTGGGGAAATGTATGCGGGGATGATTTAGAATATATTCTGTTGAATTGTATTCTGTTGCGGGTTTGGGAGTGTGTTTATTGCAAGGTTAGGAATGTATGCTATTGCGGATTTTGCATGGGGAGTTGGGTTGAGGTGAAGCGCTGTTAGCGGTCAAGGTTGGTTAGAATTGTGGGTTGGTTCTTCGTGTGATATAGAGAACCCCCACAAGCCTCTGGGGCAAGACTTATGACCTTGCCCGGAAAAA
Source organism: Microdon myrmicae (assembly GCA_963931805.1). Lineage (NCBI taxonomy): Eukaryota > Metazoa > Arthropoda > Insecta > Diptera > Syrphidae > Microdon > Microdon myrmicae. The sequence goes on along the minus strand of OZ007500.1, from coordinate 61,479,562 downwards.
AAAAAACAAATCATTATGGAAAATTTAACAAACCTCAGGACTTGCTAAATAAGGCCAAGACCAGTTCCCGGTTGTAGTGCTGATGATGATGATGAAATGAGAAAATAAAAGAAAATCATCCTCATTTTCTAAAGTTTTGTGCACCTGCCCTCGTATTTATATTTTGCAAAAACAAAAATATAAAAAAAACACATTCACTGATTTCTACAAAGTATTCTCCATGTTGAGCAATACACTTTTACATTCGTTCAAACCATTTATTGTACGATGGGTGATGAATAGAAACTGACACTTCTCTCGTTGTAGGCAAATACATACCATTACCGTTATCTTCTGGTATGTACCTGCCAGAGGGAAGAATTTGCTTAGACATACCAAGTTTGACGACAAAAGCACAAACAGTCTCGCGTGAATCGCGCAATGAAATACAGTTTCGTCTCAAAACTTAAGAAATGTCTTCGTTACGCAAGCAACGGTCTGCGATAAAATATTGTTTTTTGCGTGGGTTAACATCTACCAACACTTATGAAAAGTTGGGCATGGTATTTAACAATCTTGCAATCAATAAAAGAAGGTGTTTTTTGCGGCATAAGTCATTTCAAAGGGGCAGAGAATCGAACGAATTAGAAGGACCGTGAAATATAGTGTTTCTCACATTGTCCTTTGGCGGATTTTGCGAGTTGAATAAACACGGTGCGAATATACGCACAAATAAAAACACTGCAAATCGCTCTTTTGAATTTCGTTTTAATCTTTTTTATTTATTGCTTTCTTTCGGCTGTTAAGGGATGTTTACAAGTTTGTAATTGTATAGTAAGTCACTTAACGTCTAATACACAAAATTAGTTAATTTTTGTTCGTTAGTACAACAATCCATTATTTGAAAAACGCAGCGAACTACAATTAATAAATGTCCTCCGGTTACTCGGGTATTTTTACTACGTTTACACTTCGGCTCGAACCGCGAAAATTGACGATATTGTGTGGGTTCTCTATACCAGACGGAGAACCAACCCACAATCGCAACCCATTTTGAGCGCTAACAGCGCGTCACCATAACCCAAATCCGTAATCTATGCGCAAACAGGCAAAGAGCACATCCCAATATGCAACAGCATCTGTCCCCAAATCTGCAATTGGATACATCCCCCAACCTACCAAGAATCCATTCCCTAGCTGTAACAAATGTATATTCAAATTTACAACGGAATACTAATCATCTCCCCCAACTACACCAAATCGCATACATTTTTCCAAAAAACCGCTTCGGTTAATTCCTTATCTAAATCATATTCCCTGCTTGTAACCCAGCGATTCTAATTTCCCCCGATAATCACTCCGGCTCACTTCCTGCTTAACTATATTCTAGCTTGTAACCAAGCAACACTTGGTTCCCCGAAAATCATTTCGGCTCCCACCCTACCCAATACCAATTCTCGTTACCGGCAAGTCACCAGCACGATGCGTTGCATTTCCGCGAAACAACTATTGCAACGGCCAAGACCCACACTCCTTTGCCCAACCGACAACTCATACCCATACTTGGTCGTATTTCCAAACCAATTTCCTCGTATACACAGCGCCAGAGGAATTTAACTCAGCTTGTACGGCAATGATTCTCTAGAACTAAATTCCCTATGCACATATAGCAACCCTTTTCGAGTTCCCAGTAAGCGGCAGTGAGCTTACTTCGCTATGACTCAACCGCCACGACACGTCGAATGATTTTCTACCCTTTCACAGTCAGTCGAGCTGCAGTCACCATCGAGCGCACATGGCACTTCAACCCAAAGGCAGTCGAGTTCTTACCCTACGAGAGTGTACAGGGGGGAGTAGAGTGTCAACCACGAGTCGGGATTCGCACAGTCGGTACGAGCGGGTGGACAGCAGTCTGAGCCGCGTGTCTTGTGAGTCGGGCGATTAACCCATCGGGGTCAATTAAGTATGAAAGCGTCAGTCAAAATTATAACTTAGGCAGGTTACTAACAAAGTAATGTCGAATAATACACAACTTTCCGCTGTGATTAAGTAAGTGTAAAACCATCTTATGGAATAACGGCAAGCGAGTGACAAATGATAGCGCCGGCTAGCAAGTGTGTACCGAACTAGGATTTAATCTAGGAAACCACAATTGTATAATAAATAAACTCTTTTTAATACTTTATATGCAACAATAAATTTGTGATCAGTGAGATATCACCAGAGAACAAACTGCCTTTTTCTTTCAACAATTTGGGTTCATTCTTTCCCATCTTTTCGACAAAAGGATTTGATATAGTTTAAATGGGACTTGGACGAATGAACATACCATTTTGAAGACAGTAGAACATGTCAAGTTAACAAATGTTCTTATAATTTGTCTTAAAACGATAAGGACCAAGGAAAGTGAATAAAGTTGTCTTTCAATCCAATTGTGATGTTCGGCGGTCGACTGCATCCCCACGTGAATCGGTGGAATATTAGTAAACACGTGCCCGTGCTGGCACAACTACCTAATATCACCCGCAATATTAATTGCGCACCGAAATTTAGTTACCTCGTGTATTCGGAGGGTCTACGAGACTTCGGTCGACCGGTTTCTTGCTCGATGTGCTGCGCTACTCGGATTGCCTCCTCGTCGGGGTTCTCTGTGACGACTGTAGTTACTTTCTCTCGGGGATGATTCTATTCACCCCCTAGTTTTCGTTTTTCCTTTTCGTTTTTCTTGTGTGGTGACTTTCTCTCAATCGGGGATCTTTTCACCAGTACAAATCGTGCTCACACATACAGACGCGGAGATTATTGTCTGGATGGTGTAGATCACTCTGTCAGGATTTCACACCTCTACTGCATCGGTTATGCGCACAATCGAATGTGTGATTTACATTAGACGATCGTGGGATAATGTAATGTTCGTTGTTTACCTAGCCCCATGGGAACAGCGTTTGGTTTTGTACGCCGAAAGGCATAAGAAAAATAATAATGTATAATTTAGAGTGGTTGGAGAAGAGCCAGTAAGTTAATGTAGTGTGATATTTGTAAAATAGAAATTAACATTTAATCTTAAGTAAAATATGTAATTAATTTGTTAAATATAATAAATGTGGCTATAAAACAAACAAAAAAAACAGCGTTTGGTTTATTGCTGATGCATCGTATTGGTCTTTGTTTCAACGAAATGGTTTTCCAGTTTTTTTTTATTTTTTATTTATTTTTTGACTTGAAACTGGCCATGTCTTTTCTGTACATACAGTCTTCTAAACATTATTGAGACACATCAACACCTCTGTCATTACACGACTTACCAGTAGGTGTTACATATATTTATACCCTACCAAGCTATTGGCTCATAGCCATGTATGTATTCGTTGTTTACTCGGGTCAAGTAAAAAATAAAGTCAACGTGGCAAAAAACTATTTTATTTCTGGGTTCTCGAACATCCTGTTCGATAATGCCCCTATTAAGAGCTACATTTCTTAATAAGTCCATTTGCCAAAACCAAAATCACAAGTAGGACATGTAAACGACGCCACCAGAAGTCGCATTAATTTACGGTCCCCTTACGATAAAATACATCCACTTGGAGTTGATTTCCATCAGCTTTAGATAACATTCTAATTGATATATCAATGCGAAAATACGTTCCAACCCACCCCCCCAAGTCGGGCTCGATAATTGATTTCCCATTTTTCTTTGCAAACAAACTAGATACCATTCATGTCTAATGCAAATCACTGGAACTGATTAACTCAACAGCATTGGAAGGTCCTTTTGGTGACCTTTACAAGAGAGGCTCTACGTACGAATTCACTGTGCTGGCAGGCAGGCGGCCTCAAGTGCGTACCCACAATCAACAGAAATTTATTCATTCCCCATCTGCTTCGTCGCATACAAAGGGATACAGTGGTGTGGGGAGATGAGCTAAAATAGAGATAGCTAAACTTTCGGTACGAAAATCTAATTGAAGCACAACGGTATACTGTATTTGGGTCTGTACAAACATAACATGAACGGAACGGCACACACCGGACGAGACTTTAAGGTAAACCAACAGCTAACAGAGGAGATCCTTACCACAGTTGACTCTTAAATATTAAGTGGCGCTCTACTCACTTACCAGGATACTCGGAAATTTTGACAATGACATGGAGAACATCAATTTGCCACCTGCACTCTATGAGACCCGGACAATCACTAGAAATGCCAGTATTCGATAATAGACGCAAACAAGGACGAAAGGAGCGAATTTGCATACTTTTGCTATAAAGACGCTCCTTGTAGAACTCTTAGTTCTCTGGATTGTAATGCCAAAGGATACGTGATATGACGGAGTAAAAAGAAATTAAAAATAAAAACTGATGTGGAAAGAAAAGGAAGTTTTGAATAGGCAACCCGGCCGATTGAGGGGAACATATTGTAGATACATATTGGTGTATAGAAAGGCAGCTCAGCCAGGAGTAGGATGAGGTAATTGTATTTCACAAGGACGAAAGCGATGGCTCATGACGTTAAATGCGGAAATTTTGATGAAATCGATTGTACGGGTCGCCGACACCATTGACGTCTGCAATGACAATTGACGGGAATTCAGCAGATCCTTTTGAATTAAATTTGTTGTATGTACAATGTTCTCTAGCAATTCTGCAGGAGATTCACGTCTGAATGGTGTGATTAAATCAATTAGAGTTGAGTGCTGATGCAGAGTACTCGCTCAATTATCCTTATGCCGCCTGTTGTCGTTCTCCTCAATGGAAAATGGAATGGCAAAATGAAAATGCGAATACAAATGTAAATGCCTCTGTGTAATGGCAGCGGTTTTTCCGTTTACACTACCACCTAGGATATTACTTAATTGGTTTACCAAAATCCCCATTATATTTTCAATCAGATAGGTAAATCAATGGAAATAAGATCTTTTCGAATTTTAATCCTTTATTCTTTCATCCATTTACCATCAGCTGTTGTAACTTCACTCAAGGTAACTTCCATTAATTACCCGCCTCAACATGTGTGCACCCAGTCAAGGATATTCAAATTAATTCAACTCACGGTTGTGTCATTAGGTTGAACATACAGATTTCCTCTTTTCGTCCTGAACTGGCACATGTGCTGCCAACATGACTCGTCAGCGCGTGTATGTGTGTGTAATGTTACTAAAAAACACTCTAACTCAAGCGATGACTGCGTGTGAAGGCGATTTAAATATTCCTGCATGGGTATCTCACACCACGTACTATACCAGTTAAGGGATTAGTTTAATGTATTCCCAGACATTTAAGCCATTTGGTTACAAGGACTGAAATTACCTACATATGACGACATCGAATTAGAAGGTGAAAAGTTTGATCACATATCTCGATTGTATCATACATTGGCAAGTTTCCTTTCGCATTCTCTCTGCACTCCTTCAATTTATATGTTCAAATTCATCCCAAGTAAATCGAAAACTCTAAACCCTAAAGCGTAAACTTTTCGTTACAAAGTTTTCCTCTCTTGGCATTATCAATCGTGTGGTAGCGTCCCGAAATCAACTTTAACCTCACTCGTGTTGTTAGTGCTTAAAAGTGTTTGCTTAAAATGTCCTAACAACAATTCCACTGTTGGTCGAATTCAAAAAAGTCCCCGTATTATTTTGTGGCTGCCTAATAAGCCAACAGTATCAAAATCATCTCCGTGTCGGACTTTATAGATGTATGAGTACGTATAAGGAAATCCTATGTAGGTAACGAGGTGCTCCAAAAGCCCCAACACAAAATTTCAATTAAAATTTGATGAGAATTTGTTTTAACGACTCCGAAGGACATTGAAGTGCGTGCTGAAGAAATATATGAGGAATGCCATCAGCCAGGTTGTTTCGGTGGCGGCGTGGTGCTAAGCAGCCCCTCTTAAGTGAAATTTTGACCAGGGCCACTGTCGTAATCTCAAGTTAACACAACACCGGTGACAAGTTAACAAATGCTTTATATGTAAAGTGGGTTGTAACTGAGATATTCCATCCGGAAGGAGGTATCAATTTATTCAGCGTTATCAAAGCGCCTAATGAGTTTTCGTCGTAGTTCTCTGGCTTGATGGGCTTGTCCTAGGTATAGTGGCCATTTTGAGTACTGGTTTACCGTATTTACGAGTATGTAGGTCTTTTATTTATTGGTTTTCATATCCAGCTTAACGTCCTGTTGCCGCTAAAATTTGATCAATAAATTCTCCGTTTACACTAGGAACAACATTTTCGTTCAGCCTTAGACGTGTTCATCCTGCCCACTAAGGTGGTGCCATACTATCGTGCTCTTATGGCTGACGCCCCCTATTTAATCTGGGTCAATGTGGGGTTGTTCATTATTGTCATAACATTGGAGATGCTCATTTTTTTCTTTCTCATTTTTTCTACCCTCTCTGTCTATGTGATATAAACATGTGACTGGGTAATTTGATCGACATGGACGTAGCTTGTTCGGGTAGTCTTTGCAACTAGAGAGGTGCTTACATTTATTATTAATGCTGCTTTATACTTATTTGTGTGCCAGCATGATGTGTAACAACACAGGCGTTTGTGGCTTACCTCATATAATTATTTGTGTATCCTTGATATGAATTAATATTGTTGTCAATTTTTTTTTTGGCATGGGCGTGCAATTAAGGAATATTAATGTACTTTTTTTTCTACCCGACTCATCTGCGCCATTTTTTAGTATTACCCATATAGGTGAACAATAAGGCGATCGCGAGGGTCTAATAATTCCTTTTTTCACTAACCTGACTATTTCTGAGCTGACAAAGTCATTGTCAGCTATCCTATGCGTATCCTTTTTATAGTCCGATTCCGGTGTTCGATATAATCTGAGACTAGGTCTGAGACACTTCCTTTCGAACACCCAAATCTTTTCCATCATATTTGGACCTATGTTAACCCTTATGTCAATGACCGGGTACCCGGGTACCCATTTCGATTTTTTAAAATGTCAATTTGAAAGTAAAAAAAAAATTTGTTTTCATTGAAATTTCATAATTATCATTCAGAAACGTTTGAATGGAGATGATCTAAGACATGGGACCGAAATTCGTCTACTAGGCCGAGCAATCGGGAAATTGCGACGAAATGATTACTGTCGGTAAAGTTGGTCATTGACATAAGGGTTAAACCATACTGGACAACCATATACGTGCATATTGGCCTGATTAGCGTCATGTAGCATATGATTTTTACCCTGCTGTCAAGTCGGCTACTGTGAAATAGCCTCCTTGTCATAGCAAACGTTTTCCTAGCTTTGGCCAAAGTCGCCGCCACATGCCTGTTGAAATACAGATATTGATCTAGCCAGATGCCAAGGTATTTCACAACACTCTTGGTTGCAAGTTTACCTCCATGCATCCCCACGATAACTAACTCCCGCCAGTTTTTTCTTGTATCGTTCGTGGCTTTAAATAATGTTGATCTAAATAGGATGGCTTCAGATTTCTGGAAGTTGATCTTAAGTTTACAGTCGTCGCAATAGCGCTGCACTTTGTTGAAGTCTCGCTGTAGTAAGCTATTAATGATCTTAACCTTCGGAGCTGTTCTGTAAATTATGAGATCGTCTGCGTACGCAATAGAGTGCGGAAGTGCATCTAATAAGTCGCTAAGGAAAATGTAGAAAAAAAAAATCGGAGAAAGTACCGCTCCCTGTTGCAAACCATTCTTGATATTATACCTTATATTGGAGGTCACTTTATCACTTTTGACCAAGAACTTCCTATCAGTCAACATATCATAAAGTATGTACAGTAGAGGCTTTTTTATGCCTTGTCTAACCAGTTTTTAATATAGCCATACGATCCAGACGGTATCAAAGGCTTTTTCCAAATCGATTAGACAGGCACCTGTGCATTGGTTCTTACATTTATTCCACTGTATGCCGGAGACCAGTTTAGCTGCGGCATGTGTGGTTTCATTGGCCGCCCTAAGCTCACACTAGCCCCCTGCCGACCTAATCAACACAACTCTGATTTCCACAATAAACGGAAAACCGATTACCACGACCTCTCTCGTAATAAAAGGTTTTCATTCAAACTTCTCCCCAATAGAGTATCTTTTAACCCTAACACCACCGTTTCCAACGCCTCAAAATCCCTAAGCCTCACTCTCCCTGCTCATCCCATACCACCCATCGCCAAAATAACATCACACAAATACCGCAATTTCATCATAGCCCATTCTGTTAACTCATCAGACCAGTCATTTTCCAAGTCCGTTTACCCCAGACCAATCTCAAAAATGACCCCAAAACCTTCTTCAAGTTCGTCAATCATAAACGTAGATCCGATAGTTACCCCATAGCGCTTACCCGAAACTCTGATACCTCACCTGATCCTCTTACTATTGCTAACCTCTTCGCCACTCACTTCAATCAGTCATTTACTAATGACTCCTTTGTTCCTGACACGTCATACGTCAACTACCGACCTAAGTTTTCCCTCGGGCCCCCTTTCCACAACTCCTTTCATCCGACCTTAACTGAATTCAAGCTACTGCAACTCAAAGACGAGTTTACACCGGGCCCTGATGGTATCCCTCCAATCCTCCTCAAGAAATACTCATCCATTCTCTCTGCTCCCCTCTCACTGATCTTCAATCTCGCACTCTCTCAAGGCGCCTTCCCTCACATTTGGAAAACCTCCTTCATCATCCCCATCCGCAAGAAGGTTCCCTAAAACGATGTCGCGAACTACCGCACCATCGCCAAATTGTCTCACTTATCCAAGATTCTCGAAAGCATTCTATACATTCGTACAGCTTTCGTTGCAAATCTTTTATTTCATCAAGGCAACATGGTTTTCTCAATGACCGATGAACTACATCCAACATCGTTGAGTTCACTTCACTCTCAGCACTAGAGCACGGTAACGAGGTCGGCATGGTCTCAACCGACCTCAGTAAAGCATTTGACAAAATCTCCCACAATCGAATCCTCTTCAAATTATTCGCCCTCGGCTTCGAACCTGGATTGCTGAAATGGATTTCTTCCTATAAGAAGGATCGACTTTATTCCATTCGGTTCAAGTCCACGATATCCAACCCATTCCTTGCCGCCACTGGGGTCCCTCAAGGTAGCCACCTGGGCCCTTTCCTATTTACACTTGCTACTAATGACATCGATAAGGTCATTAAGAATTCCCTGACGATTGTTCAATGTATTCGATATCTTGGGATCCTGTACGACGGGGATCTTAACATCCTCTCTGACATTGATGAGACAATCCGAAAAACCAATTCTGCCCTCGGATTCGTGAAACGATGGTCTAAGGAATTCTTCGACCCTTACGTTACTCGATCCATTTACCTTACCCTCGTCCGTCCACTGCTTGAATATGCTAGCCAGGTATGGTCTCCTTATCACAAGATCCATATTTGTAGAATCGAAGGTATTCAACGTCGCCTCTTTCGGTTCGCTCTCCGAGGGCTAGGATGGGGAAACCCATTAAACCTCCTCAGTACATTAACCGCTTCAAATTAATCAACCTCAGAACCCTTGAGGAGCGCAGGGTCGTGGCTGACATAATGTTCATTTATTTTGTCCTCTTCGGCTCGGTCGACTGCGCTTACCTCCTTAACTTAATTCCTCTGAACACGATCTCTCTGTCTGTTTTACAGATATTATCACGAGTGCTGGTCTTCGGAGATTCTTGGCATTGTTCCACGCAATTCGGTCTATATGCGCTCCACAAGACAATCCGACGGATCGCACCCGTTTGTGGTTTATCTCCCGACAGCGCGAACATCCCTGTATCAGAACTCGTTCCGTTACAGAGCGGGGAAGCTGTGGAACTGCCTTCCCACGCAAGTGTTCCCGGAGTGTTACAACCTGCAACTGTTCAAAAAGAACTGCAACAGTTATTTGATGGCATCTCGGGGCGCCCACTCGTCGCTATAGGTTCGCCTCTCCCGAGAGAAGTCTAATAAAAAAAAAAAAAAAAAAAAAAAAAGTGAAGACATCCATGGCGTCTTTGCATCATTAAGAAACAAAAAATCAGTTGGAATCGATGGAGTACCCAATATCGTACTAAAACATCTTCCTCCAACGCAATGGACATATATGCAGTCTTGTTTAACAACGCTCTGAACAACGCACACTATCCAGTACGTTGGAAAACGGCCATCATCCAACCGTTACCAAAAAGAGGGAAAGACAGAACAAACCCAAAAAATCTGCGATCGATCAGTTTGTTACCGAATATCAGTAAAGTATTCGAAAAGGATCTAAACAAGGCTCTACTTAAATGGGTTGAGGACAATACTATTATTCAGTACCTGACTGAATTTCAAGTCGACAAGTGTCTTACAGTCTTGCTCGTGTTATTCTCAGTAATTACTTCTACTGTTATATTAACAATAATTTTCACAATTTAATTATCATTGTCCTGTTTTCTTTGCCTCTTTTTGCGCATACAAAAATTTGAACAAGTGTTATAACCGTTAAGTTATGGCCCCTGGGCCACGTGTTTTAAACAAAATTAAGCGCAAACGGTTGCGTTACGACCCCGTTATTGGAGGCCAAACTCCTCCCGATAAACTTTCAAAAGTGAACAATAAAGTGCCAGAAAAATCTAAAATGTGTTCAAACACTAACTTTTTTCAACCACTTCAAAGTCTGATGGAAGACTCTCCTGAAATGGATCGGACCAATGACGAACAGTGCGCAGAACTTCCTAAAGAAACCTTTCCGCCAATTGTGGTGTTAAAAACAACTAGTGCTAAAGTGCGTGATATTTTGAGCAACATTAAGATAGACAAATACTTAATTAAAAACATTTCGCTTGGACAAAAAATATGTGCCCCAACAATGGGCATATATAACAAAATCAGAACCGAACTCTTACGATTAAAATGTGAGTTATTTACCCACTCGCGTAAGGAAAATCGTCCATTAAAGGTAGTGTTATCCGGATTAGACCTGATTAGCAACGATATAGTGAAAAATGAACTAATTGCACTCTGGATAAAGTGCCTAGATGTTAAAACCATCACATTAAATTCGTCAACAAAAGCCCTGTACAAACATTACTTGTACATCGTCTATATTCAACGCGGTACTGTTAAATTAAACGAACTAAAACGGAACTACTCCACCTTGTTCAAAACCATCGTTCGCTGGGACTTTAAAAAACATAATCCAGGTAAGGTCACACAATGTCACAATTGCCAGCTTTACGGTCACGGCTCGATGCATTGTCATATAAATAGCTTCTGTGCAATGTTCGGGAAACCATAAAACATCCGACTGCAAAACGAATGAGGTCATCAAGTGTGCAAATTGTAGTGGGCCACATAAATCCACCGATCCAGAATGCATAAGCCGAAAGCAGTACATAGACATTCGCCGCAAATTATCCCCACGTGGACGTGGTACAGGAAATACAACGTTCCTACAGCCTCCGAGTGACAAACGGCAGCGACTGCCCGACCGATTATCCATTGATAATTTTCCTCCACTACCCCAATCTGTGCGTCAACCTTCACCTCCTTCATCCACCTGGGCTTCTGGCCTCCATTAAACCCAGCAACCGTCCAACAGTGATACGACACACACGAAGAAAAATCCGTCAGAAACTTTAACTAATGATAACTTGTTCTCATTTAGCGAGATAAACTCTCTTCTTAATGAAGTTGTAACCAAGCTTAGTGCTTGTCAAACTAAAGCTGACCAATTTAACGTCATTACGTCATTAGCTATGCTATTAAGTACATATACTCGGAAAAAACATGTTAAGAAACTCTCTTAACATCATAACTTGGAATGCGAGAAGCATCAAAAACAAAAAGCATGAATTTTTTAGTTTCTTGATAAACTTTAATATTGACGTTGCACTTGTTTCAGAAACCTGGCTCAAACAAGACATTTCTTTCTCACATCAAAATTACATATGTTATCGCCTAGACAGGGTACATGCTAGTGGTGGAGGTGTCGCCATTGTTGTGAAAAAATGTATAGAACATTCCTTGCGTCCTTCATTGCACCTTAAGTTAATTGAGGAAATTAGTATAGATGTAACATTAAGTGACAACTCCAAGGTGAGTCTTTTTTCGGTCTATTTCCCTGGAGGAAATGGAAACATTGAGAAATCTACTTACTTTAAGCGGGATCTGCAAAAATTGTATAGAGTCAACACTCGAAACAAGGTAATTATTGGTGGTGATCTAAACTGCAGATATCAGTCGTGGAATTGTCTTAGGGCAAACTGCTGGGGTAACATTTTACTAGATGTTACTGAATCCAGCCCAAGTTTTTCCATACTTTATCCACTTCTCCCCACCTATATCCCAGCGAGTGCTAACAAGAACCCCCCAACTCTTGATCTATATATCACAAATATTCCAAATTACTGCACAGTACCATTAACTCTAAATGCGTTAAGTTCAGACCACCTTCCGATCAGCCTCACAGTGAATCATACAGTAGTTGTAAATCGTACCAGTTTATACCACAACTATTCCGCCGCCAACTGGAATTGTTATAAATCATATATAAACACGAACTTGGTTCTAGGTGATACCAGCCTAAATTCTATAACCTGCAGCGAGCACATTGATATCCTATGCAACAATTTTGTTTCTGTTATCAATAGAGCGGCCGATCTTGCGATACCTAAATGTTCCACTGCTCCAGTTGATAAGGCACCGCTTCCTGAAAATATCTTACATCTGATTAGGCTACGAAACTCTGAAAGAAGAAAATGGCTACGTTATAGAATCGATTGTTTTCTAGTTAATGTTAAAGTCTTAAATAATATCATTAAAAACGAAATCTCAACATATAGGAACAAGTGTTGGAATAAACACCTTTCCTCTCTTGACAAAGCAAGCAAACCGTTCTGGAAAATATCAAAAATTATGAAAAAGAGAGGGTCAAGTATTCCTCCGTTTAAAGTTCACGACAAGTTGTTTATTTCTTCAGTGAAGAAATCGAACCTACTTGCTAACACGTTTAGTAAGAACCACTCCATATCTATGCATCTAAGCGACGCGTATACTGAAGCTGAAGTTGCTAACACTATCCATGTACTTTCTCAAACATCAGCTGAAAGTACTTACACAACTAATATCAGCAAAGTTAAAGAATTGATAAAAAAATCGAAATCAAAAAAGGCTGCGGGTCTCGATAATATTAACAACAAATTAATCAAAGCACTTCCACCTGCTGCAAGTAACTATTTAACGTTCATTTTCAACGCTTGTCTTAAGAATTGTTATTTTCCGGACTGTTGGAAAACAGCAAAAGTAATACCTATCCCGAAACCCGGCAAACCGAAGAACAGCCCCGAAAGCTACAGACCTATTAGTCTACTTAGCTGTCTAAGTAAGCTCTTAGAAAAAATCATTAAGGAAAGGATTGATCGTTTTGTGGAAGACAATAACATCTTACCAAACTTTCAGTTCGGTTTCCGTACTGGTCACAGCACAATCCACCAAGTTTTGCGCATTAAAAACCACAAAGCTGGTAAATTCATCGACAAGGAGTCAACGGGACTGGTTCTTCTAGACATCGAAAAAGCTTTTGATACGGTATGGCACGAAGCCTTGATTTATAAGCTACTAAAACTTAAGCTGCCAATACCGCTCATCAAAATTATCCAGAGCTTTCTTCGTTCGAGAAAATATGTTGTGAGTTTAGGAACCGACATATCCTCTACTCACCAAATCCACTATGGTGTACCCCAAGGCTCGGTCCTTGGTCCCATATTATTCACATTGTTTGTCGCAGATTTACCATGTCTAGGTGAAAACATTCAGGTAGCTATGTTTGCCGATGATACGACTATTTTTTCTTCGGGTGCCTTACTCACTAATGTCTACAACTCTTTGCAAGCAGCTCTTGACAAACTAGCAGTATATTACAGGAAATGGAAAATAAAAATAAATGGTAATAAAACACAAGCTGTCTGGTTTTCGAGATGTAGGAAACACTGCTACCTACCAAATGGCACTAAACTCAGTATGTGTGCAGTTGATATTGATTGGTCCGAAGACTGTAGATATCTAGGTATTATTCTAGATAAAAAACTCATCTTTCAAAAACACATCACTACCACAATTGACAAAATAAACAAAGTCGTCAGAGTTATGTATCCATTAGTGTGTAGAAAGTCAAAGCTTGGAATCGAAAATAAAATTATAATATATAAAACTATTTTTCAAGCTATACTCCTGTACTGGGCCCCTGTATGGTGTAATTGTGTTCGCACACACAAAATAGAATTGCAAATGTGTCAAAATAAAATATTGAAAATGTTGCTGAATTTGCCATGGCATTATTCGACACATGAACTACATGAAAACGCTAACGTTAAACCGGTAGAGTTCCTTATTGACAAAATCAACCGAAACTTCTTCGTCAATTGTTCTTTTTCTGACAATGTTCTCGTTTCCCGTCTTGCGGTGTCCTAAATCACTACATATGTACTCTGTCTATGAAAATTATATCGAGGTCATTACTATATAAAATAACCGGAAGCTCGTGCAATATTAGTCTTAAGATTCAAATAAGGGTTTTTTATTGTAGTTTTCCCTTAATTTATTATTTCTTCTTCATTAAAATTGTGCTATTGTCGTTATATAGATTTAAGATTATAGTTGTAAAGGAATTGCTTTCCTAAATCTCTTAAGTACTAATTGTAAAATATACCATAAATGTAATTATCTACTAAATAAAAATTGAATTGAATTGAATGTTTTTAAGACAATCGCTATACTCAAGGAGATCTTCCAGCTATTCTTGGTATTTGTAAAAATTTTTCCGAACTACCTCAATTTCCATATATTGTTCCTGGAGAGTTCAAAACGTTCAAGAAAATTGCTATATCTAGTCATAGACGGCACTCGCGCATCTTTTTAATACTGCCTTATTCTGTTCGGCTGACTTCTTTTTATTATTATAATATTTTTTTTATTATTCAAGTAGCCTTTTTTTTGTGAAATACGAAATGACAAATGACTGTCAAGCAAATGCCATAAAACGAAAGTGAAATTATGAACGGAATCGAAACAACTCTAATGAAATATCACTAAAGGTGGAGCAGATTGCAAGGTCAAGATGTGGGGAATACACTTACCTGGTTGACGATGTAATTCCCCAGTGGTTCTTCGTCAAATAATGACCGGCCTCCGATGCTGGCTGACAGACGTTCTTCTGCAGTGATGCGGCCATCCTCCTCGATTAAGTGATATGTATGTATCCATAAGGAGTTTGCCAATATTGCGTGAATGTATAATATACTGCGTCGTCCCTTACCCTAATTAGCAACCCAATAACTTTCTAGAAGAAATAGAAGATAGACAGACCTATACCAATAAGATACCTCAATGAGGAAAGTAACGCCTCATATTTGCTTTTATCAGCAAATTAAGCTGTTTGCATGCTCCAGAAACCTCGCTAAACAAATAAATATTCTCTGCTAGCCATGGCAATGGTTTCATTCCGATCTACTTACTCTATTAGGATCAAAATACTTGCCATTCGGATATAGTGCTCGGAGTAATTGCATAAATTGGTACTTCTGAATTTGTTCAATGCTCCTTTACTTTCACTTCTCTTCAAACATTGCACTTAGCAAACAAATATTTAAATATGGGTTTTAGCATTCCTAAGTTAAATGCACACAGGGAGAAACTGTTTTGTTACCTAGGCCCAACAAATCAACAAGCCGTCAATATATGGTGCGTGATTTGGTTTTTACTGTTTCTAATAGTAATTATGTTTATTAAGATACCGCTGGTGTTATAAACGCAGTCCAGGTGAATAGTGCCTAGTTATTGACTCTATGTCTACCCCATTGAAAAACACTATGGGCCTGAACTTATGTTACTGGTTATGCGGCTGCATCTATAATTTCCTCATGTTTGCTTTGCATAGGCGAGGGCACCATTCCTATCAACCACCAGCATTTTGATTTAATCGTTGAATCAGACAGTTATAAATCGAACACAATAGGAGTGTTTATAATTTAAGTATCTCACTTAATAATTGCTTGACTTTATGGTATCAATTTCATACGCACGACAATATCGCGATTAGTGACATTAATTTCCATAAATGCCAATCAAGTTTGCCTTTTTAATATTTATATATTTAACGCCATCACTCCACCCTGGTTGGAGTTGTTTTTCATTAAACTTGGAGGAGGGAGCCTAAATCTTCGACAAATGTGATTTGATGACAATGGACATATTGTGCTATATACTGTTCACCTCAATATTCACCCGACATGACTTTGCTATTGAATGACAATCGAAATGTTGATGCATATACATCCAAAGGCAAAGACTACCGATACCATAATAGGAGGGAATGTGTCTTTAACAGATAAGCTGTGGAAAGGGTAAAATTAAATATTAAGAACAAAAATTGACTGGAGGTAGCTCCTCCCGGAGAGGACTTGACAAATATTAATAAAAAACTATAAAAACTCGGGCCATCAACAAGATAGCTGAACTGGATTTGGTATTCACATAACTTTCGTGCGTCAGAAATTCATGATAACACTTATAATATAGAGAAATACGTCGCATGCAATAGGTATCTACAACAGAAGCTGAGTAAAACATTTTTTTTACATGTTGTATACATTTTTTATTATTTCCTTTCTCTTACTTACTAGACAAAAAAATGCTTAAATTTTAGCTTGTTTATATTACATGCTAACTTAGTGGTCCCCTGCGGACACTCTCAGCTAAATTTGAGGTTCCTGCTGTCATCGGTTGTTGCCGTTTATACCTTTTTGACTTGTCGGTGCTGAGTAAAACATTTTTACACTAGATGTGACGTACACTTTCTATCGAATAAAAAAAAAATACAAACATTCAGTTGTTACAGTTGTGTAACACACTTTAATAAAATGAAACGCGCACACTTTTTATTTAACTAAAACCTTAATTGTTAATATTAATACGTAGATACCACACCACTTTGAAAGCAATAAAATTAAATATATATTTAGGTGCCGTTTTTAACCCGCTTCTGAATATTATAGTACAATACAACACACTTTTTTTTTTTATAATAACTGCTTGTTGTTTTTAAGAATAGCACAATCATTGGAAATATTTTTGAACATTCACAGTCATTCAGCCGGTTGATTGTTTTTTTTTTAAATGACCGTGTCCATTGGCAGTTAATATAAACTCATGTTTTAATACTTAAAAAACGACCATCTGCAACTCGCATCATTACTGTTGACAGTTTTACTTCGATTTGATTTCAAAAAGGACCGTATTTTGAAGGAACCATTTCGGCTATTAGTTTGGAATGGTTTCTTGATATTTGCTTTATAACGCTTGAAAAATAAGGAAATTATGATTTTTAAGAACACGACCGTCTTTACTGACAGTTCAACTTCGACTTTAATTAAAAAACGACCATCTTTGTGTGGGACGACTTCGGCAGATGACGCACTCTTGATTATTTTTTTATAACGCGAATGCCTTTAAGAAAAAATATTAATTTAATATTCATTATTAAATTAATATTTAAGACGGTTATTAATTTAATTAATTATAACCGTCTTCGTCGACGATTTAAATCAGACACCTTGTATTTTCGACCATGAAAATTTTCAATTTCTTTTCACCTCATATTTGCTGTTCGTTGCACATATTTACGTATTTAATCCAAACATCGTTTAGGATGCATGCATTGTAGAAGATCTGAGACGAAGTTTACATTGCTATTCCTGATTGATCGCCGGTACTTCTTTATTATTTTGGATGTACGTAACACGATATTAATCAACTTGTATTTGTACAATTGTCCATTCGCAGTGGACGATACCGAAAACAGTTTTTATACTTTATGGTCAACGTTTCCGCCGAGGTCTCAATATTCCCTCCTAGAATGGCATGTGTTGTGTGGAGCTGGAGAGCGGGGGTTCTGTGTTGAGTGGGTGGACACATTAGACTGATGTTGTGGAAGTTGCGGTCGGCCAAGATTTGTGGAACGTTAAGAGGTTGGTGTACCCTATATATCGAGCTGCTACTTGTCGTAAGAACACTACTGCTACATGGGCTGATACGAGTAGGCATACTTCTCGGTAAATTACTCACTGACCATGTCGATTACCATTGAACAGGATAAATAATGCGAATGAACTGGACTTGTTGTGCTGTTGAGTGAGAGGAGCTTGTGTATCCCCGTGCTGCTAATCATATTGCTATCCTTGTTCTCCCCAGTCGGTTGCCTTCGTTTATGGCAACTCTCTTCTATGTAGGAGGTGGTTCTTGGTCGATAGACAACGGGTAGCATTTCTGGTGCTCCAAACTTTCGTGACCTGCCCCTTGTAGTAGTGTGGATTTGATGGTGTCCAGACTGCACTCCAATCCTGGAGGTTTGAGTTGGAGCGGGGTAGAGTCGGTGATTGCTGCCTGAGTTACTGGTGTGGTGTTGCGTGGTGTGGTGGGGTATGGTGTGGTGTGGTCTGGAACTGCCAAGATCCGATAGTGTCGTCATGAAGGCGATAAAGGCTTTTGGCGTTGGCGCCCACGGAGATAAGATAACATCACCAACCGTTTCTTTTGTCAACTGAGGATGGCCTACACTCAATTTATTCATGTCCTTCAGGAATTCCGAAAAATGAAAAACTCTACAATAAGCTCTTTTACACCGTTTAGATTATCCATCAACAGTTTCCAAGTGTGTGGAATGGAATGAAATGGGCGATCGGTAGCATCGAAGCGACAGCTTTGTAATTCTATGTGGTGTGATCGCGAATACGACCTGATAATCTATTGATGGGCGATGCAAAATCTTGGCAATTGTGGGCTCCATCTGGTAATGAACTTGGGCGGCCAAGTGTGCCAGAAATTGGAGGCAATGCGTTCTTGGGCTGTCGCATTTCAGGCATTTTGGTGTTGAGTGTGTGATTGCCAGCGGCTAGCACAGTGTCGGGGATTTTGTCTAAGGAGTCGAACAGATATATCCGGTAAATGGCGTATACTTACTGGATTGAATGAGGATCGACGAATTTTAATGTCGCCTAAAAGAAGAGTCAATTATGAATTGTCAAAAAAGATAGTCGTGTTTTTAACAGGTAAGAAACAATTCTATATTAAAAAAGTGTGTTTCATTTTACAAACATGTGTGTGTGGCGTATTATACGGTGTACGAGTTTTACTGGATAACACTACCAAACACATACTAGCTGTTTTGATAGTTGGATGTTAGGTCACCACTAGAACAAATGAACGACACTTTTGTAATTACTAATTATTATTTAATATTATCATTTATTATTTATTGGTCCGCCATCGTTCCCTGTCCTGTGCACCCTCCTTCCATGCTTGACCATCTGATCCAATTTTGTTGTTGTTTTAATTATTACTACTCTCTTTATGTATTGTCCATTCACATCAATCAAGTAGGTCTTTAGACCTATCGCCGTCACATCGATTGATACACAATCAGATTTCGTAAGAGTCTTCTGAGAAGTTCTTAGAGGACGACGCCTGTACCTCTCGACATTTTGACACAAGCCTTCTATCACCATTCACTGAGATGTAAAGAACTGCCTGCGTATATAAGCATGCGATCAGGATCATTAGGAAGTTTCACGCCTTTACAATCATCATCGGCACTACAACCGGGATCCGGTCTTGGCCTTATTTAACAAATCTCTCCACCGTTCCCGATTTCGAGCCGTTGTCATCCAGTTGGGCACTCCCAGACTCTGGGCGTCCTGGCGTACGCCATCATTCCATCGCAGACATGGTCTGCCGAGCTGTCTCCTTCCATACATCCTGCCACAAAGAAATTTCTGGGCAGGCTCCTCTTCGCTCATTCGAGCTAGGTGTCCCACCCACCAGAGTCTACCGAGCTTGACTTTTCTTACAACATTAGCTTCAAGGTAGATTGCGTACAACTCATGGTTTTAGCGTCTCCGGAATCGTCCTCCCCCACATACGGGGACAACAATTCTCCTTAAGAACGCGGCTAAGAGTTGAGAGTGCCTTTTATTGACCACCCAGAGATCCATACATGAGTACTGGTAAGACCCATGGTCTTGTACAGTAGTAGCTTGGATGTTCTGCATGAATTTCGGGATTTAAAGAGCCTTGATAGATCATAGTAGGCTTTGTTGGATTTAATCAGCCATTCGCGTATTTCTTCTTCCATATTGTTATCGGCTGATGCTATCGACCCAAGGTAGTTAAAGGTTGCACTACTTGAAATTCATACTACTCTGATAGTTTGGCCAACGTTAGGTCTTCTCTTCGCAGAAGTTGCCACCATGTACTTCGTTTTTCCCTCATTAATGAGCAGTCCCAGGTTTTGTGGCGCCTGCTCGATCTGGGTGATGGAGTCCTGTACACCCGAATCGGATCTACCAATGATGTCGATGTCATATGCGTAGGCAAGTATCTGGCTGGACTTGGTGATAATAGTCCTTCTAGTTGTGACGCCAGGGTCACGGATTGCTTTCTCCAACGTCAGGCTGAAGAGGAGGCAGGTCAGACCGTCCCCTTCTCGGAGTCCATTAAAAATGTTTATTGGTTTGGACAGAAGTCCCGCTATTTTTACTTGACTAGTTACATTGGTCATGGTCAACCTATATAGTCGTATCAATTTGTTTGGAATGCCGTACACTCTCATGACATTACATAGTTCCGCCCTGGCTATGCTGTCCCATCGTGCACCCCGATCCTATGAATCGCGTGATGTAACGCAGCACCTCCTTGGTTGATCCGCTCAGCTGGTATTATAACGTTTGGGATGATAGTGGAGAACGTGTGATTCGAATTGACGCTATGACAGTTAGAATCACTAAAAATTGAACCAATGCGTAACACATCAGGCTACTGACCGTGTTTTGAATTCGATTTTTAAACTCA
The DNA here is from genome assembly GCA_963931805.1 of Microdon myrmicae. Classification (NCBI taxonomy): domain Eukaryota; kingdom Metazoa; phylum Arthropoda; class Insecta; order Diptera; family Syrphidae; genus Microdon; species Microdon myrmicae. Next base: position 61,458,734 of record OZ007500.1, on the reverse strand, counting down.
ACTATATTCAACTGATGTGAATTGTTATCTTATCGCTATGGTATACGGCTGTGATGCTATTTCTTATTCGATTTTCGTTCGGTGTTCTTCACTATTTGCTTGTGTATTGTGTGTGTATCCGTTAGAATCGCCACAGTATGCCATCAGGTCCTGGGGCTTTATTTGATTTGAGCTGTCTTTTGGCTTTTACTGATTCCTCAATGCTTGGTGACGGCAGCATTTGGTCTTGAGTTTGCATTGGTGGAGCCTCCAATCCTTCTGTGAGCTGACCGTTTAGAAATTCACTGAAGGGCACTTTCTGTCGCTCCAGAATGCCTTCAGGATCGGTGATCAGATTACTCTCTTTATTCTGGAAGTAAGTGCAGCGTGGTGTGTACCGCGTCATACTGCGTATTATTTGGTAGAACTTCCAGGCACTTTTCTTTTGTCTGTGAAGTCTTTTTTCAGATCTGCTGAGCTCTTTGTATTTCTCCTCGCGTACCCGCGTCCTACGCCCGGCATTCTGGCCCATGAGTTACTCTCCCTCCGTCGAGCTCTTCGAGTGCGAGTTTTAGCGCATAACCAAAGGTGTTACTGGTATTCTCATTGCGTATGCCTTTACAATATTCCTTTTATTTCTATGGACGAATCCTCGCGGTATGATTTATGACCCTTGACCTTGTTTTGTCTTTCTGTGGACGAATAACTTGTACAATATAGAAACATCGCTATTAATGTATTTTTGTTTTGTTGTTTTTTTTAATACAATTCCTTTTCTAATACAATTCCTTTCCTAAAATGTTCGTAGCAGGAAACCCAGTCATCCAAATGAGGATCGCAATATTTGCTTTCGCTTGATGTATTTTCCAGTGCACTGCTATCACTTGGGATTATCGTAGATAGCCAGTATCTAGAGACGATGCAGTTAGGTCTAATGTTTGGTTAATTTTGTTTTGCGACATTCGAGGCGCCAGATATTTTCGGTCTTATGGACCAAGTGTCATGCGATATCCGTGCAATATGAGACTCATGGAGTTATGGCTCCATTTCCTTATTTAGACTGTAATATTTGCGATCGTATGACGTATTTTTAATTGCGCTCCAAATGAGGATCGTAATATTTGCATTCGTTGAATGTATTTTTCCGTACACTGTTATCACTTGGGATTATCGCAGATAGCCAACGTGTGGATATGATATACTTAAGTCAAATTTTTAGTTTAATGTGTTTACCTGGAATTTGAGTCGCCATATGTTTCTGATTTTATGAGCCAAATATCAGATAATATGGGAAACGTCACAAGATAGTGTTTCATGTGTACAACACATCGACGTATACCTTATTTCCTACAGTTTATGGGTCCTTAACTTCTTCAAGTGACTCATAAAGATCCCCACAGTATTTCTTATTGATTCTTAATGCATTGAACGTATCTCGCTGTTTGGTAACGAGGTCCGTAAAGTTTGGCCTAGCAAGTTCAAATGAGTACGGAGAATTCAACATTGTACATCCGCAAATGAGTAAATTGGATTGTGAGTAGTGAACAAGCCATCCTTCATACGAGGGTTGCCTTTTATATTTCGGGATTAGAGAACAAAAACAAATATTGATCATCGAAAATCACTTTATTGTTTTTCAAAATATTCCCCATGAAGATCTATACACTTTTGCATGCGTTTGAACCAATTGTCGACGCATTCTGAATGCAGCAACCGCTTCTTCAGGTGTCGAAAAACGTTGACCTCTCAGTTTGTTTTTTACGTACGGGTATAAAAAGAAGTCATTCGGTGCCAAGTCAGGACTATACGGCGGATGACCCATCAAATCGATGTTTTGGGTGCTCAAAAATGCTGTTGTCGCAGCCGATGTGTGAGAGCTCGCATTGTCGTGGTGAAGAGTGATCCGTCTTCGGCGGTTGGTTTTCCTGATTTCTTGGAAGACAACTGGCAAACAAATGGTTGGGTACCACTCAGAAATGACTGTTCTGCGTTGTTCTAGTGGTACGGTTGCGACATGTCCAGTTTTTCCGAAAAAACAGGCGACCATTTGCTTGGAAGTGCTTCGTGCGCGAACAACTTTTGTTGGATTTGGTTCATCTTGAAACACCCAGACAGTCGACTGCTATTTACTTTCGGGCTCATACGCGTAAATCCACGATTCATCACCTGTCACGATGTCATAGACGTGTTTCGAAGCACCGCGACCGTATTTTTTGAGCATTTCTTTCGACCAATTGACACGAGCCTTTTTTTGGGCGATTGACAAATTGTGTGGGATCCAACGCGAACAAATTTTGTTGACAGTCAAATGTTTATGCAATATTGAATGTATGCTGGTCCTACTAACGCCTAAGGTTGTCTCAATCTCACGATAGGTCACATGACGATCTTCCAATATCAGTTCGCGCACAGCATCAATGGTTTTCGGAACAACAACTGATTTTGGGCGACCTTCACGAAATTCATCTTGGAGTGAACTACGACCACGATTGAATTCACCATACCATCGATAAACACTGGTCCTTGATGGAGCTTCATCGCCAAAAATTGAATTAAGTTCATCCATGCACTGTTGCTGAGTTAATCCACGCCGAAAGTTGTAAAAAATAATCGCACGAAAATGTTGACGATTTAATTCCATTTTTGGGTCGAGATGAACCTTTTAAGTTACTGTAAACAACACAAATAGCGCTCATATGTCAAAACGTTCTGAGTGCGTATAACCTCAAAAATGTCCAACTTTACGACAGAGCTATCAATTGCCGGATTGCAACACTAGGGTTGCCAAATCCCGAAACATAAGAGGCAACCCTCGTAAAACTGAGAAATAAAGTCGATGGAAGTACGGTACCCTGCGGAACACCAATATTAATTTGATGATACACCAAATTCAGTAGTTCCTACATCACATACATAAACTGTTGGGTGAGTGGTCGTTCAAAACTGATTGGTGTAGTAACCCAATTGCGTCTACCGGTTCACTCAAATATTTTCGTGAATTTCAGATTTTTAAATGTGATAACTATGGCCAAAAGTAAGACTTTAATATCGGTAGTGCTTTGTATTCCATTTAAAACGTCAAATGGAAACATATTTGTTTTGACACATGAAATCCACGTCATGTCATTAAACAGATCTAGCGACACTGAAACAATGTAAGATCGATTAAACTGTTGGTCAGAACGTAGGAAATCTCAAATGATTGGAGAAAACTATTGAGAACTCTTAGTCAACCATCAAGTGACTGGATTTCAAACCCCACTCTCTGTTAATATGATTTTTTTAAGAATAACTTTAACTACAACTTTAAACACAACTTTGAGTATTACCTGTTTCAAATACATATCATCACAATGTCGTGTGACAGGAAATCTTTGGAGGAAGTGAGTCACACTCAATTAAATGGCTTTTAACTGACCCCCAGCTTTTTTGTTAATAACTGACTTTGAATGAGTAAATGTTGTTTAAGCACCCGCAGGGAAATGTTTGATGTTTACCAGAAACTCAAACATTGAGGTTTGCGTGACTTTGAATAATCGTGATAAGGAAGGAAAAACCCAACAAAATTACTTGTAGAACCTCCAACTCTTAAAAGTAATTGGGACTGCGCTATTTGCCATAATTTTACAGGAACAAATAGTCAGTTAAGACTTGATGTCACAGCTGTACACACCACCGCATTGAAATGTCTGGAAATATGGGTTACAGACTTTGGCAGCCTTACGTGTTCTGTATATCGTTGATTTACTGAGACTTAAGCGTATATATGATCCTTCCGAACATCGCGTGTCGGTGTATGTTCTTGGGATAAATTGTCAATTGCTTCACTCAATCTAAAATTATTCCTGTAAAGTTTTTGTAACTTACCGTAGATTTAATGTCTGAGATTGAGATGCTATGTGGGCTGTAAAATAATGATTATTTTTATAATAGCAATAATAGAATTTTTATTTCCCCAAGCTAATATAATACATATTTATCTTCGAATCATCACCCAATCGCTAAATGGAAATACGTGCGCAGACGTCGCATGCATTCAAATTTGTAAGTGTAATTCATCGTTGACATGTTGGCCAAGCACCAGATTAGAGGTTCGTTCAATAAATCCTTGGAAAAAGATTTTCCACTTAACGTTGTTTTTTTTTTTTTTCCCTTAGCTTCACTGGTGCAATTAAGACGCATAATCTCTCCAGTAACTGTTTTTTTCTTTTTCCAAGTAATCGACTAAGATGATTTCGCGTACATCCCAAAATGCAGTCCCCACTCCATCGCTGGCAGATTTTACGTTTACTTTCTTCGTCGTCATCAAAAATCCATTGTTTTGATTGTTCCTTTGATTGTGGAGTGTAGAAGTGTATCCATGTTTCGTCCATAGCTATACATCGACACAGTAACTCGTCAGGATTCCGACAGAAAAGCGCAAAAACAACTTTAAAGTCGACCATCTATTCCGTTTATTCTCTATGGAGAATAAACTCGGCACCCAACTATAGTGTGACAACATATACATGAAATGACCACAAACAATAATCTCAAACGAATCGATTGCCCTTGTCACAATTTGTACTTCTCAAGTAACCAGCATTCGTTGTTTACAACCAAAGTCAAGGTCAACTCATTTCATTGAGTAAAACAAACGAATCGCTCCAGTTACGATTTGAAGGAATCAGATGACAATCGTATGCGAATTGTTATTGTTCTTTCACTATACGGTGACAGGATATTAAATGGCATAATCGGCAAAATTGTACGAGTGATGTTCCACTTTATTGTTTTATAGCTTGTAAGCAAAATTTGTATAAGTAATTGAGGAGATGTGTAAATAATTGAATGATTGATTGGGAGTATAAATACCCCAACATTTTTGAAATAAATTTAATCATATACCTGAAACGTGTTGATTCATTAACTGCGGCGCTCTATGCCATATGCTTTAAGCGAGCTGCGCTTTAATCAGCACACATAGGGCAGTTAAGTCATAGACAATATTAGGATAAAGTTTAGATACTTGTCACCCAAATATATATATTACTTGGCGATCCTAACACGAATCTACCACATGGCGATCCTGCCATGCCTCCACAAATACCACACAACTTCTCTACCTCCTATTCATACCCAGTTTCTCGTGTAGCTGCCTTGTGAGTAATGATGCTTAGTAAAAACGAACCACTTTCGACATTACGAGCGTGGTCTCTCGGCTGTTCTACATTCTGTACTGATACTCAAACCATTTCCTTGCCCACCATGTGAACGACTGGACTTATTGAACGACCCCCATACCCAGTTGCACTTATTAATTTGTGTAGTATATAGTGATAATATATGTATTTATCTCCAGACACTTGTGTCGGACGAAGGCACTCTGAGTGAAAAATATATACGCAAAAATTGTGGAATACGGAAAACTACCCATACGTTCCCCAAGCTCCACGCAACTGGGTTGGATCTCTTATTCATTACAAATCTGGAATTATTTTAAATCGTAAATACTTTGGTGGCGTATTATTCTTTTTTAGCTGGACGTAAGCTGACCCAGTACAGTGATTCAATTGGGCAACTGGGCAACGCACCTTTAAGGGCTGCTTTCTCTTTCTTTCGTCGGTTATTATTTTATTTTAGCCACTCCTTTTAGTATCTCAAACATCACTTATCTCGTTACACGCATATCAAGACCTTTAACCGCGTCTAACACGAGGCGTTGGTGAGCAAGCTTTGTTCAAACGGACTTTTCCAACAACTTTGCGACTGGACGAAGTGCTTTCTCGTGAATCGATCAATCCGGATTGATATAGACGGTGTGTTTACGGCGCTGAACATTATCAATTCTGGGGTGCCTCAAGGTTCTATTTTGGATCCAACTTTGTTTTTGCTTCACATAAATGAATTGTTGGAGTCAACAGATAACAGAACGTTCAGATTTGCGGATGATAGTACACGTATTCCTACTTTTCGAATAATCGGCCGATTTGCGCATCAACGTCGCACCAGCTGAGATCTAGCTAGATCGACTCTCTGAATTCAACGGCGGGGAAAGGCCAATCTCCTCGAATTCAATACAACGAGGACACTGTGTACAACGTTCACAAGCCAAAATGTATCGCCGGTTCCACAACTGTTGAATGACCAGGCTCTTGAATCTAAGGAAAGCAGAAATTTGGTCGGCGTCGCGGTCTGTGGGAATATATCGTGGTACGTATCGAATATCGCCAGGTCCGCCTCTAGAAAATTGAGTTATCTTTCTAGAGTCAAACAAAATTTTACTCCGGCCCAACTTCTTCTCCTGTATAAATCTTAAATTAAAACTGCCCTCGAATAACATGGGAACATGTTTGGAATTCTACTCCCAAGCTTACCAGTTAGTGATAACGAACCACACCGATCTATTACGATAAATACGAATGGTATAATAGGACAATAAATAAACTGTAAATACGAATTATAAAATAGAATAATAAATGTAACTGTAATATATTTTTCCTACTCCACTGTGGCTCCCGGAGTCGACTGCATACCGGCAGAGCTTGTGAAGCATGGAGGAGAGACAACCGCTCGAAAGATCCACCAGCTCATCCAAAGAATATGGGATAAGGAAGTCACTCCGGAAGAATGGAAAACCTCAATAGTCATCCCCATTTTCAAAAAAGGCGACAGATCTGACTGCGAAAACTACAGAGGAATATCATTGCTCCCAACCGCATACAAAATATTAACAAATGTCATTCTGGCTAGAATCACACCGTACGCAGAAGAGATACTGGGAGACTACCAATGTGGATTCCGTAGGAACCGGTCAACAAGCGACCAAATGTTCACAATAAGACAACTGCTGGAAAAGAAGTGGGAATACGGAGAGACGGTTCACCAACTGTTCGTTGACTTCAAAAAAGCCTACGACTCAGTCGCAAGGCAGCGACTCTACCATATTCTAGTTGAGCTGGGAGTCCCAAAAAAATATGCCGCCCTCATTCAAATTTGCATGAACGAAAACAGAGGACGAGTCAGAATAGAAAACCACCTCTCAGAACCATTTGAAATCCGGGACGGACTAAAGCAGGGAGATGGTCTATCACCGTGTCTCTTTAACCTCGTGCTCGAGTATGTCATCAGAAAGGTACAAGACGACAACATGGCCGGATCATCCCTGAACGGGGTCACACAAGTGCTCGCGTATGCGGATGACATCGCCGTTCTGGGCGATAATCTAGAGACTGTTAGTAAAAACTGTGAAATCATCATGCAAGCGGCAGAAGAGGTGAGCCTAGAAATAAATGAAGACAAAACAAAATACATGATTACGGCGAGAGCAGGGGGATCTCAGATAACACATATAAACGTCAGAGGTAAGATATTTGAAAAAGTTAAAGAATTTAAATATCTGGGAACGATACTGACGGCCAGTAACGAAATGTCGAAGGAAATTAACAAGAGACTGCATTCCGGCAACGCGAGTTGGCACGCAGTCAGTAAACAGCTGAAATCCAGACTGCTATCACGTAACATAAAGCTCCGTGTCTATAGAACCATAATCATGCCGATTGTTCTATATGGATGCGAAACATGGGCTCTCACAAAACGGGAAGAAAACAAATTCCCCGTATTCGAGAATAAAGTTTTGAGGGGTATCTTTGGAGGTAAATATGACGAGGAGTCAGGACAATGGAGGGGACTCCATAACCACGAATTGGAAGAGCTATATCGCAAACCTACATGAGTGAGAGTAATCAAGTCGCGAAGATTAGATGGGCCGGACACGTGGCGCGAATGGGGAACGAAAGGACCGTGCATAGAATTCTTGACGGTAGACCAACGGGAAAGAGACCGGTAGGCCGCGACGGAGATGGGAGGACAATGTTAGGTTTGACCTTGAGGAGATCGGATCGAATGGTCAAGCGTGGAAGGAGAGTGCCCAGGACAGGGAACGATGGCGAAGCCGAGTCGGTGAGGTCATGAACTTCCGGGTTCCTACAGGCCAATAAATAATAATAATAATAACTCCACTGTGGCACAGTGCTACTTTACCCGAGTCCGTCGGTTCGGCTGACGTTGCGATACACACGAAACGTCGAAATGTACATGCAACAACACTAGAAACGCCAGATCAGCATTTTGCCGATAACTAACGTGCTTCCAGCGATCCGTGAGTTCGTTAGTCTGCGCGAGTTAATAAAACACTATATTTATGCTTTTTTCTTAAAAATATGGTTTTATTAAATTTAAAGTTTCTCACTATGTGGATCTGTTCTTTGACGGTTGCAGAGAAGAGCAGCTATGTGTTTCTTTTAGTCGGCTGCTTTTATACACTGAATATGGTGATAAGACTGTGTCCGAAGTCCAGCCCTCTGATAAGAATTTTCTTGGGAATGCACTCCTCGTTGATAAGTCTCTTTGGCCTGGGAGGAGTCGTGTTATACCTTTGTTATTGGGTGCCTTCCGGCTTTTTAGGCGGCTTTCTAGGGTGTTCGTCTTAGAAATATTATCATCATCATCATCATCATCATCGGCACTACAACCGGGAACCGGTCTTGGCTTTATTTAGCTAGTCCTGATGCTTGTTAGATTTTCCATAATGATTTGTTTTTTTTTTTTTTGGGCAAGGTCATTAGTCTTGCGCCAGAAGCTCCCCGACGGGGTATCGAACCCCAGTCTCCCGCGTGACAGGCGGATATACTAACCACTATACTATCGAGGGGCCTTTAGAAATATTATATTAATGCGTTATTACTTCGGGTGGCTTCCACATCTTTGCTTACTATCCTTGCACCCGCCTGTTATTTTACCCAAAGGATCAACCGGACGTTAATTTTTTTTTTTAGGCGTACCCACCAAGTGAAACACTGGTTGTAGTTTTTGTGAATCGCGGTGCGGTCATTTATTTTTCTCTTTATTTGGGTTGAAGTTTTAAGTTTAAGTTTTTTAAGTTTAAGTTTTTAAATTTTAAGTTTAAGTTTTAAAGTTCAAGCTAAGTTTCACCAGACTCCACTAGTTCACTTCACGGATTGAATTAAATTGATGTGCCATTCTTTGGCTGTCTGGTTCTAATTGATTTATTCCTACAACAGCACTCCCTACTTATAACCAAAATCATTTCCGAATTATACATTCCTTCCCACGATTCATTGCTCACCTTGAGACAGCGACCTGATGCTAGCCCCAGTCGAAGGCCATGCCAACGACGATGGGGACTGTAACGTTGCAGTTTTCTCGCCATTCACCCTGAGGCGGTAACTTACGTATACTCTGGTTGCAGCTCCACCCCAAGGCCATGGGAAAATTTCGATTCAAGGTGATGCAAATCTGATTTGCCCATGGTAAATAGCTGCATGTGCATGGGCAGGGGTGGAATTTCCTTGAAGGTGATGGGGTGTTGGGGGATCATCAAGATGATGAAAATTTTTTGTTTGCTTATAGCAAGTACCATGCAATATTAGAACATGTGTATGGGCATGGGTATAGATGGAACGTGGGAATTGCAGAAATGCAACTCTGGTTATGAGAACTGGAAATGCATGATAGGAATTTGCGTTTAGCAAAGTATAATACACATGTTATATGTAAATATATTTTATATTATTGGGGTATTGGGTGCTGCAGGTATGTAACTATCGGAGTATTGGATTTCTGCGTGTAACAGTCATGTGTGCTTGTATTTTTGGTGATACTGGTTATTGTTAGCTTTTGATTATTAGTTAGGATGATTTTAAGATGTAACAGGTCAATTGAAAACTCCCCGGCCTGGCACTAGAATTAAATCCATATGATTTTTAGTTAGCCCTAAGCTTCAAAAGACGCGTGTATAAATTTGACAGATGTCGGATCATTAGTTTGTGAATTATAGTATTTTGAGTGAAGCAACTTCTGTTATTGTGAAAAAAATGGATAAAAAGGAATTTCGCGTGTTGATAAAATATTGCTTTTTGAAGGGAAAAAATACAGTTGTAGCAAAACCTTGGCCTGATGACGCGTTTCCAGACACCGCCCCAGGAAAATCAACCATCAAGGATTGGTATGCTAAGTTTAGACGTGGTGAAATGAGCACCGAAGACGGTGAACGCAGTGGACGCCCAAAAGAGGTTGTTACCGACGAAAACATTAGAAAAATTCACAAAATGATTTTGAATGACCGTAAATTGAAATTGAATGAAATAGCAGGCACTCTAAAGATATCAACTGAACGTGTACATCATATCATTCACGAATATTTGGGTATGAGAAAGCTCTGTGCAAAGTGGGTGCCGCGCGAGCTCACTTTTGACCAAAAACAACGACGTTACATTATTTGGGTTGTATCAAAGGTTGAGCAGTGTTTGATATTTGAGATATATTAATGTACAGTATTTTAGATTACAATATTTGAGATGAAAGAGATTTATAACACAAAGGTTAATGTATATTTATAGTACAATGGAGATGATATAATGTTTGGGATTGAGAAGGTTAACGTATATAGAGATTCATATTTAGGAACGTTAACTCCCGCATCCGGTGATCGGATCATGTTTCATGCTTTTCACCCACTTTTCAATCATTGTCCTCTTTCCCTCTTATGTGTCTTATTTTGTATATACGAGGGTGAATCAAATATATACGGTAATTTCTTTTTATTCATTTATTGAATAATGTTACACATTAACTATACTATAAACATTTTTCAATATAGTCTAATGTGTGATCTATACACTTTTTCCACCGATTTGGAAGCTTTAATATCCCTTGTTCGTAAAAAGATTTAAGGCGAGTTGTTAGACAATTGCGCACGTGCTCCTCGACTCGACCTTACTTTCGAATTTTCTACCTCCAAGTGTTCCCTTCAAGGGTGCGAACAAAAAATAGTCACAGGAAGACGAGTCTGGGCCATAAGGAGAGTGTTTAAGGGTTTCCCAGTCCATTTCTTCCAATGTAATCCTTGTCACGGAGGCGGTGTGAGGTGTGGCATTGTCATTAAGAAGCATGACATCTCGAATGAGCATACCTCATCTTTTGTTGCGATATGCGCCTTTTGCCGACTGTAACAGCTGACAGTAGTAAGCAGCATGCACTGTTCGTTGTTCGTGAAGAAAATCAATCATCAAAACTCCCTTTGAGTCGACTTCTGCTTGGGCGTCGATCATGACTTTCGTTTTCGCTACGTTCTCGCCCACTTTTAAATTCTCTGGCCCATGTATACACACGATTCTGAGACAGTGTACTATCACCCAAGTGTGCCTTCAATCGAGCAAAATTTCCCGAGGGGTTAACTCCTTTGTGGCGTCTCTAACAGATACACAGACAATACACAAGCAAATAGTGAAGAACACCGAACGAAAATCGAATAATATAATGCATCCGAGCCGTATACCATAGCGATAAAATAACAATTCAAATCAGTGGAATATACTTGCGTTTAAAAATCGAATTCTACACACGGCCAGTAGCCTGATGAGTTGCGCTTTGATTCAATTTTTGGTGATTCTAACTGTCATAGCGTCAGTTCGAATCACACGTTCTTCACTATCATTCCAAACGCTATACCTTCATTTGTTAAAAATGTTATAATAATCTCTTGATAAACAGACGTGTGTAGCTCTTGCTCGCCCATGGCTGTACTTACTACAAAAACGAGCGCGACCGCTAGCCAACCCGGTTCTCCTACTCTTCATAAACCAAAAAATAGCCACGCACGAAATTATATAGTTCGCAACTTGTTGCTAAGCAAAAAAGTAAAATTACTGTTTATATTTGTATATAATGTAACTGTAATATATTTGTTACTGTAACTGTAATCTATTTTTCATATTCCACTGTGTCACCGTGTTATGTGAGGCCATCGGTTCAGCTGATGTTGCGATATACACGGAACATCGCAATGTACATGCGACGATGATGGAAACGCTAGATCAACATTTTGCCAATCATTAACGTGCTTTCAGCAATCCGTGAGTTCGTTAGCTTCCCCGCATCCGATGATCGGATCGTGTTTCACGCTTTAAACCCACTTTTCAATCATTGCCCTCCTTTTCTTTATTGTATCTTATTTTGTATATAATTTAGGTACATAAGCTAATTTAAGTTAAAAGATAAGTTACATAGTTAATGTAGAGCAGTCATAAGATAGATTCCGTGCGGGTAAGTAATGTACATCTCTGTAGGTCCGTGAACGTTTATGAGGAGCTGATGGCGTACCAAATGAGCTGATCAAACAAGGAGGGACAGTGTTACATCACGCAATTCATGATATCGTGGTGCACGTATGGGAGCAAGAGGAGATACCGGAAGATTGGCGTCGCGGAATAATTTGCCCAATACATAAGGAGGGAGATATCACACTGTGCAGCAACTATAGGGTATAACATTGCTGAGTCCCGCCTATAAGATACTCTCCTCTATCCTACAAGATCGGATAGCCCCATACGCTAAAGTCATCATTGGTCAATACCAATGTGGCTTCATCCCAGGCAATTCAGCGATTGATCAAATATTCACCCTTAGGCAGGTGATGGAAAAATTTCTGGAATTTAAGATTCCATTGTATCACCTATTTATAGAATTTAAGGCCGCCTACGACAGCATAGCCGGGGTAGAACTATATAATGTCATGACAGTGTTCGCCATTCCAAACAAATTGATACAACTTTGTAGGTTGACCATGACCAATGTAACTAGTCAAGTAAAAATAGCGGGATTGCTACCCAAACCAATAAACCTCTTTAATCGACTCCGATAAGGGGGCGGCCTGGCCTGCCTCCTCTTCAACCTTGCGTTGGAGAAAGCAATCCGTGACTCTGGCGTTACAACAAGAGGGACTATTGTCACCCAGTCCAGCCAGATTCTTGCCTACGCAGATGATATCGACATCATTGGTAGAACCGATTCGGCTGTACAGGACTCCTCCACCCAGATCGAGCAGGCGCCACAAAAACTGGGACTGCACATTAATGAGGGGAAACTAAGTACATGGTGGAAACTTCTGCGGAGAGAAACTATCAGGGTAGCGGAGCACGAATTTGAAGTAGTGCAATCCTTTAACTACCTTTGGTCAATAGTATCAGCCGATAATAATATGGAAGAAGAAATACGCGAATGGCTGATCAAATCCAACAAAGCCTACTATGGTCTATCAAGGCTCTTTAAATCCCGAAATTTATCCAGAACATCCAAGCTGCTACTGTACAAGACCATGGTCTTACCAGTGCTCATGTATGGAACCGAGACTTTGGTGGTCAATAAAAGGAACTCTGAACTCTTAGCCGCGTGCGAAAGGAAGCTCTTAAGGAATTGTTGGCTCCGGATGTGGGGGAGGACGATTCCGGAGACGCTACAACCAAGAGTTGTTCGCGATCTGCCTTGAACTCTATATTATAAGAAAAATCAAGCTCTGTAGACTACGGTGGGCGCGACACCTATCTCGAATGAGCGAAGAGGGGACTGCCCAGAAATTCCTTTGTGGCTGGATGTATGGAAAAAAACAGTTCGGCTGACCTTGTCTGCGATGGAGGGATGGCGTAGACTAGGACGCCCAAAGCCTGGGAGTGCCAAACTGGATGACATCGGCTCGAAATCGGGACCGGTGGAGAGATTTGTTATATAAGGCCAAGACCGGATCCCAGCTGTAGTGCCGATGATGATGTGATGATGAAGTAATGTCCGCCACGTTAAAATGTAAATAGTGTAAATAAATAACATCCCGCAGAAGATCGTGGGATCTCTAGGAAAAAAAAAAAGAGTATGTTTTTCTTAATTTCAAAACTCATACCCTCGACCTACTTGAGAGTATACAAAGATGGATGATCTGCTTCGCCGATCAACGCTGACATTGGGGTGGCATACACTGTCACATCGAAAGCGCGTTTCGAAAACCTTTGTCTGTTTTACAGAGAATATCACGGGGACTGTTCCTCGAAAATTCGTGGTATTACTCCGCGTTATTCGGTGCACTTGTGCTCCATAACACAATTTAACGGATCCCTCCACTTTGGGATTTACTTCTCGATGGCCCTCACATCTCTGTACGATATCTCATTCCGTTACAAAACGGAACAGCTGTGTAACTCCCTTGATGGTGCGAGTGTTTCCGGTGCGTTACAACTTGCAACTCTTCAAGAAGAACTCCAAAAGTTATTTAATAGCAAGTTCGCCTCTCCCGAGAGAAGTATATACCAGACAACTCTGCGAAATCGTACTTGGTTCAGTTTTTGCCAGTAAAAAGCGGAAATTTAATGAGCGTTATGAAGCTTACAGAAAAAAGGCAAAATATTATCGAACAAAATGGAAAATATACCATCGATTAAAGTTCATTCATGGTATAAGAAAATCTGGTTATATCTTTATGAAAAAGTTGGCAATTACTCTCTTGACAACCCAATATTTGTCCAATGCCCCTAATGGAGGGGCGAGGATCTAATAATGATCTTGTGTACCTCTGGAATTTTGCGTATCATCATGTCTTATATCAACTTATAAAGTAATATACTATGTATATAAAGAAATATACTATGTATATTGTAACAACTGCTATAAATGCATAACATCTATAGCGGTATTTTTCGCTCATCCACTATAGACCGCAGCATACATCCCAATCCAAGGCGGTGATGATTTTTCATGCCGAGCCATTTCGATGACGAAGAGTTTCGTTCCATTCAATGCAACATCCTAGCTTAGAGTGTAATTTCTCTGCTGTGCCTGTCTGTCTTTCCAATTCCACATCAACAATTCTTTCCCTAAGGAGAATCCGCGTAGTTGCTGATGTTGATACTTCAGATCACAGATCACAACTTTCAATATAGAAAATTATGTCTCTAAGAGTTCAATATCGCAATGACAAATAGGCGAACCTGTAATTCAAAACTGCTTTTTTTCTTTAATTGTACATTGAATGTCTTGTACTCTTCTTATATTTTGCTGTAACATTATTTATATTACGCCAGCAGAACATTTGGTTCCATTAAGACGGAGCCACATCGTACCCACCTCATGATACGATGTAAATTTTCCCAGACTGTATAACTTCTACGATTTATTTTTTAGGGGTTTTTGAAAGAAACGGCATACACCGACAAACCAGCCGTAACCTTCATGCTTAAAGACAACATTCAACACGAAGTGACTGAAATAGCCGAAATCTGCGGAATAATTATGAGAACTTGCTTAGCAAAGCTTGCCTTTGTTCCATGACCATAATGTTAAAGACCATGTATTCGATCAGTAAAATATAAATCATAAAATTGCATCCCATTTAAAAGTTATTAAAAAAACCACCGAACTGGATAATAAAAAGCACCCTGTATTAACTCCCTGTTGTTAACTTGTACATTTCACCATTGCCAACGTTATGAGTACGCCTGTCATAATCCGCCCGGGAAACAACCTATGTTCTTTACTACGTTACTTCTGGTATCATGTTAAGCCGAGTCTTTATATAGACAAACACGAGCCAATCTCTAGACACATATGTAAATACATTTCGTCTAAGTGTAGAATGAAAATTAAATTATGCTAATGATGCTATAGGGAACCGATCCATTGTTACGTAATCTTATAATGTAAGGGAAATCCGAACTTGTTACGAAATGTTGTTGTTACAGCTTTTATGGCAATCATTTCAGTATGGGTGCGTAAAGTTAAACTAGTTGTACACCCATATAGACGGTTCTGGTTCATTGTTATTAGTGCACCTTCAGAGCAGTTTCATGTTACACAGTGTTACATACGAACTTCCAGTCTAAACAAAGAGATTGGATTTTCTTAGTGTAACTAGGAATGAATTTTTGTCACTTCTATAATGTCTAATGACTTCGAAGTACGTTTTACTTAGATACTTCGACCATGCGGTGCAAAATCAATGGGACACTAACACTGTTTCTCTTGCCTTAAGTTATGCCCAAAAGGGGCTTTGAAAACACCTTTAAAAATTATGATACTTATACGTGGTAAGGGAAGACGGATACATTGTAACTTTTACCGTAGATGATCGGACAGGCGGTGCATTTCATAATCGCATAGATACCTTGAAATGTGGTGCTTTGTGGTTTTTTGTGCATCAAAAATTAACTTCCAGCTAAGACTAACGAGTACACGATTTTAATGAACTGATAGAAGAGGTGTATATTGATACGCTGAACCCAAAACTAGTAACGAACTATGGGTGTGCGAGATATTCTAATCGTAGGGAACAATGTCACAACGCAGCATTTGTTATACTCAAATGTAGTTAGTTATGTACATTCTTAGTAAAACTCATAGAACGCTTATATGTTCGTGAGAAATCCAGGTATTTTATGCATAAATGATGTTGTGGGGGTATAAGGATAGATGATGCCAGCGTATGGTACGAATTCCTTATATCTCCCATCGATCCGTTGGAAGAATTTGTTCGAATAATCACGTCAGAAAAGAGTTGCTCGTAACCCCAGGTTTATCATATAGCCATTCGTCTCTCAAAATGCGGCATCGATTTATGTTCACCTTTATTGAGGAATGTGTAATTGTAAACATTTATGGGACGCACGTCCACTTCCTGGTTGTACCGAATCCGATGCGCATATTGGACGACATCTCCTTCGAGTGGATAGGTAAATAAACGATTGAAGTCTAATTCGAATAAGTGAGTCAAGACACCAAAGTAATCAATAAAAAATATAACAGATAGCACTGCCAGCAAGCGTTTTAATTTATTGAAAATATTCACTAGTGAGAACATTCCGATGCGGTCACACAACACATAACTCTACAACTAAAATTCGGATGTCCGCGGACGAGCGTGTGCATGAGCATGCCCACGCGGCGGCAATTCGCGACACCACCTTCCTCAGTTCAACACGTTAATCGGCTGACTTGAAAAGGGAAGAAATTGGATACAACCAAAAGAGAACATACGTCTGCTCTCTCATTGCCACGTCCTTCGATGTGTGGTAGGTTACATCGGTAATCTGATGATCGAAGAGAGCGGGACAATAAGAGAACAGAAACACGATGTACGATTATCCTAGGGGTGGATTTGGTTGTATGTGCATGAATCAATGTAGTTCTGAGCGGAACCCATTGACCTGATTCGGTAGTATGGTGGGTTCAGTGTACATTGATCCATACGAAGACAGAACTGAGAAAGAGAGGAGAATTAAGCTGATGATATTCACCTGCAAAAAGAGAACATTGATCTCCAGCGAATGAAGTGTCTGGAGAAAAGCCGAATTAACGCTAGGGAAATATTATCACGTGATTCAATCGAATGTGGTGATAAATTTCCCAAGCGGATCTGCAATGATGCGACAACTTCGTCCGGCTGGATTTGGTTGTCGCTAATCGACATGGACACGAGTTGCCGTATGGCCAAAAAGGTAAGCTAAACTCATTTATGCATTGTCTCCGTGGTACAATGAGTTTAGCTATGTGTCCTTGGTGGAAACATGCTTTGCAGGTGAACAGGTAAGTAAGGGGGAAATGGGGTTGATTTGACGCGCTGAAAGGCGGTCGAAATTAGGTAGGAAATGTTGGTTGGAATTGTGGGTTGTTTCTCATGTAGAATAGAGAAACCCCCCACAATGTCAGTGCTCCGTGCGAAGACCTGTGGAGCAAAAAGTTGTGCAACTACATTTTTCGGAGCAAACGTTTTGGATCATCATCATCAATCAGATATGTTGCCTCGAAGTACCGACCAGAAATCCCTAATTGCTTATAGTGCGAGAGTGCATTATAATTTATGTACCTTTGGTAAGCAATCGAGCAATATTTTTTTCTTTTTTTTAATTATACTTTTCTCGGGAGAGGCTAGTGGGCGCCCCGAGATGTCACCAAATAACTGTTGCAGTTCTTTTTGAACATTTGCAGGTTGTAACGCTCCGGGAACACTTACCGGAGGGAGGGAATTCTATAGCCTTCCGCTCTGTAACGGGGATCTTCGCGCCGTTGGGAGATGAACCGCAAACTGGTACGATCCGTCGCATTGTCTTGTACAGCCCATACAAACCGAATTGCGTGGAACAATACCACGAATCTGCGAAAAATAGTACCCGTGATAATATCTGTAAAACAGACAAGGGTCGGCTACCCACCTTTGATGTGATAGCGACTGTAGTCCCGACGTCAGCGCCGAGTCCCCGATCAGGTGGATCTATAGGGTTTTAGTTTCCAATTATAGATAAATTACACTGCAACCTTCACCGACTGAGTCCGGATCAACTGTTGGAACCTCAATTCAATCAAACGCTGGGCTCTCTTGCCGGTATCACATTCATTCTTTATTTCCAGGTGTAACACAGAATGTAATTGCAGTGCACACCACATATATTATTTTGAGTTGTTTACAATATTTCGGTTAACCTGAACTTAAATTGCAGCTCGGAACACAGGTTTAATTCGGTTATATACAATTTAGTATCCTTTCATTGTCACAAATATCGTTCTGGTTACACATACAATATAATTTAATTTAATTGTCACAAATATCATTTCGGTTATATATACAATATTATTTTGAGTTAACGTAAATGTAACGTTTAATTCGCACACAATATTATTTTGAGTTAACGTAAATGTAATGTTTAATTCGCACGCTATATTATTTTGGCCATTGTAAACGCAACTCTTAGTTTGGAACAACCGCCATCGATGAGATACTTCAGACTAAATAACAGATCAATTGAAAAGTCCCCGGCCTGACACATAGATGGCAGCACTAGATTTAAATCCATATGATTTTTAGTTAGCCCTAACCTTCAAAAGACGCGTGTATAAATTTGACAGATGTCGGATCATTAGTTTGTGAATTATAGTATTTTGAGTGAAGCAACTTCTGTTATTGTGAAAAAAATGGATAAAAAGGAATTTCGCGTGTTGATAAAATATTGCTTTTTGAGGGGAAAAAATACAGCTGACGCAAAAACTTAGCTTGATGACGAGTTTCCAGACGCCGCCCCAGGAAAATCAACCATCAAGGATTGGTATGCTAAGTTTAGACGTGGTGAAATGAGCACCGAATACGGTGAACGCAGTGGACGCCCAAAAGAGGTTGTTACCGACGAAAACATTAGAAAAATCCACAAAATGATTTTGAATGACCGTAAATTGAAATTGAATGAAATAGCAGGCACTCTAAAGATATCAACTGAACGTGTACATCATATCATTCACGAATATTTGGGTATGAGAAAGCTCTGTGCAAAGTGGGTGTCGCGCGAGCTCACTTTTGACCAAAAACAACGACGAGTTGATGATTCGGAGCAGTGTTTGGAGATGATCAAGCGTAATAAACCCGAGTTTTTGCGTCGATATGTGACAATGGATGAAACATGGCTCCATCATTTCACTCCGAAGTCCAATCGACAGTCATCCGAGTGGACTGTGTAGGAGCGAAGTCAGGGCACCGACATGGGCGCTGGGTTCCACTTCGTTCACACACAAAAAAAAAGTCTCGCCGCGGCCTGTAAACGAACGATCACCAGGGGAAACCATACAGAAATTAAAACACACTGCCACAGATTTAAATGGTTATTTCACTTTAATTTATTGTATACTGTTTGATGACGGTGACACAAATACACAATTAAAAACAAAACGATTGGATGTAACTTTAAGTTTAAATGTTATTCGACAGGGGAAAACACGAATACATTTCGTGGTTACCCAACGCGACTCTCGACTCACGACTGGAGACAACGACTCGAACGATTAGTGGCGCAGTGGTATATGTGCGCGATCGAACAGATTCCATGTTGTTGCATGTGTTTTCGAAAACAGGCAGGCGGTAAGGACAATAGGGAAAAATGACCACATGCGCCGCTGGTAATGCGGGTCATTGTTTACACGATGCCTCGTCGCTATTTTCGACGTTCGGAGAAAAAGGTGCTAAAAGCAAATTGGATGTTTATGGCATCTCTGGCTGCAATAGAAACCGGGTTCGTATTTGCATTAGGAAATGCTGGAGAATTTGGTTTCAGTGTCTATTGCGCTAATTATATGCAGCTGCTTGGGTTGTTTGTTGGTAAGACAAACAAAAAAGGTTGCCAGGCAATGTGTATGAAAAGGTGTATGACGCGGCTGGGAAAATAGACGGCGCGATATTTATGGTCCCTGTCATGACGGTTACATTGAATGCAATCCGAATTATTTTGTTTACTGGAATTTGTCTGGTACCGAATTGGTTCAGAATACCAAATAAGCAAACAAAGAAATCTTACGGAAAATTGTATGCGAAGGGATGCATGAAGGTAAGTTTTCTTTATAGGGATTTTATGATTACAGATGGTGATCTATATAATGCGTGAAGCATTTACAGGTATTAATACCGTTGCATTAGCAAACTTAAGGGAGTTGGGTAGTAGTTGTGGGGGTTTTTCAGGTAAGTGGACCATAGGGTTTGGCGGAAACGCTACAACTGCACACGATGAACCCGCCCCAAAGCGTGGAAAAACGCAACAGTCGGCTGGCAAGGTTATGGCGTCTGTATTTTGGGATGCGCGCGGAATAATTTTCATTGACTATCTTGAAAAAGGAAGGACCATCAACAGCGACTATTACACAGCGTCATTGGGCCGTTTGAAGGACGAAATCGCCGAAAAAAGAAAGTGCTGCTTCACCAAGACAATACACCGTGTCGCAAGTCAGTGAAAACGATGGCAAAAATCCATGAATTGGGCTTCGAATCGCTTTGGCATCCACCGTATGCTCCAGATCTGGCCCCCAGCGACTATTTCCTGTTCTCAGATCTCAAAAGAATGCTCGCTGGGAGGAAATTTTCGTCGAATGAAGAGGTGATCGCCGAAACTGAGGCCTATTTTGAAGCAAAGGACAAATCGTACTACAAAAAAGGTATCGAAAAGTTGGAGGGTCGCTATAATCAATGTATCACCCTCGAAGGGAATTATGTTGAATAAAAAAAACGAATTTTGCCAAAAAAATGTGTTTTACTATGGAAGGCCGGTGACTTTTCAATTGACCTGTTATTATTTTGAGTTAACGTAAATGTAACGTTTAATTCGCACGCTATATTATTTTAGCCATTGTAAATGCAACTCTCAGTTTGGAACAACCGCCATCGATGAGATACTTCAGACTAAATATAAGGTTAACGATCCCTTGGGACGGCCCAAGAGGGATGTAAATTAACGTGAGGGCGCGACCTGCCCTCACGGAATCCGAACCGAGATTAAATTATTTCATGGAAGCGATAGGATTCCACAATCCCATCATCGCTTCGATGACCATATTTGGTATTCTCTTTTGCGTTAGATTCGACTCAAAAAGGGGTGGAAATACACACACGATGACTGCTTCTTCTGCTCATCGTGTGCGTCCACAAGTATGCAAACATTGCATAAGTCCCCTCTTTAAGTTCGCAACAGGTGCGAGTATCTCGATGGCAAAAGGGTTGCAATATTTACACGATCAGTGGCCACGAATAGCGTAATGCTGATCGTGTGCGTGTTGTTGGTGTATCCTCGCAGTCGAACTCTAATGGTAATTTTCCATTAGCGAATTCGATCGCCGGGGCGCCAGCCGGATGCCCTCATGTATCGGTCGTTCGATGTGGGCATGCTTGCTAAGGCAAAATACCTTTTTCTGCTGGTGTGCAGCTGGCGTGCAAGAGGATATCGCGTAGATATTGCACAGGCAATATTGGTTGGTTGGTTGTTAAACCAAATTGCCTTGAAGAATATAGCGTTTGATGCCGCTGTAATTTCACTTCAGCGCGACTTAATGTTTCACAGGGTTTTTCTTGTATTTTGCAGGTACAGTACAGAAAGTGAGTACAGGCCTTTTAATGTATTTCAGGGACTGTTATCTTGTGTACATGTAAGGTAAGTAGTGGCGTTCAATGGAACTGCCACGGTACTTGTTTCTCTTTTGTTGTATGCCCTATTTGGGGGTTTTTACCTACGTTTATTGGAAGATTGGTTAGTGGCCTTCGCAGGAACCGCCACAGATCTCTCGTCTCTGTATGCTCTCAAGTAGTTCGAGGATATGTTTAGGAGCAGACATCCAAACATGAGAGCAATATTCGAACGCAGGTCTAATTTAGGATCTATACAGGAGAAGGAGTTGAGCCGGAGTAAAATATTTCTTCAAGAGGTAGCTCAGTTTTCCTGAGGCGGATCTGGCGATGTTCAACACGTGTTTATGCTACCATACATTCCCAAAGACCGAGACGCCGAGCAATTTCAAACGTTCCCCAGATTCGAGTGCCTGGCCATTCATCATCAGCTGTGGAACCGATGATCCACTTTTCTTAGTGAATGTTGTATATTGTGTCTTCGCAACATTGAAGTCGACGAGATTGGCCTTTCCCCACTGCACGACTTTATCCAGGTCCCGATTCAGATAGTCGATCTGGCTATATCTCAGCTGGTGCGACGTTCATGCACTAATCGGCCTGTTACTCGAATAGGAGGAAACAAGCGTTCTATCATCCGCAAAACACCCTGTTATCCGTCGACCCCAACAAATCATTTATGTGAAGCAAAAACAAGGTTGGCCCCAAAATAGAACCTTGAGGCAACCCGGAATTAACAGGATACAGGTCCGAACTCTCGCCGTCCACAACAACCCGGATCGATCGATTTTCGAGGAAGCTCTTCGTTCAGTCGCGACGCTGCTGGGAAAGTCCATATGAACGAAGATTACGCAGCAATGTCCCGTTCCAGACGCGGCCAAAAGCCTTTGACATACCAAGGCGAGCGCTCTTTACTCACCATGGCCCTCAATCGTCGACGTTCATATATCGGTTATAAGGGTGAAAAGGTGTCCCGTGGATCGCCTGCCACGGAATCCGTATTGACGATCATTCAGAAGTCCGTTGCACACCAAATACTTAATTAACTCGACATTGATGATCTGTAATTTTGTGGGCAACACTTTTTTCCCCACTTTGGGATTGGCTGAACTCGAGCGACTTTCCAGCAGATAGGAAATGTCCTCCATGCATAAATTAAGCGGAGGAGTGTAGATGTGGCGGTTTCCCCGAACGCCACCAGTTAAACATCCCATTACCCCATTTAGAGCTCCCACGTAGGGCATATCAAACCTGGAAGTAAGTACTTGCCTGTTCAAAGTGCAACATAAAACATGATATTTCCTGAAGCCGAATCACCTGCACCTAAAACAGGAAAACCCGTAGAGACGGTTCAGGCGCATCAATATGCGACCAACAAGTGCTTAACCAATTCGTGATGCACGTTTCGGTTTGATACCTTTGAATTGGCTGGCATCCACCACATTAAAGGCAATTTGGTCGCACCAAGTAGCGACCAACATTGCTTGAACTAATTCAAGAGATATACTTTCACGCGCCAGCCGCACACATGAAAAATACTGTGTCTTACCCTTTTCATGCATGCCCACATCCAACGGTCATCTGACCGACAAGTACACCAGGGTATCTGGCTGGTTACGTGGAGATGCCAACAACAACATACACATGATCAGCAATCATGCTACAAGTAGTCGCTGATCGTGTATATATCCCAATCCTTTACAGGATGACTAGCCCCAGCTGCGAACAATTGTTTATTCAAATTCAAGTCTATGGTTCGCATGCTGGGCGACACACACGACGAGCAGCGAAAGGGATCATCGTGTACGTGCATGTGCAACCCATTGGGCTTGCTCCAGATAACAGAGATTATTACCAAATATGGTCATCGACACGATGACAGAGTTTTTGGTGTTCTATCGCTCCGATGGAAAGGCGGAGTTGATTTCTGAGAGTCCTATAGTGCGGTCGCGCGCCTAACGTCGCTTGTGACTATATATAAAACTATATATAATTAATCTGTGCGGAATATTACCTCTGTTTAAGACTATATATAATTACTCAGTGTGAAATATTTTCTATTGTTTAAGACTATGTATAATTAATCAGTGTGAAATATTTTCTTTTGTTTAAAACTATATATAATTAATCAGTGTGAAATATTTTCTATTGTTTAAAACTACATATAATTCATCATCGTCATCGGCACTACAACCGGGATCCGATCTTGGCCTTATTTAACAAGTATGAGGCTTGTTAAATTTTCCATAATAATTTGTTTTTAATTATAATACCCTTGTTTTAAACTATATATAATTAATCGGTGTGACATATTACCTATTGTTTAAAACTATATATAATTAATCGGTGTGACATATTACCTATTGTTTAAGACTATATATAATTAATCGAACTATAAATAATTAATCAGTGTGAAATATTTTATGTTGTTTAAAACTATATATAATTACCTGTTGTTTAAAACCATATATAATTACCTATTGCTTGAAACCATATTGTAACACGTTGATCTTCCCTTTTTTTGAATAAAGAGCTACGGAACGTGTCAAACGTTGTTCTGTGTTTTCCATAATTCATCACGCTGCGATCGGAACCAGATTTTAGTTGGAGGGTACTAAGGATAAGGGCTCCTCGATAGTATAGTGGTTAGTATACCCGCCTGTCACCCGGAAGACCGGGGTTCGATTCCCCGTCGGGGAGCCCCTGGCGCAAGACTTATGACCTTGCCCAGACAAAATAAATCATTATGGAAAATTTAACAAGCCTCAGGACTTGCTAAATAAGGCCAAGACCGGTTCCCGGTTGTAGTGCCGATGATGATGATGACTAAGGATAAGCTGCGCAGTGGGTGACACAGTGCAGTGAGTGAATTCCGTTGGTGGTGCATGTAGAACCGGTGCTAACCATATCACAATTACAACCAAACCCCACATAGAGAAGGAAGCATTGTGCCAGGCAGGGGCACTCGGTTCACTTCCTTCCACCAACTTAACGAAGACAAAGTTCCGCGGGAAAGTAAACTGGAAAAGCACAAACAGAACTCGACGACGCAACGTCCACAACAGGAAAATGAAACACACTGATTTAGTTTATTCCGTTTTATTCTCTAAATGAAAACCACTTTGTTCTCAGCCATTATTAAATATGTTAGTGTTTTTATACTTCACTTAGAACTTAATGTTAATATTAAATTGATTTTTATAAATTTAATACAAGATGAAACACTTCTACCTGGACACGACTTCTGTATATATGCGCTTCTCCGCCGCGCGACGGAGAGCGGGAGATCGCGCGACCAGCGTGGTCGACAGACGTAATTAGACTCTTGGTTCAACCCTCGTTTGAGGTGAGTTTGGTGGTGTGGTGGTTACCACCAGAGAAACGTAAAGTCTCTCTTGCTGGAATAGCAAACCAGACCTCGTAATGGAGATCATGGTGGTATGTGTGTGATCGTTTAGATCTGTGTTGTTTACTCATGCGCGAAGGCAATGGAAAAACAAAGCAGGCAAGCGGCAAGGACAAATGAATCGGGGCGATCATGGTTTATGATGTGTATCGCGGCTAAAATAGACGACGATGCATCGACGAGATGTGCTAAAAGCAAATATGGGACGAGGGCATCAAAAAGGTCTTAGATGAGTGATGCCGCTGTGTAAATAGGCGAATAGCCATTGGGAAAAGGGGCTAATGGGTTGGTGGACGTAACGAATCTATTGCTCGCATTTGTGTATGCAGGGAAATTCGTTTGTGGGAAACGGATTCTAAATTTTAATTGTTTATGCTTTGAATTCAATTCGGCGGCTATGCGCGAAGTCGATGATTGTTTAGAGATTCAAACAAAGGAGCATTTCTGGGTAAAGTGCTTGCAGCTGTATCGATAGTTGCAAGTCTTTGCAAAGCAGATTAGGTGGTTATACAATGACGGTTTGTATATACCATCTGTGTGAATTGTACATGGCATCTATGGCGACGCCAAGATCGACCTCTAGTGTGAATATCTACACTAATTGGAAATCCGGTTCTGGGTCGCTAATGCAGAGTTGCATTGATACATGTATGAATGCCCATGTAGGAGAAATTCTTTACAGGCATTTCCAGGTAATGCATTGAAAGCATTAATTATCCGTGGGAAGGAAATGTTTTTGATGCGGGGAGCTTGCGGTGCAGGTGTGGGAAGGTTGGAATTTACCTGGCAACCGAAGGTACCGAATAGGTTTGGTTTTATGCTCCCGTATAATGGAAAGAATTCTTGTAGGGAATTTATATGCGAAGAAATGCATGAAAGGTAAGAATTCTTTTACAGGGACTTTTAGGTTATATAAATTTGATTTATTTGATGCGTGGAGCATTTATGGTGCTGTTGTATTCCAGAATACTACCCTTATTAAATTTAACACTGAATCTCCTAACACATCCTTAAAAACTTCACTTAACATATATTACATTCTCACTTAATACATACCATTCATAAACATTCACAATATTACCAGTTACAGCACACTTAATAACCTGCACCTTTTTATTTATTGAAAACATAGCAACTTGGATTTTCGTCCGAATTGAATGTGAAAAGTCAAAAAGAAAAAATAGAATAGAGAAAAATTTGAGTTCAAAAAGTTCAGTTGGATAAAGAGCAGTTGAGATTGGAAGTTAGTAGAGTTTAGTTCTGGCTGTTGGAAGAAGAAGTTTAGTTTGAGAGTTCTAGTTGGAGATTACAGTGGAAGAATTGTTTGAGTTAGCAATTGAATTGTAAGTTTTAGTTAACACAGAATAAAAGAAAAGAAACTATAGAAACCGCCCACATAAGCAAACGATTTTTCAATTCAAAAACGGACAACTTTATATCAAGAATTGAAATCAAACAAAACATGAATTGATGAAAGAAGATTAAATAAAGGAATACTAAAAGGTCCCCGCTCTTCCCTCATCCGAGGAAGCACGGCGTCCGGACATCAACACTGGTGGCAGCGGTGGGAAACAACCAAAGGATCCCAAATAAAAAGAAGAAAATAAGAAGAAAAAAAAAACAAGAAAAAAAATTTTTTTTAAACAAAACAAAATTTAAAACAACAAAAAAAAAATGTTTATAAGAAGAAGAAAAAAATAAACATAAAACAACGAAAAACAAAGTAAACAAAAAAATAAAAAAAAAAAAAAAAAAAAAGTTTAAAGTGAACACAAGAGAAATAACCAAATAAGAAGAAGAAAAAAAAATTTTTCAAGAAAAAAAAAAACCCAGACAAAACTACGAAAAAAAAAAAACATAAAACAACGAAGAAAAAAAACATAAAACAACGAAAAAAAAATCCAGCAAAAGACCAGGATATTCAACTTCTAGGGCGTGAAGTCTGCCTGGCAAGAATAACAAAATAATATAAAATAAAGAAAGGAACACAAAGAGGAACTCTACGACACAACAAAGAAGAAAAAAAGGGACAACAATAAGAAATTCAACAAGACTTCTATCAACATCTAGAGTAGTAAGAAATTTTTTCAATATTTTGTTTTTTCTCTCTAATTTTTTAGGAATATTTTCTACTTGGAAGCTTTCCTTTTTACTAACATACATTTTTTTCGATAGAAATTTCTATCTATATTCTTTGAAAATTCTCTTTTCAGTTTTTTTTCGAAGACATTTCCGTTTCTTTTCCTTCTCGTCGAAAATTTTCTTTCTTTTCAGTTTTGGGTCCAAACCATATCGTTTCCATATATATATATTGAATAATTACATAAAGGCCATTTTTTCATAAACCATATTTTTAAGAATTGATAACAAATTTTCGCCATACTTTAATTCAAATTTTCAATATTACGAGCCCATATTACACGAGACAGGCGGCTAGGCAGGGGGAAGAACAATTCCACTATCAACAGATACTCAGTAAAACCCCTGAAATGGCTCTCTCTGTCGGAATTTCTGATGTTTTCAGAATCGTCCCTACCTTTGACGGGAAACCCTGCGACTTAGGTAAATTTATTTCCGGGGGAGACGTTTTATTTAGATCCATAAAGAAGGCAGACCCGGATATATACGAGACGTTTTTAGAGCTAGTCAAAAATAGACTAGAGGGTCATGCTTACGATCTGATTAGGTATAGCAAAATCGCTAAGTGGGAGGATTTAAAAGATAAACTCGAATCGGAATATAAAGAGGAGCAATCTCGGTCGACGGCACACAATGAGTTGATTTCTCTGAAACAACGCTACAGAGAAACCGTCCGGGAATACGGCGATAGAGTCGCGAATGCTCTAAGGACTCTAAACTCTGCCACGTGTGAAATAACAGCAGACGCGGTGGTTAGGGAATTCTTAATGGAAGAAAACAAAAAATTGGCCGTACAAACATTTGAGGATGGACTAAACAACGAACAGCTAAAGATACTAGCTAAAGTCCATGGGGGAAATAATTTAAAACAGTCGATTGCACATGTAGTATCACATGGTGCTCGAATGGACAACTCTCCCAGGTCATATCAATATAACGAAAAACCTACATTCAATAGTATAGTCTGCCAAACCTGTGGTAAGCCAGGGCATACACAGGACACATGTTATCGGAACATGCAATCCAACTATTTTCCGAATAGACAACCCATAAAAAGGGAATATAACATTTTTTGCAATTTCTGTGGACGGAATAATCACACAGAGAATGAGTGTAGATACAAGATATCTAGGAATGGATCGTCTTCAACAAATTACCTTGTTCACACAGAGAATGAGTGTAGATACAAGATATCTAGGAATGGATCGTCTTCAACAAATTACCAACAAGGTACAACAACGCGTAACCCATTCCGAAATATTCCTACAAACTCTGAATATCGTTTTGGTGAAAATTCTAGGAGCACCAATAGACAAAACGATAGACAAAATGTTCACTTTTCTCGGGTGCAAGAGTCGGAAAACGAGGCCTGACGCCAACCAAAATTTATGGAAGACAGACCAAAGTTTTCTATTTACAGCATTAGATCTTTGGAAATAGATAACGACCATTTTAATGAAGCTCCTAGCCAAATTTACCCTGAGCCCACATACTCCTATAAACCAAGCCATATAAACGAAGATAACCCTGTCCCTAATATAAAGACTCCGATTCATACTCCCATTCTGGAAAACAATTCAGCAACACAGACTGAAAATCCGAAATTTTCAGCAGTATTAAAGACTGAAATCGCTAATATCTCAGATATCCCTATTGACAACGCAGACACTTCAGCAACCAAGACTGAAAACTCAGCAGTATTAAAGACTGAAAATTCGGATCCTGCAGAAAATATACAAACAGAAACCCCTAATATTCCGGCTATCCCAATAGACAACCACGGCACTTCAGCAACAAAGACTGAAAATTCAGCAGTGTTAAAGACTGAAGACCCAATAGTTGCAATAAAAGTCGAAACCCAAGTCAGTTCAGCAGCTAATACTGATGAACAAATCTTTTCAGCAGCAAAGACTGACGGATTAAATGTTTCTACAGCAGATATAACTGAAGAAATAGTTCAAACAGCAAATAGGACTGGGAACCAAGATGTTCTAACAGCTAATAAGTCTGAAGAACTATTCGAATCAGTAAATGAGACTGAGAAACTAAACGATCCATCAGCAGTGAGTAAGACTGAAAAGGTAGACGTTCCGACAGCAGTTAAAGCTATGGACAATGACAACACTAAGCCGAAAACAATAAATATTTTAAACAACGAAAACAAACACAAACACTTACTCAAACACGAAATAATAAAAAATGAAAATAATAATTTAACTAAAATAGGTATTGTAAAGAGTAACTATATAAATACATTACAAGTCTTTTTTTTCAACAAAAAAAATTTATTCCAATGCAAAATACAAAAAAATAAAAGGTTACACCGTCATTTAAATTATTTAAGATCATTTTTCAAGAAGATTTTTGGTAATAATCATCTTTATTCAATCATCATAGTAATAGGCCCAGAAAGGTTTTGGAAACTTTTCCATAAATTTAAGGAAAAGATAAACACATAACAAATGGCCTTTGTTTTATTATTCAATATATATGAAATAATCTAACAATTGTAGGAAATGACGGAAATAAAAAAAAAAAAAAAAAAAAAAAAAAAAAAAAAAAAAAAAAAAAAGTTAATGAGGGGGACGAAAGAAAGAAAATTTTAGAGGTAATATATATTGGAAATTTTAGAATTAATATATATTCGAACGGAAAAGGAAAGAAAGAAAATTTTATTGGTAATATATATATATTAGAAATTTTGGAATTAATATATATACGGAAATGAGAATTTTGAAACAATAATATTATTATTATATATTTAATATAATAAGTAATAATGATTTTTAGATAAGAAAAGAAAAGGTTCCAAGGAGAAATATTTAAATGAGCAATATTTAAATTTAGTTAGGTAATATGTAATGTAAATAGACTATTTTGACTATTTTTCTAGTGTTAAGAACTTTTTGATTATTGAAAAAATTTAGTTAATATATAATGTAAATAGATTATTTTTCTAGTATTAAGAACTTTTTGATTATTGTAACCTTTGATGAAAGATTAATTTTGAAAACCTTTGTAATGTAATTGAACGAAAATCCAAGTTTTTTAATTAATCTTAATTTAATATATAGTTACTAGAAAATTATTCTCTTCAAGGATAATTTTCTTTCTCGAAGAAGGGTGGGATGTTGTATTCCAGAATACTACCCTTATTAAATTTAACACTGAATCTCCTAACACATCCTTAAAAACTTCACTTAACATATATTACATTCTCACTTAATACATACCATTCATAAACATTCACAATATTACCAGTTACAGCACACTTAATAACCTGCACCTTTTTATTTATTGAAAACATAGCAACTTGGATTTTCGTCCGAATTGAATGTGAAAAGTCAAAAAGAAAAAATAGAATAGAGAAAAATTTGAGTTCAAAAAGTTCAGTTGGATAAAGAGCAGTTGAGATTGGAAGTTAGTAGAGTTTAGTTCTGGCTGTTGGAAGAAGAAGTTTAGTTTGAGAGTTCTAGTTGGAAATTACAGTGGAAGAATTGTTTGAGTTAGCAATTGAATTGTAAGTTTTAGTTAACACAGAATAAAAGAAAAGAAACTATAGAAACCGCCCACATAAGCAAACGATTTTTCAAT
Organism: Microdon myrmicae; assembly: GCA_963931805.1. Taxonomy (NCBI): domain Eukaryota; kingdom Metazoa; phylum Arthropoda; class Insecta; order Diptera; family Syrphidae; genus Microdon; species Microdon myrmicae. The sequence goes on along the minus strand of OZ007500.1, from coordinate 61,427,871 downwards.
TCAAAAACGGACAACTTTATATCAAGAATTGAAATCAAACAAAACATGAATTGATGAAAGAAGATTAAATAAAGGAATACTAAAAGGTCCCCGCTCTTCCCTCATCCGAGGAAGCACGGCGTCCGGACATCAACAGTGCTAATGCGATTGCATTAGCAAAACTTATAAGGTTGGGTCGAATTTATGGGCGTTCTTCGGGTAAGTTACAGTGGGGTTTGACGGAACCGCTACAGGAGTATCCCAAGAACCGGCCATAGTCCTGGAGCACAGTTCTTGAGGACAATTTCTGGTATTCCGTCCGAGCCGGTCGCCCTCCTACAATTCAGTTCGTGTAGAATGCGTTAATAAGCACGCGGCGGAACCTCACATCCCGCAGCGAAGACCGTACCGGCGCGATCACAGGTGGCTCCAAAAGACAGGCATCGAGGTTTGAATTCGCGCGAAATAAATCCGCGAACACATTAGCTTTATCCTTGGAATTTGTGACTAACGTCCCGCTGTCTGTCACCAACGGAGGAAAAGAGGAGGAAGCGAAGTTACTGCTAACAGCCGTTGGCATTGACCAGAAGGAGCGCGAACCCACCGGGCACTGAAGGAGTATCAATCGCCTGGTTGCACGCTTTTCTGATTGCAACTAAATTCGTTCTGCTGACGTCGGTGGGATTGGAGCGCCGTTGCTTAAAAGCTCCATTCCCCGCCGCTGCAATCTTCTTGCATTTTTTATCAGATGAATTTCGTTTGAAGAAATCGGGAATGTAGATCTGCATTCCGAGACGAACAATCTCTGTGGCCGACTCCGCGCATGCGTTAACATCAGAGTATCCAAAGCACCCCTCCGACCATGGAAAAGATGCGAAGAAATCTCGTGGATCGTCCCAGTTGGCAACACCATACCTCCATACATAGCGAAGCTGCTTAGGTCGGTTGTTCATTTGAAATGCAAGTGGTTGCGCGACAGATACGAAGCAGTGGTCTGAGTTTCCCAGTGGTGCATCAATCTCCACGTTATAAATGGTCGGCACGGATGTCAAAAACAGATCCAGGGTGTTCGCATAATCACCTCGTGCATCCGGCACTTGCGTAGGTTCCTCCACGAGTTGAGTCAAATTGCGGCTAATTGCGCATGGACATGATGTCCATGTTATTGGGTTCCAACGCCTCTGTTACACGCAGAAATAATGTACCATATATTTACATATAACATGAATATTGCACTTTGCTGTACGCAAATTATCAATACATTCGTTGGAATGAAGCGAGTGACATGCTTGTTTTATAACATATGAATGTATTCATGCCATTGGTGCGTGAAGAGGTTCCCGATAATGTGAATATCCCGTGGGCTTTTTCTTTTTCCAACGTATCATGTAGGCGTCAGTATCCATTGGATCAAGTTTAGAGAAGAACATGATTTGAAGTAGCTCTATGAAAAAGTGAGAACTAAAGCACGACGCATCAGACCACGGCCGTGTACACACGAGGATGCCTCAACTTGTTATTTAAGCTCGCTACTTAAACGAGTTGTGTGTTTCCCTTTGACGAAATTACTTGTTTAACTTTAGAATTTATATTAAAATATATGTTAGCTGAATGACATAATATCATACGTCTCTGAATTGTATCGTGAATCGTATAATAATAATTCAATTTCATCATTATGCTGGTCAGACTGAAGACATGTTAGCTAACGCTACTCTCGCCCATACAGATAACAATAGGTTTCAATTACCTTAGAGTTGATATTAGCGAAGATAAACACGGAGCTGTCCCTGATAAGCAGAGTACTCATAGCGGCATTCATTCAAGGTGTGTACGAGCTTTAAGCACCTGGAAGCATATGTTACATGACGTACTCGTATTTCTTGGCATTTCGTTTTGCAATGCCGTTTATATTCAACACCTACGAGCCGAAGATCTTCATTTAAACAGCCGTAGGGTGAGTTGACCACGATCAGCCTCGGATGAAAAATCTTCTTGTCTACAGAGCAACTCATCCATTCATCTTTATCTTACCAGCTATAAATTACGAATGGAGATACCAACATCTTAACGTAACCCGAGACGCCGCCCCTAGCCATGAGTTGCCATGAATTCACTAAGGGGATTTATATGCAGAATGCCGTCGACACAAGACCAGTGATTTATCATGCAATTTGTCTGGCGTTATTTCGTCATTTTCTAGCCAAATGTCCTCAGGTAATTATGTGACCGAATTGCGTGAGACCACTCGTCTTAACCGTGCCGGATCTTCTTCGATCAACGGCCAACCGGTTAACCTGTGTGTGGAAGGTTTGAAAAGCAATTTTCCAAAAACAATTTAACACCCCCCCTTCAATGTTTTCGAATTTCCGCATTGTTCATTGAAATGTGCAAATGTCGAATACGGACACGATCTCTATTTGGAATTGGCTATCTAGTTATTCTGGTTACAGATCGTCGTACTTCCTGCAATGAAATCTCGTTATAGTTTCAAGTTCAAAATGGATCATTTCAGTTTTCGCGATAAGAATGATTGCAGTATCGTACATTAGTTTAGAAGTGGATAAAGCTTGGCTCGTGGATTGTATTCCGGTCAATCCGGTCGACGTCGAACATGGTGACTACTCAAGAAGGCACTTATTTGTTTATATCGCTAACTTTCCAAGGTACTCCCGGCTGACGGCCTAAGGTCTTTTCATGGCAGAAGACCCTCGCAAAGTCTATAAATGTGGTAATACACAGTTGGCGTGATCATTCCTTGTTTGAGATACAGCTTGCGGAAATGGTGAAGATAACTTCAGTTTGATAGGTTTTTGGTCTTAGTTGGTAACGCTGTTGTATTCCTTGCAGAAAGTCGCTACTATTTCTGGACTGATGGTCATATTTTTGGTCATTGTATGTGGACACGACTTAGACAGACCAGGACATCATTTACGATTTAGGCGGCAGGACTTCAAGTATGGCGGTTCGAGTAGATTCAATACCTTCAGTCCCAGTCCTAAGAGGTACAATCACTACTCATCAGAGCCCAATAGTGTAGGGCCGTCACCGGATCAAATAGCTGTGCCATCGTCTGGAATTATCAGGGAAGATGCCTATAAAGGGCCTTCACCGTTTGCTTCGAACTTCGATGGAAGCCGACAACTTGGTAGTGCATATCGATTTAGTGGAATTTAAGCAACAACCTTCTTCTGTTGCCCTTGTTCTGTTTATTTATATTGATCTAACATATAGTCAGTTATTATTTGTGTTAATTAAATAGTTTAACTCAAAACAAGACAATATTGTACATGGACTTGTTCGAATGGTGGAAGTGACTGGTCTACCATCTTAAATTTAAGCCGCCCCAAGTGAAGTGACGTTCAACTCTGATGATGAGTTTTAAGTGATACGCGTGGAATTCTCGTGATTTGATTTCCAAAGCGTAAATATTTCTGTTGCGGTTGCGCGCCCGAAGGCGCCTCGAGAATACGAGTAATATTTGGCCAATAATTATTGCCAATATCGCTGATACCGTCCAATTTTTAAAAGGCAACGAAAGAGATTTTGGGTATTGAAGCACCCATGTTGAAGTACAGTGTACGCGGAAGAAGATAGATAAAGCAAGTATCCATATAGATTGGTCTTGAACGCATGCAGGTTGTAATGAGCATTACACATTCGTGTGACTCGGCTGAAGAACGGTTCTCTATTGCTGTTGAAAGGACTCCATTTCTATGCGGCTAACAATGTTCTTGTATATTTTATCTTACGCCATATTCGTTATTGGATGAGTCCTAATATCGCCTAAAATGTCAATTGATTAGTTGTGGACATAATTCTAGACATAATATGACTGCTTTTTTTTTTCTAGTTACATTTGAATATAGAGATAATCCCTTACATATGCATCTCATCTTAACACAACCCTTTTAATTTTATTTCTAGTCTTATGTCTAGTACACAATAATTCTTAACCTCAATGGTAAGGGTCAGAAACGGTTGAATGGTACAAGAGAGGTGCTTATAATTAGGATTTTGAGCCATGAAAATCAAATATTAACGCTGAGTCATTGCATTTACGCCGGTTCATTGAGACCGTATTTAGTTCGATTTCGGTAGATGTGAATCAAAGGAGCAGTTCTGAGTTTTCGAGGGTTGAGGTTGGCAGAGTAGTACCGAAGATTCAATAGTATGAATACTATATCGGCACAATCATATCTCTTGGTCAGAGATTGTGGATTTTTTTTATACCTGTCTCAGGAGAAGCAAACCTATAGCGCCGACACGGCGCCCCGAGATGCCACCAGATAACCGCTGCAGTTCCTCTTGAAGGTTGTAACACTCCGGAAACACTCGCGTGGGGAGGGAATTGCACAACTTCCCCGCTCTGCAATGGAACGAGTTCTAAGGCAGAGATATTCGCGCCATCGGGAGATGAACCGCAAATCGGGGCGATCCGTCAGATTGTCTTGTATAGCGCATATAAACCAAATTCCGCGGAATAATACCACGAATCCAAGAAGAACAGTCCCCGTGATTCTATCTGTAGCGACTGTAATTCCGACATTAGCGCAGTGTCCCCAATCAGGCGGATCGCTCGTCTCTGTATGCTCTCAAGTATATTGGGGGTATGTTTAGGAGCAGAGCTCCAAACATGAGAGTATGCTAACCAGCAGCCTTTTTTCGTATGGAGGAAGTAATATCGGATCAATCCAGGACACCTGCGCTGAAAAGATCAATCCCGTGAATACGTAAATCGCTACCACACTTGACTTAGGTACTCAAAGGTTCCCCGAAAAAACGGCATATATAAGAAGTTAGTGACATGGAGATTGAAAAACTCTTTAGACCGCAATTTTATGAAGCCAAGTATTTAAAGGTACCTTTAAATCTCCGTTTGTGCGCGAGTTTGTGGGAAAAAACATCGATTTGCCTTTGATTAACTGCTCATAGTGCAATCTCAAATTCCGCTGCCAGTCACAGCTGCCTATCATAAGGGAACGCGGCCTCGTTTACATACTATTTAAGCTTTGAATAGCTACACTAATGCTCTGGTATACGGCTTTGGTGACTCCATTTCAAACTCTCTTGTATGTCGTATTGTTTACTATGGTTGCCGGTTCGTGTAGTTTGTTGGAATTGCCACAGAATGTTTGTGCGAGTAAGGAATATACCGACATATAGTTGTGTAGAGCTCCAAAAACTTCTTTTTACTCCAGATTAAAATGTCAGCTAACGCGGTTTATAACCGGATGACAGCAGAATGAATATGACATATTTCTAGATATCTTTATGACGTTTGCATAAATGGATACGTCGAACACGCCCAAAGAGTAAACGACGATATGGTGATTGGGGGACCAAAGTAGTCTCCGTGGGGCTTCCCGGATTGGCCCACAAATTTGTCTGAAAATTGGGCACCGAATAGTACTTGGTATACATTGTTTTCTAGGTATGATTTAATACAAAATATTAAATGTGACAGGAAACCCAAAGTTTTCGGATGAAGGTTAACTTCTTTGTAGGAGATTTTGCCGAAGACCTTGATGAAGTTCGTGACGATTACATCTACTATAGTTCATCCCCAGCTTCTAATGATCGTGAGATGGATGTTTCCAATCTGCATATCGCACAGGCAGAAAGAGTATATGCTTGCAGTGTGAAGAGCATATATTCTACGATACTCTCAAGTAGATTGAGTATGGCAAAGAGTTTGGTGATGGGGCGATAATTACTTCGTTTCCATTGCCTTTTTTATTTAACTTCTCTTAGGGCCGGTGAAGTAATTGCGCTGAGCCGACGCCCTGAGATGCATTTCTTTTTCTCGACCAGGTCCATCTGCCAAGCTCTGAAAAATGGTCAAGGATTTCTCCCAACCATTTCACGGAGCCTCTACCTGAATGGGGTGGTATTTCACCGGGCGGTTGGGCTTTAGGACCGAACATACCATTCAGAAGGAAAATCCTTCGGTATACCTGAAAAAAATAAAGGAGAAAATGTATGTATAGAGGGGTTGCGTGTGAAATGCGATTATTAAAAACAATTGCTTGGAGGCCGTCAGGCCCTAGCGTGTAACCACCCTCGACATTCTTGATTATATGAGTTTCGATGGGGGTATTGATTGAGAGATGTTTGTGTCCGATTTGTTAGGTCCTGGAAATATGTATTATAGATCTGACGAGAAATTGCTAAAGAAATTTGCGAGAAGGCCCGCAAAGACCGAGCTTCAAAGGACGAAACCTTGGTTAATTTAAGAGTGGAGATACTTGTTCGATTTACTTTTAGTATTGAAAAGTTGTAGACATTTTTTGGGGTCACGGATGATTTTTGTTTCCCTTGAGCTCCGTGTCTATAGAACCATCATCATGCCGATTGCTCTATACGGATGCGAAACATGGGGTCTCATAAAACGGGAAGGAAACAAATTCCGCGTATTCGAGAATAAAGTTCTCAGTGGTATCTTTGGCGGTAAATATGACGACGAGGCAGGACAATGGAGGAAACTCCACAACCACGAATTGGAAGAGCTTTACCGCAAACCTACAAGAGTGAGCGTAATCAAGTCGCGAAGATTAAGATGGGCCGGACTTGTGGCACGAATGGGCAACGATAGGACCGTGCGTAAAATTCTTGACGGTAGACTAACGGGAAAGAGACCTACAGGATGGCCGCTACGGAGATGGGAGGACAATGTTAGGTTTGACCTTGAGGAGATCGGATCAGATGGTCAAGCGTGGAAGGAGAGTGCACAGGACAGGGAAAGATGGTGGAGTCGAGCCGGTGAGGTCATGAAGTTCCGGGTTCCTACAGGCCAATAAATAGTAATAGTAATAGTTGAGCTAATGTAATAGAAATGTAAATAATGGCAAGGTGTAAAAAAACGATAGTTTATCTCACAATACAGTTTCTGGTGAAGCTCAGATCTAAACGAAAGTTTAACTCAATGACCTAATTTTAATTTTTATTTAAATGTTGGTGAGGACAGAACCCTCATATATTTAGCTTAGTACAAGTGATAAAACTAAGATATAATAAAGAAGGAGAAAACTTCACTTAAACTTACCTAGGTGGACAGAAGGTGGAGTAAGAGGGTAGGACGAAAATAGACCGCTGATCAAAACGCGGAAAATTCAAATGATAGTGTAAAGATGAGTGTGGGCTGTGTTTATGTGTGGGTGGGGTGAGAAGCAGAAGTGGTGAGGGTAAAGTCTAACAGGGAGAGGTATGAGTTGTCACTCCGTAATATCCGCGAGATGGGTTCGTTAGAACCATAAGAGGTCTGATGGGTGAGTAGAAGAGACGAGAGTTCGGCAAGTTACGAGCGCATGAGAAGTGTGAGGGTGGTACATAGGGGGAGGGATGTAAATGTAGGGAGGCGTACGGAAGGGGAGGTTTCTAGTAATAAGATGGAGTTTGAGAGCAGAAGTGGCCAGTGTAAAGTCAAACAGGGTGAGGTAAGAGTTGGCACTCCATAACAACCGCGAGATGGGTTCGTTAGAACCATAAGAGGTTTAATGGGCAAGTAGAAGAGGCGAGGGTTCCGTAAGTTACGGGGAGTGGTATGAATTGGGAGGGAAGAGAGCAGACTTTGCAATTGATCGAACCTGGAAGAAGGCAGTGGATAAAGAGAATATCGGGATGATTTCTACGATCTTCAAGTGTGTTAAGCATAATTAGTTGAAGACGGCTTGTTAAAGGAGTTAGGATGAGAGGATTTTCCCAATTCAATCCTCGGAGTGCAAAACGTAAGAAGCGACGTTGAATGCTCGCGATCCTGCGAATGTGGGAGATATGATAAAGATACTAGACCTGACTAACATATTCTAGTACAGGGTGGACAAAGTGGCAAATGCAATAGGTTATGTAGACCGATTGGATAACGTTAGGGTTAGAGAACTTTTCTGACCAGCGTTTCACAAAACCAGGAGCAGAATTGGCTTTTGAGGGAGTCATCGGCTATTGAGAAAACCGTGTTGGCTTGTTGATGTAAAAGATTTGCAACGAAAACTAAGGAATTCGTATAGAATGCTATCGAAAATCTTCGGTAAAAAGCCTTGGTTTGGCGATGGGGCGATAGTTCCAGACATCGTTTTTAGAACCCTTCTTGCGGATGGGGGTGTTGAAGGAGGTTTTCCAAAGGGTTTTCCAAATTTGCTTTGAGAGAAGATCAGTGAGAGGGGAGATGAGAGAATGGATGAGCATTTCTTGAGGAGAAGGGCGGGGATTCAATCAGGGCCCGGTGTAAACTCGTCTTTGAGTTGCAGTAACTTAGTTTCAATTAAGGGCGGATCAAATGAGTTGTGGAGAAGGGGCCCGAGGGAAAATTTAGGTAGGTAGTTGAAGTATGACGGGTCAGGGCCAAAGAAATCATTAGTGAATGACTGATTGAAGTGAGTGGCAAAGAGTTTAGCAATAGTAACATGGCCAGATGAGGTATGAGAGCTTAATGTAAGCGATGTGGGGTAACCATCGGATTTTCGTTTATGGTTTTGGGGTCATTTTTTGGTTAGTCTGAGTTTTGGAAAGATAGTTCCGATAAAAGTTGTTGTAAAGTTTTGTGAATTGGAGGTAGCAGCCAAGAAAGTTTGAGTAGTCGAGTATAGTTCGATTCCGAGAGAAGGTGACCCATAACTTATTCCTTTTGTTACGCAGGGAAGTAAGCTTGTGATTGTACCATCGAGGGGAAGAGGTTGATGTTCTTCGTCTAGAGTAGGGATCGAACAGGGAAATAGAGTAAATGATTTCGATATATAAGTGAGTGATAGCGTTTTCGACGGATAGGTGATCGTAGTTGAACGAACGGCGGCCTAGGTAGTCGTTGATGAGGCGAAAATTAGGTTTATGGAAATCATAGGCGTAGTGATTGGAGGCGACGGAGAGTTGAAGACGAGGGGGTGGTGGTAGTCTATAGATATATGGACGAAGTGACTGGGTGACACTGATGTGTTGATAGGGTATGTTGTAAAGATGAGGTCTAGCTGCCTACCCAAGAGGTTGTGAATGTGGCTGACTTGACAGAGAAGAGAATCGTCTAGTCGATCAATGAAAAGACATTCCTTGGCCGGGGTGGGGTGGGAGGTGAAGTGTGATTGATCGTCAGATAAAGCCCAATTGAGTTGTGGAAGATTAAAATCTCCGAAGATGATGATGTCGTACTCGCAATTACTCAGCTCAATAATTAGGTCGATAGTATTAAGAGTGAGCTCGTACACTTCAATAGGCTGGGATGCCAAGATATAGAAGCACGTGAGAAAGATTGATTTCCGAGGAAGAGTGATTCTGACAGTCACAAACTCCAGCTTGGTGGAGGTAAGGAAACCAATAAATGACGACTCAACGCTGTTATGGGCAGCGAAGAGCACTCCCCGGCTGAGGGAAAAGTCAGCAGTATGATTGAGGAGGTCATCGGGGAAGATGGTGTACGTGGGGGGAAACAGTTCTAGGTTATGAATACTGGGGATTAAATTCGTTTCGCTTAAAACGAAAACGTCGACAGGTAGGGAGTGGGGGTTTTTCAGAATGGATTGGGTCTTTGAGCGAAGACCTCTCACGTCCTGATAATAGAGGATATGGAGAGTTATACTGTCGGTATTGGAAGAGGGTAGTGGAGGTAGAAGTTTAGGAACGGAAAAACTTGTTGAGGTCGGCCTTACAACATTGAAGATGTGCTAACGTTCTGGAGTGAACAAAGCGGCCAAAAGCTTTAAGGTCATTCGATACTTTATGAGGGGATAAATTGAAAATTACATGGAATTTTACCAATAGTTTGTGGAGACTGGGGACGTCAGTGGGTAAACCTTCCTGTTGAATAGAGAGTTTGACAGTGGTGTTGTTTCTAACTTCGCAGCAGACAAATTCAGATTTGTCGTGGAGATACGATGAAAAGGGACGAATATTTTGATATGTCTTGCTGTTTCTAAGTTTGGACAGTGCGTAGAGGCTATCAGATGATTCGGAGATAAACTGTGTGACTTTCATTGAGGGAGGGAAGACAGGTTCAAACATGGGTTCGGAATAAGGACATCCCGGGGCATGGGGGGGGGGGGGGGTTAGTCCAAGAAAAGGGAACGCTATCAGTAGCTATAATTATTTGGGACGGTAGATAGTTGGGGTGAGCTGGGAGCGTAAAAGGACTAGGAAAATGACTGGCGTGATGGGTTAATGGAATGGGTTCTGATAAATTGGGATATTTGTTATATGTTGTTGTGGCTGGCGATGGAGTGGGATGAGCAGAGAGAGTATAGCCTAGTGGTTTTGAGGCCTTGGAAATGGTGAGGTTAGGGTTAAAAGAGACCGTATTATGAAGACGTTTGAAGGGAAACGTCTTTTTCGAGAGAGGTTGTGGTAATCGGTTTTCTGTTTATCAGGTATAACAGTGTTGTCTTGATTAGCTCGGGATGGGGGTAGTGTCGTTCTGGGGCAGGCAGTACGAGGATACTGTTGGGATTGGGCGTAAGCATTGACCGGTTGAGAGATTTAGAGGGCAGAGTGGGGTCAGGCGTGATAGCGGTTTTGGAGGATCAATTGTGGCGTGGTAAAAGGCTATGTTGATGTGAAGTTTTGGGTGGGATCTTGTTGAATTACAGTGACGGGAGGGGGGCGTTTGCGAGTGGGGATATTTTTATGAATAAGGGGAGTGTTGATGTTGGGAGGGTGGGAGCGAACATACAGGCCAAAGTTCCTGATTGCTTTCAATCCAGCGAAGGCCATCCTTGTCACGTGACACCCTTAGATAGCTACTTTGGCACCCGCCAAGTAGTGAACCAATGCATGCAGCGACATCCTGAGAAAGGTTGGCACAAGTCTAATAACTTTGCCCAGAAAAACAAATTATTATGGGAAAGTTAACAAGTCTCAGATTTGTTAAATAAGGCCAAAACTGGATCCCGGTTGTAGTGCCGATGATGATGATGAAGTGTTGATGTTGGTATCATTTTTAAAAACGGAGTGGAATGTTAGAAGGAAAGAATATAGAGACTTAGCAGGGGACGCAGTGGGTGATAGATTGGGGTCGAGAAAACTTGTCATTATAGGCTCTACTGTGTTGACAATAAAAATTTATTTTCATGTGGATATATTCACGGAAAGCCAAACGATCTGTTGATACTTTCTGGGATAGCATGTTGAAATTCTCGTGAAAAATCATAGGAGGGCGCGGGGGGGGGGGGGGGGGGGGGTTGAAGAGACCGAGAAATTCCTGGTGAATGGAACACATGATGCTCGTTTTCGTTTGGCCTTTAAAGGAAACTGTGTCGTATTTGTGATGGATGTATGCAAGATAGATGCAAACATTTTCATAAATCAGTTTATTTCTCTATTTAGACAGGGCCTAACTGCATTCTGTAGAGTTTATGGTTTGTTGTGTGATTGTAAACATTTGTTATATGAGTGGATCAATAACAAGTCGAGGGAAGGGCGTGTTGGGCAGGATAAGTTGAGGATGTTGGAAGAAGTGATGTGAAATTCGACCTAGTGTTAAATACAGAGGACGAGCGGGAGGCTCCTTGATATGGACAGTTTTTAGTATGGAGAAGATCCGTACTAAGGAATTGGGATTATTTACCCTAGTTTTGAGGTCGAGTAGTAGTAGCAGCTTTTTAGTACCTTAGGCTAGGAAGACGTTGGATTTATTTATCACTAATTCAATTTAGCAAGAAACCATTTTTTAAAAACTTCGTAATGGTTCCATCTTTGTCAACTTGTCTCTATTGCGACGATTTTGGTCGTCACGACTTCTAAGTAATTTCTTGAACTTGTGAATCTAATAGTTGCGGTCTGCACTTAGTTTACGAAGGTGGGGATAATAGCATTTTTTTTTTACAAATAAGGTAGTTTATGACTTAAGCATGATAAGTGTTTCATGTAACAGATTCGTTAATGTTAACATTTGGTTGGATTGAAATAATGATTCCAATACTTCAACGAATTCAATGTAGTCACCTTTCCACGAAGGTTGAATTGGTACGATAGTTCCGGAACAGAAAAATCACCCCCCCGGAAACCTAGAAGACTGTAAAATAAAGAGGAAGGTGATAGTTACCTAATGTGGAAAGCAGGAGTGAACCGTAGTGACAATGAACTGATCGGGGTCCGTGAAGAAACTAGGTCCAGTTATAATTTTTGGTATCACTGATATGTTATGTGTAAATAACAATAGAAAAATCAATGTTGTGTGAGTCTTCATCTGATGAAATCCGTTTTGTTAGAAAGGACTAAGGTCTAGTACGATAAAGACATCGTGTGGATTCGCGTTTTTGAACAGCTAATCCACTGCATCAACAAAGGTTAGTTAGAAGGTTTAGCGACGGGAGGCCGAGTATATAAGCACTCGAAGCATGTGGTTCGGTGGAATATTCAATTTTTAACACAGATGATCTCTATTTGAGTTATATATGGTGTTATAATAGCAGTTACATCCAGATTTTGGTGTGATGCAATTTGGACATGTGGGTGGTATTTACTAGGCGTAAGCACGGACTGGGCAAACAGAACTCCGAACTTTCACCAACGAGGAAGGAAATATAATAAAAAACCCACTCTGGTTTGTTTACTTAATTAAATGTTCTTTATTTTGCTCCTTTGATGACACAGTTTCTTTCGTTATTATTTTTGTTTACAATGTTCACTCTCTTAAAATCACATAGATGTATACGGAAATGCGGCAACAATACTTTAGTATAAAACAAAAAAAAAAGTTAAGGAAATGATTAAGGAACTATAGCACTCGCGAGACGTCTCTCATATTATCACTTGGTTCGTTCTCCACAATACTGGCTACTATTTGGCCATTAGTATATCTTCGCCCGCAATAAGTTCTTCATTTACGTCGTTAGGTTGAAGTTTTAGTTGTCGTACAATGGGACACCGAAATCGCTTTATTTGAACAGTGGTGATACGAGGTAGATAATTTGAATTCAATTAACGACGTCGCGCGAGAATAAACCAACGACACACACACAGACCGTACGAAAACTCTCAACTCCCTTCATGCATTTCTTTTGACTCCTCTGGAGACTCCAATAAAATGTAAGTGCGCACACTTAGGGATATGAAATCTGACCCCTCGATGCAATCCACATCCGTCAGATTCAACGGTGGTGGATCACATCGATGTAGGAGGAGCGAACCGGATCAACTTGGCGACGGCCAATGGCGATCGAGAAAGGGGTTAAATGGGAGGATTTCCCATATGCCGTATAGGGCAAATACGATGCCTCTTTGCCTGCAATACCGACAACGATCGTTCCTGCACCTGTTCAAACAAATGGACGAGCAAAAGAGACTGCAGGCATTGTGGTCATGAATCGTTGATGCTGCACGCCTGAGAACGAAATAGGTTTCTGCATCCTAAGTAAATAGAAACGCTGTTTCAAGGGTCAAACGATGAAATGCACATCGTTCGTGGTTTTGCCGATGTTACATTGGGTCGTCATCGTGTTTACTCAGGTGTTCATGGTAATGCCATTGTAGGCTACACATTCTTCCGTGACGATAGGTTAACCGAAGATTTGGGTTTTGTTTACATGACAGTGCTGGTACACGGGCACAATGTCGAAGAATTAGCCTTGCAGATGTGCAAGCGTACGTATCGCCCAGGGTGGCCATGGACCAGTGGTTGGTAAATAGCATAAACACAGTGATGCTACTGTGTGTTTGTTTGGTTTACAGACCGGAGCATCATAAGGCATGATCATGGGTATGTGTTTCGGATTCATAATTATATGTTCGGGGAGAATCTAGTACACCGTCTAGTACTCTCCCCGACAATTTCACCACACCTGCCAGCAACACGACGACAGTGGAGAAACTGTCAATTCTAACGTTGATTGTTTATTGTTTTGATGCTTGATCGGCAATTTTTCTGCAACTGATATACGGCTTTTGGTGCTCAATTTTAACATTACCCTGTTATAAGAACTTTTAATTGATTTGTCACACGCCACCATGTGGCTTTTTAGTGTTCAATAAATGAAGTTGTCTCCATCGAGAACTCAGTCGAACTTTATCTATATTCGCGTTGGCTTTGCTTCAAAGTTAGTTAATGAAGTTTAATGTTCCTTCTTAAACACAAATCCCAACAAATTCATCAATTTATCCATTCAGCGCGGGAACTTCAACCAGGTTGCATCGAAGCACCTGGAGCGGATTTCGACCACAAAGGTATTGCTGTTCCTTTGCATGTTAACACATTTGGTTTCAGGCAACGTTGGTCTCATCAACATCAACGTGCTCCATCGCTATTCCCCAACGACATTCCTCGTTCGGCGGAACTTCAGCAACGATCTCGGCCGACGACATTCCTCGTGCGGCATCGAGACATCGCATATTTGTCTACACGTCAATCATATTCGTGCCCAAATCCCATGATCGGTAGATAGCCGATAATAGGGAATTGGTCGCAACTGTTGGGAACCTAAGGGTAAAGGAGCAATGGTTCAGTTATGCACCGTAGGAAGAATATCGGCTGCAACTGTGTCCACAATACGCGTGTTTATCGTTGATTGGTGACGAGCTGAGCCGATAGGGGATATGAAATGGTTCATGTATTATGAACCAGAAACATTCAATCTTATGCATGCCATCGGTGAGGTTCTACTTTCAGGTGAAAGCTACTGAAAGATAGCTTACGCTGCTCGATTGCAAGTAAGTATAGTGGCTTGTAGAGTGAGGGAAAGGCAGATTGACTTAAGGAAGTGGGTGGTTCTTATGGAAGGCTTTAAAGAACCCCCACAGACACATCGTCTGAAATTTCTGACAAAGCCTTGTAGCTCATCCTTACGAAAAGTATTATAGTCGGAGGGAAAAAAATCGAAATCGTTAATTTAGGTGGTAATATTGGTTCCGACAACGACAATATGTCGCAAGGTACATTGTGGTGCTTAAAATCATTAGATCAATGATGGGTCTTAATCATGTGTTTATCAGTGAAGGCCACAATTATTCCAATAATATACGCTGAGATTCTTAGACATCGTCTAACCAACTGACTTGTTAGGAGCGTGATTTTTTTGTATCTCGAGGGTTATGTTATGGTCGAGTGAGCCCTTACTATTGGAATGTAATGTGCAAGCGGAAAGGTCGTCCTAGACTTTTGGCTTGGTATGTTCAACCATTCTTGGGATATACAGATTAGTCTTCTGAGGGCCGACGTATCCATGGAAAATCTGATATTCCTTATAGTATTCCCGTCTATGCAAATCGAGGTATACTTATAATGTTAGAATTCTGGGTAGAGGTAAATATTGTCATAGGAACAGTAATACAAGCCATCATTTAATTCACTCGATTACTTGAGTTTTTTGAAAGTGTGGGTCAATAAATATGTGGAATTTGGTTGTCATTGCGGTTGTGCCTTTGGATTCGTGGGTACTGGTGCCACTAGTGGATGTACGTGATGGAACGAGTTAAAAAAGGAAACATTGTGCGCACTCAGGTTGAGACATTGGTTTTTATTGTCGTTCATCGGGTTTTAAGGTTGTAGATATGTGACTTGTTTATGTATTTCGGACAAGTGCTTATTTGAAGGAATAGGAACAGAGATTCTGGTTGATGAACGAATTTTTCGGGGTGGAGTCGGAATGCGAGAGTTAATTACTAAAAACCAATTCGTGATTTTTACCATAATTGTTAAGTGAATTTAACCTCGGTGTGTTACTGGTGCTTAGAATACAGTTATGAAATAGGTATTCTGTAGAATCCGAGTAACGTCAGCGACGATGAACGATCAATCAAAAATCAAGAAAGGAAAAGTAGATTTGCAATCTAGAGATCTCGAGGTCACCGAATGGAATACAAGTTTCTAAATGAACCTTAAAATTAGTTAAAAAAATTTTTTTCTATTTAAACCAGACGGTTAATAACATTTTTTTTTTATTTTTGTTTTATTAGATTTCTCTCGGGAGAGGCAAACCTATAGCGCCCAGTGGGCGCCCCGAGATGCCATCAAATAACTGTTGCAGTTCTTTTTGAACAGTTGCTGGTTGTAACGCTCCGGGAACACTCGCGTGGGAAGGGACTTCCACAGCTTCCCCGCTCTGTAATGGAACGAGTTCTGATGCAGGGATGTTCGCGCCGTCGTGAGATGAACCGCAAACGGGTGCGATCCGTCGGATTGTCTTGTGGAGCGTATATAAGCCGAATTGCGTGGAACAATACAAAGAATCTCCGAAGAACAGTACCCGTGATAATATCTGTAAAACAGACAGAGGTCGGCTACGCGCCTTCGATGTGATAGCGACTGTAGTCCCGACGTCAGCGCCGAGTCCCCGATCAGGCGGATCGCTCGTCTCTGTATGCTCTCAAGTAGGTCGAGGATATTTTAGGAACCGAGCTCCAAACATGAGAGTAATATTCGAGCGCGGGTCTAATTTGGGTTTTTATATAGGAGAAGAAGTTGGGTCGGACTAAAATATTTCTTGGCTCTACAAAGATAGCTCAGTTTTCCTGAAGCTGACCTGGCGATACTTGACACATGTTTATGATATGATACATTCCCACAGACCGTGACGCCGAGCAATTTTAAGCTTTCCCCAGCCTCGAGGGCTCGGCCATTCATCATCAGCTGTGGAACCGACGGTCCACTTTTTTTTGTGAATGTTGTATATTGTGTCTTCGCTGCATTGAAGTCCACGAGATTGGCCCTTCCCCACTGCAGGACCCTATCTAGATCCTGATTTAGAAAGTCAATCTGTCTACATCTCAGCTGATGCAACACAGATGCGACGCAGATGCACCAATCGGCCGAACACTCGAAAAGGAGGAGACAAGCGTACTATCATCCGCAAAACTGAACTGTTATCCGTTGTCTCCAACAAATCATTTATGTGAAGCCAGAACAAGGTTGGAGCCAAAATAGAACCTTGGGGCACCCCCGAATTAACAGGATACAGATCCGAACACTCGCCGTCCACAACAACCCGGATCGATCGATTCTCGAGGAAGCTCCCCGTCCAGTCGCAAAGCTGTTGGGAAAGTCCATATGGAAAGTTTGCTCAGCAATGCCCCGTGCCAGACGGGGTCAAAAGCCTTGGAGATATCCAGTGCAACCGCCCTTGACTCACCATGCTATTCAATCGCAGATGTCCATATATTGGTTATAAGTGTCAAAAGGTCTCCAGTGGACCGCCTGCCACGAAATCCGTATTGACGATCATTCAGAAGTCCGTTGCACTCCAAATACTTAACTAACTCTGTATTGATGACTTTTTTCATTACCTTAGATAAAATAGACAGCAATGCTATCGGACGGTAATTTTGTGGGAGACACTTTTTTCCCTTCTTTGGGATTGGCTGAGCTCGAGCGATTTTCCAGCAGGCAGGAAAGGTCCTCCGTGCATAAGATAATCGGAAGAGTCTGTCAAGAACCGGCGATAGTTCTGGAGCACAGTTCTTATGGACTATTGCTGGTATTCCGTCCGGGCCGGTTGCCTTCCTACAATCCAGTTCACGTAGAATGCGTTGAATAGTGCGCGGACCAAAGCCCTCATCCCGCATGGAAGACTGTACCGGCGAGATCACAGGTGGCTCCAAAGGCCGGGATCGAGGTTGGAGTTCGCGGAAAATAAATTCGCGAACACATTAGCTTTATCCTTTGGATTCGTGACCAACGTCCCGCTGTCCGTCACCAGCGGAGGGAAAGGGGAGGATGCGAAGTTACCGCTGACAGCTTTTGCCATTGACCAGAAGGAGCGCGAACCAGTTGGGCACCGAAGGAGCTTATTGATCACCCTGTCGTTAAGAGCCTTCTTCGTGGTATCAATCGCCTGGTTGCACGCGTTTCTGATTCTAACAAAATTCGTTCTGTTAACATTGGTGGCAATGGAGTGCCATTGCTTAAAAGCTCTATTTTTTGCCGCTGTAATCAGCTCGCACTTTTTGTCAAACCAAGGTTTATCAGACGAACTTCGTTTGATGGAATGTGGAATATACATCTCCATCCCCAGAAGAATAATCTCTGATACCGAGTTGGCGCAAGCGTTAACATCGGAGTTCCCGAAGCACACCTCGGACCATGGAAAGGATGCGAAGAAATCTCGCAAATCGTCCCAGTTAGGGGCCCCATACTTCCATACATGGCGAACCTGCCTAGGCCGGTTGTTTGCTTGGTATGCAAGTGCTTGCGCGACAGATACCAAGCAGTGATCTGAGTTTCCCAGCGGCGAAGAAACCTCTACGGTATAAACACTCGGTTCGGATGTCAGAAATAGATCCAGGGTGTTCGCATAATCGCCTCGGGCATCCGGCACTCGCGTTGGCTCCTCCACGAGTTGAGTCAAGATGTGGCTTACAGCAAATATCTCCGCCAGCCTCCCAGCGTCGTCGGTTCTGTTAGAATGTAACAACCAGCCGGAATTGTGCACATTAAAATCGCAAAGGACAACAATTTCAGAGCTGGGTCGTTGATCTGTATCCAGTCGCCGGTATATGAAAGATGTTCGAAAAATGTCGCCGGTCGATAGTCATTCGGGGAGCGAATTCCTCAGCACGACCCTCAACCATGTGATGTCCATATTATTGGGATCCAACGCCACCATCCTCTGGCAAGCCAGATTGGACCGCGCGAACACGCTGACTCCGCCCTTAAAACGGAATCTCGAATGTAAGTCGTATCCTGAGCAACGAAGATATGTCGAATCAGTTGACGAATCGACCTGGGTCTCAGTTAGGGCAAGTATATCAGGTTTCGTTGTTTGCAAATATTGGTAGACGTCGTTTACATTGCTATTGGTGATAACGATGCCCCTGATGTTACAAAATGTCGTCGCCAGTCGAGCGTAGGCAGAGCTTCGAGAGCGAGCCCGGTTATGCGATGACGAACCTCTTAAAGTTCCATTATTTATCATGATATCTGCATGATGTTCCCCCTGACATAGTCCCCCTCGGAGATCCGAATGGGAGACTAGTTTACCTCCGGAATTCTTTATATCAGAACGTACCATCATGACTTATCGCCGTGTCAGTCCGGGCCATCAGCCACACATCCGAAACACCGTCGAAGATTTCTCTTGGCGATATCGCGGAATGCACAGCGGACGGGTTGGTATATCACCTTGGGACCGACTACCACCTAACCAACCTTTTCTCGAACCGGTCCACCAGCCAAGCTCCGAAAGATGGCCAGGGATTTCTCCCGACCATTTCACGGAGCCTAAAGCTTGATTGGGTGGTATTTCACCGGGCGCACAGGGCGTTGGGACCCCGGCTACCATTCGGCCTTTAGTCGCCTCTTAGGACAAGCCGGCCTAGCTGTGAGTATATTCTAACGCCCTACTCACAGGGCTGTAACTACTCTAAATATTACTCCATTGTTGTTACATAGCTCCACAAGTTATTTGAACCGCTTTCCAAAAAAAAAAATCAAAAAACAGGTAAAATAACCGTAACTTTAATGACACTAATAATGATGTATATATCCTTAGTGCCATTAAAGTTACGGTTATTTTACCTGCTTTTTGTTATTAGGATGATGACTTTAGAGTGGAAGACTATATAGTCTTGCTTCTAATTCTTTCATTTTAACCATCCATTCCTCAATATGAGGTTATCGCTCTCATCGCACAGATATTGCTATTCCGCAAGGTACCAGCCATTTACGAAAACGAAACAAACAAAACATTTATCGTTTTTACTTATACATATTTTTTTTTTCTAATATCCTAGATTCACTAGAACAAATTTATCCACTGTAGCAGTGTGTCAATATAGACCCGCGACTCATGATAGTATAACTATATTTTACCTATTCAGAAAGCAAGCTAAAAATTCAGCAATTCAAATCAAGTTAGGCGAGGCTAGTCACGCGGATGTTTAATTAGCATCACCAGTTAGAGGTTATAGTTGCGTAAGTTAAAGCTAGCCTGCGCTTACCCTAATGATAAGATCAGCATATGATTAAGGACTAATAGGGTACTAACACAACCTTACGCACCAGTATAAGCACTAAAATGCACTTTAAGTGAATGCACCATCTCAAAAAAAAAAAAATGGAACGGGTGGTTTTTCTTCAACATATGTGAATTTAAACGTTCAAGATTGTTAAAGACAATGAGCTTTCTTAATAATGTCCGTTTAACGGCAACCTCCTTAGCCCATTGCAGGCTGTTTTGATCCAAAATCAAGGTCCCCATAATTTGAATTCAATAGTTATCTACTTCATTATCTATTTTCAATGCAACCGTTTAACACATTGCCCACGGTCAGAGACCTGATCACGGAAGCACAGACTTAGCGCACTGCGGTCTTATTAGCCATACTCAATTTAAAGCTGATCAAGATGTGGGCGGGCTTCTGTATTCCACATCAATCGAGAATCTTATAAGTATTCACGCGCCAGTGAATATGCATGCCGCCTGATTTATAGACTATGTTATGAGCCAATAAATTATTAAAATCGAGCAATTTGTTACAAATCGAATTAGATATTATGCAATCAATTTTAAAAGTGACGTTTAATATTTAAATAAAATAATAAATAATATAAAGTATCTTAAAATTATTTCTTCTCATACTTGAATAATATTTCCTTTTTATATCCTTTCCAGTCAGCACGCTCTACTTCAAATGGTATTTCATCGTAATCATAATCGGCTTAGATTAAAAAAAAAAACACAACCACTTAAAAAAATGAATGTATTATATTTTGTAAAAATGTTTTTTTTGGTATGTTTTTGTACTTCACAAAAGGTATACAAAAACATGTTTTAACTGCTATTAGTTCTTCTAGACGATAGCAAATGAGGTCTTCTAAAAGGTCGTTTTCAACTTCTATCGGGTTTTCCAATAGGGACTTGACAACTTTGAATTTAATTTGTGAACGTATCCTTTTAGTAATCATCGAACTGTCAATTTATTCAGTAAACTCAACATTTTCATCATGGTTAAGTACACAAACGAACAAAGTCTGCAAATTATAAAAATTTACTATCGAAAAAAAGTTGTCAAGTGCCTATTGGTGAACCTATTAGAACAATGTGTAGAATTCCTATAAAAAATAAAGTCGGAATTCAAAAGCGATTATATTCTTTAGGTTTTTTGCTAGACAATAAACCTTAAAGAGTTATTTATTCTTCTATTCTACAAAACAATTCCCTCCGGGCGAAAAAAAAAACTCTTATATCCGCCCAGGGATCAAAAACAAAAAAAAAACCCTGTGGGTAATTTTTGCACTCCGCACGGAGATCATTTTGATAACTCTTACACTCTTAACCAGATCCATCAAATGTGAGGACGATAAGAAATTTCCACTAGCATATGATACATTTTGTTTCAACTAACTTTAAATTATATAAAGGAAGTAAAAACAGCCGTCTATGAAAAAAGAAAAAAAAAACGAGGGGGTCCAGGAGGTCTCAATTAATACATAAGCTGCGATTACTACGTGAATGTTCTTGCATACGCCGCTAATGATTTTTTCGACCTGGTTTTTGTGGCGTGACCTTCACTACAGTTGAATGCGAATAATCGTGTGGAATCCGCACAAGTTATCCGAAGTATTGGCGGTCATTTCATGCTTTCGTTCAATAGCTGTTGCACGAATAGTATGTCAACATAATCATCTCCCTTGGCCAATTGGCATATCATTCAGGAATAATATATTTTCATATGTGGGAAGTGATACTGGATTATTCTGGTGGAGCCCAGGCAGTGCGGGTCTACCAATCAATTGTCGGATTGATTCCGACCCAATTTTCGTGCAATGGAAAACAAAAACAATTGTAGCAGTTATATCCAGTGAGCATGGTGTAGAGCGTAGAATAGCATTTGAGCATTGACAGCCATATTGTATTGACTCTCACAATGATGGGACTTACTTAACGTGAATTTCCCGGTATTATAAAATATTGGTTGATTGACATACCAAATTGTTTGTGGGTAGACTTGTAAGAATGTATATAACATGAAATGCATAAATGAACTGGAAAATCATAGTGCCTAGATACCAACATTTGGAAAAACTCGATGATGAAACAAAAACTGTATACCCTTCACGGGACAAATAGCGTTACCCTCAAAATATACAATTACGTGAATAAGATGGCAATAACATACACAAATTGAAACTTATCACTTGGGTAAATTTACTCTGGATCATGATGTATATGTCCCAAATTAATAAGCAAGTACCGCTGTGGCGTTTATAACAGATACACACACAATATACAAGCAAATAGTGAAGAACATCGAATGGAAATTCAAATAAGCAAAAAGCATCAGAGCCGTGTACCATAACGATAACATAACAATTCCACATTAGTTAAATGTACTTGAGCTTAGAAATCGAATTCGTACACGCCGCAGTAGCCTGATGCTTCAAGGCTTCGCTTCTCACCCGTTTCATTGTATGTTCAATTCACCGTCTCACTATCCGACGTGATGTGTATACACCCAACACACAATCTCCCATAGGTAAACTGATCTTTACTACTCGATCACGACTTTCGCAAAGAGCACCGGCACACTTGCCTGCTCCGACGTCCTCTCGCTACGTCGTTCGCACACGAAGATGATCGTAACAAAGTTACTGCGGAGGGAGTAGTGTGGCGTTTCTAACAGATACACACACAATATACAAGCAAATAGTGAAGAACACCGAAAGGAAATTCGAATAAGCAAAAAGCATCAGAGCCGTATACCATGGCGATAACATAACATTTCCACATCACTTGAGTGTACTTAAGTTTAGAAATCGAATTCGTACACGCGGCAGTGGCCTAATGTGTTGAGCATTGGTTCCATTTTTAGGGATTCTAACCGTCATGGCGTCAGTTCATCACACGCTCTTCACTATCGTCGCAAACGGTATATATATATATATATATATATATATATATATATATATATATATATATATATATATATATGACTCCTCGATAGTATAGTCGTTAGTATACCCGCCTGTCACACGGGAGACTGGGGTTCGATTCCCGGTCGGGGAGCCCTTGGCGCAAGATTAATGACCTTGCCCGAAAAAAAACAAATCATTATGGACATTTTAAGAAGCCTCAGGACTTGCTAAATAATGCCAAGACCGGCTCCCGGTTGTAGTGCCGATGATGATGTTGACGATAAGTCAATATATATATATATATATATATATATATATATATATATATATATATATATATATGTATATATATATATATATATGTTATATATATATATATATATATACATATATATATATATATATATTTTTTTTTTTTTTATTTTTTTTATTTTTTTTTTATTAGACTTCTCTCGGGAGAGGCGAACCTATAGCCGCGAGTGGGCGCCCCGAGATGCCATCAAATAACTGTTGCAGTTCCTTTTGAACTGTTGCAGGCTGTAACGCTCCGGGAACACTCGCGTGGGAAGGGAGTTCCACAGCTTTCCCGCTCTGTAACGGAACGAGTTCTGATGCAGGGATGTTCGCGCCGGTGGGAGATGAACCACAAACGGGTGCGATCCGTCGGATTGTCTTGTAGAGCGCATATAAACCGAATTGCGTGGAACAATACCACGAATCTCCGAAGAACAGCACCCGTGATAATATCTGTAAAACAGACAGAGGTCGGCTACGCGCCTTCGATGTGATAGCGACTGTAGTCCCGACGTCAGCGCCGAGTCCCCGTTCAGGCGGATCGCTCGTCTCTGTAGGCTCTCAAGTAGGTCGAGGGTATGTCATGTCCAAACATGAGAGCAATATTCGAGCGCTGGTCTAATTTGGGATTTATATAGGAGAAGAAGTTGGGCCGGACTAAAATATTTCTTGGCTCTAAAAAGATAACTCAGTTTTCCTGAGGCTGACCTGGCGATGTTCGACACGTGTTTATGCCATGACACATTCCCACAGACCGTGACGCCGAGCAATCTCAAACTTTCCCCAGCCTTGAGAGCGCGGCCATTCATCATCAGCTGTGGAACCGATGATCCAGTTTTCTTTGTGAATGTTGTATACTGGGTCTTCGTTGCATTGAAGTCGACAAGATTGGCCTTTCCCCACTGCAGGGCTTTATCCAGATCCCGATTCACAGAGTCAATCTCTCTACATCTCAGCTGGTGTGACATTGATGCACCAATCGGCCGATCACTCGAAAAGGAGGAAACAAGCGTACTATCATCCGCAAAACTGAACACTTTGTTATCCGTTGTCTCCAACAAATCATTTATGTGAAGCAAGAGCAAGGTTGGAGCCAAAATAGAACCTTGGGGCACCCCCGAATTAACAGGATACAGATCCGAACACTCGCCGTCCACAACAACCCGGATCGATCGATTCTCGAGGAAGCTCCCCGTCCAGTCGCAAAGCTGTTGGGAAAGTCCATATGAACGAAGTTTGCTCAGCAATGCCCCGTGCCAGACGCGGTCAAAAGCCTTGGAAATACCCAATGCGACCGCCCTTGACTCACCATGCCGTTCAATGGCAGATGTCCGTATATCGGTTATAAGTGTCAAAAGGTCTCCTGTGGACCGCCTGCCACGAAATCCGTATTGACGATCATTCAGAAGTCCGTTGCACTCCAAATACGTAACCAACTCTGTATTGATGACTTTTTCCACTACCTTAGATAAAGTAGAGAGTAATGCTATCGGACGGTAATTTTGTGGGAGACACTTTTTTCCCGTCTTTGGGATTGGATGAACTCGAGCGATTTTCCAGCAGGCAGGAAAGGTCCTCCGTGCATAAGATAAGCGGACGAGTCTGCCAAGAACCGGCGATAGTTCTGGAGCACAGTTCTTAAGGACTATTGCTGGTATTCCGTCCGGGCCGGTTGCCTTCCTACAATCCAGTTCACGTAGAATGCGTTGAATAGTGCGCGGACGAAATCCCACATCCCGCATGGAAGACTGTACCGGCGAGATCACAGGTGGCTCCAAAGGCCGGGATCGAGGTTGGAGTTCGCCGAAAATAAATTCGCGAACACATTAGCTTTATCCTTTGGATTCGTGACTAACGTCCCGCTGTCTGTCACCAACGGAGGGAAAGAGGAGGATGCGAAGTTACCGCTGACAGCTTTTGCCATTGACCAAAAGGAGCGCGAACCAGGTGGGCACCGAAGGAGCTTATTGAGCACCCTGTCGTTAAGAGCCTTCTTCGTGGTATCAATCGCCTGGTTGCACGCGTTTCTGATTCTAACAAAATTCGTTCTGTTAACATTGGTGGCAATGGAGTGCCATTGCTTAAAAGCTCTATTTTTTGCCGCTGTAATCAGCTCGCACTTTTTGTCAAACCAAGGTTTATCAGACGAACTTCGTTTGATGGAATGTGGAATATACATCTCCATTCTCAGAAGAATAATCTCTGATACCGAGTCCGCGCCAGCGTTAACATCGGAGTTTCCGAAGCACACCTCGGACCATGGAAAGGATGCGAAGAAATCTCGCAAATCGTCCCAGTTAGGGGTCCCATACTTCCATACATGGCGAACCTGCCTAGGCCGGTTGTTTGCTTGGTATGCAAGTGCTTGCGCGACAGATACCAAGCAGTGATCTGAGTTTCCCAGTGGCGAAGAAACCTCTACGGTATAAATACTCGGTTCGGATGTCAAAAACAGATCCAGGGTGTTCGCATAATCGCCTCGGGCATCCGGCACTCGCGTTGGCTCCTCCCCGAGTTGAGTCACGTTGTGGCTTACAGCAAACATCTCCGCCAGCCTCCCAGCGTCGTCGGTTCTGTTAGAATGTAACAACCAGCAGGAATTGTGCACATTCAGATCGCCAAGGACAACAATTTCAGAAGGTGGGTGGTTGATCTGTATCCAGTCGACGGTATATGAAAGATGTTCGAAAAATGTCGCCGGTCGATCGTCATTCGGGGAGCGGTAAAAACAACAAAGAAATTTAACGGAACTCCTCAGCACGACCCTCAACCATATGATGTCCATATTATTGGGTTCCAACGCCGCCATCCTCTGGCAAGCCAGATTGGACCGCGCGAGGACGCTGACTCCGCCCTTAAAACGGAATCTCGAATGTAAGTCGTATCCTGAGCAACGAAGATATGTCGAATCAGTTGACGAATCGACCTGGGTCTCAGTTAGGGCAAGTATATCAGGTTTCGTTGTTTGCAAATATTGGTGGACGGCGTTTACATTGGTATTGGTGAAAGCGATGCCCCTGATGTTACAAAACGCCGTCACTAGTCGAGCGTGGGCCGACCCTCGAGAGCGAGCCCGGTTATGCGATGACGAACCTCTTAAAGTTCCATTATTTATCATGATATCTGCATGATGTTCCCCCTGACATAGTCCCCCCCGGAGATCCGAATGGGAGACTAGTTTACCTCCGGAATTCTTTATATCAGAACGTACCATCATGACTTATCCCTGTGTCAGTCCGGACCAGCAGCCACACATCCGAAACACCGTCGAAGATTTCTCTCGGCGATATCGCGGAATGTACAGCGTGACGGGGTGGTATCTCACCTTGCGACCGACTACCACCTAGCCAACCTTTTCTCAAACCGGTCTGTGGGTTATTAGGTACTTGACGTCAACAAGGACGCGGATTCAGTACTAACACCACGTACAACGCGCCGCGAAAAGGAAACAAAGTTCATCAGAAAGAGGAAAATAAAACACACGATCAGCATTCAAAGTTCATACTCGTTTTATTACGCCGCACTGAATTTTCTTAAATTTTTATTCCATTAGAGTACATATTTCTGAATTTTGTTAAATTAGTTTAAAATATTTTTTACTGTCTCACATTACATTGATTCAATAAAATGTTGCTTGGGAAATTTAACAAACGAACTTTTCTTAGGAACACCGAATTTTGCAACTAAAATCAACTTTCCGCTCGCGAATTTATCGACGCACATCTACTCTCAGCTAACCAGCTTAAGATTTTTTTTGGTGACGTCCCTCTGGACTGGTGACTAAAATCTGACTAATTAATCCCATTGGAAATCATTAAAGGGAAAGAATCCCGAAAGAAACTGGAAAGGAGGCGGAGTTACACGATTAACTTGATGTAGTTAATCGTGATTGGACCGGACGGGGTAGTCATACATTATGCATGTGTGGGTGTGCCATGCATACGATCGTTCGGCGACCGTGTGGATGGCGGCACATCGCTAGTGCATTTTCTAAGAATGCAAACACTAGCATGTGGGGTGTGAAAACCCAAACCAATGATTTGGTCATCCTAATGGAAGGCCATAAATCATCATTTCGGTTGCCGATGATTAAACATTGCAACGAACATAGGGTGCAGCCATTGCCAGATGTTGTAAGTAAACATTTTCTGGTTGCTGGTGATCGTTGTTTGAATGCGGTCTCTGAACATGGGAACCGATAATTGGAAGCCAGCGATTGCTGGTAATCAGGGACATGTTTGGTTTGCTTCAGCAGAAACCTTGTCGGCGGTAGCAAATCAATAGGGGCAAATAGCCGCATGCATGTTATGCCGAGGGTAAACAAATACAACGAGTCACAAGGAACTCTTGTTGATTGTTGTTTCCATAGCTTAAGGCTATGGAAACGAGATGCCCTGGCAGAATGTATGCCTAAAGATAGGATTTCAGATGCCATGGCAATGTGATGATTTTGCCGTGGACTTATGCTTTTTTATTTAGGAGATAATATACGCCTCGGGGGTGAATTTTCGATGCCACGGCAAGGTGATAAGCTTTGCCGTGGACTTAATGTTTTTTTAGGAAATAATGTACACCTCGGGGGTGAATATTCGATGCCACGGCAAGGTGATAAACTTTGCCGTGGATTTAATGTTTTTTCAGAAAATAATATCTGGCCGAGGGTGAGTTTTCGATGCCACGGCAAGGTGATAAGCTTTGCCGTGGGTTTAATGTTTTCAGTGGTGATGCTGGAGAAAAAGGGGTTTGGAAGGAAAGCCCCTACAGAATAGGTAAGCTGCCTAACAGAAATTCAAAACAGTTATCCGCTTGGTAACCGTATTAATTCCAGCGATTTGGCTGGGGGTAAATGCCGTAGCAAGGTTACGCGACCTTGCTGAAGTTCGACCGAGAGGTAAGTCGTTCGCATGGAATAGTGGGGATCGAGCGATGCATGGCTCTTCGGGCCCTGAAAAGCCCCACAGGTCCATCAGCCAAGCTCCGAAAGATGGCCAGGGATTTCTCCCAACCATTTCACGGAGCCTATAGCTTGATTGGGTGGTATTTCACCGGGCCCACAGGGCGTTGGGACCCCGGCTCGCCTCTTACGACAAGCTGGCCTAGCTGTGAGTATATTTTAATGCCCTACTCACAACATCTATATATATATATATATATATATATATATATATATATATATATATATATATATATCGCCTGGTGAGAACTGTCCCTCGCTAACGCTCTTGAGTTAATATCTTCTTTCGAACATCCCAAAATTTTTCTGTCTTTGATGCTTTCTAAGCAGCATTATTTATTAAATAATAATTAATCTAATATTATTAACATTCACACTCATATGCGCAAGGCAGAGCCACCAAAAGATCAGCCTGCTGAGGCGAAAATCGATAGCAATACCGCAGAGAAAAGACCCAGACAGATAAACCGCACCAGCGTGTGAATCATGCCACGTGCCATAGCGGGAGCTGCAAATGTACCGTAGAATTCAAGGGAGGATACCATCAACCGAGCAGCTATTAGTGGGGTAGTTAGTAATAAGTCAAACATCACTCCACCAGTGACGAAAGGAGAAATCGGAAACGGATAAGACAGGGCAGACACAGCAAACCAGTCAACGAACCCAAGTGGGAGCTGCGAAGCCGATAATAACATCAGAGAAGTCCCACAGCTAAACCCTGGATCGCCATCATTGCCAGAAGACGAGTAGACCCGACCAGATCATCAGAAAATAGCCCAGCAAAAAAAGAGGGAAAAAGATTCTAGATTGTTACTATAAGAGTAATACGAAACTCGACCCCAAACCACTAATAAAAAAGACACCAGAGAGTCGACCGTGCCGGGTAAATCCCTTAAATCCCCGAATTTTTATATGTAATGCGACTGTCAAACAGCTGATTAGTGATTTGAAAAAAAAGCCCCAGAGCTTAATTTTAAGATCGTTTATGTAACAAGGGTTGAATAGAAACTCTATGTAGATGACCCCCAAATATATGAGGCGCTTTTTAAAGCGCTTTGGCCAAACCCAGAAGTTGAAGTTCGTGCCTTCACCCCCAAGCAGAATAGAAGGGTGGTTGCCAGAGCCCTAACGGCAGATTTTGAGTCGCACGAAATTAAGGCAGAACTAGATGTCATAGTCCCTAATACAGCGGAAGAAGTTTAAAAACCTGGAGACGCTAAGATCCAAAAAACTAAATATTTATTACGATCTCTTCGTTGAAAAGCTCTCCATGGGATTAGTGTCAGACGAAATAATTATAATAAAACTAAAATGCTTTTCCACATGCCGATGTTAGATGAAGATAAATGGAAACTCGATCCAGTTCTATCCAGGAAATACCAATCCTTTGGGCACACAATTACGTAAAATGTGAATTGCCACATGGCCCGGACGAATGTGAGCGAACTAAGGAGGACAATAGTCAAGCCGACTGCTATAACTGCAACGGGGCACCTAGCGAATTATCTTAGTCGTCCCAAATACAAGGCTCTAACCAACAAGCGTGTCGAGCTGTCCAAGCAAGCAAAAGACAAAATCCTTTCCCAAAAATGACTGGTTGTGTCGGCGGCCAGCAAAGCCAACAAGAGAAGTCCAAGTATAAGCTACGCTGAAACATGCCCCAAATCCAAGTACCCAAATCTCAAATAGCATTCACACGGGAATCAACTGAGAATTTACGGACTTTCCAGCCACATCTTTGGTATAAAAACATGCTCACCAAATGCCACAACATCACCCATCGTGGACGAATTTCGGAAAGGTGGCTCGAATACAATTCAAAGCAAAATCCAATACCAAGTTTTCACTATAGGTATGTCAAATGGAAAAAATCGTAACGTTGAACATTTCGTCCCCGGTCGGCCATTCAAAGAGAATTGACCTCCGATGAGAAAATATGTTGATTGTTGTTATTCATAAAACGCATCTCCAAGAAACCCACAAAATTGTTCTGAACGAATACACCTTCCTGAGTAACAACACCCGCCAAGGAGTTGGGATAGCCATACACAGGGGTCTCAGATTCAAAAAAGAGGAAATTACCCAAAACGCTCCGAGTCTATTCATATCAGTGAAAGTTACAAGACGAAATATATCTGAGGTACTACGACCTGAGACGACCTCAGTAAGATCCAACATATGGCACAGCGATATAAATGAGTCTTAATAGGTGGTGACCTGATCGCGAAACACACGGCCCGGCGGGAATTATTGAGTCATTTAGCGGCGGCGTCAAAAATAAAAGAACAACTTTGTTTAAAAAAATTTATAGACGAAGGGTCGTTCGCATCATATGCCGGCAAAGTCAACGCATAAGCCGCAAACCAACGATGCCACTATTGTGGTTCCACATGGAAACGAAGGAAGCAGCTGCCGGAGTGCAGGTATTTATATCACACACTCTTGCACGAGACACACATTCGCTCTAGTAAGGAAGTCGAAGGACGTGAAATGAAAAAAAAAAATGGAAAAATTGTAGTCGGAGGATGCTATAAAACGGAGACGCTGTACATTTGTGTGGCACAAACACGACCAAACACTTCTACTTTGTAATCGAAGCAGTGAATATCCCAATTGCAAGGAGTGTTACACGCAACGCCTACCACCTCTAATATTTACTCTATTGGGGCGCCCCCCACCATTAATAGGATTCACCTTCATGTGAAGCCCCATATGTTGACTAATCCTAATCAACAAATCCAATGCAATGAGTACCTGTAAAAGTGCATTAAATCCAAAATGCATGCGCAAGCGGATCATGGAATCCATATACCACATCCGGAAAAAAATCGATGACGGCACAAAGGAAATTAATAACAATTCCATGGTAGCGAAGCAACAAGATATACAAAATATCTTTACCATCGTTGACCATATATGAACACTTGTGTAAATACCAGGTTCTAAGAATTGATGATAAAGATCTTTAATGTAGACAAACAAAAAATGTACTGCGAGACATACATCTGTTGTGTCGGAAAGACATCAACTGTGTGTGCGAACAATGGATGTATCCTTCGGTTTGCATAATCGAAGGAGAGATAAACAAAAATGTACGAATACCATCGTTCTGAACCCATCTCAATTAAAAACGCAGATGGTGTAAAAACATTAAGGGGGAGTCGGTCACCAACCGTCATCGAAGTCGGAAGTCGTGCTAATGAGAGTCTGATCCGAACCTCGTCCTAGATGGACGTTAGTTATTAAGCCCTAAGCCCTAAGTCATACTCTTAAAGTTAAGAAGATGAATATTTAAAGTGGTGTGTGAGGGTGTTTTTGTTTTTGTTTTATTTTTTTATTTTGATACGCCAACGGATGTGGAATCTTCATAGATACCAGCAGCCCGTGCTACTAGCATGCACGAATTGTGTAACTGCAACGACGGTTCCAAGTCGCACGCCTGCGTACTAAATCACACCCTCCCTCCCGTTAACCACTCTCCCCGCGGGACTGCCGTTAGGTATTACTTCGCGGGGCTGGTTAGCTTTATGTTTTGTGGGTGTGTGTGTGTGCGCGTATATATATATATATATATATATATATATATATATAAATATATATATATATATGTGTGTGTGTGTGTGTGTGTGAGCACAGTATTAAGTGTGTGTTACCGTGGTTGAGTGTGGCATTGCTTAGTGCATGGCTTATGATTAAAATAAGTTTTAAATAACTAAAGAGCTTGAAATAACAACATCAAACTTAAAACATAGTTTGTTTCGTGTTATAATAGGGTGGGCCATACATTTTTGCACATTTGAAACATGAATAGAAATAAAACTACAAGTGTTTTTTTGTTGATGATTTATGTAGCGTAATAAACGTTTATTGAAATCTATTTTTTTTTTATAACATCGTCGAGATTTGCCCCGTCTCGTCGTTGGCACTCCTGCAATCGACTACGCAAACTTTGGAAACTTCGTTGAAACATGCAGCGAAGTATAGCGGCTATCTCCTCCTGGATGTTTTCTTGGATGTGGCCGCCCTGTCTGTTTAATATTTGTCATCGATCCCGTTTGCTCGAACTTCTTGACCCAAGCTTTGATTAAATTAACACTTGGACACTCACTTACACGGCGTAATCCGTATTCAATTCAATAGGCGTCGTACAGGAACGTAATAATCGTTGTTTTTGTAAAATTAATTTATACAAAAAGCACGCTGTTGTCCCGTGAAGCGCTCCATCGTGACTAAAATGGCATGAAGCGACGCACAATTCACCGCCACTCGCGCACCCCTCTCTCTAACGGGTTTCAAGAAATCAAGTGTTGCCGCTTGCAAAAATGTATGGCCCACCATATATAAAGTGTACAGTGTGGTGAACCTTTAAGGTTACGGAGCGTGGCTTATCTGAGAGTGAACTTTTCGCGTCTATTAAAATTCTACCAACACGCTTGCATAGTCTTAAATAGGCAAAAATTGTCGCACACAGATTGGCCCCGTTACCAAGGAGCAAAACTGCCGTTGAATCAAACAAACTAGTCCTATATAAAACTATCATTAGACCTATCCTGGTATATGCCTTCCCAATATGGTCCACGAGATCTGTCACAGTAGCAAGAAACCTGGAAGTGTTTGAAAGTGAAATGCTTAGATCCTGCAGGGGCATGCACTATTGTGGCGGTTTCTTCTAACGCCACTACTTACCTCTTCGCCTATATTTCGGAAACATCCCAAAAGCCTACAAAAAACCCTATACTACAAGTATTTTGCAGGTATAGCTTAGCGGCACCGCTTACCTGGAAAGTGGGCATACTAATTTTCCATTCACGGCGATTACATGCAGACATTTCTACTCTTACGAGTTTTCCCCACAAGATGCATGCAATGCATCTTCGAAAAAGCCCTAGGAAAGAAATCTCATTCATATATTACGGCGGCATTATATGGCGCCAACGATATTTACCCCAAGCATGATTTCCACAAAGTGCACCATCTTCTCATGTAGAAGATACGGTCGATCTCTGAGCAACCAATATAACGCGAAATGTATCTGGGCGCACGTATTTCCTGTTCGATACCGCCGCACACGTGCAGAGGATGCTCTTTCTGTCCCTAGCCAGCTTAAACATCTCGGTCGCTTAGCCGAGCGAAAGAAAACTAGGAAAAACACGCCGGGCGGTACAGTTAATGCGAACCAGAGACAACACCAACGAAGCGCAGCTAAAGATACATGATCGTCGGAAATGCTGTATGCATTAGTCTAGGGAATAAACATCCAATGCCCTCCTAATGCCACATAGTGTACAATTGCAACCCTTTTGGTTGCGGTCTTATTTTCTGTTGTTTCGACCGTCTGCGAATAGGCACAAGTAACCCAAAGTGCTGTGGGCAGTTGAATTAATGTAAACACCATCGTACGATGATTTGTCGCAGCTGCAGGAGTTGCTGGCGTCCCGGAGACGTATCTGTGTGTCCGCGTTTCGTTTGCTGGGAGATGCCCAGCATGGGCGACGGTTGTATGTAATGTGTGTGCACATCCTCGTATGGATCGATCGTCGGGGATTGTTGACGGTGTTGTAGTGATTCTAACAGATACACACAATTCACAAGCAAAAATAGTGAAGAACACCGAACGAAAAATCGAATAAGTAAAATACATCAGAACCGTATACCAAGCGATAAATAAAAATAATTCATACCAGTGGAATATAGTCGAGTTTGGAAATCAAATTCAAAACACGGTCAGTAGCCTGATGTGTAACGCTTAGGTAAAATTTGTTTCGTGATTCGAGCTGTCATAGCGTCAGTTCGAATCACACGATCTTCTTCACTATTATTCCAAACGCTATAGTGTGTCGTGTGGACCGGGGATGCTGGGGAAGTTCTTCGTTCGTGCGATGTTATCACACGGATGGTTTGGAAGTCAGTCTGAGCTTAACAACCGTCGGTGGACGAGCGTCCTAAGAAAAATAATTAAAGTTCTGACAGTTTTTTTTTTCGTTTGGCTATTAAAACACGTTATAAATTTTTGCTGTGTGAAATGTTTTGAATTATAATAACGCTGTTTTTGGTTTGGTTTTGTATTGAATTTTTATGTTTTAATTTATTTTAAAAAAAAGAAATAAATGAGAAGTAGATGAACCTGTGGTGTTTTTTTTTTTTTTTTGCTATTTGGCAAGTTGTAAGACTTTCAGAGACAATAGTGAAAATCAGAACATTGGTGGACACCCTTCGGAGAAACAGTGGCGGACTAGGGAAGTCTTGGTGAACCTGTGTCAGGCCGGCACATAACGAAGACAAAAACCCACACTATCAATCAAGAAAAAAAAAATACTCAAACAGGCAGATATACCCTCTCCTTAGAAGTGACATCATCAGAGATCCATGTAAGCTAAATGATGGTGATCGTTGTCGGGAAGATGGCTGAGAGCGAAACGAACGATGGCAACATCAATAATAATTGCAATAAATCCCCAATCGGAGCCACCAATAAGCGACCCTGATCATTTTCATTTTCTTCAAGAATGATGTTAATGCCTCAGCTGACCCATTAAAGGCACCATTCAACTTGATGTGAGGTACTTCATCGTACACCAAATGAAAAGCACCCAATCTCATAGCTCAATTCGAACCTCAGCGAAACTCTTAATACAAACAAATTAAGATTGCGAATGTATCAGTATAACAATACACCGGAAAAACGAAAGCAATTCTTGGAAAAATGTCCTGTACCCGAATTGGATTAGTTAGTCTTACAGAACATTTGCTACGAACAAGACGTTACCACATCGAACAGAGCTCGTGATAAGATTTACATTTAGTGAGAGACTCTTCCGTGCCGATTAATGTTCGCGCAATCCTCCGACTTGGCCCTTCCCAATTTCTTTCTATAGGGACACTTGAAGCAAACATCGGGCTACAGTCGCTATCACATCGAAGGCGAGTAGCCGCCCTTTATCTGTTTTACAGATATTATCACGGGTACTGTTCTTCGGAGATTCGTGGTATTATTCAGCGCAATCCAGTCTACATGCGCTTCACAAGGCAATCCGACGAATCGC
Organism: Microdon myrmicae; assembly: GCA_963931805.1. Classification (NCBI taxonomy): domain Eukaryota; kingdom Metazoa; phylum Arthropoda; class Insecta; order Diptera; family Syrphidae; genus Microdon; species Microdon myrmicae. The sequence continues at coordinate 61,392,836 of OZ007500.1, read as the reverse complement.
ACTAATTTGCGGCTCATCTCCCGACGGCGCGGACATTCCTGCATCAGAACTCGTTCCGTTACAGAGCGGAAAGGCTGTGGAAGTCCCTCCCCGCGCGAGTGTTCCCGGAGCGTTACAACCTGCAACTGTTTAAAAGGAACTGCAACCGTCTTTGATGGCATCTCGGGGCACCGTGTCGGCGCTATAGGTTCGCCTCTCCTAAATATATTTAAAAAAAAATACAAAAAAAAAAGGTGCACAAAAACAAACTGCCCCACAATTCTGATGCTTAAGGACAACATTCAATGTCATGAATACTCTACTTAAGAAAGCTCACCTTTGCGCAACGGCATGTTTCATTCATAATGTTAGACACCATGGGGTTATCAATAAAGTAAAATATAAATTACAAAACTCGTATTCCATTTAAAATTTATTTTAAAGAAAAGAACATCAACCTTTACTATCTTAAGCACCCTATACTACTTTGTATCACGACTTATGTCAGTTTTCTGGTGGTAATTAAAAAAAAAGTTTTCAAATTATTCTGTCCGTAGTATATGTTAAAATGGATCAAATAACGTCCAACACTTTCGCATATACCCTGTGAGACATGTTTAATCTGATTAACAAATACCCATTTTCATTGAGAGTGAGAGTTGGACGATTAATCTGTTGATAATAGAAAGACACAGATAAACCACCCAAACTGGAGCGTTCAACCTAATCTCATGAATTGAATTCGAATAGCTATCCAGTCTACATTTCGTTTATCTATCACTCGCGTCATTCCAAGAGCTTGCTATATAGTGGTATGAAACAACTATACCACAGCCGTCACAGCTGCTAAGAACACTACAGGACAATAGTCAGCCCTAAGCTGGTTTCTAACCGCAACTCAATATTTATCTAATTTACATTTGTAAACGACTTCATTTCTAGGTGATGTTCTTTCAACCACTTTTTTTCTTTTTTCCGAATTCATAATATTTTCACGAAAATGTCAAAGCATATCAACAACTAGTTTGAAGCTTAGAAAAGAAGAAGACTCATTTCAGCTTTAAAATTAAACACTTCACCGGTCTGTATTGGTTTCTATTATTTTTAGTATTTCGTTGTTGATTCTCCACTTTATCAACTATTAAATCAAGTAAATTGACCACCCTGCGAGTGAAACTAGCAATTTGAGTGCCATTATTCCACATGTCACCGGGCGACCTTCCTTAAAGCCGCTTATGAACGATTAACTGCGTGTGTACCAATGCATCGATGTGGGTGTTTCAAAAACAGCCTATAGAATTTAGTGTCATAACTGCCATAACAGTACTATACTCACCTTAAATAATTTTGGACTTCAAAAACCTTTTGTATCAGTGTTTGAATCATTACAATAGTAGACATTTAACCGATGTTGTAAAAATAGAATAAGACACCCAATGTCAGACAGCGTCCCTGACCTATGTAACTATAACCAATATTATCGTACACTTTCTAACATCACACTATTTTCACCCATGTCCGTAGTGGTCCTTAGTTCTTAGTGACTTCAATGTTGGAAAATATGTGCATACTTCCGTTTTGAAAAGAATAAAAGACGTCCTTGATTCCTGTAAGGAGTTGGGTGACCATTTGAGTTCAGCCAACTACCATTACTGTAGACTGAGAATCGCAGAAAAGCCATTTGTTGATTCAACACCATTACAGGTGTGTGCATGTAGCATTAAAAATGCCAACATAATGTTTAAAACTTGTTGCGGGTAGCTGTTGGCCATTGTTGCTTGGGCTGCTAGATATTAATCGGATGACATAGAATGATGAGATAACAGAGTAATGTTCCTTAATCAGATTCGAATTGGTAGATTTTTATTCTGAGCACACAAACAACGATTAGTGCGTTTTGCAAAGTTTACAGGGATGCATATTCATATAAACCGGGAAAGACGATATACAGATGTCACAGGTATCCGAAAAGCCTCGTCAACAAAAAAATATGAAAAGTATTGTCATGTTCATTTATGCAACATTTTTTATTCCATTTTATGTTCTTAGATTCTAAATTATAGGCTAGACAAGAAATGCTTAAATTTGCTGTATTCCAGAATACTACCCTTATTCGCTTTAACACTAACTCATGTCCTTTCAAACACAACCCTTAAAACTACATCCTCACATATCTTACATTCTCAGTTAATACAGCACATTTCATAAATAAACGGACACTATATTCTATATCCAGTCACTTACAGCACATTTCATAAATATGCCCCTTTTCATAACAAGCACATTTTTCATTTGAAAACATGGCCACTTTGATTTTCGTTCAAAGTTTATTCAAAATTCTAAGTCACAGAGACTTCTAGATTGTTTTGTTCAGTTTATACGCCACAGTCAGTTAGAACAAAATGTTCTATATAAACAAGTAAATTTGTATGAAAAAAGTAGAAAGAAGAGAGCTCAGCTTGAGATAGCTGAGTTCGATAAAAATAAATAAAACAAATATTTAAATAAAAGAGATCTTTTATTAATCACATATTAATAAAGAACACGTAAATTCTTTAATAAATTAATAACCTCCTCGCTCTTCCCTCGAAAGAGGAAGCACGGCGTTGGAGCCGTAACAAATTCTTGCTTAATTATCTTATATTATAACTTACTGGTCCTACACAGACGCTCTAAGCTATTGTATAACTATTGTGCAGTTTACCTTACGGCGACAGAACTTTGTTTGTATAACAAAGAAAAATTAGAAAAACTTTGTGCCAATTTTTTTTTTGTTCTCTTTTACTTTTTTTTTAATACTTAAAAGAACTGTTATGCTTCGCTATACAACCCCTCTCAAACATCCTCACAACTAACATTTATATTGCACACAATGCAGTACACGACTGCCGCCTTTTTCCCACAGGCAATTAATATTTATATCGCATAAGTTGCTATAATTATTCATGCATACCTTCTAAAGCAAAGCGCTTATCGTATATCATTGCGATCAAACAATTGAATTCCCAAGGCCACTCGCAAAGAGCATTCTGCTGCACATTCAAAAACCAAGCGAACACCTGATCGCGGACCTACACGGTTTCATATTTCGAATACATGTTTTTTTTTTTGTTGCTTCATGCCCGAAAACAAGTGTCATACAAGTTATATGACACGGTCCGAGCCTTCAAAGACTATTATCGACGATTTAATTGAGCGTTGATCGAATGCTGAGATCTGCGAAAGTACAGACACAGCGACGAAACGCAAATCGATCGATTGATACGATTTGAACACGGCCCAATGTACTTTAATTGGTTCGGTATATGCAGCAATCAATTAAGTAATTGCTCAAGACATTGCCGCTGCACTTGAAGCAGGACAATTAAGTGGAAAATGATCATTGGGAAATGCAAATGATTCGTGCCAGGCATTTAGCCGCAATATGGGTCATACATTCTGGCTGAGGTAAACGCACCGTCTGCATTTCCTCGCCAATAATTCCGGTATAAAGGAGAACAATCAAGCAAAGGGTTGCAGCCCTGCAACGGTACAACGGGCCCATTGTTTTGATTGGATTAGAATAAACGTAACCACGCAAAGTGTACAGGGATGGACATTCCCAGCTCTTTAAAACCCAACAAAAGTTGTAAATAAAGTAAGGTGAAGTCTTGTTAATCCGATAAACGAAACAATAAAAAGCCTGACACACAAGGAAGCCGCATTAAGGAAGGGAAAAAACCACTCACACGAAGAAGCCGCATTAGACGAAGAAGAAGTCGGTGAAATACGAGGATGAACTCGAAAGTTTCCGACCTCAACGTGAAGATAGCAGCACTCGTCAATAAAAACCAATAAATGTAGTTGTGCATCTTTTGACAGTACTGACCAAAATTTCAGCCATTTTGGAAGCGTAGTTTTTATTTGGCAGTCGTTTGAGTGAGTCGATGTGAGTGTTTTTGTGAAAATGGACAAAATTGAGTATCGAGCTGTCATTAATTTTTTGTTTTTGAAAGCCAATACGCCACCGCAAATCAAAGATGAGTTTGACTCTGTGTACGGGGACTCTGCACCATCATATCATCATCATCATTGGCACTACAACCGCAAACCGGTCTTGGCCTTATTTAGCAAGTCCTGAGGCTTGTTAAATTTTCCAAATGATTTGTTTTTTCCGGGCAAGGTCATTAGTCTTGCGCCAGAGGCTCCCCGACGGGGAATCGAACCCCGGCCTCCCGCGTGACAGGCGGGTATACTAACCACCATACTATCGAGGAGCCGCACCATCATATACTACAGTGAAATTTTGGGCAGCTGAATTTAAACATGGCTATGAGAGCTTGGGAGACCATGAACGTTCGGGACGTCCAGAAACTGCAACTGACGATAACATCGCTAAAGTTCACCAAATGGTGCTAGACGACCGCCGAATTACGAGGGTTGCCTCTTATGTTTCGGGATTTGGCAACCCTAGTGTTGCAATCCGGCAATTGACAGCTCTGTCGTAAAGTTGGACAATTTTGAGGTTATACGCACTCAGAACGTTTTGACATACGAGCGCTATTTGTGTTGCTTACAGTAACTTAAAAGATTCATCTCGGCCCAAAAATGGAATTAAATCGTCAACATTTTCGTGCGATTATTTTTTACAACTTTCGGCGTGGATTAACTCAGAAGCAGTGCATGGATGAACTTAATTCAATTTTTGGCGATGAAGCTCCATCAAGGACCAGTGTTTATCGATGGTATGGTGAATTCAATCGTGGTCGTAGTTCACTCCAAGATGAATTTCGTGAAGGTCGTCCAAAATCAGTTGTTGTTCCGAAAACCATTGATGCTGTGCGCGAACTGATATTGGAAGATCGTCATGTGACCTATCGTGAGATTGAGACAACCTTAGGCGTTAGTGGGACCAGCATACATTCAATATTGCATAAACATTTGACTGTCAAAAAAATTTGTTCGCGTTGGATCCCACACAATTTGTCAATCGCCCAAAAAAAGGCTCGTGTCAATTGGTCGAAAGAAATGCTCAAAAAATACGGTCGCGGTGCTTCGAAACATGTCTATGACATCGTGACAGGTGATGAATCGTGGATTTACTCGTATGAGCCCGAAAGTAAACAGCAGTCGACTGTCTGGGTGTTTCAAGATGAGCCAAATCCAACAAAAGTTGTTCGCGCACGAAGCACTTCCAAGCAAATGGTCGCCTGTATTTTCGGAAAAACTGGACATGTCGCAACCGTGCCACTAGAACAACGTAGAACAGTCAATTCTGAGTGGTACACAACCATTTGTTTGCCAGTTGTCTTCCAAGAAATCAGGAAAACCAACCGCCGAAGACGATCACTCTTCACCACGACAATGCGAGCTCTCACACATCGGCTGCGACAACTGCATTTTTGAGCACCCAAAACATCGAATTGATGGGTCATCCGCCCTATAGTCCTGACTTGGCACCGAATGACTTCTTTTTATTCCCGTACGTAAAAAACAAACTGACAGGTCAACGTTTTTCGACACCTGAAGAAGCGGTTGCTGCATTCAGAATGCATGTGTTGGAGATACCTCAATCAGAGTGGCAAAAGTGCTTCGACAATTGGTTCAAACGCATGCAAAAGTGTATAGATCTTCATGAGGAATATTTTGAAAAACAATAAAGTGATTTTCGATGATCAATATTTGTTTTTGTTCTCTAATCCCGAAATATAAAAGGCAACCCTCGTAGAGTGAGAGAGATAGCAGAGGCTATGAAAATGTCCAAATAACGTGTTAGTCACATATTAAATCAAGATCTAGACTGTTACGTCCAAAACCACCCACCCATTAATACATACCTCTTTGGAGCCAGTCTCCACTAATTCATTGCAATACACGCAAAAGCATCCACTTAAAGGTTAGCCAGATTTTTTTTTTTTTTTTTTTATTAGACCACTCTCGGGAGAGGCGAACCTATAGCGCTGAGTGGGCGCCCCGAGACGCCATCAAATAACTGTTGCAGTTCTTTTTGAACAGTTGCAGGTTGTAACGCTCCGGAACACTCGCGTGGGAAGGGACTTCCACAGCTTCCCGGCTCTGTAACCGAACGACTTCTGATGCAGGGATGTTCGCACCGTCGGGAGATCAACCGCAAACGGGTGCGATCCGTCGGATTGTCTTGTGGAGCGCATATAAGCTGAATTGCGGGGAACAATACCACGAATCTCCGAAGAACAGTACTCGTGATAATATCTGTAAAACAGACAGAGGTCGGCTACGCGCCTTCGATGCGATAGCGACTGTAGTCCCGATGTCAGCGCCGAGTCCCCGATCAGGCGGATCGCTCGTCTCTGTATGCTCTCAAGTAGGTTCAGGGTATGTTTAGGAACCGAGCTCCAAACATGAGAGCAATATTCGAGCACGGGTCTAATTTGGGATTTATATAGGAGAAGAAGTTGGGCCGGAGTAATATATTTTTTGGCTCAAAAAAGATAGCTCAGTTTTCCTGAGGCTGACCTGGCGATACTCGACACGTGTTTATGCCATGATACATTCCCACAGACCGTGACGCCGAGCAATTTCAAGCTTTCCCCACCCTCGAGGGCCCGGCCGTTCATCATCAGCTGTGGAACCGATGATCTACTTTTCTTTGTGAATGTTGTATATGGTGTCTTCGCTGCATTGAAGTCCACGAGATTAGCCCTTCCCCATTGCAGGACCCTATCTAGGTCCTGATTCAGAGAGTCAATCTGTCTACATCTCAGCTGATGCGACGCAGAAGCAGCAATCGGCTGAACACTCGAAAAGGAGGAAACAAGCGTACTATCATCCGTTGTCTCCAACAAATCATTTATGTGAAGCAAAAGCAAGGTTGGAGCCAAAATAGAACCTTGGGGTACCCCCGATTTAACAGGATACAGATCCGAACACTCGCCGTCTACAATAACCCGGATTAATAGATTCTCAAGGAAGGTTTTCGTCCAGCCGCAAAGCTGTTGGGAAAGTCCATATGAACAGAGTTTGCTAAGCAATACCCTGTGCCAGACGCGGTCAAAAGCCTTGGAGATATCCAATGCGGCTGCCCTTAACTCGCCATGCCGTTCAATCGCAGATGTCCATATATCGGTTATAAGTGCCAAAAGGTCTCCTGTGGACCGCCTGCCACGGAATCCGTATTGACGATCATTCAGAAGTCCGTTGCACTCCAAGTACTTAACCAACTCTGTATTGATGACTTCTTCCATTACTTTAGATAAAATAGACAGCAATGCTATCGGACGGTAATTTTGTGGGAGACACTTTTTTCCCGTCTTTGGGATTGGCTGAATTCGAGCGATTTTCCAGCAGGCAGGAAAGGTCCTCCGTGCATAAGATAAGCGGACGAGTCTGCCAAGAACCGGCGATAGTTCTGGAGCACAGTTCTTAAGGACTATTGCTGGTATTCCGTCCGGGCCGGTTGCCTTCCTACAATCCAGTTCACGTCGAATGCGTTGAATAGTGCGCGGACGAAATCCCACATCCCGCATGGAAGACTGTACCGGCGAGATCACAGGTGGCTCCAAAGTCCGGGATCGAGGTTGGAGTTCGCCGAAAATAAATTCGCGAACACATTAGCTTTATCCTTTGGATTCGTGACTAACGTCCCGCCGTCTGTCACCAACGGAGGGAAAGAGGAGGATGCGAAGTTACCGCTGACAGCTTTTGCCATTGACCAGAAGGAGCGCGAACCAGTTGACGGTCATTCAGAAGTCCGTTGCACTCCAAATACTTAACTAACTCTGTATTGATGACTTTTACCATCACCTTAGATAAAATAGACAGTAATGGTATCGGACTGTAATTTTGTGGGAGACACTTTTTTCCCGTCTAAGGGATTAGCTGAACTCGAGCGACTTTCCAGCAGGCAGGGAAGGTCCTCCGTGCATAAGATAAGCGAAAGAGTCTGCCAACAACCGGCGATAGTTCTGGAGCACAGTTCTTACGGACTATTACTGGTATTCCGTCCGGGCCGGTTGCCTTCCTACAATCCAGTTCATGTAGAATGTATTGAATAGTGCGCGGACGAAATCTCAAATCCCGCATGGAAGACCGTACCGGCGCGACCACAGGTGATTCCAAAAGGCCGGGATCGATGTTTGAATTCGTGGAAAATAAATTCGCGAACACATCAGCTTTATCCTTTGAATTCCTGACTAACGTTCCGCTGTCTGTCACCGACGGAGGGAAGGAGGAGGATGCGAAGTTGCTGCTGACAGCTCTTGCCATTGACCAGAAGGAGCGCAAACCAGTTGGGCACCGAAGGAGTTTGTTGATCAGCCTGTCATTGTGAGCCTTCTTCGCGGTATCATTCGCCTGCCGAACTTCGTTTGATGGAATGTGGAATATACATGTCCATCCCCAGAAGAATTATCCCTGATATCGACTCCGCGCAAGCGTTAACATCGGAGTTTCCGAAGCACACCTCTGACCATGGAAAGGATGCGTAGAAATCTCGCAAATCGTCCCAGTTAGGGGCCCCATTCTTCCCTACATGGCGAAGCTGCCTAGGCCGGTTATTCGCTTAATATGCAAGTGCTTGCGCGCAGACACCAAGCAGTGTTCGGAGTTTCCTAGTGGCACAGAAACCTCTACGGTATAAATACTCGGTTCGGATGTCAAAAACAGATCCAGGGTGTTCGCACAATCGCCTCGGGCGTCCGGCACTCGCGTCGGTTCCTCCACGAGTTGAGTCAAATTGTGGCTTACAGCAGACATCCTCGCCAGCCTCTAAGCCTCGTCGATTCTGTTGGAATGTAACAACCAGCCGGAATTGTGCACATTAAAATCACCAAGGACCACAATTTCAGAAGCTGGGTGGTTGATCTGTATCCAGTCGACGGTATGTGAAAGATGTTCGAAAAATGTTACCGGTTGATCGTCATTCGGGGAGCGTTAAAGACAACAAAGAAATTTAACGGAATTCGTCAGCACGACCCTCAACCATATGATGTCCATATTATTGGGTTCCAACGCCTCCATCCTCTAGCAAGCCAGATCGGACCGCGCGAAAACGCAGACTCCGCCCTTAAAACGGAATCTCGAATGCAAGTCGTATCCTGATCAACGAAGATATGTCGAGTCAGTTGACGAATCGACCTGGGTCTCAGTTAGGGCAAGGATATCAGGTTTCGTTGTTTGCAAATATTGGTGGACGGCGTTTACATTCGTATTGGTGATGCCCCTGATGTTACAAAATGCCGTCACCAGTCGAGCGTGGGCAGAGCCTCGAGACCGAGCCCGGTTATGCGATGACGAACCTCTCAAAGTTCCGTTATTTATCATGATATCTGCATGATGTTCCCCTTGACATAGTCCCCCCCGGGGATCCGAATGGGAGACTAGTCTACCTTGTTATGTCTCCAAATCGCCGTGCTTCCTCTATCGAGGGAAGAGCGTAGAGGTTTTAATAAATGCGTTTATTTTTATTATTTAGTGTTCATATTTATTTAAACAACTCAAACTATATTTAATTTATAATACAACTCTACAATCAAAACTCTTCTTTTAAAACTCTTCTCAAAACTCCCGATTCAAAACTCTTCTATCTCTCAACTCTGCTTTTCTCAAACTCTGTATTTCTCAAACTTCTCTCGAATCTCTCTCTTATCTCACTCGAATCTTACTCGACTCTATCTACTGTATCTACTGTATTTCTCAAAACTTCCTCGTTTACTCAACTGACTTTACAATTCATTTTTCTCTCTTCTTATAGAACATTGTGTTCTAATCTACTGTAAATTATAATTTGAACAAAAATCCATTTTATCAAAGTATCACTTAATCTACTGTGACTTTTAATTTTGAACACACTTTGAACGAAAATCAAAGAGCCATGTTTCAAATGAAAAAAGGGGCATGTATGAAGTGTACTGAAACTGACTTGATATAGAATATTGTGGATGTTTATTTATGAAATATATTAAATGAGAATGTTAGATATGTTAGGAGAATGTTTTAAGGATGTGTTAGATAAATAATGAGATTCTGGAATACTACAACCTCCGGAATTTCTTATATCAGAAGGCACCATCATGACTCATCCCCGTGTCAGTCCGGGCCATCAGCCACACATTCGAAACACCGTCGAAGATTTCTCTCGGCGATATCGCGAAATGCACAGCTGACGGGGTGGTATCTCACCTTGGGACCGACTGCCACCTAACCAACCTTTTCTCGAACCGGTCCATCAGCCAAGCTCCGAAAGATGGCCGGGGATTTCTCCCGATCATTTCACGGAGCCTAAAGCTTGATGGGATGGGATTTCACCGGGCGCATAGGGCGTTGGGACCCCGGCTACCACTCGGCCTTTAGTCGCCTCTTACGACTAGCCGGCCTAGCTGTGAGTATATTCTAACGCCTTACTCACAGGGCATAGATGGCTAACACAAACAAAAACCACAAGAAAGGATCAAACGATAAGTGGCGATGCGTCTTGACCTTCGAAAGAAGATAAAGATATTTGAGAATTAGAATTTTGAAGTGAGAAGGTCGGTTGGAAGAGTCTGTATATAGCGAGCATGTTACGTCAAAGAATCCTTCGACGACACCAAAAAACCCATCAACCGAAATGTGTAACCTAATTACACATTTCCTCCAGACGGAAATATAATTAAGAATAAACTCAAAAGAATTGCAGGTAACAAATAATAACAATGCAATAAGAAACATGAAAATATAGAATAAGCAAATTACAATATAATGTCCATCGTGAGAAAGATACAATATTGCAACATATGTTACGACAATAACAAAAAAACCCATCAACTAGAACATGTTACCCAATTACACATATCCTCCAGATGGAAATAAAATTCCTTAAGAACAAACTCAAAGGTAACAATTAACAAGAATTCGTGGAAACACGAAAATGGAGATTGAGCAAATTGCAATATAATATCCATCGTGAGAAAGATACAATATTGCAACGTAGACATATAAGCCTAGGTATAAGATTTTATGTTAGAATAAGTTCAGTTTAAGAAACGATACTCCGAAGAGCAGACGGTTCCTAATACTCATCGTAATTAAATAAAAATATAAATTTTATTTAAAAGTGTTTTTTTTTTCTTTTCACCTAAGTGGAAATAAGAAAACATAACTCGCGTGAGGAGAAGACCTCCTCAAAAATAATATATATTATACGTAAAATAAGATCAGTTTTTAAACTTAAAATAAAATCAGTTCTTGGAAGAAACGGAGGTGTTTGTTTTTGTGACTGTTTAGTGGGAAGTTTTTAGTGCAGAAACATCAGTATAATCGTGCGGCAACATGTTCGATAGTGCGCGGAAACCAAATACACACGGGTTCGAGACTACCCAAAGAGGACAACCACGGTAGCCCACTTTTCCCGGGAAACCGGAAGCACGGTGGTGCACCAACAAATATTATAGTATATCTAAATTACAAACTAGACTGTTTAAGAAATACTTTAAGTAGGCTTAACTTAAGGCAACAAGGACAAAATAAGGAGGATTGGAAGGAGGCGAGAAGTGGGGGTTGGTTATAGTAGAGTGTAGAAACGCCGCTTAAGATTGGTGGTGAGAAAAGTTTAGGAGGCGGTGCTTGAGAGTATGAGTAGAGAGGTCGAAGTCGAACACGGTGGGATTGGATTTGACATTTCTCAGCAGAGAAGGAGTGCTTGTGAAGAGACAGTAAGTTAATTAAGAAAAAATAACTGTAAATAGGACAGCATTTAGTCTTAAGTGAAAATAGTAATTATCTTCTTAGTAAAATAAATATAAAGATGCCAGTAAGCATTAAGAATATTTTTACCTAAGTTTGACACGGAGCATCATAGCTATGGTGTGATTGTGAACAGTGTTACACACCCAAAAAAGGATTTTTGTTCCCCAACCGTCGAATATTTAATTGAATTCGGGATCAACATTCCTGAACGAACAATTTCCAGTACGGAACAAAAATAAACATTTGAGTACAACTCGGTACTCTCTATATGGAATAATCGTTAACCATCAACATCAGAAAATCCGGTTAAGCTCAAATCAATTGGCATATAAGACATTTGAAGAAATAAATATAATCATTATTCAGTAACCTTAACCAAGAAAGATATCAGATAGGTTTCTTCCACTATTCCTATTTAAAACAAAAAAGATCGGAAAAGTTGTTTAAAGCTTGCCCAAAGAACCACCCACTTCCTTAAATCAATCTGCCTTCTCCTCGTGCCACAAGCCACTATACTTACCTGCAATCGAGCAGCGTAAGTTATCTTTCATTAGCTTTCACCTGAAAGTAAAACCCCACCAAAGGCATGCATATCATTGAATTTTTCTGATTCGTAATGCATGAACCATTCCATAGCCCCTATGGGCTCAGCTCGTCAGCAATCATAAACGATAAACACACGCTGGCCATCGTATTGTTGACAGAGCTGCACCCGATATTCTTCCTACGGTTCATAATTAAATATTGCTCCCATATCCTTAGGTTCGCAATAGCCGCAATCAATTTCTCGTTATCGGCTACCAACCGATCGTAGAACTGGATATGAACATGATTGCTACTTAAGCAATCATACCCATGATCGTACCCTATGATGCTCCTGCCTGTAAACTAAACAAACACACAGTAGCACCACTGTGTTTATTCTATTTAACAACCACTGGTCCATGGGTACCCTGGGTGAGACGTACGCTTGCACATCTGCAAGGCTAATTCCTCGCCATTGTACCCATGTATCAGCACAGTCATGTAAACAAACCTCAAATCTTCGGTTGACCTATCGCCACCGAAGAATGTATCGCCTACAACGGCATGACCGTGAACGCCTAAATAACCACGATGATCATCCAATGTAACATCGGCAAAACCACGAACATGTGCATCTCATCGTATGACACTTGAAATAGCGTTTCTGTTTACTTAGGACGCAGAAACCTATTTCGTTCTCAGGCGTGCATTATCGATGATTTATGACCACAATGCCTGCAGCCCCTTATGCTCGTCCATTTGTTTGAACAGGTGCAGGGCCGGTCTTTGTCTGTATTGCAGGCGAAGGGGCATCGTACTTGTCCTATACGGGCATATGGGAAATCCCATTTAACTCCTTTTTCGATCGCCCATTGGCCGTAGCCAAGTTGATCCGACTCGCTCCTCCTACACCGATGTGATCCACCACCGTTGCATCAGACGGATGTGGATTGCATCGAGGAGTCAGATTTGAGCCGCGCAAGCAGATACACGTTCCGGTGACGTGCTGGTGAAGTCGGGTTTCATCCCTAGTGATAAAGCCAAGTCATTCCCCCGAGGTGCCCATACAAGTTAGAGTGCACACAGTCACTTTATCGGCGTTGAATTGTACTTTAGATACCCTTTCAAATCGGTCGTATAAATTACCAATTCGGTTTCCTTCTTGATGCTTGTGGCCAACAAATTAATATATCAGTAAACCCGGAAACAAAACGTTTAAGTCATATACCTGTAAATGTGGAAACAAAACGTTAAATGAACATTAAGTAATATACCTGTAAATGTGGAAACAATAAGTTAAGTGAACATTAAGTCAATTATCCGTAATAGTGGATTTAATGTATTTTTGAGAGGAAACTTGTGTTAAATTGAAATAGATGAAAGTAAATATTAACAATAAAAGCAGAAAACACAGCAGACACCTCAAAGCGTTTTAATTGTTCCGCTTTTCCTTGGTGCATACAGATCCTTCGGCCTTTTGTTAGACAGCGTCGACGAACCAAGTTGAGTTCCAGCGCAAAGGATACAATCGACCGCAGTTCCTCAATTTTAAGTGGAAGTTTAGCGAACCTAGCGCCCATGCCGGTGCACTGACTAAACAACACCCACACTTTCTTTTACTATTTCTCTCTAAACCAGGAGAAACATCAGAGCCGTATCGTCTTCTACTTCTACATCCGAAAACACCCAAAAGTATGTTTATACTATTGCTCTCTAAACCAAAAGAGACACCAGAGAACTTCTTCCTATTACTGCTGTCTAAACCAGTGAAATATCCGAGAGTCTTCTTATACTCTTCTATGCTAAACCAAAAGAGGCGTCAGAGAATTTTGTTTTACTACTCCTCTCTAAATCTGAAAATACCCAAGAACCTTCTCCTATTATTGTTCGCTAAACCAAGAGAAGCATCAGTGAACTTTCTTCCACTACTGCTGTCTAAATCCGGAAATAGCAGAGTCTTCTTCTACTCTTCTATGCTAAATCAAGAGGGACATCAGAGAAATTTGTCCTGGTATTGCTGTTCAAAACAAGAAAGAGCGGAGATGTTTCTTCTATTATTACTGTTCAATCCAGAAAATACCCGAAAGCTTTCTTCTACTATTGCTCACTAAACAAGAGAAAAGACATTCTTTTACTACTGCTGCCTAAATCAAAAAATACCCGAAAACCTTCTTCTACTATTGGACTCTAAACAAAGAGAAACGTTAAAGACCTTTCCCCTACAAGTGCTGTTCAAATCAGAGAGACCCGACAGTTTTCTTCTACTATTGCTGTCAAAACCCAGACAGACGTCAGAAAATGTTCTCCCACAACTGTTGTATAAATCAGAAAAATACCCGACGGCGCTCTCACCTATTGTTGTCTAAAACAAGAGAAACATTAGAGAGATTACCTTAATCGTTACTCTCTAAAACGGGAATAATTAAATAGCTTTCTTCTACAAGTGCTGTTTAAACCGAAAGAAAACCGAAAGATTTCTCCTACTATTGCTCTCTAAACGAAGACAGGCACTAGAGAAATTTCTCCTACTACTGCTGTCTAAATCAAAAGAGATCCGAGATCTGTCTTCTACTATTGTTTTTCAAACCAAGTTACATCTGAGAGGTTTCTAATAGTACTGCGTTTCAATCCAAGAAATATTGCGTAACTCTCCTCTACTATTTCTCTCTAAACTAAGAAAGATTTGAGAGCTTTCTTCTACTACTGCTGTTTAAACTAAAACAAAAACCAGAAATCTTTCTTCTACTATCAGACTTCAGAGAGTTTTCTTCTACTACTGCTGATTAAACCAAGTAAATTCAGAGAGCCTTTTTCTACCACTGCTATCTATACAACGTCTTATACTATTACTCTCGGAACCAAGAGAAGCGTCAGAGAGTTTTCTTCTACTACTGCTGATTAAACCAAGAAAGATCAGAGAGCTTTCTCCTACTATCGCTCTCAAAACCAAGAGGAACTTCAGAGAGCTGTTTTCTACTGTGGGGGTTCTCCATACCACATGGAGAACCAACCCACAATTTCATACCTTATTTCGACCGCTTTCAGTGCGTCATTTCTAACCTTATTTCTCTTACAAGCTATTCCACCTGCAAAACATGTTTCCCAAAAGGACGCATAGCTAAACTCATTATCTTATGCAGATAATGCATAATTGAGTTTAGCTATCTTTTCGCCATACGGCAACTCCATTTCGCTAACCCATGAGATTTTCACCGGAAATCGAATCATGTCGGTTAGCAACGGCATAGACTGATCAAACGACGCATTTGCATAATCACTCAACTGCTGGGGAAATTACGAAAGTATTTAATTTTGTTCCCATGATCAGATTTCCCTAGCCAATTCGACGTCCTATTCACTTTCCCCAGACATGCCATTCGCTGGGGATCAATGTTATCTTTTCGCAGGTGAATAGCATTAGCTACATTTTCCTCTCCTCCACAATTCTGTCTCCCTACAGTTCAATGCACTCTGAGATCACCACAGCCATCGCACTAGGGCAGTAGGTCATCATCAAAGGCTGCATTGATACTAGCACACAAGCTAAGCCAACCCGAAGTTATTGCGCTCTATCTTTTGTTCTTTTCATCCTTCGCATGCCCAGTGACTGTCGAACGATATTCACCTCGCTGAGACATGCAAATGAAAGGATTGATTAGAAGAGCGCGATGAAGATTGGCTAATACCCGTGCAAATAAAAAATCCCAATTTTCATCCCTAATTGGGATCAGTCCCTATTCAGTCACAACCACGGTCGGTCACGCCGCCGCTCAGGCATAAATTTAATTTCACGGATTTTAGTCAGTCGATAATCAACCACAAGAGCGTACAGACACGTCGTTTTGGTCTGCTCAGGAATTGAACTTCATTTTAAATCTTACGCGTAAAGTTTTACATTTGCCATGAAAAGTCAGTTTAATTATTTCCAAGAAAACAGTTAAATTTTATTAACTTATTGGTGCGTGTGGAACCATTGTATTATAAATAAAGAACATCTTGAAAGTGTAATTTCAAAATCAATTGTGAACAATAAAAAAACTATTAAAAGAAAGAAAATGAAATTCATTTCTATCGGTACCAGTTGGTGTTTCTGTATTTTGTTTTCCCCTCGGTGCCGCAGTTGTTAGTGGGAAGGAAGTGAACCGCGCGCCCGTGTCGGGCGCAAATACTTCTTATCCCCCACACTACCACTGCTATCTATATATCGTCTTATACTATTGCTCTCTGAAGCAAAAGAGGCTTCAAAAAGTTTTCTTCTACTATTGCTGATTAAACCAAGTAAGATCAGAGAGCTTTCTTTAAATATTGCAATTCAAACTTAAAGAATGCATACTATTTCTCTCTAAATGTCACTGTTTGAGAGCTTTCTTCTACTACTGCTGTTTAAACCAAAAAAGATTCTAGAGCTTTTTTCTACTATTGCTCTCAAAACCAAGAAAGGCATCATCGTGTTTGCTCCTATTACCTCTGTCAGAGTGTTTGCTCTTACTACCTCTGTTTACTCCGAGACCTTTCTTTTACTATTGTTGTTCAAACCAAGATCAATCAAGCGTTTTCTTCTACTCTAAACCAAGAGAGAAGAAGACAGTTTTATTTTACTATTGCTGTCTATATCAAGACAACGGAAAGTAAATCCAAGAGAGACTTCAGAAAGCTTTCTTCTACCACTGCTATCTATATATCGTCTTCTACCATTGCTCTCTAAACTAAAAGAGGCTTCAGAGTGTTTTCTTCTACCACTACTGATTAAACCGAAAAGATCAGAGAGCCTTCTTCTACTATCGCTCTCAAAACCAAGAGAGAGAGTTCGGAAAGCCTTTTTCTACCGCTGATGTCTATATATCGGCTTATACTATTGCTCTCTAAACCAAAAGAGACTTCATGGAGTGTCCTTCTTCTACTGCTGATTAAATCAAGAGAGATCGGAGAGCTTTCTTTAGATATTGCTATTCACGCGTACTATTTCTTCTAGTATTTCTCTCTAAACGAACAATGATTTGAGAGCTCTCTTCTACCACTGCTGTTTAAACCAACTTTCTTCTACTATACTAAAATCAAGGAAGGAATCAGCGTGTTTGCTCCTACTACTTCTGTCTAAATCAAGAAAGATCCAAGAGCTTTCTCTTACTATTGTTGTTCACACCATGAGAAATCCGAGGGTTTTCTTCTACTATTGCTATATAAACCAAGAGAGAAGACTATAGCGTTTGCGATAATAGTGAAGAACGTGTGATTCGAACTGGCGCTATGACAGTTAGAATCACCAAAAATTGAACCAATGCGTAACACATCAGGCTACTGGCCGTGCTTAGAATTCGATTTTTAAACTCAAGTATATTCCACTGATGTGAATTGTTATGTTATCGATATGGTATACGGCTCTGATGTATTTTCTTATTCGATTTTCGTTCGGTGTTCTTCACTATTTGCTTGTGTATTGTGTGTGTATCTGTTAGAGACGCTACACTACTTCCTCCTCAGTAACTTCGTTACGATCAGCTTCGTGTGCGAACGACGAAGCGAACGAGAGAACGTCGGAGCAGGCGAGTGTGCCCGTTGCTCTATGCGGAAGTCATGATCGTGTGTGAAGTTCTGTTTACTACGGGAAAGTGTGTGCTGTGTGTACAGATCACGTCGGGGTACCACTTTGGCGGATGTGTATGTTGTAGGTTTAGCGGTTAGTTACTTCAGTTTAGTGGAATTGTGATTGGTTGATGATCTTATGGGGTGTATTTTTGTATCTGCTGATGTCCTAAGCACTGTTTTACTCCTACTCCCATATTCTGGTGCACTCTGTCCTCAACAACTCGTGGCGACTATTAAAAACACCCTCTGCGACTCCGTGCTGTGGTCCTTCTCTCAGGGAGCTTGTCTGGTCCCGAAAAGGACGAGGGATCTCTTTAAGAAAGCTCCTGAGGGGACCCGTTGCGGTGCCGCCGTGCTTCCTCAAACCTTGAGGGAAGAGCAGCTACCGATCGAATATGGTCCTGGGAATCGGCCAGGATCAATTAAAAATACTTTTAATTTTATTAAATTTTAATTTTATTTGTAAATTCATTTTCTGGCGTCCTTACACCTAGAACGCCAATTGAGACTGATCTTCGAATACAAAATCCATCGCCCTTATAAAGAGAAACAAATCGAAATTTGTATCTCGAAAATATACATTTTCATACCAAAATCCTGAGTGAGATGCTCAGTGTTTATTTAAGATAAGGATTCAGTTTCCTGAATTCCTATGAAACTATTGTGCAGATGTGGATATGTAAATGAATTCGGGTTTTTGTTTGTTCACTTAGATGGATTTTACCAAATTGAGATAACGTATCTCTGGTTTTAGAATTTAGATGATGCCGTGGGGCAAATGCAAGACGATAAACGAATATATGATTCGTTTATTGTGAATTTTGATTTTAATTTAGTTTTTTAGATTAAATTATGCCGTGGGGGCAAATGTTAAGCGATAAACGGATGTTTGATTCGTTTATTGCCAATTTTGGGTCTAGTTTGGATTTTTTCGGGTTTTGATTGAATTTCAGGTTTTAGTGTATTACTGCTAGGATTTGGATGTAGGTGTGGGGGAAGGAGATGGTAGGGCTTTTCAGAGCACTACATTCGTTCTTTGATTTTATTTTTTATATAAATAAAAGTCACAATCCAAAATATGTATAAAACACAACAGGTAACTTTGCGTCCAATATTATGTAAGCTTAAATCAAATACAATAAGTCAACTTGGAAACACTTAGTGGTATACAAAGATAACATGTGATGATAGTTCCAGTATAATGCTTACAAAACACGTAATTATAATTATTGTAAGTTAATAACTGCTGTAAATTAAATAAACAATTGTTAAATGTTGTTTCGTTCACTTATGAATAACTAGAAACACGTAATTATAATTATTGTAAGTTAATAACTGTTGTAAATTAAATAAACAATGGTTAAATGTTGTTTCGTTCACTTATGAATAACTAGAAACACGTAATTATATACAAAGATGAGATGTTATTCGGTATACACTTATGGACAACTGTTGTAACTAAAATAAACAATTGTTAAGTGTTATTTCGTACCCTTATGAATAACTGGAAACACGTAATTATAATTATTGTAAGTTAATAACATTTTTCCTTTCCTCGAAAATCAACTCGCCATACTGTTTACAGCGATATCTACACACCGTGGTTCTCTTGGACCATTATTATTTTATCAAAAATTAATTCTTCACCCGGTAACAGCGCTATCGATCAACACACTAGACTGACTTCCATTTGCTCCAGCCTTAGGGGTTGGTTTACTTGCCACCAATACAGGCGCAGCCATTTCTCCACGAACTACTCGTGCGGAGATCTACTCCTGGTGTTGTACTCTTGTGGGGGGTTTCTCTATTCTACATGAGAAACAACCCACAATTCCAACCAACATTTCCACCTAATTTCGACCGCTTTCAGCGCGTCATACTTACCAATTTCCTTTATATGTATTCCTCTGTAAAACATTTCAAACGTACGTATAGCTAAACTCATCATCTTTTGCAGATAATGCATAATTGAGTTTAGCTACATAAATGTCATACGGCAACTCCATTCTTGCTAACCATGAGTTTCCCATCGGAAATCTCATAATGTCGGTTAGCAACAACAAGTCTAAAAGAACGACGCTGTTGCATCATAGCAAAATAGCTGGGGTAATTTCAGCGTCTTAGAGTCTGGTTCTCACGCGAATTATTTCCCAAACATCAGCGGCGTCCTATCGACTTTCCCTCAGATCACCCATTCGCTTGGGATCAATGATCTCTCTTTGCAGGGGAGTAACATCCGCTAGGTTTCCCTCTCATTCGTATTTCTTTCCACGGTTCAATGTGCTCCGACTACACCATAGCCGTACCACTGGTTCATCAGGTCATGTCAGTAGCTGCATCTGATACCAACACACACAACCAAAGCTACCCCGAGATCACAGCATATCATGTTTTCTGTTCTCACATTCTTCATGTCCGTCAATTACCCTATTAACAAAAGTTACTCATACTTTGACAGGCGTGAGATTGAGAGAGTAGAGGCCTGGTCTCTTTTGGTTGTCCTGTGTGAAGAAAGAAATATGAATTTCCACCCTAATTCCTTGAGTCGCTATTCAACCGTGATTGTGGACACACACGTTTCGCGAGTCACATCTTAACTCCATAGTGCTCACATGAATTTGAGTCAAATAATTAATTACCGCGGTCATAGTGTCGAGAAGAAAGAGGTGTTTAAACTTGGATTATATATATATATAAACTATTTAATAGTATTACATTAATAAGTAAAATAAAAAAAAAACGGATTAACCTCAAAAACTATACCAGTGTTTCCAATTGTCAATACGCTTTTCGTATCAGCAGACATTGTGGTTGTTAGGCATGCTAATGCAGGTAAGTACACGATTTTTCGGAGCCGAACGCTTACTAAAAAAGGGTTACCTGGTGGTAGATAAGCAGGTGAGTAGTGGCGTTCGCAAGAGCCGCCACAATCTGACTCCTGTTGGTTTTATAATTGTCCCTCGACAAGTATTGATGACTGCGGTGCTCTGCCGAACACGTCCGCAGTAGAGAAGGACTAAAACACCAGAACACGGAGACGCTCACACAAATCGAAGACGGCAAAAATTCTGTGTATAAATCTGATTTTATTGTACTTGCTCTTATTTTAATTTAGATTATTTGCTTACACGTAGACATTACAAATTCACTATTTCAATAGGATAAAGTTAGTGCTGTCGATATTACAAGTTGCTATTTTACTCTGATAAAGTTAGTGCACGCACGACTTTCTTAATCACCACGGAATCGCTATTCGAAAAGTTACTGTTTAAGCACACGAAGATTTTATTAACCGACACTACAAGTTTGTTTCTACGACGGGAACTCACACACCTCACCTATTCGCGCTACCTCGATTTATTCTCTTACTCCACTTTAGTAATACCTCCACGATGGGGTTCCTCAGGCTCTACTTCGGATGGATGTTATATTTCTTATGTTATATACTACTTCCTAGTTCGACGGTATTCGTAAGACTCCTCGATACAGACTAATTGTATCTATCCTAAAAATATCCCATTCCAGTTCCCAATCCTCGCATCTGTACAAGGACATTTCTCATTCTGTCTGCTAACAGATTTTCCCCGTCGTATCTGTTAACAGTGTAATATTTCCCTTGGCATCCCAAAGGGAGAATTTCCCATCGGCTCTGGAAAAGGAAAAATCTTACTCATAATCTTTATCATCGTCGTTCGTTGCTGGTGGTCGGAATCTTTTTTTTTCTTTTGTTTACGGATCCGATGCCGCCGCTTATTCTCCGATCTTTCGGAGGATCGCCTGCATTTTGGATGTGTACACGGACTATGGGATCTAAGGCTTTGTTTGCCTTTTCCATCATAAACATCTATCAGGGATAGTGTTATGCGTTTATGATTGTTCGCCTGCTAATCAACGGCGCAACGAATCGTTTGTTTGCGCAAGTGTGCCTTAGCATTAGGTCATGCAAGGGATTTAGGTGCTAATTGCTTTTAGCTACCCGAGAATGCATCCCTTGTTCGGTTTACTTATCGACAATGGTATTTCGTGGGAAAACATTGCGTTGCTGCTCAGGCTGGGTGATCGATTTACATGCGATGCTTTCCTGCATTTTTGGGTCGGTTTTGCATAAGATGTCTGGATGCGTTGAACTCGATATTGGAAGTTTTTGAACGTTAAATTCCTTAGTTTTTGATATCGGGTTCAACGTTGTTGCAGTTTCATATGACCTTTGTTACAGGTATGATTAAGGACTTTGGGACACGTGTAATGAATAAAGGTAAGTATGTTCCTTGGCGGAAGGGACATCTCAACCTATAGTTGGTTGTGCGGTTCGTAGAACCGCTACAAGACGACAGAGAGATTTATTTTACTACTGGTGTCTAAATCAAGACAACCAAAGAGCTGTCTTCTACTATTGCCCTCTAAACCAATAAAAGCAATGGAAAGCTTTCTTTCACCATTGCTGTCTCAACCGAGAGATATGGCAGATGAAAGTGGGCTAGAAATGACGCGCAAAATATTACATGACCAGAGAGTGAAACAAAAAATACTACATTCTCCCATAGGTAGTAGATATTTCTGGGCATTTGTAAGGAATATCGAAAACTCGGTCGCCTCATGCATCCCTTTGCTTACAGTCATTACTAGACCAGTGCAGACAAATATATGGAGATCCAAAGATATATTTTCCAATTTGCAAGGCGTACATTCGTTCTTAAATGGATTTCAATTCCAATATTTGGTCAGGGACATGCAAAACTGCTCTACTTGTCCATGAAAAGATACAAAATGTCTAGTGAAACTGACCGGGAACCCAGAAGATAATTAGAAGTGCGCAACGTGAACTGTTGACAGTCACCTTCTGATGTACAAATAAATAACAAGAATCATTCTTCGGCCGAAGCACACGAATATGGAATGCCCTGCCTGATCATATGTTTGTTGTTTGTTGTAATATCCAAGCCAAAACCTTTCCTGAGCTTCACCCACGTCGTTAGTTTGTACTACACTTTAACATTTAAGGATACATCAAAGTTCTCTTTTATTTATGTAGAAAAGGAAATACATCAGTTCCCAATTAACTAATAAACTCGGATAAGGATGAACCCATCTAGCACGATCACCTTCGGTTCTACACGTGGACTGTTGAAACTTCCTTTGTTCAGAGAGGAATAGTAGAACAAAGCTCTCCGATTTTTCTTCATTTGACCAGGGATAGTCGAAGAAAGGTTTCTGGTGTACCTCTTGGTTTAGGGAGCAATAGTACCAGAAGAAAGTTCTGACATTACTGCTATATAGGGAATGAAGATGAATTGTGTCCACAAAAGTAAAAAATGAAACATTGTGATTTTTAATATATTAATTAATATAGGAACCAAAAACAGGATATATCTGGGTGTGCCTGTCAATACAAGTCACCAGGAGGCCATACATGTGGCTGCGTCCAATGTAGGTCTAACTATCAATGGAAATTTACCATATTATATCCTGAAATTGAACCCACAAAGAGAGTGGTGAGAAGCGACGCACTAAGTTATCAAACTAACAGCCATGTGTAGAGGATGAACTGGACTACTATCTACTGATGTGGTGTTGCTATGTACATTGCTTTAGTATACGCCTCTGATGGTTTATTTCTTCGATTTTCTTGTGGTTCTGTTCTTCACTATGGTTCATGTATCGTGTGTATCTATTCGAAATGTCAGAATTTCAACTGTAAAATAAAGTCCTAAGGGGTATCTTTGGCGGCAAATATGACGAGGAGGCAGGACAATGGAGGAAACTCCACAACCACGAATTGGAAGAGCTATACCGCAAACCTACAATAGTGAGAGTAATCAAGTCGCGAAGATTAAGATGGGCCGGACACGTGGCGCGAATGAGCAACGATAGGACGGCGCATAGTATTCTTGACGGTAAGCCAATGGGAAAGAGACCGACAGAGCGGCCGCGACGGAGATGGGAGGACAATGTTAAGTTGGACCTCGAGGATATCGGATCAGATGGTCGAACGTGGAAGGAGAGCGCACGGGACAGGGAACAATGGCGGAGTCGAGTCGGTGAGGTCATGAACTTTCGGGTTCCTACCGGCCAATAAATAGTAAAATAATAATAATAGTGGCCGGGCTGTACACTTGCAATGTTTTTCTGTAAAGGGGTGGAATCTGGGCTTAGGTAGGGAAGCATTGAAAATACGGTGGTAGTTTGGTGTAGTTATGTGCAACCTAGTGCACAGGTTCACTTAACCACCCTTGCTTTACGATCTCGGATGTCGGCGAGGAGGCTGAGACGCTATGGCTGGTTGTTGCTCGAACGATTAGAGGTACTCCGCAAAAAAATAAAATGACTCCAAATTCTTTATTTATTTCCGCTTTTATTGTAAATCTGAACTTAAGACTTAGAAACATTCAATCCAACTTGATAAAACGAATTAATGGATTATTCTATATACATGAAGTAATTGTCAGGAACTTAAAAAAAATGGAAACACTGCATTCAAATTGATCAAACTAGTTAATGGTTTATTGAAACTCACTCGAATGCTTTATTGAAACTGACTGGCGCGCGTCGCAGACGATGGTGACACTAGATCGATCCTGATGGTGGTTGATATCCGACTCGTATTTTTATTTAACGTGGAGGCCCGACTTACCTCCACCGAATTCAAAACGCGATTGATTATTTTAACCGAAGCGACAGAACACCAAAATTTTAATCCATCCCCCCGATGACCATATAAGGTAAGATTCTCTTTACATCAGCATATAGGGCGCGAAACATAAACGATGTTTGCCTCTGTTGCTCATGGTGTGTATGTGTGTCCACAAGTATGCGGATCGTGGATCAAATCCATAAGGGTAATGCCATGAGCAATGATCTGGAGCTGGGCGAGTCATCCTGAAAAGGCGTCCGCATGTTTACATTAAGTAGAAGTGCACACCATGATTGTGGCGTCGCACCGATGCTGGTGGCCTACTCATGATTCTCGTGTGCATGTTTTAATATGTTCTTTTCGTTTATACTTTGTTTATCTCTAATTATACACTTGTAACTTTTTGTTTATTTATCATTCAATGATTCAATATGCACAAATAAATTAATAGAAATCACAAGACAATTATGAAAGGCAACGCGTTTCTCTTTCTCGATTAACTAACACTTCTCTTTTACTTCGCCCGCGAGCGTGTGCACCTCCCCGGACACACTGCGGTCGTTGAGTAACGACTTACTCCGTTGATGGTGATAAATTGACTGTCTGGAAAAGGGTTGAAGATGGGTAATTTAATTTTCGCACTTGACAACCAACAGAGAACATACTTCTGCTCTCTCATTGCCACGCCCGTCGATGTGTGGTGAATTATATCGGTTAATTCGACAATCGACGAACATGGGAGAATGAGAGAACAGACGCACAAAGTCTATGATCTCGGGGTGGGTTTGGTTGTGTGTGCATGAATCAATGTAGCTCTGAGCGTAACCCATTGACCTAATTCGGTGAATATGGTGATCTCAGAGTACATTGATCTGTACGAAGACAGAACTATGAAGGAGAGGAAAATTAAGCTTGTGCTATTCACCTGCGAAAAGAGAGCGTTTATCCCCACCGAATGAAGTGTCTGGAGAAAGTGAAAAGGACGCCGACTTGGCTAGAGAAATCTGATCATGGGAACTAACTTAAATGCTTTGGTAATTTCCCCAGCGGTCGCAAGATTAAGCAACCGCGTCGTTTGATCAGACTATGCCGCGCTGAAAGCGGTCGAAATAAGGTATGGAATCGTGGGTTGGTTCTCCATGTGGTATAGAGAACCCAGTTGAAAATGAAAAGGTTATTATAACTGCGACCCCAACCATCGTTACATTTGTCAAATTCATAAAAAATACTATCGAGTACCCTATTATTAGTTCAACCTATCTAAATGAGATATGCCTCTCATTTTACGTTGTTTATAAGCATAGTTTTAAGTTTACATTTTTAAATCTATTACAAAGTTAAGAGAGACTACTTCTGAGTTTGGAAACGTGCTGCTTTGCAATTTCGAAGCGACCAATTACTTCATTGCGTCAGTTATCTTCTTTGCCGAAAACACGGCAGCAACCGCGTTGGTGACGGGAAATTCCCAGAATAATCACCAAAATCACACGGCGACGATGATGAACAATTAAATTCGTTGGCATTTAATTGAAGGATTAAGCTGTGGAAAAACAAATGGAATCCAAGTACATGGCATTTAGCTCATCGCCGTAACCATGTGGGAAAAGATTTATAAAGAGCTATAGTTGCCCTGCTAACTATATCTTTAAGGAAAAATTCAAGAAAATGCAAAGGATTCAGTCTAATGTCTAACAGGTGTTGTTTGGTCATTTCTCGATGGTCATCTAGCAATAGGGCGTGTCCAGTCCCATGGATGTGTATCCGTCCAGGTTAATCCTCGCCCCAACTTAAATTGGTACTCCAATACTCCAGTTGTAATTTATCAATGTCATGTACAAGTTGAATTCCAGCAGGGAGTCGCCTTGTCTAGATTAAGGATTAGCATATTTTTATGTATGCAAATTCTAGCCGTTTAGCGTTTGGTATTTGAGGGGACTTATTACAATATTCAAAAGCAGGTCACGTAATAGGCCACTTGGCGCGGAGACAGTGTGTGGTTGTAATTTGTGAAAGGCACATTTAAGGGTGATGCCCAGCACCAGATGCCGGTGCGTGAGCTAATTTTAGTTGAAAATACAACAGTCACTCGAAAAGGTAGGCACAAAAAAAAAACCAGTTTTAATTGCATAGAAGAAGATTTAGAATTGCGGATACATAATAACGAAGCTGCGGGGAAGATTGTTAAATTCATTTCAACGATGAGAAGCCAGCTCTAATTGCCGGCATGGGCGAAATAGAAAACCCTAGTCATCTTAATATCATGAATACTCCGCTGAGTCCACGTCAAAAAGGGTGGTAGTTTCATTAGGAAGATCTGGAATCATTTTAATACTAGTATTGAAGTGAGATTCACCATCGCCAGCAGATGATGACAAAGCTTTAGGGAAATCTTGTTTGAAAGGAAGCACTTTACGTCGGACGAAAAGGGTTCTAAAGTAATTTCAAATAGTGGATCGTTTCATTATACAAAAGATATTTTAAATTCTGAATATATAGCAGTTTTTAAGAGGGGGGGGCTGGTGGGGGGTACATTGCAGAGTAATACCAAATAGACAAATTTGTGTGCTATTCTTTTACACTAACGGGCACAAAAGGATATTTTGAAGTACCCTCAAATGTCAGAGGACAGGGCAAGCGGACAGAGAGGAAAGAAGGTATAGATGTATAATATAATATATTGATCTTAAATGTCTGGACATTACAACGACGAGGAACCACATGATCGGATAGAACATTTCACATTCGTGTAGTTCGACTAAGGAATGACTGTCTATGTTTATTTGTGCGCCTTAACTCGACTTTCAATGTGAACTAATACGCATTCTCATATTGATGATTGAAAATGTCTGAAGGGGCGGAACACATTCAGCAAGTTCAATTACTGTGGCGATTCCGCCAAACCCCACGGTTCGCTTACCTTAAAAAACCCCCATAACTTCCATCCAATCTGTATCAACTTTCTGCTAATGTAATCGCATTAAGCACCTGTAAAAGCCTCACGCAATAAAATTCACCAAATGTATTTATTAAAAGCTCATGGAAGAGAATTCTTACCTGCATTCATTTATTCGAATTAAAAATTCCTCTTAAGAATTCTGTTCCAAACAGCATATTTCTGTAAAGAAAACTTATCGGTTCACATATAATGCAACCGCATAATCAGGAAACCTTACCCTTGAGTTGGCTTATCCCAGCTTCATCACGTGTATCATAAATCATCAGACAAAAACATTGGCTGGCGACCTACACCCAAGGAACTAAAGCAAATACACGCATCTCTTCATCATCATCATCATCGGCACTACAACCGGGATCCGGTCTTGGCCTTATTTAACAAATCTCTCCACCGGTCCATTTGCCATAATAATCGCATCTCTTGGCACCAATTAAATCCTATAGCATAAGCAAATGCATATAGGAAATCAATACTTACCCTTACCAGTGATGCCATACACATCATTTCCCGTTAATCTAGTCAAAATCCATTAACACCATTTCTTCGATGCGTTGCG
The DNA here is from genome assembly GCA_963931805.1 of Microdon myrmicae. Classification (NCBI taxonomy): domain Eukaryota; kingdom Metazoa; phylum Arthropoda; class Insecta; order Diptera; family Syrphidae; genus Microdon; species Microdon myrmicae. The sequence continues at coordinate 61,364,921 of OZ007500.1, read as the reverse complement.
TCTATTTATTTAGCCGCGACGCACATCTCAATCCGACGAGTTTCGGTTTTGTTTGCTTTACCAGACTCGTATCCCATGAATGCACATTATCCCTTTCTTTGTTTAGAGTCTTTCCCATGGCTTTGGTCCATAAAAGAACCAGTGTACACACATACATGTGCACTGTGGCGATCTTCTCTATGAGATCTGTTTGGTTACCCCAAAGAGAGACTTTATGTCTCTCTCGGAACAGGAAATGCATCCTTAATTTAAGAGAGCCAGTTCCACTGACTGAATTTCTTTTAACAACGATTGAATATCGTTGAGTCAATTTCCATCCGCCGACCGCCACGGTCGTTGCCGACTTTCGCTCTCCGGTGCACACGGAGACGCGAATACACCGCGAGTCGAGTAAGCGCGCTAAAAGTAAAAACTCGTACAAGTCGTACACACCAGCCTTTTATTATTACGGTTCATCTTCAGTGTAATTCAAATCAATGTTCGTACCGTGTTTGTTTAAATTTAACTAAATAAAAAGAACCTTTTATAATAGTCCATTAAACAGTGTGTTTCCTTTGACCTGCTCCTTGTGGACGGAGTTTTGTATTTATACTTCTCCTGTTTGCGATTTTCTTTCGGAACTTTAGTTACAATTTATGATGGAGGAGGAAGTGAACGGAGTGCCCGTGCTCGGCACAATACTTCCTCCCCACAATACCTATACCAATAAGTTTCACCGCTCGTTTTTGCATCCTATCGAGCGCGTGTGGTGCGGTTTTGGATGCGTCTGACAAAATATGGGAGTTGAACTCCATTTGGCCAGGTTGGATGAAGTGAATTATCTTTTGAATCTTTTAAGGAACCCCATACATTTGGCTGCACTTTTCGCAGCTTCAAATATGTGGTCATTCCAGTGAGGAGACGAAATGATTCTTTATCAGACTACACATCAAATGTATTACGGAAATTACACTTTGCTCAAAATTGGGAGTTATTTTACTCTATATGATTAAAATGTCACACCCAACAGATAGGACGGAGGATATTGGCGTTTGCCATTTTGCACACACACGACTCACAGGGGTGCGAACTCCGATCGGACCCCTCGATGGTAAAAAGGTGGCCCATCGTATTTACGCGTACCGCAGCGCCAAGGTAGCGTAGTGGAGACCCGACCAGCTCGGTCTGGTGATGGAATGAGACTCAGCGATAAACGGCTCATGCAGAGCCGGCTCGCTAATGGGGTGAGTTTTCCCGAGGGAGAAAGCGTTCCTCTCCACTAAGGATACGTTTTACCTACCACAAGAGAGACGTAAAGTCTCTCTTTGTGGAACAGAAAACCAGATCTCGTAATGGAGATCATGGTAGTATGTGTGTATGGGTGATCGTGAGGATCATAATATACAACACACGCGCGAAGGCGATGGAAAAACGAAGCAGACAGGCGATAAGGACAAAGGGACCGTGAAGATCGTTGGCAGTACACATGTATGTGTGTACATGGGTTCTTTCATGGGACAAACCATGAGAACGAACCTGAAACGACGAAAAGGGGATAGGATGTATCCATGAGATGTGAGTTCGGTAAAGCAAACAAACCGAATCTCCTTGGATGCTAGTGGTTTTTGTTTGCTCATGCTGTTGCTGGTGAGAAGCAGATCCCGAAATATGAGAAGACTAAGGGAACGCTTAGGTCTTTGTGTAAGATGTGCATTGCGGCTAAATAAATAGGCGGCAATGCAATGTGGAAATGCGCTAATTGGTTTTAGCTTGATTACCGGGAAATTGTGTTTATGGCATCGCTGGTAAGGGTAGGCTTTCAATTCCTGTTTGCATTTGCCTGTGCTAGGATTTAATTGATGCCTTAAGACGCAAGATGCGTGTGGCGACTCTAACAGATACACACACAATTCACAAGCAAAATAGGGAAGAGCACCGAACGAAAAATCGAATAAGAAAATACATCAGAGACGTATATCTTAGCGATAACATAACAATTCACATCAGTGGAGTATAGTCGAGTTTAAAAATCAAATTCTAAAATCGGCCAGTAGCCTGATGGGTAACGCTTAGGTACAATTTTTGGTGATTCAAACTGTCATAGCATCAGTTCGAATCACACGTTCTTCTTCAGTATTATTTCAAACGCTATATGCGTATATTTGTTTTTGTCCCTGTTATGATGGTTACATTGTATGTAAACCAAATCATTTTGTTCTCAGGAATTCGTCTAGGGGGAAATGCACTTGGTGAGATTGGGATTTGCCTGCACCGAAGGTGCCGTGTTGGTTTTGGCATCCCTGATAAGTTAGGAAAGAATTCTTACAGGGAATTTGTATGCGAAGAGATGCATGAAAGGTAAGGATCCTTTACAGGGGCTTTTAGATTATAAATTTGATCTATTTGATGCGTGAAGCTTTTACAGGTGGTTAATGCGATTGCATTAGCGAAAACCTATGCAGACTGGGATGAAATTATGGGGGTTTTTCAGGTAAGTGGGCCCTGGGGTTTGGCGAGACCGCTACAAGACCATTCATATCAAATTCGGGGAACGCCTCTGGTGGTACACTAGAACCTCATTACACGCAATATTGTTACCATTTTTTCCTGTCGACGGGTTGCCGTACCTCCAGAATCGGACTCTTTTCTGGGCGGAAGGCGTTTGAGTCTCGCCTAGTACAGCTCCACTTCGAGGGTCAAATTGTTGCCAATTCTTATACTTAATTTACACAATCAAATAAAAGTAAATAAACCTGGACGATGTACTCACTGTATGATGCGATAAGCGTCGCTTCTTCCTAGTGGAGATGTCGGGGTATTGTTTGTCATTTCCCCGTTGATAGTTTCCTTAGCTCATTGAATTCAGACCTCAACAGGATATATCAGTGGGGATTATCTAACCGAGTAGAATTCAATGCCCTAAAAACGCAGTGCTGCTTCTTGTCGTCAAAGATGAGCCCCAAAGTAAATATACTGTCTATGAACGGCACTTACATCGACGAAGCCAAGGAATTATCAATCCTCGGCACTCGAATTAATTCGACTCTTAACTAGAATGACCACATATTTGAAGCTGCAAAAAGTGCAGCCAAATGTATGGGGGAGATGCAAAAGATACTTCTCTCCATCCAACCTGGCCGCTATTTACAAGGCGTATAATCGTCCCAAAATGGAGTTTAAATCCCATATTTGGTCAGGCGCATCCAAAACTGCACAACACGTGCTCGACAGGATGCAAAAACGAGCAGAGAAACTTATTGGGGACCCAGCCGTAAGTCGATCAACTCCGTCGTTAGAACACAGGCGCACCGTATCATGCCTATCTCTTTTCTATAGGTATTACCACGGTCGTTGCTCAACTGAACTTGCTGAATGTGTTCCGCCTCTTCAGACATTTTTCCGCGATACGCGTCAATCTGTGAATGCGCATCAGTTCACGTTGAAAATGGACTTTAGGCGCACAAATAAACATAGAGAGTCATTCCTTAGCCGAACCACACGAATTTTTTTTTTTATTTTATTTTATTTTTTTTTATTAGACTTCTCTCGGCCGTTGTGATGTCCAGACATTCAAGACCGATATACATCGATACCTCCTGTCCTTATCCACTTCCTCTCCATCCGCTCGCACTGTGCTCTGACATTTAAGGGTACTTCAAAACCTTTTTTTATTCATAATATTGACCATCGCCTTTTACAAATTTCACCCATCTTTCAGGTAATTTATGAATAGCATGCCAGAAAAACTGCTTTTCTTTCGCGGAAAACTATCAATCGAGCCATTTTCCATCTCCCTCAAAATCGGTGTAGTACTGCTCCGCTAGCGCGTGCCCCATTGATGCGAAGAGGTGATAGTCAGATGGCGCCTAATCTGGGGAGTACGGCGGATGCAGAAGGGTGTCCTATCCAAGCGACTTCGAGGTGTATTTCACTATTTGTATTTGCTGTCGTGTAAGAAACTTATAGCGTTTGGAATAATAGTGAAGAAGAACGTGTGATTCGAACTGACGCTATGACAGTTAGAATCACCAAAAATTGAACCTAAGCGTTACACATCAGGCTACTGGCCGATTTTTGAATTCGATTTTTAAACGCAAATATATACCACTGATGTGAATTGTTATTTTATCGCTATGGTATACGGCTCCGATGTATTATCTTATTCGAGTTTCGTTCGGTGTTCTTCACTTTTCGCTTGTGTTTGTGTGTGTATCTGTTAGAGACGCCACAAACTCGCTTCGCCATGTCTTCCGGCCCATTCCGGTCGTCTTTCGATTAATGTGTGGTTTAAATTAATCATTTGTTGACGATAACGTTGTGTATTAACGGTTTTGCCGGGCTTCTAGAGTTCATAATACACAATACCGTTCTGATCCCACCAGGCACAGAGCTTGGTCTTCTTGCCGAAGCGATTTGGCCTTGGTGTTGAAGGTCCGGCTTCGCCCGGTGAAAGCCACGATTTTTTCTGCTTCAGGTTTTCAAAATAAATTCATTGTATCTCACCCGTCACAATTCCATCCGAAAATGATTTCCTTTTGGGGCGTTGAAGCAACATTTTACAAGTGACTTTGCGATTTTCCATTTGACGTTCATTTAAATCGTGTGGGGCCCATTTACCGATATTATTGATCTTCCCCATTGCTCGTAAACGTCTGTTGATTTCTCGTGAGACATGTAATGCTTCTGCTAATTGCCGTTGAGTTTCAGTTGGGTCATCATCCTATAACTCCTGCAATTGCTCGTCTTCACATTTTTGTGGCAGAACGATCACTGTCTTTCACATTGAAGTCACCGCCTTTAAATTGTCGAAACCATGTATCACATGTTCTAATTGATGGACCTTGTTCACCATATGTTTCCACCAGCAAACGATGACTTTCAACTGCCATTTTCTTTTGATTAAATAAGAAAAGCAATGCATGCCGCAAATGTTCTTTTTCAGGCACAAAACTCGACATGATCACTGACCAATAAAACAAAGGCTCTAGTTTTTGACGAGCTCAACTTGTATGTGTTAGTAGTCGAATCTCAGGCGAAGAATATGACGTATGTGTGAAATTAATACGCTGCGTAATTTTCGCTGGCGCCATCTCTTAGTTGAACCGGATAAACGTTTTTATGCGTACACCCGATACATTATAAACAAATTACATTTTTAAATTACTCTTAAATACAAAACAAAATGTACATTTTCATTTACACATAATACATAAAATATAAAATTACAATAACATTCATTTACAACATAAAATAACTACGTTCATTTACACAATGTACAATTTCACATAATTAAAACACATAAAACAAAAACATAGAACTGGTGCATGCAAACCCAGTGCCTTTGTGGCGGTTCCGCCAAACCCCACGGGTCGCCTTCCTAAAAACCACCCATAACTCTATCCGATCATATAATTTCGCTAATGCAATCGCATTAGCACCTTAAATGCTTTACGCATCTAGGATTATCTAAGGTATAATTTAAAAAGTCCCTGGAAAAGAAAACTTACCTTTCATGCATCTCTTCGCATTCAATTCCTGTAAGATTTCTTTCTTACCATATCAGGAATCTCAAACCAATTCGGCACCTTCAGTGCCAAGCAAATCCCCCTAGACGAATTCCTGAAAACAAGATGATTTGGTTTGCATACAATGTAACCATCATAACGGGGACCATACACATTGCGTCGTCTATTTCCCGTCCTCACCAAGTGTATCATGAATCACCATACATACATATTGGCTGGCGACCTGCACCCAAGGGACCAAAACAAATATACGTATGTAGCGTCTCTTGGCACCAATTGAAACCTACGGCATAACCAAATGCAAATAGGTATGGTATACTTACCCTTGGCAGCGATGCAATAAACATCAATTCACGGTAACCAATTAGCGCATTTCCACATTGCATTGCCGCCTATTTATTTAGCAGCAATGCACATCTCAGACAAAGACCCAAACGCTTCTTTTGTCTTTTCATATATCGTTTTCTGCTTCTCATCAGCAGCAGTATAAGCAAACACAAACCCAATTAGCATCCAATGAGATTCGGCTTGTTTGCTTAGCCGAATTCACTTCTCATGGATGCACATTATGCCCCTTCTTGGTGTTTTAGATTCGTTGTCATGGTGTGTCCATGAAAGAACCCATGTACACACATACATGTGTACTACCAACCAACTTCACGCCAAACGATTGAATATCGTGGAGTCCTATTACAACCACCGTTCGCGACGGTCGGTTCACTCCCGCTCCCCGGTGCGCACGGGATGCAGATATTTCAAAGTCGAGAGTCGCGTTCATATACTCAAAAGTCGAGAGTCGCATCCTACAACTTCAAAAATGTATTCATTTGTACAAGTCAAATTGCCTCCTCAGTTTGCTACCACGAATTTGTTAAAATTAAGAAAGAATTATACGAACCGTAAAACTACGTTGTTAAGTGTGTCTTCTGTTCCGATTTAAAATAAAGTTAGCAAACGACTTCTAATCAGTGCTTTTATTTTTTGATATTTCCGGCGAACTATGTGTTGGAGCTGATATGTAAATTAAATTAAAAATTAAAGACCCAATTACATCCCGCCTGTGTGTTTCATACTCCGTTCCTGTGTTGTATTCGGCGGAACTATCGGTGTATGGTGGGGAAGAAGGGAATCAGCGCCGTACGCCGGCGCAACATACTTCTTTCCCCACACCTTCCCCGGAGATAATATCTCGGAATAATTCGAAATCGATCATCGCCGTTGTTCTCTCGTTGGGATAATGGTGAGGAATAAAAACAAAGAAAAAACGGAAAAATAAAAACAACGGAGTGGTGCAGTATGGTGACAGTTTTTTAGAGGAAAAGAAAATGCAACAACAAAAAAAAGGAAGAAGGAAACGGTTGGTAATGGTATGTGCAATTAAGAGAAAGGGCGAGAAGAGAGTAAAATGTTAAAGGGAAAATTGTGAAAAAAGGTTTGAATCGAAAATAAAAACACTTTTGCTAACATTACAAGGAGTTCGAATTAATAGTAATGACAAACAAACAAACCCACTGGTTACAAGAGGCAGCTAAATCAAGTACAAAGAAAATACCCGGTAGATCAAAAGCCACAGCGAAGAAGACTGGTAACAAGAGGTCAACACTAACCAAGATACCCGGTAGATCAAAAGCCAGAGCCAAGAAGACTGGTAACAAGAGGTCAACACTAACCAAAATACCCGGTAGATCAAAAGCCAGAGCGAAGAAGACTGGTAACAAGAGGTCAACACTAACCAAAATACCCGGTAGATCAAAAGCCACAGCGAAGAAGTCTGGTAACAAGAGGTCAACACTAACCAAAATACCCGGTAGATCAAAAGCCACAGCGAAGAAGTCTGGTAACAAGAGGTCAACACTAACCAAAATACCCGGTAGATCACAAGCCACAGCGAAGAAGACTGCTAGCAAGAGGTCAACACTAACCAAGATACCCGGTAGATCAAAAGCCACAGCGAAGAAGACTGGTAACAAGAGGTCAACACTAACCAAGATACCCGGTAGATCAAAAACCACAGCGAAGAAGACTGCTAACAAGAGGTCAATAGTAACCGTGAATACCAATTAACTTTTTGAATTATTTAAAAATGTTGTGAAATATAAGAACACCCTTCAAAGACTTACCCATTCCTTACAAGCAATATCGATAGTGTTGATTGGTGGCATCTTTAATTATTTGTTGATCTGCTGCTGTTATGCTGCTTCCTGTTGCTATGAGCAATGTTGTTTTGATAGTTGTTGTTGCTGTTGGTTTTGTTGATGTTGGCCGACTTTTGGCTTCGGTTTTTGTTGTTGGTGGATAACTTTTTGCTGTTCGAGCGCAAACATATTTTCCTTTCGGCATCTCTCTTCTAGCCGTGTTGTTGCCACCGCAAGTTTTGCTTCCAAGTCATTTGGACTTCATCTTCAGACTCGGACGATGCAAGAGAAGCGAAAACATTATTTGCCCCATACATGTCATAGTTGGAGGGGGAGGGGAGCTCACTGTTCTCCCCAGTAGCTGTTCCTTCTCCAACATCAATTTGGCGGCTTTGCGTTGCGTCACAATTATATTTTTCGTCGATTAAGAGCCAGTCACCTTACACCCACGCTAATTGTTAGTGTTAATACCGAATGCTTAACGAGCAATATATTGTTATTTTTGCCTTTCGCACTTGAGACTGAATTGATTTATTTTTTATTGTTGGATTATTTTGCTATTTATTTGTTCGTTTTTTCTCAAATGCACATTGTCAGTTTTTGATTTTATTTTATGCACTCTATTTTAATTGTTTTAATTCAATTAATTATACATTACTATTTATTGGCCTATAAGAACCCGAAAGTGCAAGACCTCACTGACTCGAGTGCTTTCCTTCCACGCTTGACCATCTGGTCTGATCTCCTCAACGTCAAACCTTACATTGTCCTCCCATCTCCGTCGCGGCCGTCCTACCGGTCTCTTTCCCGTTGGTCTACCGTCAAGAATTCTACGCACGGTCCTATCGTTGCCCATTCGTGCCACATGTCCGGCCCATCTTAATCTTCGCGACTTGATCACTCTCACTATTGTCGGTTTGGGGTAAAGCTCTTCCAATTCGTGGTTGTGGAGTTTCCTCCATTGGCCTGCCTCCTCGTCATATTAACCGCCAAAATATTCCTTAAAACTTTATTCTTGAATACGCGGAATTTGTTTTCTTCCCACTTTGGAAGAACCCATGTTTCGCATCCATATAGAGCAATCGGCATGATTAGGTTCTATAGACACGGAGCTTTATGTTACATGTTAGCAGTTTGGATTTCACCAGTTTACTGACTGCGTGCCAACTAGCGTTGCCGGAGTGTAGTCTTTTTTTAAATTCCTTCGACATTTCATTACTGGCTGTCAGTATTGTTCCCAGATATTGAAACACTAACTTTTTCAAATACCTTGCCCCTGACGTTTATGTGTGTTCCGTGAACTCCTCCTGCTCTCGCCGTAACCGTATATTTTGTTTTGTCTTCATTTATTTCTAGGCCCACCTCTTCTGCCGCTTGGATGATGATTTCACTATTTTTACTTAAAGTTTGTAGATTATCGCCCAAAACGGCGATGTCATCCGCGTATGCGTGTACTTGTGTGACCCCGTTCAGGGATTATCCGGCCAGGTTGTCGTCTTGTACCTTCCTGATGACATACTCGAGCACCAGGTTAAAAAGACATGGTAATAGGTCGCTCGGGGGGGGGGGGGGTGGGATCGAACATACAGGGCAAAGTCTCTGCTTTCAACCCGGAGAAGGCCAGGGCGATCCCTGTCCCTGTTCAATACAAGTTGACATGCAGTCACCACGTGACACTCGTGGATAGCAACTTTGGCACTCTCCAAGTAGCGAACCAATGCATGCAGCGACATCCTGAGAAAGGTTTACCAAATCTTAATTTAACAAGTCTCGGATATGGACCGGATACCGGTGGAGAGATTTGCTAAATAAGGCCAAGACCAGATACCGGTTGTACTGCCGATGATGATAATGAAGAAGTCGTTCTCCTGATTTACTCCGTCGCGGATTTCAGATGGTTGTGAGAGGTGGTTTTCTATTCTAACTCGGCCTTTATTTTAGTTCATGCAGATTAGAATGAGGACGTCACCTTTTTTCGAGACTCCCGGCTCAACTACAATATGGTAAAGTCTTTACCTTGCGACTGAGTTGTAAGCTTTTTTGAAGTCAACGAAAAGTTGGTGAACCATCTCTTCGTATTCCCATTTTTTTTTTCAGCAATTGCCTTACTGTGCACCGTAAGTGATCATTCGATGATTCCGCACTGGTAATCTCCCAGTATTTCTTCTGCGTACAGTGTGATTCCCGTCAGTATGAGATTTGTTAGTATTTTGTATGTGGTTGGGAGCAATGATATTCCTCTGTAGTTTTCGCAGTCAGATCTGTCGCCTTTTTTGAAGATGGGGACGACTATTGAGGTTTTCCATTCTTCCGGAGTGACTTCCTTATCCCATATTGTTTTAATCAGTAGGTGGACCTTATGAGCAGTTGCCTCTCCTCCATGCTTTAAAAGCTCGGCCGGTATGCAATCAACTCCGAAAACCTTGTTGGTTTTCAATCGATTTATTACGTCTACAACTTCGTTGAGAAAGGACACTGGGATCAGAGGCTGGGCTGCATGTACGTCTGGTGCGTTTATTTGTGGTTGATGGATGCGCACGTTGAGCAGGTTTTCAAAGTACTGCTTCCATTTTGTGACGATATTGTTTGTTTCAGTTTAAGTTTAAGTTTAGTGAGGGGAGAACCCTCCTTTATTAGGCTATTGAATTGTATACACAACCAACGAATCCAACTCAGCTTATACGGCGAGGATCCGCTGGAACTGAATTCGTATGCAAGCATAGCAACTCTTCCCGAAATTCCTCGTAAGTGGCAGTGAGTTTTTTTTAGCTATGGCTACTCCACTGCCCCGACGCGATAAACCTTTTTCTTCCAATAATTAGTCAGTCGAGTAATAACAATCCCAAAGGACAGACGTCCCTCCATACCCTCCAGTGCGCATCCCCGAATAGAGGGGTCGACAGGTTCAACGAATCGTCATCGCAAATTAATGGGCGTGTATTTAAGATAGCGTGCATGAGTGGAGTCTTTACACTACTTACCGGCGTTATTAATACAAATGGTTGTGCTGTTCCCCGTGTCACCTGGTTCAAAATCCCTAGCCGCGACGTGTGTACGCAATGTTTAAACGGCTATGTGTTCGATTAACTACGCTCACCATTATGTGAGATTGTGGCGCTGTAATTTTCAATTACCAACTACCTAAAATTCACGGGCTTAATTGGATGAGAATTTGTTTCGAGTGCGAGGAATAGACACAAATGGATTTTGCGCAGTTAACACATGATAAATAAATGAACGTTAATTCAAACAGCATACCAGTGCTTGACTTTTTTTACTTTTCTAAAGCCTGCGGGTGGACTTGGTGCCTTTCGCTCTCGGTGGAACAAGTAGGTGGGAATACCGATGAACCCGTGTCCTTGCCGACACACCCCACATCCCCCACACTGGTGACCTCTTATTTAGACAGCGAACACGCCACCTTCCGAACCCCCGTTTCGGTACTAAAAAAAAAACACACACAGCTTGCGAACAACAATTAAACAGTGACTATCCCAGTGTCAACGGGACATAGTGCAAAAAAAAAAAAACAATCGTAAAAGACTATTAAAGGGTACCCCGTACCCCAATACAGGTGTTTTTAACATCACCAGGGCTAGGAGCAACAGCCCCAACACCACATCACCAGGCACCCCACATAGAGACAGGGAAAGGCGGTATTTGTAGAGACACACTTTTCTACGATTCTAGAAACAGTTAATCTTATTCGGCTCCAAAGAATGCGGTGACGCAGACTATTCCGGGGGCGCGGAAAATAAGAATTGGGAAGGAAGTGAACCAGGCGCCCGTGTCTTGACGCACATACTTCCTCAGCCCCACAGAACGAGTTCTGACGCATGATCGCGCCGTCGGGAGATGAAATTAGTGAGATCCGTCGGATTGTGTTATGGGGCGCGTATAGACCCAATTGTGCGGAACAATACCACGAATCTCCGAAGAACAGTACCCGTGAAAATATCTGTAAAACAGACAGAGGTCGGCTACACGCATTCGATGTGATAGCGACTATAGTCCCGCTCTCAGCGCCGTGTTCTCGATCAGGCGGTTCGCTCGTCTCTGTATTCTATCATGTAGGTCGAAGACATATTTAGGAGCAAAGCTCCAAACATGAGAACAATGTTCGAGCGCGGGTCTAATCTGGAATTTATACTGGAGAAGAAGTTGGACCGGAGTAAAATATTTCTTGGCTCTGGAAAGATAACACAGTTTCCTGAGGCGGACCTGGCAATGTTCGATACGTGTTTATGCTACGATACATCCCCACAGACTCTGACGCCGAGCAATTTCATGCTTACCCCAGATTCGAGGGCCTGGCCGTTCATCATCATCACCATCGGTACTACAACCGGGATCCGGTCTTGGCCTTATTTAGCAAGTCTCTCCATCGGACCTTTTCCGAGACTTGTTAAATTGTCCATAATAATTTGTTTTCCCGGGCAAGGTTATTAGCCATGTGCCAAGTTATTCATCAGTGGAACCGATGATCCACTTTTATTTGTGAATATTGTACACTGTGTCTTCATTGAATTGAAGTCGACGAGATTAGCCTTTCCCCACTGCAGAACCTTATCCAGATATCGATTCAGAGTCGATCTGGCTACAGCTCAGCTGGTGCGACATTGAGGCACAGGGGGGAAGTATTGTGCCAAGCATGGGCACTCCGTTCACTTCCTCTTCCATCATAATCGATAGTTCCGCTAACAGTTAATCAACAAACCAAAAGGACGAAACTCCGCTACGTTCGTCCACAACCGGGAAGGATGAAAAGTACGATCACCAGGGGAAAGGAGATAAAACACACGAAAGAACACAAGGTTGCGTGTTCAGATCACGTCGGGGTCACCAATGTGGGGGTACATGGTCGCGACGCCAGCATGGGCGAGAGTTCTACCTCGTCCCCACAACATCCTCTAAATGTTCCGACCAGTACAACCGAGGGAAAAGCACAAACACCGGACCAAAAGAACGATTAGGTAAACACATCTAGGAACGCCGAAGGCACTGCAACACAGAAAATTAAAAACCACGAATTGAAAGGTGATCACCGACTTTTTATTGCTTTACATTGAACTTAATATTAAATTGTCTTGATTTTTTTATAATTGTAAACAAGGTGAAAACACTACTTCTTCACACGACTTCGAGTATTTTCGCGTCTTCGGCGCGCGACGAGGAGCGAAAACGGCAACGACCATGGGTGTCGGCGGATGGAATTTGACTCACCGAGGATGGAACTCTGACATGAATTCCATCCTAGGTTAGGGCTAAGAAACAAGGGAAGAGAGAGAAAAACTTTTCTCTTAAGGGTGCGGCCGCTGTAGGAAATGCACTCTTTCAGTGCAATGGTGTGTGTGAACGAACCTAGAACAATGAAAGGGCATAAAGTGCATTCATAGGACCCGATTTCGGTAAACCAAATAAAACCGAAATCCTCGGATGCTTATGGGATCTTTGTTGGAACATGTGCGTCGCGGCTAAACAAAGAGACGACGATACGATGTGGAAATGTGGTAATTGGTTTTAGCTAGGTTCCTGGGAAATGATGTTTTTGGCATAGCTAGTAAGGGTAGGTATTGAATTATTTGCGTTTCGCCAGAATGCCTTCTGAAGGACAGCGGTCTTTTGTTTACTCATGGTGTGAGTTAGGGAAATAGGCTTCAGTGTCGATTGCGCTAATTGAATGCAGCTGCTGATATATTATTGCTGGGAGAAAAAAGTCGCCGACCAATGTGTACGTTAAGAGATTTATCATACACATGGCGAAGCTGAAAAATAAACAGCACAATGTTTATGGCCCCTGGTGAAGGTTACATTATATGTAATTCAAATCCTTTTGTGTACAGGAATTCGTCTAGGGAGATTTGCTTGACACCGAAGGTGCCGAATTAGTTTGAGATTCCTGATAAGGTAAGAAAGAAATCTTACAGGGAATTGTATGCGAAGAGATGCATGAAAAGGTAAGTTTTCTTTACAGGGGCCTTAAGGTTATAGATTTGATCTAATTAATGCGTGAAGCATTTTCAGGTGGTTAATGCGATTGCATTAGCAAAACTTATGCGACTTGGGATGAGGTTATGGGGGTTTTTAGGTAAGTGTACCGTGGGGTTTGGCGGCACTGCCACACACTAATCGGCCGATCACTCGAAAAAGAGGAAACAAGCATACTATCATCCGCAAAACTGAACACTTTGTTATCCGTTGACGCCAACAAATCATTTATGTGAAGCAAAAGCAAGGTCGGTGCCAAAATAGAGCCTTGAGGCACCCCAGAACTAACAGGATACAGATCCGAACACTCGCCGTCCACAACAACCCCGTATCGATCGATTTTCGAGGAAGCTCTTCATCCAGTCGCAAAGCTGCTGGCAAAGTCATTGACAATACCATTGCCACTTTTTGGGAAAAAAAGCAGTCTGCAATATTTTTGTCCACACTACGTATTTCAATGATATATTCGCTTTACTCTATATTCACAATTTTCAGGGCTTTCCTTCTTCCACTAGATTGAATTAATAGCTTAGTGGAACGTTTAAACAAATCACACTTCGTCTATATAATTCAACAAAGTGTTTTTATAGAACCAGTGAGTTTTTATAGAAAATCGTATCTCTCTATCCTGCCAGGTTTTTATAAAACGACCCATTTCGTAAATGTGTTGTTCCAAACTAACAATTGATATCTTATCCGACCGATGTTTTGAAGGCTATTTGATTTGGAGCATTGTTACCTAAGGAAACTGAGATTGGATCGCCGAGTACGATTACATTGTACCTGATTGTACCTTGGCTGTATCAATTCTCTTATTATTAATGTCCGATGGCCAACATGTAATTGTAATGAATATACAGTATATCTTTCTAATAACAATGTGTTGGATTCTCAATTAGTGTACTGGATTCTCAATGAATACAAATTCAATAAACTTATAGAAATGCTCTTATTGTTAATGGACAACGGCTAACATTAGAATGTTTTTTCCGAATGAATAATCTATCCATACCTTCTACTATACCCAAATAGAAAGTATGGGATACATTAAGGAATCCAGCCGACCACGTCGAAGGATGTCAGAGAGAAAAACACTCTATGAACTGCCATGTTAGGAAGACCCAACATATAGTACCAACCAAAAAAACCGTTCAAAATACTTCAAGATTTGCTCCCACTTGTTGGCATTTTGCAGCCCTAGACAGCAAAGAAAAGGTTGAAGTTCATGTGTTAAAAGGTCTATTCTACTCGCCCGACCACATGAATGGTCAACTTGGAGGGTCGATGAAAAATACGCAGAGGTGCCAAAGTTCAAATGCTGATCATGCCATGCAGAAGTACACAATAGGAAAACAAATTAGCCGGTAAACATGATCTGTAAAATAAAAAGGGCTCGGTCACACAAATTTATCTATCATGTACCTTCGCATGGATGCAATTTGCTGGGTATTACATCATCTCAATTATTTTGACAGAACTTTGATTGACTTGATTGAATGCCAAACAACTTCTACGAAAACGTCGCTCTAGAATATTTGCATTGGCAATAATAGGTCGGACAACTGTTTTGCTTAGCCTTCGTATCGAAATTGATGCGCAATCCGTTCTTTTGATGTCCGAACTTAGTGCTGTCATTGAATGTAGATAATGTAGCAATTTGTTATAAGCAATTAAAGGGGGTAAATCCTAGACGAACATAGGTTACTTAATTTGTATTTTTTGTTGATTATGCTTGCATTATGGGATGACATCAGAAATTGCCAGCAGGTGTCTTGCCTAAATTGCCAATGACATCAAGGTTGGGAGATGTGCGCATACAGTACCGAATTTTGAGTATAAGCCCCAAGTGTTTGGACGTCAGCCAATATTTTATCTTAATTTCTTTTGTGTGTAAATTTTTTATTTTGTAATGTTGTTAGTGTGGTTGCACCTATTGACCTTAAGCGGTTAGTTATATTTGACTATTGAAAATTATCTGTTGATGTTGTAAGAAAAATTTGCGGCCGCATGGAGAAGTGTTATTTAATCTTACACCGTTACTGAGGTTAATGAATTCAGAGGGCGGCTCTGCATCCGGTTTTGTATGTATTTAGCATGAGAATAATGAGTCTGCCATAGAGATGAGACTTCCGCATGAGCGGGGAGTCTATTCAGCTATTGGGAATAATTTTTTTTCGCATTTTGTTTATTGTTGTTTACCAGTCGTTAAAACGACTGCCGAAGGCACGCAACAAATGAAGCTTGAAAACCAGTTAGGAATCTGTTTAGTTATTTTCTTTCTTCTGTTATATAAGTTTACTTATTTACTTTGACTTTTTAGCAAAGCCGAATTTAAATTAAGCTTAAACGTCAACGTTTTAGTTATTATGGGGAAAACACATATTCTTGTGATCAAGCACCATGGGAGGGACCCATTCTTTAAGTTCAATAGCAGCATAAGTCGACAAGTATAAATGCGGTGATCAAGAATTTTGGAGCATCATTCGCTTCAGTTATATCAGGAGAGGAGTAGTGAAATTGTGCGTTGCGAAAATGGTAAGAACTTATTACAAGAAGTTCAAAAAATATTTGTCATATTTACTTTGAATAATTTGGATTCACAGAAACTCTTACTAGTCGGTTTGGCAATAATCGCTGTTGCAAGCGCAGGAGCACCATCTAGTGAATACCTTCCACCACTTGAAGAAGCTGTTGTTGGTACCAATGTGTTGGAAGCTGAACCAGCTCATTCCTTGGCCGAAGATGGATATCGTTACAGAACTGTAAAGAGATTCCGACATCGTCGTGATGTTAATGAAGTTGCTCCCTACAACTATCCAGCACCAGTCGAGTCCGCACCAGTTCATCATGCTCCAGCTCCAGTGCACCAGGCTGCACCTGTTGTACACCATGCCCCAGCTGTTGTACACCATGCCCCAGCTCCAGTTCATCATGCTCCCGCTCCAGCTCCTGTTGCCGTACATGTTGCTGCTCCAGTCAAAGAGTACATCCCACCACCAGCACCAGTACACCATGCTCCAGCTCCAGTACACCATGCTCCAGTCCCAGCTCCAGTACACCATGCTCCAGTTCCGGCTCCAGCACCTGTTGTAGTTTCGGCTCCAGTCCATCATGCGCCAGCTGCAGTACACCGTGCTGTTGTTCAACCTGTTGTACACCATCCTGCACCGGCCCCTGTACATCATGCTCCAGCTCCAGTGCATCACGCCCCAGCTCCAGTATATCGCGCCCCAGCTCCAGTACATCATGCTCCAGCTCCAGTGCATCATGCTCCAGCTCCAGTTCGTGCCGTTGCCCCAGCTCCATCTGTGAGCTACATTCCTCCACCAAGGGTTGCTCCTGCCCCAGTACAACATGTCGCTGCTGTTGCTCCAGCCCCAGTACAACATGTCGCTGCTGTTGCTCCAGCCCCAGTACAACATGTCGCTGCTATTGCTCCAGCACCAGCACCTGTAGTTGTTAGGCGCCCAGCTCCAGTACATGTTCAAGCCCCAGCTCCTGCTCCAGTCCAAGTTGCAGCACCAGTCCAGGAATACATACCTCCACAAGCTCCAGTTGAAGCCGCCCCAGCCCACTTACTCCAATCTGATGGCTACCATTATAAGACTTCGAAACGTGTCTAAATATGAATGAATTGTTATGACTATATCTTAGACCAAACGGAATATTACGATAAATAAAACCAACTTGCATATATAAATACAAACGTGTCTCTGAACATGACCGCTGAGTATTGGACGATTTCAAGCATCCAATCAGCCAATTTGAATTAAGCACACGTACTTACTTTTCTGACCCGTGAATACCTAAGCTATTTTGGTCTTTCAATGTCAGTTGTTACAAATGCCAGTATACCAGACGATCCAGTCCACCTTTTCCTTAAAATTGATGCTTCGATGCAACGAAGAACTTTTTCCCAGCAGTCTCTCATATACCAATCTTTGAGAGCTATAAACCAATGCATGGTCATTAATTCCACCTGCGGTCCAATTATTGTTATCTCTTGTTTGGCCGTCATTAATATTTCTTGATTGAACGACATTTTAGACAGGAGAAAATGATCACACTGACAAACGGATACCAGAAACCGTCGGGAATATGCATCCATTTTATAAGAGAATAATGTCCTTTTTTTTTTTTTTAGTTTTTAAACCACATTTATTTTCCTAATTCTTTTTACATGTATAATATTAGGGGTAAATGTAAAACCCTTTTCTACAATAACAATCCTCAAATTAACTTACTGGCTCTATGCGAGCTCTCTAAATTACACATTACAATTTGATTTTTATATATGCCTTTCGGCGTACATCTTTTTTTTTTGTTTCTTATATATATATACTCGTATATATATATATATATATATATATATATATATATATATATATATATATATATATATATATATATATATACGAAATAAGTCATATATTAGAGGGACTCCTCGTTTACATCTATATATATATATATATATATATATATATATATATATATATATATATATATATATATATACGAAATAAGTCATATATTAGAGGGATTCCTCGTTTTTTTTGTTTTTTTTTTTTTTAATTATTATTATTATAACAAACAAAAACTACAAAACGAAACGAATAAAACATAAAATAAGAAATAAAAAATAAAATAGAATAGCTACACAAAAGTAATGGGAAAAAGCGGACAGGGTGAGGGGGGACAAGAGGAAGGAGAGCGTTGCTCTTGAGAGGCATACTATATCTGAGGAAGTAAAGTCCTCTCCTCGTTGAGAAGCCACCACCATTTGGGAGATGTTCGATCTTTGGCTGATTTATCTCTTTCACTGATCGCCGTGCTAAAAAGCATGCGGTCTGGGGCATTGGAGATATCACTATCATGGAGAATTCGTTTGTCCCTGGCACCACGGAGAACGTGGTAAATAATCGGGACTCCATGCACGTCTTGGATAAGGCCTTTTTGATCCAACAAAGGGAACGCTTCCGGAGGAATAAACCCATTCTGGAGGGTATCCTCCAGATACATATCATTGGGATAGAATGCTCCCGAGATAAGATTATTGTCACTGCACATTGACCTTGCTGTGTGACCACGAATAATTTTAATTATGAAATTGTCTATCCTAATTAACCCTGATTTGTTATACAGGATTTCGTTGGAATAGAATTTTTTGTATGGCTACTCTGGTGTTCTATAAAATCCGAGGCAGGAACGCAAACACAGCCGTTCGAACACACGAAACTTCTCCATATAAAGTGTAGATATATTATACCATACTGGACAGCCATAAATCAAAACTGGTCGGATGAATGCCGAGTACGAAATTGTTTTGACTCTGGGGTCAAGAAGACTACTCCGGAATAGACTTCTTGTCATAGAATATGCGCTTTTAGCTGCGGAGAGGGACGCTGCTACGTGCTTGCCAAAATATAAATACTGGTCTAGCCAGATACCAAGGTATCTAACTACAGTTTTCACTTGCAGTGGAAGGTTATTGTTACCTACAATAAAAAAGTGTTTCCAGTTGTATTTTGTATCCCTCGAGGCCCTGGATAGGGGCGTTCTGAAAAGGATAGTCTCGGTTTTCTGGAAATTAATCTTTAATTTCCAGTCGTCGCAAAATTTTGTTATTTTGTTGAAGCCATCTTGAAGGTGGCTATTGAGGGCGTCTATTTTTCCTCCTGTTCTGTACACCACTATGTCATCGGCGTACGCAATGGCGTTTTCGAGAGAACTCACTAGATCACTAGTGTAAATATTGAATAGAATGGGAGAATTCACAGCTCCCTGCTGTAACCCATTTTTAATTTGGAAGGTCTTGTTGGAGAGTATGTCCCCGCATTTCACCACAAAATGTTTGCCCATTATCATATCATAAATGATGTATAACATATATTGCGGCATACCCAGGTTTGTTAACTTATAGACAAGTCCTTCTAAGCATACGCCTTTTCAAAGTCAACCAAGCATGTCCCTGTACATTGTCGCTTTGCCTTGTTCCACTGTATATCGGAATCAAGTTTCGTCGCTGCATGAACTGTATCATGTCGGGCTCGAAAGCCAAACTGGTTGTTGGGATTATATCGTTTTCATCACACCAACCTATGAGTGCTTTGTTTATAATTTTTTCGAATACCTTGCTGATGTTGGGAAGCAGGCTGATCGAGCGCAGATTAGCTGGATTGCTCTTATCCTTACCCTTTTTGGGGATAGGGTGAACTGTAGCGGTGCCGCCAAACCCTACGATCCACTTACCTAAAAACCCCCATAATTACTACCCAACGTCCTTAAGTTCGCTAATGCAACGGTATTAGTACTTGTAAATGCTTCACGCATTATATAGATCACCATCTGTAATCATAAAATCCCTATAAAGAAAACTTACCTTCATGCATCCCTTCGCATACAATTTTTCATAAGATTTCTTTGTTTTCTTATTTGGTATTCTGAACCAATTCGGTACCAGACAAATTCCTGTAAACAAAATAATTCGGATTGCAATCAATGTAACCGTCATGACAGGGACCATAAATATCGCGCCGTCTATTTTCCCAGCCGCGTCATATACCTTTACATACACATTGCCTGGCAACCTTTTTTGTTTGTCTTACCAACAAACAACCCAAGCAGCTGCATAGAATTAGCGCAATAGACGCCGAAACCAACTTCTCCAGCATTTCCTAATGCAAATATGAACCCGGTTTCTACTGCAGCCAGAGATGCCATAAACATCCAATTTGCTTTTAGCACCTTTTTCTCCAAACGTCGAAAATAGCGACGAGGCATCGTGTAAACAATGACCCACATTACCAACGGCGCATTTGGTCGCCTTTTCTTTTGTCCTTGCCGCCTGCCTGTTTCGTTGTTCCACTGCACGTGTGAATAGCATTGATCTCAACGATCCCACACATACCACCATGACCTTTATTACAAGATCTGGTTTCCTATACCACCAAGAGTGACTTTACGTTTCCCTGGTGGTAGGTAAAAAACGATATCCTTATTGGAGAGGATATCGTTTGAGTCGTATTCCAACCACCGATTCGGTTGGTTCGCCTTCCGCACCCCGTGGCGTCCGGGGGTGCGCATACCCTGAGTTGAACAAGTCTCTGCGCGAGTGCTAAAGTCTCCTTGTTAGTTAAGTCCTTAGTAACACACTAATTCTTTTTACATGTAAATTAAAATAAAACCGTATTAAAAAAAAAACAAACAATTCCAGAGTGCTTGTACTCGACTAGTTATACTCCGTGAATGTGTACCAAGTTTGAAATAAACAAACATTTTGTTCATAAATTAAAATTAAATTAGAAACGGTGATCACCGGCAATAAAACCAGTTATATCGTATTAAACTACATACAGTGCGTTTCATTAACTTTCGCTTCGGTGCCAGCAGCGTGTTTCTTTTCTGTGCTGCTTATCCTGGTGGTCCATTTTCGTTTCTTCCGGGGGAACAGTTTTCCTAGTGCTTGGCGGAACCTTTGTGGAACTTTTAGTAATTATGATGGAGGAGGAAGTTAACCAGCGCCGTACGCCGGTGCACTTACTTCCTACCCCATAGGACTACTGCAGTCTTCCAATGGGTTGGATAGTGTGCATTGTTTAGAGTGTTGTTAAACAAAGTAGTGTATATGTGTATGCAAGGGTGGCGGTTACTATTTACGCCACGGTTCTTCTTTACACCTAGAATAGGAAAACGCCCCAAATGCGCAGCAAAAGCCCAATACTGCAAGTATTGGCAAGTACATTTAAGCGTGATTATATACCGGGAAGGTGACATATCTAATCTTCCTATCACAACAATTACATGCATTACATCCATCCCTGCGAGTTACGCTATTAGTTGGATTCAATGCATCATAAAAACCAAGCTCAAAGAAAAACTTCAATCATGTTTCACGGCGGAATAGCATGGCGCCAACATAACCGAAGCATAATTTTCGTAAGGCACTGTCACCTTGTTTAGGAGATACGGTTGTACTCCCAAACAACCAATTCAACATAAAATGTATTTGCCCGCACGTATTCCTTTTTTTTTTTGACCCGGACGCACACGAGCGAAAGATACTCCTTCTGTTCCTGGTCATAACAATATCGTGGTCGCTTAACCGAGCGACAGATGACTAGGAAGAACACGTCAAATGGCCCGAATATACAAGGGACAACGCCAACGTATAGGAGCTATCACATACGACCTCAGGACTGCTGTGCGCATGAACCGTGAGATAAACATTCGACGTCTCCATGGGTTCAATGTGCGCACAGCAACAACCCTTGCGAGTGGCTACCGCACATCTGCATGCTTGTTGGCGGATAATGAAACCCCAGCCAATCGGATGCCTCGCAACGGCCTACAACGTCGTTCACTATCCTGAACCAAGTATTGTTTGTTTGTTTGCAGACGCATTTATTCAAAAAGTCTTTTTTATATTATACAATTTTAGTCTAAATGCTAAACCTATCTTAATAATTTTACTACATAATGTAATTTACTGGCTCTTCACAAGCACTCTAAATTATACAATATTATATGCTTAATTTATGCCTTTCAGCTTACATTTTCTTTTATTTATTCTTAATATAATACACATACATTATAAAAAAATAAACTATTATCTGAGAGGTCTACCTCTTCTTCTTTTCGAGGCATTATGACAAAAAAAAATAAAGATTTTTTTTTTGTTTTTTTTTGAGGATGCAAAAATTTTAAAAACAAAACAATAAGTGCTTAATGAAAACAAAAAAGATAAAATAACAGAAGTTAACGGGAAGGAGGGCAAAGGAAAAGGAAGGGAGGAAGCTGCGCCAGAGCTGAATATTATATCTGAGGACGTGAAGTCCTTTCTTCGTTTTGGAGCCACCACCAGTTGGGGTTGGTTCGGTCTTTTATTGATTTATCTCTTTCACTGATCACCATACTGAATCGAAGTCGGTCTGGCCTATTAGAGATATCGCTATTGTGGACAATTCGTTTATCCCTAGCACCACGGAACGCGTGGTATATAATAGGTATTCCACCCTCATCTTGGATAAGACCTTTTCCGTCCAAGAAGAGGAACGCCTCTGGGGGAATGAACCCGTTCTGGAGGGTACTCTCCAGATACATATCGTTCGGGTAATATGCTCCCGCGATAAGATTATTTACACTGCACATTGCCCTTGCAATGTGGCCACGAATAATTTTTATAATGAAGTTGTCTATCCTAGTTAGTCCTGATTTATCATACAGGGTTTTATTAGGGTAAAATTTCTGGTATCGTGACTCTGGTCTTCTATTAAGTCCGAGGCAGGAACGCAAACACTGTCTCTCGAACACGCGAATCTTTTCCATGTAGAATGGGGATATATTGTACCATGTTGGACAGCCATAGACCAACACTGGTCGGATGAATGCCGAATATGAAATTATTTTAACTTTTGGATTGAGAATGCTGCTTCGGAATAGACTTTTTGTGGCAGCAGATTCGTTTCTTGCTGCAGAGAGAGTGACTGCTATATGCTTGTCAAAGTATAACTACTGATCAAGCCAAATACCGAGATATCTGACTACAGTTTTCACTTGTAGTGGGAGATTATTATTACCTACGATAGAGAAGTTTTTCCAATTGTGCTTTGTGTCCTGAGAGGCCCTGGAGAGCGGTGTTCTGAAAAGGATAGTCTCGGTTTTGTGGAAATTAATTTTTAGTTTCCAGTCATTACAAAAACGTTTTATTTTATTGAAGTCGTCCTGGAGAAGTCTATTGATGACATCTATTTTCTCTCCTGTTCTGTATACCACAATGTCGTCTGCGTATGCAATGGCATTGTTAAGCGTACCCACTAAATCACTGGTGTAAATATTAAACAGAATGGGAGAATCCACCGCCCCTTGTTGTAAACCGTTTGTAATTTTGAAGGTCTTGCTTGAGAATATATCTCCGCATTTTACCACAAATTGCTTGTCCGTTATCATTTCGTAAATGTTGTACAATAGATAATGAGGCATTCTCAGGTTTTCTAACTTATGAAGAAGTCCTTCTAACCACATGGTGTCAAAAGCCTTTTCAAAGTCAACCAAGCAGGCACCTGAGCATTGGCGCTTTGTCTTGTTCCATTGTATGTCGGAAACAAGCTTTGACGCGGCTTGCACCGTACTATGTCCCGCTTTAAAACCAAACTGGTTGTTGGGGATGATTTCATTTTCATCACACCAGTTCATCAGTGCTTTGTTTATGATCTTCTCGAAAACCTTGCTGATATTTGGCAGCAAACTAATCGCGCGAAGATTGGTTGGATTGGTCCTGTCTTTGCCCTTTTTAGGGATGGGGTGGACTATTGCAGTTTTCCAGTGGGTTGGATAATATGCCTTATTTAAGGCGTTGTTGAATAGCGTAGTGTAGATTTTTACTGCTTCCGGAGGCAAATGTTTTAAAACTACATTTGGGATGCTATCTATCCCAGAAGACTTTTTGCTTTTGATTGACTTAACGATGTTCGTAAGTTCATCCTTACTTACAAACATATGCATATTCTGATTACTCCTGGGGGAGTCCGCTCTGTTATTTTCACTGAATGTGGTAAAACTACGGTTTTGGTTCCTCCAGGTACTAAGTTGAGTTCTCAGTGAGCTGTACGTCTGGAATGCGTTGTTTTCGAGGATCGTATTGGAGTGAGTGGATTCGTTCACTCTGTATACTGCTTCGAAACATGCACCAATTAAGTTCACTTTGTCTTGCGGGTCTTCGACTAATATTACTTCTTCGTTGGAGTTGATATGCTCCAGATTGAGTCCTGAGTTCAGCATTGCTTGACAATTCTCAGGAGTCCGAGGGACTCGCAAATATGGAATGTCATTGTGATCTTTCTTTCGAAAAGTTTTATTGATTTGTGAAAACATATTCGATCCGCTAGCTTGAATGGCTTGAATTTTGTACTTCCACACTTCATTTATACTTGAACGGTAATTATCACGGATCAATTTTTGGAGATTTTTGATTAGGGACTTAAGTGTTCTTATTTCCTGACTATTTGGGTCGCTGAACTGTCTATAAAGTCTTTTCAGCTTTGAGAGCATAATGCTCTTTTGCTTATACAAAGCGTCAATTGCTGATGTCCTGTACTTATTAGTATAACCGTCGGTATGGGGAACTTTAGGTATAGAGCGATTCATTGCATTGGTAATAATATCGTCCAATGTTGTTAAGTAATGATCGATTTCGTCGTTATGGAGGTTTCTAATAGTCGGTGGGTCTATGGCACTGTTACGAAGTTCTTTTTTTATTAATCGATCAAAGCTTTTCGAAAATTGAAAGAGTGGATCTGGTCGAACTGCTCTAGTGAATATTGTTCATTTGGGACTTCAATTATGGCTCCAAATCCGTAGTGATCGCTATCGTAATCGATTGTGCGAAGACAGTTTCGCGTAGTTAGATATGTGCCTGGCAAGTTTATTCGATCGTCGATCATAAGTAAATCCAGAAATGAATTTCCTTTAGGATAAGACGGTGTACTTGTGGCGTACAATTCTAATCTGGGCTCGATAGCATTCATTTGCCACCAATCATATAAAGCATTGCCCCTTGTGTTCGTGGTTAAGTTACCCCAAGCACTATGCTTGGCGTTGAAATCACCCGCTATTAGGAAATAGTTCTTTTCCGAATCTAATTTCAGGTGTCGAAATAACATATCAATTTCATTGATAAATTGCTTACACTGGGTAGCTTGAGGGCCATAAATGGAGACCACATACAGGTGCTTTTGACTTCTCAACGCAATATCTATTATGCAGGCTTCCAGCACCTGAAATTTGTGTACTTCTGTACTATAAATTACCTTATGATAAAGACCTTTTTTAATTAAAACTGCAACCCCACCCCCTTGAGTAGAATGTGGCCTGTCACGTCTGATTATCCTATAGTTTTTATAGACGATGTTGTGCCTTTGGTTTAGTTTAGTTTCACTAGCCAAAAGTACATCAGGGGATTCGACTTCAAGCATGTTGCCTAGATTATCTCTTCTGTCTATGTGTATTAGTGAATTTACGTTCACCGAAATAATTTTTAGTTTTAGTTCAGTTAGAGGGTCGAAGATTTTGATGGAAGGAGTTATTTGAAAACACAGCCGAACAGAGCATATCTATTCGGGCCATTTGTTCCGTCAGTATTTTTTGAAAATTAGCAAATTGTGTTTGCATGACCGATATCATATTTAATATCTCAGGTTGCGCATCTACTGCCGGTATTCGCCCATTGGTATGTGAGGATTCCACGGGGACTCGTTGCATAGAATTGCCCGTGATTTGTGCATATGTTACACGCGGGGCAACGGAATTATTATAAGAACGAGTTTTAATTTTTTTCTCTTCTGCCACTTGCTTTTGTTTTGATTCCCATTTTAACTTCATATGTTGAAATTTGGGACAACCCCTAAAATTTGTCGTGTGTCCTGTATTTTTACATAGTACACATGACTGTGTTTCCCTATCCGGAAGCTGTTCCTTTCCCAGCGGACATTCGCCCATGTTATGGTCAGCGAGGCATTTTACGCATCTGAATTTCATATTGCAGTTTGATGCAACGTGTCCAAGTCGTTGACAGCGCATACATTGCAGTACGCGCTCAGATTTTCTAATTTTTTCCCAGCTTATAATTTGGTGGCTTAGACATTTTATATGTCTAAGCGCATCAACTTTACTATTAGGACTTAGAGATACAATGTAGAAAGGCAATTTGCGGTTGCACTTTCTAGAATTCGCAGTTGAAAACGGTTTTACACCTGTAAATTTTAAACTAGTGTTACGTACGTCGGCCACCCCATCAATTAATGGTTTGGTATTTAAGTAATAACATAATTTGTTTTAAGGTAATATGATGGTAAGGTGGTGGAGGAATTGCACGATCCAGAAGTGAGTTTTTGAACACGCCCCGATTCGGGTGTGGATCGTGCAGTTCTTCGAGTTCGAATTTGTTTTTCGAAGTGGACGTGAGTGGGGAGCGAGAGAGACGGTGGGTAAATGTTTTGGAATACGGTTTCGAATTCCGTTGTGCACGGTTTTTTTTGACAAAGAAAAAGAAACGTTTTTTGTGCAGTTGAAAAAGGAAGAAACAGTGAGATTGTCCCCGTTGTTGATCGCTGGTTTTGAAAAAGAAAAAGAATCTGTAAAATTTGAATGTCGAAAGAAAAACAAAAGTAAAAAACAAGAATAATAAAACAAAACGAATTAAGATAACATCCGAACAAGTGGAATTTGTGTTGTCTATCTCAAAGCTTCTGATACAATCCTAATCCTCGAACATTGGTTGTAAACCCGAGTGAGACGTTGATAATTATCAATCATATTATTCTTGATATGCAACTGAATCTTAAATAATTAATTTGGTCAGTAACTATTTGCGGTGCTCAGCGGAATCTCGTGTGGTTAATATAAGATGCCTATTTTACGATTTTATTTGGGAAACGCCTTTGAGGAGCCTCATTAAAGGCGTGTACTGCAACAGCTGCAAGCATAAAGCCTGGAATCTCGGAGACACAGCCGCTTCTCAATTCGGAGCCACGGAAGCAGTCCTCCCCCAGAACCAGGTAATCAATTTTGACTTTAAATATATATTAAAATTTCCTGTGGTTACATATTGCCACAGTGGCACAGCCGGTGCCCATTAGTTGGATCTGCACTGGCATTTTGCCTTAAATCCTCGAGCACGTTTAGCTCGGAGGTGCACGACCATTGGTGGGTGGAGCCCAGAGGCTCCATACGTCCCTATACTTGAACAGGAACGACTGTCGGGAGGAAAATTCTGAAGGAGGTTCGACGCGGTGGAATGAGCAACGGTCGGCGAAGGCCCAGCATAGCGGAGTAGCGGAGAAATTTTTTTTTTTTGTTTTGTTTGTTTTGATTTGTTAAATAATTTGATTGTGGATATATTTCAAAGTTTTGGAATTTGTATACCAAATATTTGTGGGATTGTTTAGGTTTTAGTGTTAAGCTGTTGTTTGCTGTTATTTATTAATTCTTTATTGTTACATTTATTTTCTTATTATCCAACTAATTTATTTATTTATTAACTAGTTTTACTATTACTAAGTCTCTTCGGTTAAATAGTAGAGATATTCATTGCTGGCTTTATCGATCTCTGGATTTTTGTTTGGAATCGGGATTCTGCTTTTCTTCCTTTTCAGCTGCGAGGTAGATATTATTTTTATGCGCGACGGGTGGCTGTCTCTCTCTCTCTCTTCTCGGGCGGTGTAGTGATCATTTGTGTTGTTCTCGCGTGATCTTGTGGCTGGGAGAAGAGTTTGTCCCCTGTAGGAGTGTTTATTTGTCTGTTATGGGGGTTGTATTCATTGTTGTTTTTTCGCGCCCCCTCGATTCGTGTGCGGCCTTTTAGCGATCGGAGATTTCGAAACAAAACATTGATCGGAACAGACGTTGTGGGTTTGTATCCGATATCCGGCCGGCTCGTGTACGGATTGGTTCTGTTGCGTTCGGGTTGGTTCTCTCGTTGGACGAGTTGTGTTTGTTGTTGTGTTTTTGTTGGATCTCGGAGTTGGACTGTGTTTCCTACTACTAATTTTGTGGTTTTTCCCCGGCTTTACTGTTTGCCATAGGGTTTGTTGAGTTTCCGATTTTGGTCTTAATATCGTGGGATTTTAGGTTTAGTTAGACAGCCGGCAGATGCTGACAAGGCAGCGACAAAGGGATGTCCGAGAGGGCACCCCTGCCCGGGCACGGCCCGAGGCATTTCCCGAGCCGCCGGTTGACGGGGTGGATCCGGAGGCATTCCATGATACGAGGGACGAATTTGTGGACGGCCGATCGCCAACGCGCTCCCCTCCCACCGTCGGTAAACAGCCTGTCGGGAGCATGGAGGACACGCCGATGCCCTCGTATTTTAAACTGGGCCCACAACCATGTCCTGTACGGACCATGCTGGGCACAGATAGGGTTTTCGACCTTGTGTCGAAGGCGGTCCCCATGTTTTCGGGACAGGAAGGCCCGGATACGGCCGAGAGACTCTCTTCGTTTCTCAAGGGCTGTAGAAGGACCTTGGATGGGCTGGCGGTGGAGGAGGAACATACCTTCCTCCGGTGGCTGCCCTCTAGGCTGAGCGGCGAGGCCTATCGGATGTTCGAGGAGAGACCACCCACGACATTCCTTGAAGCGGAACAGCGTCTTAGAGAGGCCTACGAACCCCGGGTGTCGTATGAGGAGTTGTGTGCGCAACTTTCCAAAATGCGACAACTTCCTTCCGAGGATGCCACAGGTTTCGTTTCCCGAGTGAAGCGGGCCGTGGTACGGTGCGAGGAGGCAGCTGAGCGCTTTTATGGTCGCCAGGGTAGGTCCGTCTTCGCCAGCCAGCTTGAAGGCATGGCCAAACCGGTGTTGGTAAGGGGTCTGAGGGAGGAAGGACTAAAGCACTTCCTTCTCACGTTGGGTAATGTCCCTTTCCGAAGCCTGCTGGACCACCTAACTGGATTTGAGCGAGCTCGAAAGGAAATGTTGAGGCAGGACGACTTGTTTGTGGATGCGCGGTCCGGAATCGCCGATCCAGCGTCTGAATCGTTAGATGTAGGACTGGGAAGCTCTTCAACTTTTATGGAAAACACATCCTCCACTTTTAGGGATTGCACCGCGGCGCCGGCGCCGTTGTTGTCGAGTTTAAATCCCCTGGCGGTGTCATTTGTGTTGCCGGCCGAAGAGCCTGATAGTCGTCGACGGGGGGAGGATGGTTTCGTTCGGGAGCAGTCGTGCAGACCTCTCAATTATCGACGGGATGCTGGTGCCTATGCTCCGGCCTCCTCTGGCGAGGGAGCGTGGTCAAATACCGTGCCGACCCAGAGTGGAGAGTCGCAGAGCTTGGCTCAGGGGACGTATGTGCCACAGGATCGATCGGGTCGCGACAATCCGTTCAGGGATCCGGTTGGTCGATCGGCGCACCCCCTGGAATCCCAGACAACATGCAGCTTCTGCAAAGTGAGGGGTCACGTATACGACGAGTGTCTACAAAGACGAAACACTCCCTTCTGTCGCGAGTGTTGGCGGTATGGCCACGACATAGTGGACTGCCCGGGTCGTCCGACGAGGACGCGCGGCCCCCAGACTACATACAGGGGTAGAGGTCAGCAGGGCGGTTTCGCACGGCAAGAACCGCCTTATCAACGACCACAGTATCAGCGGAGAGCCCTACCAGAGCCGCAGCCCCCGTCTACGGGCGGCGGACCGGCGACATCAGGCCCCAGAGTATTCAGCGTCCGGTGCTGTTGCGAGTTTTGTGGCCGACAAGGTCATAGCTTGCGCGGGTGCGAATACGGGCAAAGGTGGGAAAAACAACAGAATTCCCAGGGTTCTCCCCATAAGCGGCACGCCCGAACAGCACCTGTTGCGAGCCGAGAGCAAGACACCCGTGTGGAGACTGGGGGAAGCGCGAGAAATAGACGCGGAAAGCGTCGGAGGCAGCGTCGGCGAAATCGGAAGGCCGGTAATAGTAGCGCGGAGTGTGAGGATTCCCGGAAAGTAGGTAGAGATGATGGGCGACGATCGTCCGTGTCGAGCGGTGGCGGTAAGCGACCCGACTCCATGGACTCGAAATCCTCAAAAACGGATGCGAGACATGACGCCGCATCAGGTAGCGCGGGGAGCCGGGAATGGCAGCCCCGGCGCATTGGGCCCAAAGTGGGCAGAAAGAATAGCTCCAGTTCCGCTAGTTCGGAGTCCAGTGGGACTCCCGAGCGGAATATTCCTGAACGGGGGAGCGGAAAATTGTGCGAGTTTTGCGGTCGACACACTCACAAGGCGGCAGAGTGTCGACATAAGGCAAAATGGGAGAGTTCGGGAAACTCCCCAAGGTCGGGTCGGCAAGATCCTACCCGACCGCACTAAAAACGGAACCCAGCTCCAGCTGTTCTCAGTTTTCGCCGACTCAGGTCCCGATTGTCGCTCTCCCTTTAGACATTGGCCGTAGGAACCCTACGCGCCTAATCGTGGACACCGGCGCTGAGATCAGCCTGTTGAAGCTGAAGGCACTCCATCCTAGATATGGCATGGATGTGCATAAATCTACAACGCTCCAAGCGCTGTTTGTCAAAGGCAAGTCGAGGGGATGCTGCACTGGGAATTTCAAGTTGCACCATGAGATTCCCTGCCGTTTCCAAATAGTAGACTCCTTGCCGGGTTTGGAGGAAGACGGATTGTTGGGGTACGACTTCCTGTCTCGGAATTGTAAGGTAGACGGGCCGGGTGGTTGTTTGGTTTTTTCCCGAACGACCGTAAACCCAGTGCCATTCTCCATTCAATTTGTCAACTATGGGACGGGAAGGGTTGAGCGTGTGGCAGCCAAACGGGGAGACGTGCCAAAGGGACCTGTTAAGGTCGATACTGCGGCAGGTACTCGCCCGGTGACCCTACCCATACAGGGGAGGGCTGCGAAAAGCTGTTCGACCACGTGCTACCCGCGTGGTCATCCGGATGAACCCCAAACAGTGGACGCTGATAACATAGTTATAGACAACACCTTTTATAAAAAACAAATAAGGAAAGGATAAGCCTTCCGGTAACTTGGAGACCCTGATCCTAGCTGGCCAGACTCTGGTTACCCTCCGGAATCTTCGTCCTTGTTAAGGACCTTCGTCGAGGGTTACCAACTTGAGAGTCTGACGAAAAGTCTTTAAGGCCAGGCCTAATGCTGCAGGCGCAGTCCCAGCGCAGACTGCAGAGGCAAACTCCAGTGCTGGGGGTTGGATCGCAAATATGAAAGTGCGAAAGCGCACTATAATGTCGGGTGATGGTAGGCTTTGCCGCCAGAACGGGGCAATCCCCCCGATCTACCAACCCATGAACCGGGACAAGTTAAGGAGTCTAAAAGAGGAGAATTAAATTAAATTTATAGGAGCGGGACGTTTTCTCCGGCCGGGTGACATTTCAGAGGTTGGACGAGAGGGGATCGCCTCGCCTTAGCGAGGGGATCCTAACCGGATCGTGTGGGCGGTCGAGCTTTCGGTCCGACCATCAGTTTGAGTGTCGGGCCCACCGCGGGCGTTTGTGTTGTCATTGGTTTTGTGGAGCGCTAGTCTGTTGTTCCCCCTCTTATATTAATACCTACGTGTTATTTATTTATTTATTTAGTTATTTATTTGTACTAATCCTCATATATAAGTAGTATAATCCTTACTAACATTAGCACTTAAGCATGATTTATTTATCTCATACTAACAATAATATATAAGTAGTATAATCCTTACTAACATTAGCACTTAAGCATGTTTATTTATTTATTTATTTATTTGTTGGTAGGTTTACTGATTGTTTGTTTGTTTGCTCTCCGCCGTCCACTCTCCGGCGTGACATTCCTCTCCTAAGAATGCCACGCAGTCTTGTGGGGGGAGGGAGGTGTGTTACGTACGTCGGCCACCACCATCATTTGATAATTTGCATTTAATACAATTTTGTTTTAAAATAGTACGATGGTAAGGTGGTGGAAGAATTGCACGATCCAGAAGTGAGTTTTTGAACACGCCCCGATTAGGGTGTGGATCGTGCAGTTCTTCGAGTTCGAATTTATTTTTCGAAGTGGCCGTGAATGGAGAGCGAGAGAGACGGAGGGTTAATGTTCTTCTTGAATACGGTTCGGAATTCCGTTGTTGACGTTTTTTTGACAACGGAAAAAGTAGAAGAAACGTTTGTTTTTTTGTGCGCAGTTGGGAAGAAAAAGAAAAGGAAGCAAGTTGTCCCCGTTTTTTGATCGGTGTTGAAAACAATTTGAATGTAAAAGGGAAAAAGGAGAAAAAAAAAGAGGAAAAGTAATAAAGAAAAAACCTCGGAAGAAGTGAAATTGGCATTATCTATCAAAAAGCTTCTGATATAATCTTAATCCTCGAACATTGGTTGTGAATCCGACGACTATTTGCGGTACTCAGCGGAATTTCGTGTGGTTAATGGAAGATGCATACTCTACGATTTTACTGGGGAAACGCCATTGAGGAGCCTCATTAAGGGCGTGTGCCGCAACAACATTAAGACACGGAAGCAGTCCACCCCCAATATCAGGTAACCGATTTTGTATCCAAATATAAAATTTTTTGTGGCTTTAAAACACCACAAACTGGCGCTGCGGACAGGATGGTGATTGTGTTTTGAAATAAGATCGCTATCCGCAAATGTGTATATTACAACACAACTCTCTGGAGAGGACCAAGGAACAATATAATCGCTGAAGGAGAATTAAAAATACTTTTAAAACACCACCATTGGATCATCGAAATTTCTCGGCAAATCTGGCAGCGGCCAGAGAACGACAACTACTGCCAAGACAAAAGTACAGCGCCAAGCTGTGCTTAAGAGATCGACGGGAAGGAAAAATCGAGTTGCGGCTCCCATTACTGCCGCCATAACAGCGCCAACGGGAGGATCAGCTGGCGAAGACGAGCCTCCAGTCATAGTGAAGCCAACTGAGCCTGGAGCAAAGACAAAGACCAATTCTAGCGAGAAACACAAGGAGGTCATCGATTGTTCGACCAGGTCATCAGCTGGTGGCCATATCCAGAAGAATCCAGCGTAGCAGTGAAGCAGCTAACAAGGGAAATTTTTTGTGAAATTTTTTTTTTTTTTTGGTTCTTTTGCTGTTAATATTGTATTTTGCCAATGGTATCGATAATTGTTAAAATGTTTTAGTTGCAAGTGATATGTTGAATGTTAACAGTTTTGAATATTTTATTGGGGCATATTTATTGTTACTCGTAGCCCCAATCTTTGTTATTTATATTTATATTTCATTTACGAATTTATGTTTGATATTGTTGCCTTTCTATTTTGGAACCGGGAATCTGCTTTTCTTCCTTTTTTTTTTTTTTTCAGCTGCGCGTTGTATTCGTGGTGTGTAATTTTTGGTATTGTTAACTCATCGTCGCGTTAAAAGATTTTTCTCTATGTTACAAAGTTTGCAATAGGGTGGATATTGTTTTTCTGCGCCCCGGCTGGCACGTTGAGGCTTTTCCTTTCCTCTCTCTCTCTCTCTCTTCGCGAGCGGTGTCATTGTTGTTTGTTCTGTGGCGTCTCTTGCGTGGTCTGCCGTTTGTTGCTACGGTTGGTGTGAGTGTTCCTTGGGAGTGTTTGTTTATTTGTGGTGGAAATCGTATTCCTTGTTGTTTTTCAGCCCCCTCGATTCGTGGGCGACCTTTAGCGGTCGAAGATCTCAAGATAAAGCACTATCGGCTCAGACGTTGTGGGTTTGTGTCTGATATACGTTGGAGGTGTGGTGTTTGTCGCTGTATTTCTTGTTAGATCTCGGGGTTCGGACCGTTGTTTTTCCCGGTGTTACTGTTGGCCATAGGGCTTGTCGGGGTTCCGGGTTTGGTGGAGAGAAATTTTGAGTTTGGTTACAGGGCCGGCAGATGCAAACAAGGCAAAGTCAGAGAGATGTCCGAGGGGGCACCCCTGCCCGGGCACGACCCGAGGCATTTCCCGAGCCGCCGGTTGACGAGGTGGATCCAGAGGCGTTCCATGATTCGAGGGACGAATCTGTGGACGACCGATCGCCAACGCGCCCCCCTCCCACCGTCGGTAATCAGCCTGTCGGGAGCATGGAGGACACGCCGATGCCCTCGTATTTTAAACTGGGCCCACAACCATGTCATGTACGGACCATGCTGGGCACAGATAGGGTTTTCGACCTTGTGTCGAAGGCGGTCCCCATGTTTTCGGGACAGGAAGGCCCGGATACGGCCGAGAGACTCTCTTCGTTTCTCAAGGGCTGTAGAAGGACCTTGGATGGGCTGGCGGTGGAGGAGGAACATACCTTCCTCCGGTGGCTGCCCTCTAGGCTGAGCGGCGAGGCCTATCGGACGTTCGAGGAGAGAACGCCCACGACATTCCTTGAAGCGGAACAGCGTCTTAGAGAGGCCTACGAACCCCGGGTGTCGTATGAGGAGTTTTGTGCGCAACTTTCCAAAATGCGACAACTTCCTTCCGAGGATGCCACAGGTTTCGTTTCCCGAGTGAAGCGGGCCGTGGTACGGTGCGAAGAGGCAGCTGAGCGCTTTTATGGTCGCCAGGGTAGGTCCGTCTTCGCCAGCCAGCTTGAAGGCATGGCTAAACCGGTGTTGGTAAGGGGTCTGAGGGAGGAAGGACTAAAGCACTTCCTTCTCACGTTGGGTAATGTCCCTTTTCGAAGCCTGGTGGACCACCTAACTGGATTTGAGCGAGCTCGAAGGGAAATGTTGAGGCAGGACGACTTTTTTGTGGATGCGCGGCCAACAGCGTCAGAATCATTAGGTGTAGGACTGGGAAGCTCCTCAACTTATATGGAAGACACACCCTCCACTTTTAGGGATTGTACCGCGGCGCCGGCGCCGGTGTTGTCGAATTTAAATCCCCGGGCGGTGTCATTCGTGTTGCCGGCCGAAGAGCCTGATAGTCGTCGACGGGGGGAGGATGGTTTCGTTCGGGAGCAGTCGTGCAGACCTCTCAATTATCGACGGGATGCTGGTGCCTATGCTCCGGCCTCTTCTGGCGAGGGAGCGTGGTCAAATACCATGCCGAGCCAGAGTGGAGAGTCGCAGGGCTTGGCTCAGGGGACGTATGTGCCACAGGATCGATCGGGTCGGGACAATCCGTTCAGGGATCCGGTTGGTCGATTGGCGCACCCCCTGGAATTCCAGACAACATGCAGCTTCTGCAAAGTGAGGGGTCACGTGTACGACGAGTGCCTGAGGAGAAGGAACACTCCTTTCTGTCGCGAGTGCTGGCGGTATGGCCACGACATAGTGGACTGCCCGGATCGTCCGAGACAGACGCGCCAAGCCCAGGCTCCATACAGGGGTGGTGGACAGCAGAGCGGAACCGCGCAGCATGGGCCGCACCATCAGCGGCCGCAGGCTCAGCGGATAGCCCTACCAGAGCCGCAACCCCCGTCTACGGGCGGTGGGCCGGCGACATCAGGCCCAAGAGTATTCAGCGTCCGGTGCTGTTGCGAGTTTTGTGGCCGACAGGGTCATAGCTTGCGCGGGTGCGAATACAGGAAAAGGTGGGAACAACAACAGGGTTCCCAGGGTTCTCCCCATAAGCGGCACGCCGGAACAGCACCTGTTGCGAGCCGAGAGCAAGACACCCGTGTGGGGACTGGGGCAAGCGCGAGAAATAGACGCGGAAAGCGTCGGAGGCAGCGTCGGCGAAATCGGAAGGCCGGTAATAGTAGCGCGGAGTGTGAGGATTCCCGGAAAGTAGGTAGAGATGATGGGCGACGATCGTCCGTGTCGAGCGGTGGCGGTAAGCGACCCGACTCCATGGACTCGAAATCCTCAAAAACGGATGCGAGACATGACGCCGCATCAGGTAGCGCGGGGAGCCGGGAATGGCAGCCCCGGCGCATTGGGCCCAAAGTGGGCAGAAAGAATAGCTCCAGTTCCGCTAGTTCGGAGTCCAGTGGGACTCCCGAGCGGAATATTCCTGAACGGGGGAGCGGAAAATTGTGCGAGTTTTGCGGTCGACACACTCACAAGGCGGCAGAGTGTCGACATAAGGCAAAATGGGAGAGTTCGGGAAACTCCCCAAGGTCGGGTCGGCAAGATCCTACCCGACCGCACTAAAAACGAAACCCAGCTCCAGCTGTTCTCAGTTTTCGCCGACTCAGGTCCCGATTGTCGCTCTCCCTTTAGACATTGGCCGTAGGAACCCTACGCGCCTAATCGTGGACACCGGCGCTGAGATCAGCCTGTTGAAGCTGAAGGCACTCCATCCTAGATATGGCATGGATGTGCATAAATCTACAACGCTCCAAGCGCTGTTTGTCAAAGGTAAGTCGAGGGTATGCTGTACTGGGAATTTCAAGTTGCACCATGAGATTCCCTGCAGTTTCCAAATAGTAGACTCCTTGCCGGGTTTGGAGGAAGACGGATTGTTGGGGTACGACTTCCTGTCTCGGAATTGTAAGGTAGACGGGCCGGGTGGTTGTTTGGTTTTTCCCCGAACGACCGTAAATCCCGTGCCATTCTCCATTCAATTTGTCAACTATGAGGCGGGAAGGGTTGAGCGTGTGGCAGCCAAACGGGGAGACGTGCCAAAGGGACCTGTTAAGGTCGATACTGCGGCAGGTACTCGCCCGGTGACCCTACCCATACAGGG
The DNA here is from genome assembly GCA_963931805.1 of Microdon myrmicae. Classification (NCBI taxonomy): domain Eukaryota; kingdom Metazoa; phylum Arthropoda; class Insecta; order Diptera; family Syrphidae; genus Microdon; species Microdon myrmicae. The sequence goes on along the minus strand of OZ007500.1, from coordinate 61,328,212 downwards.
GAGGGCTGCGAAAAGCTGTTCGACCACGTGCTACCCGCGTGGTCATCCGGATGAACCCCAAACAGTGGACGCTGATAACATAGTTATAGACAACACCTTTTATAAAAAACAAATAAGGAAAGGATAAGCCTTCCGGTAACTTGGAGACCCTGATCCTAGCTGGCCAGACTCTGGTTACCCTCCGGAATCTTCGTCCTTGTTAAGGACCTTCGTCGAGGGTTACCAACTTGAGAGTCTGACGAAAAGTCTTTAAGGCCAGGCCTAATGCTGCAGGCGCAGTCCCAGCGCAGACTGCAGAGGCAAACCCCAGTGCTGGGGGTTGGATCGCAAATATGAAAGTGCGAAAGCGCACTATAATGTCGGGTGATGGTAGGCTTTGCCGCCAGAACGGGGCAATCCCCCCGATCTACCAACCCATGAACCGGGACAAGTTAAGGAGTCTAAAAGAGGAGAATTAAATTAAATTTATAGGAGCGGGACGTTTTCTCCGGCCGGGTGACATTTCAGAGGTTGGACGAGAGGGGATCGCCTCGCCTTAGCGAGGGGATTGTGGGGCTTTTCAGGGCCCGAAGAGCCATGCATCGCTCGATCCCCACTATCCCAGGCGAACGACTCACCTCTCGGTCGAGCTTCAGCAAGGTTGCGTAACCTTGCTACGGCATTTACCCCCAGCCAAATCGCCGGAATTAATACGGTTACCCAATCGGATAACTGTTTTGAATTTCTGTTAGGCAGCTTACCTATTCTGTAGGGGTTTTCCTTCCAAACCCCTTTTTCTCCAGTATCACTACTGAAAACATTAAATCCACGGCAAAGCTTATCACCTTGCCGTGGCATCGAAAACTCACCCTCGGTCAGACATTATTTCCTAAAAAAACATTAAACCCACGGCAAAGCTTATCACCTTGCCGTGGCATCGAAAATTCACCCCCGAGATGTACATTATTCCCTAAAAAAACATTAAGTCCACGGCAAAGCTTATCACCTTGCCGTGGCATCGAAAATTCTATCTTTAGGCATACATTCTGCCAGGGCATCTCGTTTCCATAGCCTTAAGCTATGGAAACAACAATCAACAAGAGTTCCTTGTGACTCGTTGTATTTGTTTACCCTCGGCATAACATGCATGCGGCTATTTGCCCCTATTGATTTGCTACCGCCGACAAGGTTTCTGCTGACGCAAACCAAACATGTCCCTGATTACCAGCAATCGCTGGCTCCCAATTATCGCTCCCCACGTTCAGAGACCGTAATCAAGCAACGATCAAGATGCAGCCAGAAAATGTTTACTTTCAACATCTGGCAATGGCTGCACCCTATGTTCGTTGCAATGTTTAATCATCGGCAACCGAAATGATGATTTATGGCCTTCCATTAGGATGACCAAATCATCGGGTTGGGTCTTTCACACCCCAGATGCTAGTATTTACATTCTTAGAAAATGCACTAGCGAAGTGCCGCCATCCACACGGTCGCCGAACGAGCGTATGCATGGCATACCCACACATGCATAATGTATGACTACCCCGTCCGGTCCAATCACGATTAACTACTTCAAGTTAATCGTGTAACTCCGCCTCCTTTCCAGTTTCTTTCGGGGTTCTTTCCCTTTAACGACTTCCAATGGGATTAGTCAGATTTTATATTGCGTGGAGAGCGAACCGGTGTCGAAGTTACAAGCTGTGCCTTTTCTTTGCTTCCTTTATACATTATCAAAAAATAATAAGAGAGCCGGTGGAGTATCGCTGTAAAAATATCGAAATAGTGTGAAAACTAAGGAGAAAGACATTTTTCATTTGAATTGAAGCAAACGATTATACGAATTGATCACCGCGCGACGAGTGATGTAAAAATATCGGAATAGAGTGAAAACTATGGAGAAAGTCATTTTCATTCGAATTAAAGTAAACGCTTATACGAATTGATCACCGCGCGACTAGTGATGTAAAAATATCGAAATAGAGTTAAAACTATGTAGAAAAACATTTACATTGGAATCAAAGTTAACATAATAAAGGAACTTTCGACGGAACAATAACACCAGTGTTTCTTTTATTTTCCTCATCCTTCATTGAAGAAGCGTTCGAAGTGCAAATCTGTGGGTGTTTTGCTTAACCTGCGTCCGTGCCGACGCCCTTTTAGTGAAACGACTTCTACAGGATCCTAACCGGATCGTGTGGGCGGTCGAGCTTTCGGTCCGACCATCAGTTTGAGTGTCGGGCCCACCGCGGGCGTTTGTGTTGTCATTGGTTTTGTGGAGCGCTAGTCTGTTGTTCCCCCTCTTATATTAATACCTACGTGTTATTTATTTATTTATTTAGTTATTTATTTGTACTAATCCTCATATATAAGTAGTATAATCCTTACTAACATTAGCACTTAAGCATGATTTATTTATCTCATACTAACAATAATATATAAGTAGTATAATCCTTACTAACATTAGCACTTAAGCATGTTTATTTATTTATTTATTTATTTGTTGGTAGGTTTACTGATTGTTTGTTTGTTTGCTCTCCGCCGTCCACTCTCCGGCGTGACATTCCTCTCCTAAGAATGCCACGCAGTCTTGTGGGGGGAGGGAGGTGTGTTACGTACGTCGGCCACCACCATCATTTGATAATTTGCATTTAATACAATTTTGTTTTAAAATAGTACGATGGTAAGGTGGTGGAAGAATTGCACGATCCAGAAGTGAGTTTTTGAACACGCCCCGATTCGGGTGTGGATCGTGCAGTTCTTCGAGTTCGAATTTATTTTTCGAAGTGGACGTGAATGGAGAGCGAGAGAGACGGAGGGTTAATGTTCTTCTTGAATACGGTTCGGAATTCCGTTGTTGACGTTTTTTTGACAACGGAAAAAGTAGAAGAAACGTTTGTTTTTTTGTGCGCAGTTGGGAAGAAAAGGAAAAGGAAGCAAGTTGTCCCCGTTTTTTGATCGGTGTTGAAAACAATTTGAATGTAAAAGGGAAAAAGGAGAAAAAAAAAGAGGAAAAGTAATAAAGAAAAAACCTCGGAAGAAGTGAAATTGGCATTATCTATCAAAAAGCTTCTGATATAATCTTAATCCTCGAACATTGGTTGTGAATCCGACGACTATTTGCGGTACTCAGCGGAATTTCGTGTGGTTAATGGAAGATGCATACTCTACGATTTTACTGGGGAAACGCCATTGAGGAGCCTCATTAAGGGCGTGTGCCGCAACAACATTAAGACACGGAAGCAGTCCTCCCCCAATATCAGGTAACCGATTTTGTATCCAAATATAAAATTTATTGTGGCTTTAAAACACCACAAGGTACCCAATTTATCTGTGAAGTCGATATACTTTTCCGAAGTCTCAAGTTAGATTCGGAAAACAATTACATTTTAATGGCAGGTGATTTTAACGCCAAACACAGTGCCTGGGGCAATCTGACCTCGAACACCAGAGGCAATGCCTTGTTTGATTGGTGGCAAACAAATGCGATCGAGCATAAACTAGAATTGTACGCTACAAGTACACCGTCTTATCCAAGAGGTAACTCCTTCCTGGATTTACTTATGACAGATGATCGAATTCAGTTACCAGAGACCGAGGTAACTACTCGAAATTGTCTTCGCACAATTGAGTACGATAGCGATCATTACGGACTTGGAGCCGTAATACACGTGCCAAACGAGTACCATCTACTTGAGCAGTACGACCAGGTACACTCTTTCGATTTCCGAAAAGAACATTGGTCGCGTTTCGATCGCATAGTAAAAAGAGAAATACGCAACATTGGCATAGACCCACCGACTAATAATAACCTCCGTAATGATGAAATCGATCATTACCTCCTAACTATGAACGATATTGTTACTAACACAATGAATCGTTCCATCCCCAAAGTAGCTCATATGGATGGCTATACCCACCGATACAGAAATGCAACTCTCGATGCTTTGTATAGGCAAAAGAGCACTCTGCTCTCAAAGCTGAAATTGTGCTATAGGCAGTTCAGTGACCCAAATAGCAACGAAATCAAAACAATCAAGTCCTTGATTAAAAATCTTCAAAAACTGATCCAGGATAATTACCGAGCAGTAATAAATGAGGAGTGGAGCAACAGAATTCGAGCTGTTCAAGCAAACGGACCGAACATGTTTTCACAAATCAAGAAAATATGTCGAAGAAAAGATCACAATGACATTCCCTGTCTCCGAATTCCACGGACTCCCGAGAATTGTCAGACAATGCTGAACGCAGGACTGACCTTAGAGCACATCAACTCCAATGATGAATTAATAGTAGTCGAAGATCCGCAAAAGAAAGCGAATTCAATTGGAGCCTGTTTCGAAACAGTGTACAGAGTTAACGAATCAGTTCATGCTAACACTGAAATTGAAAGCAATGCCCGTCAAAGACATTGCTCGCTGCGCAATCAACTTCACAAATGGCGATCCGAAAACCGTAGTTTCATCACATTCGGCGAAAATAATAGAGCGGATTCTCCCGTCAGAAATGAAAATACAAATATGTTTGTGCGCAAGGATGAACTTAGAAACATACTTAGCTCAATAAAAAATAAGAAATCATCTGGAATAGATAGCATTCCAAATGTGGTTCTAAGGCATTTGCCTTGCGAAGCAGTGAACATATACACTACTTTGTTTAACAACGCTCTAAACAATGCACACTATCCAACCCATTGGAAGACTGCAGTAGTCCACCCTATCCCCAAAAAGGGTAAGGAGAAGAGCAATCCAGCTAATCTGCGCTCGATCAGCCTGCTTCCCAACATCAGCAAGGTCTTCGAAAAAATTATAATCAAAGCACTAATAGGTTGGTGTGATGACAACGATATAATCCCCAACAACCAGTTTGGCTTTCGAGCCCGACATGATACAGTTCATGCAGCGACGAAACTTGTTTCCGATATACAGTGGAACAAGGCAAAGCGACAATGTACAGGCGCATGCTTGGTTGACTTTGAAAAGGCGTATGGTTAGAAGGACTTGTCTATAAGTTAACAAACCTGGGTATGCCGCAATATCTGCTATACATCATTTATAATATGATAATGAACAAACATTTTGTGGTACTGTGGCGATTCCGCCAGATCCCACGGCTCGCCTTCCTGAAAAAACCCCCATAACCATAACCCGGGTCTGCACCAGCTTTCGCTAATGCAATTCGCATTAGCATCTTAGATGCTTCACGCATCAAACAGACCCAATTATTTTAACCCTAAAATCCCTATAAAGAAAACTTACCTTCATGCATCCCTTCGCATACAATTTTTCATAAGATTTCTTTGTTTGCTTATTTGGTATTCTGAACCAATTCGGTACCAGACAAATACCATAAATATCGCGCCGTCTATTTTTCCAGCCGCGTCATATACCATTCATATACATTGCCTGGCAACCTTTTTTGTTTGTCTTACCAACAAACAACCCAAGCAGCTGCATATAATTAGCGCAATAGACGCTGAAACCAAATTCTCCAGCATTTCCTAATGCAAATATGAACCCGGTTTCTATTGCAGCCAGAGATGCCATAAACATTCAATTTGCTTTTAGCACCTTTTTCTCCTAACGTCGAAAATAGCGACGAGGCATCGTATAAACATGACCTTCATTAAAGAGCGAACCATTTGGTCGCCTTTCCTTTTGTCTTTGCCGCCTCCCTGTTTCGCTGTTCCACTGCACGTGTGAATAGTGATCTCAACGATCCCACACATACCACCATGAACTGTATTACAAGATCTGGTTTCCTATACCACCAAGAGAGACTTTACGTTTTCCTGGTGGTAGGTAAAAAACGATATCCTTATTAGAGAGGATATCGTTTGAGTCCCATTACATCCGCCGACAACCACGGTGGTGCTATCTCCTGCTCCCCGTGGCGACGCGGGGACGCATATATCCGAAGTCGAGTCGGGAAAGCGCGCTTTAATTTAAGTGAATTTTTATTCATGTTTTGCATTTAATCAACCACGAAGTAACTATCGGTTAACTTCAACAAACCTTTTAATTAACAAGTAACAAAAACAAATGACTTTTAATTCATGTTTTGCATTTAATCAACCTTAAAGTAATTATCCATTATCTGCAATAAACTTTTTAATTAATAAACCATAGACAGTGCGTTTTATTTTTTTACTCTCCTGTGCTGCAGTTTCCGGGATGTTTTCGTTCATCCTTCCGCGTTTGTGAACTGTGTTCTTTCAGTGTTTGGCGGAACATTTTTGTAACCTTAGTGACAATGGGATGGAGGAGGAAGTGAACCGTGTGCCCGTGTCAGGTACAATACTTCCTCCCCACAGTACTGCCACAAAGTACTGCCACAAAGTTCTGTCGCCGAAAGGCAAATAATACAAATGTTTAGTAATGTTTAGCTTAGAGCGTCTGCGAAGGACCAGTAAGTTATTATATAAGATAATTAAGCTAGAATTTAAGCATTTTTTGTCTAGCCTTTAATTTAAATTAAGAATATAAAAAGAAAAATAAAAAAATGTTTAAAAAAAAACAAAATGAAAATGAAAATGAAACATTTTGTGGTGAAATGCGGGGACATGCTCTCCAAAAAGACCTTCCAAATTAAAAATGGCTTACAGCAGGGAGCGGTGAATTCTCACATTCTATTCAATATTTACACTAGTGATCTAGTGAGTTCTCTCGAAAACGCCATTGCGTACGCCGATGACATAGTGGTGTACAGAACAGGAGGAAAAATAGACGCCATCAATAGGCACCTTCAAGATGACTTCAACAAAATAACACAATTTTGCGACGACTGGAAATTAAAGATTAATTTCCAGAAAACCGAGACTATCCTTTTCAGAACGCCCCTATCCAGGGCCTCGAGGGATACAAAATACAACTGGAAACACTTTTTTATTGTAGGTAACAATAACCTTCCACTGCAAGTGAAAACTGTAGTTAGATACCTTGGTATCTGGCTAGACCAGTATTTATATTTTGACAAGCACGTAGCAGCGTCCCTCTCCGTAGCTAAAAGCGCATATTCTATGACAAGAAGTCTATTCCGGAGTAGTCTTCTTGACCCCAGAGTCAAAATAATTTCGTACTCGGCATTCATCCGACCAGTTTTGGTTTATGGCTGCCCAGTATGGTATAATATGTCTCCACTTTATATGGAGAAGTTTCGTGTGTTCGAACGGCAGTGTTTGCGTTCCTGCCTCGGACTTTATAGAACACCAGAGTAGCTATACAAAAAATTCTATCCCAACAAAATCCTGTATAACAAATCAGGCTTAAATAGGATAGACAATTTCATAATTAAAATTATTCGTGGTCACACAGCAAGGGCAATGTGCAGTGACAATAATCTTATCTCGGGAGCATTCTATCCCAATGATATGTATCTGGAGGATACCCTCCAGAATGGGTTTATTCCTCCGGAAGCGTTCCCTTTGTTGGATCAAAAAGGCATTATCCAAGACGTGCATGGAGTCCCGATTATTTACCACGTTCTCCGTGGTGCCAGGGACAAATGAATTCTCCATGATAGTGATATCTCCAATGCCCTAGACCGCATGCTTTTTAGCACGGCGATCAGTGAAAGAGATAAATTAGCCAAAGATCGAACATCTCCCAAATGGTGGTGGCTTCTCAACGAGGAGAGGACTTCACTTCCTCAGATATAGTATGCCTCTCAAGAGCAACGCTCTCCTTCCTCTTGCCCTACTCCCCCTGTCCTCCTTTCCCAATTACTTTGGTGTAGCTATTCTATTTTATTTTTTATTTCTTATTTTATGTCTTATTCGTTTCGTTTTGAAGTTTTTGTTTGTTATAATAATAATAAAAAAAAATTGTAATAATAATATATACATATAGATGTAAACGAGGAGTCCCTCGTTTATATATATATATATATATATATATATATATATATATATATATATATATATAAGAAACAAAAAAAAAAAGATGTACGCCGAAAGGCATAAATAAAAATCAAGTTGTTGTAAGTAAGTTAGTTTAAGGACTGTGATCGTAGAAAAGGGTTTAACATTTACCCCCGATATTATACATGTAAAAACAATTAGGAAAATAAATGTGGTTTAAAAATAAAACACAAAAAAGATGCCGCCAAGATGTACACGATCAGCATAAATGCTGTACGCAGTTGCTGATCGTGTAAACACAAAATATCTACGTCGAGATAATTGCACCAGCTGCAACCATGCCAGCTAATGTTCCCCTTGTGGATTCGGTTATCCACGGTGTGCATACTCGTGGACACACGCCATGAGCAGCAGAAACGATCATCGTGTGTGTGTTTCACCCCTTTTTGCTGGACCAATGCCAGGAAAATCATCCCTTGTCGGGCACCGAAGCAATATACGAAATTTGCTGTGCTGTCGTCTTCGGTGAGTGAATCTTCAATCACGATACGGATTCCGTTTCGGTAAACTAAACCCAAGTAGTAGAAATCGAGTAGAGTCTGTGCCCAACAACCGTCGGTGGATGAGTATATTAACTGAAAATCAATTAAGTAAAAAGCCTTGTTTAAGTTAACAGTGTCAGTCCTCGTATATATAGTTAACAACAGTGACAGTCCTTGTATATATAGTTAACAACAATATTAACTCAAAATCAATTAAGTAAAAAGCCGTGTTTAAGTTAGCAGTGACAGTCCTTGTAAATATAGTTAACAACAATATTAACTCAAAATTAATTATGTAAAAAGCCTTGTTTAAGTTAACAGTGTCAGTCCTTGTATATATAGTTAACAACAGTGACAGTCCTTGTATATATAGTTAACAACAATATTAACTCAAAATCAATTAAGTAAAAAGCCTTGTTTAAGTTAACAGTGTCAGTCCTTGTATATATAGTTAACAACAATATTAACTCAAAATCAATTAAGTGAAAAGCCTTGTTTAAGTTAGCAGTGACTGCATTTTAACGACCATTGTGAATTATATTAACTACAATAGGAAATGAAAACAAGTATAGCAACGATGTGCTGTGTAAAAGGAACGAAAGTGCGTTTTAATCTCGTTCGACTCTTTTGATTTGACTACAATCGGGAAGTGCATTTTCACAATTCAACCTTCGGCACCATCGATAACGAGCAGATACTGGAACTATTACCCCACCTTGGTGACGACCAACGGGGCAACAGCGTGGAATAGGCGTAGAAGCCGTGCCAACGAAGACACACATACGGCCTTAAACCCATAATTGGAGACATAACCGACGGTAACAACAACCTTCTGATCTGGAAATAGGACACGCAACCCGAGTTTTATATCAACACCGATTCCTGCGACAAACCAGCCACGGACCAAGTTAAGTAACCTTTTTCTTTCACTCACTTAGTATAAAGCTCAGATCATATAATAAATATTTTTTTTAAATCAAAGTTCCCATAAAATCAAATCACCCCACCTTGGTGACAACCAATGGGGCAACAGCGTGGAATAGCCGTAGAACCCGTGCCAACGACGGCACATATACAGCCTAATAACCATAAGTGTTTTATTGTTCTTGTGCTGTGTCCGCTCTGTATTTTGAACATTTGGGGATGTGTCGCCAAAGCCATGACCTATAATATATCTGATATATTATTGCCACGAATCAGATCAAATGATTTGATAAAGAAATTATCAACATATAATACAAACGTTGCTTCATGTACTTTTAATATCAGTCCTTAATGTTGGAACATTGTGGGGATACGAAGTCGTGCTGCCGGCGTACGACACGGGTTTCTACTTCGTCCCACGAACTGTTCGCTAATGAAACAACACTGAGCAACGCCAAAAAAATGCTCACCAAAACCGCTTGCAGTTCCTCTTGAACAGTTGCAGATTGTAACGCTCTGGGAACACCTGCGCGGAGAGGGAATTCCACAGCTTTCCCGCTCTGTAACGGAGGGAGTTCTGATGCAAGGATGTTCGCGCCGTCGGGAGATGAACCGCAAATTGGTGCGATCCGTCGGATTGTTTTGTAGAGCGCATATAAACCGAATTACGCAGAACAATACCACGAATCTCCGAAGAACAGTACCCGTGATAATATCTGTAAAACAGACAGAGGTCGGCTACGCACCTTCGATGTGATAGCGACTGTAGTCACGCTCTCAGCGCCGTGTTCCCGATCAGGCGGATCGCATGTCTCTGTATGCTCTCAAGTAGGTCGAGGGTATGTTTAGGAGCAGAGCTCCAAACATAAGAGTAATATTCGACCGCGGGTCTAATTTGGGATTTATATAGGAGAAGGAGTTGAGCCAGAGTGAAATATTTCTTGGGCTCCTCGATAGTATAGTGGTTAGTATATCCGCCTGTCACCCGGGAGACCGGGGTTCGATTCCCCGTCGGGGAGCCCCTGGCGCAAGACTAATGACCTTGCCCAGAAAAATCAAATCATTATGGAAAATTTAACAAGCCTCAGGACTTGTTAAATAAGGCCAAGACCGGTTCCCGGTTGTAGTGCCGATGATGGTGATGATGAAATATTTCTTGGTTCTATGAAGGTAACTCAGTTTTCCTGAGGCAGATCTGGCGATGTTCAACACGTGTTTATGCCACGATACATTCCCGCAAACCAATTACAAGTTTTCCCCAGATTCGAGGGCCCGGCCATTCACCATCAGCTGTGGAACCGATGATCCACTTTTCTTTGTGAATGTTGCTTGGAAGTCGACGAGATTGACCCTTCCCCACTGCAAGACCTTATCCACATCCCGATTCAGAGAGTCGATCTGGCTACATCTCAGCTGGTGCGACGCTGATGCACTAATCGGTCGATCACGCGAAAAAGAGGAAACAAGCATACTATCATCCGCAAAACTGAACACGCTGTTATCCGTCGACTTTGTGAAGCAAAAACAAAGTTGAGGCCAAAATAGAACCTTGAGGCATCCCGGAATTAACAGGATACAGACCCGAACACTCGCCGTCCACAACAACTCGGATGGATCGATTTTCAAAGAAGCTCTTAGTCTAATACTTAAATAACGCAGCGTTGATGAGCATTTCCATCGCCTTAGAAAACATAGATAATAATGCAATCGGTCGGTAATTTTGTGGGAGACACTTTTTTCCCTCTTTGTGATTGGCTGAACTTGAGCGATTTTCCAACAGGTAGGAAAGGTTCTCCGTACATAAGATAATCGAAAGAGTCTGCTAAGAACCGGTGACAGTTCTGGAGCACAGTTTTTGGGGACTATCGCTGGTATTCCGTCTGGGCCGGTTGCCCTCCGACAGTCCAGTCCACGTAGAATGCGTTGAATAGTACGCGGGTGGAACCTCCCATCCTTCATCGAAGACCGCACCGGCGCGATAATAGATGGTTCCAAAAGACCGACATCGATGTTCGAATTCGCGGAAAATAAATTCGCAAACACATTAGCTTTATCCTTTGAATTTGTGACTGACGTCCGGCTGTCTGTCACTAACGGACAGAAAGAGGAGGAAGCGAAGTTACTGCTGACAGCCCTTGCCATTGACCAGAAAGAGCGCGAACCAGTCAGGCACTGAAGGAGTTTATTGGTCACTCTGTCGTTGTGAGCCTTCTTCGCGGTATCAATCACCTGGTTGCACGCGTTTTTGATTCTAACAACGTTCGTTTTGTTAACGTCGGTGGGATTAGAGCGCCATTTTTGCCTCTGTAACCTGCTCGCATTTTTTTTTATCAAACCTAAGTTTATCAGATGAACTTCGTTTAATGGAATGTGGAATGTAGATCTCCATCCCGAGAAGAATAATCTCTGTGATCGACTCCGCACATGCGTTAACATCAGAGTCTCCGAAGCACACCTCCGATCATGGAAAGGATATGAAGAAATCTCGCAAATCGTCCCAGTTGGCAGCCCCATACCTCCATATATGGCGAAGGCGTTTAGGTCGGTTATTCGCTTGTAAAGCAAGTGGTTGCGCAACAGATATCAAACAGTGATCGGAGTTTCCCAGCGACGAAGCAATCTCCACGGTATAAATCTACGGCTCGGATGTCAAAAACAGATCCAGGGTGTTCGAACAACCACCTCGGGCATTCGGCATTCGCGTAGTTTCCTCCTGAAGTTGAGCCAAATTACGTCTAACAGAGAACATCTCCGCCAGCCTCCCAGCCTCGTCGGTTCTGTGAGAATGTGCCAACCAGCCGGAACTGTGTATACTAAAATCGCCAAGGACGACCATTTCAGAAGTCGGGTGGTTGATCTGTATCCAGTCGATGGTACGTGAAAGATGTTCGAAAAATGTCGCGGGTCGATCATCATTCGGGGAGCGGTAAAACCAACAAAAAATGTAACTGAATTCCTCAGCACGACCCTCAACCACATGATGTCCATGTTATTGGGTTCCAACGCCTCCATCCTTTGGCAAGCCAAATCGGATCGCGTGAATACGCAAACTCCACCCTTAAAACGGCATCCCGAATGTAAGTCGTATCCTGACCAACGAAGATACGTCGAATCAATTGACGAATCGACCTGGGTCTCAGTTGGGGCAAGAATATCAGGTTTCGCTGTTTGCAAATATTGGTGGACGGCGTTTATATTTGTATTGGTGAAACCGATGCCCCTGATGTTACAAAATGCCGTTACCAGTCGAACCTCGACAGAGCCCCGAGAACGAGCCGATTACGGGATGACGAATTTCTTAAAGTTAGGTCATATATCATAATATCTGCATGATGTTCCCCCCGGAGATCCGAATGGAAAACTAGTTTACCCGCGTAATTTTTTATCTCAGAAGGCCCAATCATGACTTGCATCCGTGTCAGTGCGGGCCATCAGCCACAAATCCGAAATGCCGTCGAAGATTTCTCTCGATGATATCGCGGAATGTACAGCCACCCGATCACGTGCACCGCCACCTTCCCACCATACTACCTTCTTATTTATTCTAAATTAATTTTTGTAATCCCTAGTTCTTAAGTTAGTTCGTAAGTTTTTTACTTTTAATTTCTTTTTTAACGCTTGTACTAAGTGAAATACCCGAGGGTTCTGCCCTCACTAAATTAAAAAAATTAATGGTGACGTTGAATGCAGCACATCGATCGTCCCCAGTTAACAAAAAAATATTAAAAGTATTGTTCGCGTACACGCATGCGCGGATCCTCCTCGCAGTGAAATTAACAGTAAAGTACGAACGTTGTGTTCGTGCACAAGTGAACTAGTGTGTGTTCCAATTCATTTCTTTTTTTTTCGCATTTTGTTTATTGTTGTTTACCAGTCGTTAAAACGACTGCCGAAGGCACGCAATAAATGAAGCTTGAAAACCAGTTAGGAATCTATTTAATTATTTTCTTTCTTCTGTTATATAAGTTTACTTATTTACTTTCACTTTTTAGCAAAAGCGAATTTAAATTAAGCTTAAACGTCAACGTTTTAGTTATTTTGGGGAAAACACATATTCTTGTTATCAAGCACGATGGGAGGGACCCATTCTTTAAGTTCAATAGCAGCATAAGTCGACAAGTATAAATGCGGTGATCAAGAATTTTGGAGCATCATTCGCTTCAGTTATATCAGGAGAGGAGTAGTGAAATTGTGCGTTGCGAAAATGGTAAGAACTTATTACAAGAAGTTCAAAAAATATTTGTCATATTTACTTTGAATAATTTGGATTCACAGAAACTCTTACTAGTCGGTTTGGCAATAATCGCTGTTGCAGGCGCAGGAGCACCATCTAGTGAATACAGAACTGTAGAGAGATTCCGCCATCGTCGTGATGTTAATGAACTTGCTCCCCACAGCTATCCAGCATCAGTAGAGTCAAAACCAGTTCATCATGCTCCAGCTCCAGTGCACCAGGCTGTATCTGTTGAACACCAGGCTGCACCTGTTGTACACCATGCCCCAGCTCCAGTACACCGTGCTGTTGTTGAACCTGTTGCTCAACCTGTTGTACACCATCCTGCACCGGCCCCTGTACATCATGCTCCAGCTCCAGTACACCATGCTCCAGTCCCAGCTCCAGTACACCATGCTCCAGTTCCAGATTCAGCACCTGTTGTAACTTCAGCTCCACTCCATCATGCACCAGCTTCAGTACACCGTGCTGTTGTTGAACCTGTTGTACACCATCCTGCACCGGCCCCTGTACATCATGCCCCAGCTCCAGTACACCATGCTCCAGCTCCAGTACACCATGCCCCAGTTCCAGCGCCAGCACCTGTTGTAGTTTCAGCTCCAGTCCATCATGCACCAGCTCCAGTACACCGTGCTGTTGTTCAACCTGTTGCTCAACCTGTTGTACACCATCCTGCACCGGCCCCTGTACATCGTGCTCCAGCTCCAGTACATCACGCTCCAGCTCCAGTGCATCATGCTCCAGCTCCAGTACATGTTCAAGCCCCAACTCCCGCTCCAATCCAAGTTGAAGCACCAGCCCAGGAATACATACCTCCACAAGCTTCAATTGAAGCCGCCCCAGCCCACTTACCCCAATCTGATGGCTACCATTCTAAGACTTCAAAACGTGTCTAAATATGAATCAATTGTTATGACTATATCTTAGACCAAACGGAATATTATAATAAATAAAACCAGCTTGCATATATATTAATACAAAGGTGTCTCTGAACATGCCCGCTGAGTATTGGACGATTTCAAGCATCCAATCAGCCAATTTGAATTAAGCACGCATGCTTACTTTTCTGACCCGTGAATACCTAAGCTATTTTGGTCTTTCAATGTGAGTTGTTACAAATGCCAGTATTCCAGACGATCCAGTCAACCTTTTCTTTACAATTGATTCTTCGATGCAACGAAGAACTTTTTCCCAGCAGTCTCTCATATACCAGTCTGTGAAAGCTATAAACCAATGGATGGTCATTAATCCCTCCTGCGGTAAAATTATTGATATCTCTTGATTGGCCGTCATTAATATTCCTTGATTGAACGACATTTTAGACAGGAGAAAATGATCACACTGACAAACGGATGCCAGAAACCGTCGTGAATATGCATCGATTTTGTAAGAGAATAATGTCCTCCTAATCACACTGTGCTTTGATATCTAAGACTCTACAAGACCCACATTCTCGACAGAATAAACAACGACGAATTTTAGGTTGCGCTAAGGTTTTCGCCTTTCGAGAGTCTTGTGTCATGCCTAAGCGACCTAAAAATCTCCAAATAGTGAAATTACATACGTTGTTAAATCTAGTCCTGACGAGGCAATGTCGCGGCGACTCTACGAGTCTCCAAAAACTTAGTAAGTGAATTCCAAGTCAATCTTGAAACAAGTTAAATCCTCACGAGACATTCACATTCTCGAGAACCTCCCCACGTTTGCACCGCGCGAATGTACCTGTGTGATATAAAAGCACTTCTAGAAAAAACCTGTCTGACGAGACACCTCACATTGTATCGCGCAGTTCTGTAAGGACGCCAGAGTACTCGTTCCCAGAAACAGTGGATATGATGATCGCGATTAAGTTCCAACATACTAATTTACACAAAGGGATGATCGTTGGTACTGCGTCACTTGACTTCCTTTCGTCTGAAACGGGAAAACAGGATCGTAACTATATTCTGAAATAGAATATACAAATGCGATCTTGACAGCGTGCTGAGAAATGCAGCCGACAGGAACGCAAACAAACCCACACATGGTGTTGTTAAATTGTTATTGCGCCGCCACGGATCATTCTTCAAAAAACCCAACGATAGAAACTCAAACAATGCACACCCGCCTATCGATGCCGGTGCAATTGCAGTGACCTGACGTCCGGCAAAGAGAGACACGAGCGCGAGTACAAGTATGGATGGACACTATTCGATAACGAATGACATGAGAATAAATTTCCCTGAGCCGTGAGAAAAGGAAGAGGTTAGTCGAGTATTGTTTTTCTAGAGAGTCGAGTAACGATTTTCTGTCTAGTTGATACTACTGCGCGAGCTATTGTTATTGCCGCCACGGAAAGGAAAACAATATTTTTAGTTACTTTGTCAAGTAGAGGTTTTTTTCTTGCTTGACGGTGTCTTTATTTTTTCCTTCACTTAAACGACTAATTTACAATAGAACTTAATGATCACAATGTCCGAACCTATGGTCGTGACTTAGAGTAATTTTCTTATAGTTAGGAACATTCTTACTGCCGTCCAGTACACGGGACGAGACGCTTGTGCCTGGGTGTTGGTTAGCCAAGTCTGAGTAACGTGGAACGATGGGTGACAAAAACGTAGATTTGGATAAAGTTTGTGTGAGTCTAATAGAGCAGACTACTGTGTAGCTTTTGTGTTGCTGCAAATTTCTTATGTTGCAGTTCTCATCTTTCTATGTAGTTGCATTACTGTTATACATTTGGTATTGAATATTTTTGAGTGCCTTATCTCCACCACTGTTTGCGTAGCTTCCTGCCCTTATCTCCACCATTGTTTGCGTAGCTTCACTGTAGTTTTAATTTATTTATACACGACTATAAAGGATGTTCCAAAAAGAAGAAATGGTATTAAAAGTACAACGTTTATAATATATGTTGATCATTTCTTTATCAAATCATTTGGTCTGATTCGTGGCAATATTATATCAGAAATATTATAGGTCATGGCTTTGGCGGCACATCCTCAAATGATAGTTCAAATATTTGATAACTTCACTAAATAAGTACTCCTCAATTTCTCCCATATGCATTGTTATCTCATCCTCTAACTGTTGAATTGTTCTTCCCTTATTAGCGTAAGCCGTATTTTTAAGATAATCCAAAAGATCCCATCAAAACGGATGATCTCGGCGGCCGATGAACTTCACTATTTGGAGAGGCTATCTAACCAGGAAACTTCTTATTCAATAAAGACACACTGACATTGTGAAATGTGACGGCATCCTGTAGGAAGTATATATTATCGACTGTAGAAAAATACAAAATTGACGGTCGAATCGTTCATCCGAATAGAGGTTCAAAGTGTAGTGTATGTAGACATATAATATTAATGAGTGTTTCATATTATAAATGAGGACGGGTAGGCAAACGACACCTCTCCCCCCAAAGCAATTAAAAAATATTTATTACTGATACGCGACTTACAAACTATTCCTGTGTGTGCATGTAAGCGCACTGTATAATGAAAATCTCTTGAATATTAGGATATATAGAAATAAATATATTAACTAAGGATACTTGTGGGGGTTCTCTACACTACATGGAGAACCAACCCACAATTTCAACTTAATTTCGACCGCCTACAGCGCGTCAGATTATCCCCTATCCCACTGTTCAGGTATTTTACCTGTAAAAGAAAGCATAGCTGAATTCATTATTCTATGCTGATAATGCAGAATTGAATTCAGCTCCCTTTTGCCATACGGCAACTCCATATTATTAACCCTATTAGATTTCTACCGGAAATCTCAACGTCATATTGGTTAGCAACAACTAAATCTAACCAAACGACGCTGTTGCATCATAGCAAAACCGCTAGGGTTATTTCAGCGTCTTAGAGTCTGGTTCTCACACTGATTATTTCTCAAGCATCAGCGGCGTCCTATTGACTTTCTCCAGACACTCCATTCGCTGGGGATCAATGATCTCTTTTCACAGGTGAATAGCACCAGCTACATTTTCCTCTCCTCCATAAGTCTGTCTCCCTACAGTTCAATGCACTCTGTGATCACAATAGCCATCACACCTGGGCAGTAGGTCATCCTCAGAAACTGCATTTGATACAAGCGCACAAGCTAAGCCAACCCCGAAGTTATTGCGCTGTCTCTTTTGTTCTTTTCATCCTTCGCTTGTTCAGCGACAGTCGAATGGTGTGCAAGTATTATTCACCTCACTGAGACGTGCAACTGAAAAGATTCATGAGAAAGTGCGATGATGAGTGGCTAATAGGCGTGCGAATTCCAAATTAAAATTTCATCCCTAATTGGGATCAGTCACCATTGAATCATCATCGCGATCAGTCACGCCGCCGCTAGGCCCTAACCTTAATTTCTTCAATTTTTAAGCAAGCCATTTTCCATCCACCACTGCGTGCACACATGCTGCGTCGAATTTCAACCGCCGCCAGAGTCAAGTAAAATTTTTAATTATTGCGGGCATACGGTAGAAGAAAGCTAAGTGTTACATCTTGTACAAGATTTATATAAAAACTATTTAATAAGATTAATATTAAGTTCTAAGTGTAATTGAAGTAAAGGATCATATCAACTAATAAAATTAAACGAAGACAACAAAACCACTACATTGAACTTTTATTTTCCGCTTGGATTTACTTTGTGAACTATTCTCTTTGAACAAGTGTCGGGGATTCAAGTGAATCCGTGCCCCTGTCTGGCACACAAATTCTAAACCTCCACATACTGGCTACCATGGACGATGGCCAGGCTGAAGTATGATGCAAAAGACGACGATGCACAACAGAAGCCTACCCAACAAAAAGGATATCCACCGCAAGAGATTACAAAACAACAACTACAACAAGAGCAACAGGCAGCAAAAAGGAAAGCGAAGATGTCACCCATCAACATTACAGATATGGACTGTAACGAACTGGTAAGTCTATGTAAGCTTTCTATTGGGGAGGATTTTTCAATTAAAAGACTGACAGGGAACAGGTTTGCCATACAGACAAATTCGGTTGAGGACTTCGAAAAAATGAAAAATATGCTAAAAAGCGCCACCGCGGAATTTTACACCTACACCCCGAAAGAAGTAAAGAATATAACTGTTCTACTAAAAGACGTCGACCCTGAAACAGAACCAGAAGTTATATTACAAACGCTACGAGAGCTTAACTGTAATGATATTGAGTTTATCGCGGTAAAACCTTTCAATACAGCTAGGGCTAGACGGGAGAATCGAAAATTACCGTTCTTCCTGGTGCAGCTGGGCCCGGAGCAAAATTGGTGGACTTAGGAAAATCACTATCCTGAACCATCAAATTGTCACATGGGACAAATTGAAAAAAACCAGAGATATAATCCAATGTCTTCGCTGCCAAAGGTTCGGGCACTCAGCAGCAAACTGCGAAATGCAGTATCGATGCGGAAGATGCGGACAGGACCACAGCGCAGAACAATGCACGTTAGGTAAAGAAAGGGTAGACGACAGATCTCTTCTAAAGTGTGCAGTTTGTAAGAGTGAGGGACACTCCGCTAATTATCGAGGCTGTCCTAAGTTTCGCGAACTACAGGAAAAAAGTTTTCACAGCAACGAAAATTAGAACGCCCGATAGTTCAAGGCCGACCAGCACTAAATGTAACACCCTAGTTCTCGTATGCTCAAGTAACAGCTGGTAGGAGAAACACGCCACAAGTAGGTAGTGGTAGGAGAAACACGCAACATACTGTGCCGCAAGAAACAGTAACACTAACTCACAACCTTGCTCGCTGAGTTTCTAATTAAAGGCTAGACAAAAAATGCTTAAATTCTAGCTTAAATATCTTATATAATAACTTACTGGTCCTTCGCAGACGCTCTAAGCAAAACATTACTTAATATTTGTATAATTTGCCTTTCGGCAACAGAACTTTGTGGCAATACTTATAATTATTTGAAAGACAAAGAAAAATTTGAAAAACTTTGTCAATTTTTTTTGTTTTTTTTTTCTTAAAATTTAACTTACTTAACTTACCTACTTTTTTTTTTTTTTTTTTTTTTATGTAAACGCACTTAACGTAACTTAACTTAAATCTTATACTACCCTAATTCTAGAAAAGCTAAGTCTATGTAAGCTAGCTGATGATAGTGTGATTCTATACCGACTTTGGTATCCAGGTCTTTATATGCCATTCAACCACCAGAACTGTTGACGCTGTCTAATACTATCGTCCCGGTCTCTGTGGGAGATAGCCCTACTGAAGCGCAGGAGCTCTTCTTCGGTGCGCGTTACTTCCCGGTCGTAGCACAATCGCCCGTCTACAGATGATCTACTTACATGATAGATCAGCGGAATTCCGGATCTATCCTGTATAAGCCCTTTCATATCCAAGTCAAGGAACGCCTCTGGTAGAACAAAGCCGTTGCGACGTACGCTCTCATAGTACAAGGTGTTTGGATAATAGGCCCCGAAAATTAGGTCATTGGAAGAGCTTATTGCTCTCGCAATATGTCCTCTGATTAATTTAATCATAAAATTATCCACCCTATTTATGTACGCTTCATTATATAAAGTCCCATTTGAGTAATACTTTTAATAGTCCGATTCCGGTGTCTGATATAATCTGAGACAACTTCTGAGACACTTTCTTTCGAACACCCGAATCTTTTCCATCAAATTTGGACCTATGTTGAACCATACTGGGCAACCATATATGAGCATTGGCCTGATGAGCGTCATGTAGCATATGACTTTTACCTTGCTGTCAAGTTGGCTACTGTGAAATAGCCTCCTTGTCATAGCAAAAGTTTTCCGCGCTTTGAGCAAAGCAGCCTCTACATGTCTGTTGAAATACAGATATTGATCTAGCCAGATGCCCAGGTATTTAACTCTTGGTTTCCAGTTTATCTCCATGCGGTCCCACGATAACTAGCTTTCGCCAGTTTTTCCTTGTGTCGTACGTGGCTTTATATAATGGGGTTCTAAATAGGATGGCTTCACATTTCTGGAAGTTGATCTTAAGTTTCCAGTCATTGCAATAGCGCTGCACTTTGTTGAAGTCTCGCTGTATTAACCTATTTATGATCTCAACTTTCGGAGCTGTTCTGTAAATTATGAGATCGTCTGCGTACGCAATAGCCTGCGGAAGTGCTTCTAATAAGTCGCTAATGTAAATATTAAAAAGAATCGGAGAGAGTACCGCGCCCTGTTGCAAGCCATTCTTGATATTATACGTTTTATTAGAGGTCACATTTCCATTTTTGACCACGAACCTCCTGTCCTTTAACATATCGTAAAGTACATATAGTAAAGGCTTATGTATGCCATGTCTGACCAGTTTGTAATACAACCCTTCGATCCAGACGGTATCAAAGCCTTTTTCCAAGTCGATCAGACAGGCACCTGCGCATTAGTTCTTACATTTATTCTATTGTATACCGGAGACCAGTTTAGCTGCGGCATGTGTGGTTTCGTGACCTGTCTTAAAGTCAAACTGGTTATTCGGATTAATGTTGTTGTCGTCTACCCACTTTAGCAGAGCTTGTTAATGGTATTTTCGAATACTTTAATGATGCTTGGGAGTAAACTTATCGAACGCATGTTCATTGGGTTTGTACAGTCTTTGCCCTTTTTTGGGATGGGCTGAATGATAGCCGTTTTCCAACGCGCGGGATAATATGCATTATTCAACGCGTTGTTAAACAGGACCGTGTATATATCTATTGCCTTTGGGGGCAGGTTCTTGAGTACGATGTTAGGTACTCCATCTATTCCTACTGACTTTTTGCTTCTCAATGAGTCGAAGATACTCTGGATTCCTTCCCTTGTGATTAAAAGGCTATTAGCCCCACCATTGGCATTAATGTCAATTGACAGATTATCGTCACTGAATTCCGTAAAACCCGGATTCTCCGATTGCCAAAGTGAAATTTCTTTCCGGAGGTGCAGGTGATTGAGTAGAACTCTGTCCTCCAGGTCGTGATTTCGGTGAATGCTTTCATTCACCTTGTACATTTCCTGAAAGACAGCTCCCAAAGCGTTCACCTTTTCCAAAGGATCTTCGATCACGAAGAGCTCACTATTGAGGATAGCGTTCTCTGCATTTATGCCAATGTTGGTTAGCAGCTGCTTGTTTACCTGAGTACGTGGGATTTGGAGACACTGAATCTCATTTTGATTATTTCTCCTGAATATTTTATTTATTTGTGGGAACATATTCGGGTTATTAGTTTTTATAGCACGAATTCTGTTGTTCCAATACAAATTTGTTGCTAATCTATAATTAGCTTTAAGTAATTGTTGGAGGTTTTTTAATCGGGATTTCAGTGATATTATCTCCTGGTCTTGTCTGTCTGTAAACTGTCTGTGTAATTGTTTTAATTTCGATAGCAGTCTGCTCTTTTGCCTGTGGAGTGCGTTTATAGTTGCGTTTCTGTACATGTTAGTGTGATCTGTAACTGTTGTTTTGGGAATTGTTTTGTCCATTGTTCGTTTTACGGTTTCGTCCATTTGTTGAATGTATTTGTCGATTTCGTCATTTGTCAGGTTTCTGTTTACTGGCAGATTAAAGTCATTCGAACGAAGTTCTCTTGTTAATGATCTGGTGAACCGCGGCCATCGCATTGCCCCGTAGTTATAGGGTTGCGGGATCACGAATTCCTCCAGATCTGCGAGCTCGTTCGGAAGCTCTATTACTGCCGTGAATGCACAGTGGTCACTATCGTATTCAATTGTCCGTAAACAGTTTGTATTTCGTCTATTGGTGTTAAGTAATCTCAGTCGTTAGTCGATTAGCAAGATATCTAAGAACGATCTACCTCTAGGGAACGATGGATATTCGGTAGCTAGCAGGTCAGTTCTATATTCAATATGAAACTGATCTAACCAGCCAGCCAACTGGTTTCCTCTGGCATTAGATATATGATTTCCCCAATTTCTATGCTTCGCGTTCATATCTCCCCCTAGGATAAAGTAATTTTTGCCCAGGTGCAATTGTAAGCATCGGAAGAGAGTCTCGAGCTCTGCTATAAATAGATTATGTTGGTGCTCCTCAGGTGCGTAGACCGCAATCGCATACAAACCACTTCCTTGCTGAAGGGGTATGCGTACGATACAGGCTTCCAGCACCCGGAACCTGCGCACTTCTCCACTATATATAACTTTATGAGGGATCCCTTTTCTAATAAAGATTGCGACACCCCCCCCTTGAGAGGAGTTAGGTCGGTCTCTTCGTATAATATCGTAGTTTTTATGCCATATCTTGTGTCTCTGGTTTAAGTTTGTTTCCCCCGCCAGAAGTACATCAGGCTGTTCAACTTGCAACAGGTTGAAAAGATTGGCTCTTCTCTCAGTTCTTATTAGTGAATTTACATTCACGACAAGAGCTTTTATTGATGTTGTGGTTAGAGGGTTTATATTGACTTTTTGTTTAAATTGGGCAAGTGCGAGTAGATCTCGTTTATTTGATTTTGCAGCTGTGTCATCTGTCTCTGCAGATTAAGCAGAACCGTGACCACGTCTGCTTGCGATGTTGTTTCAGTCTGTGTGGGAGTATTTGTGGCTACCAATGTTGTAGCCTGGTTTGATGGTCTCCCACCCGACGCAACTTGTGCGTACGACCGCTGCGATGTTACGGGCATTGTTGTAGTACGAGCTGGCTCTGTGTTTTTTTGCCGGGTCACACTTCTTGCCATTATTTCTCGGAATTTAGGACATCCTCGATAATTAGCGGGGTGTCCGTCATTCCGACACACTGCGCACTTTAGAAGGGCTTTGTCTTCTACCCTTTCTTTTCCCAGAGGGCATTCTTCTGCCTTATGGTCTTTTCCGCATTTTACGCAACGGTGCTGCATTTCACAGTTCGCTGCCGCGTGACCAAACCTTTGGCAGCGGACACATTGCAGGATGTCTCTGCCCTTTTTTAACTTGTCCCATGTGACACTTTGATGATCCAAGACTGTAATCTTTCTTAGACCACCAATTCTGTTGCTGGGCGTTAGTTGAACCAAAAAGAAGGGTAGCTTGCGGTTTTCCCTTCTTGCCTTGGTTGTGGTGAACGGTTTTACGGAGATAAACTCGAGATCGTCGTGCCTCAACTTTTTAAGCATTTCGAGCAGAGCCTCCGGTTCCACCTCAGGGTCGACACCCTTTAATAGAACCGTTACCCTCTTTGTTTGCTTCGGCGTGAACGAGTAGAATTCCGCGGTGGCCCTTTTTAAGACCTCTTTAATTTTATCGTGGTCTGCCACCGCGTAGGTTTGAATGGCATGCCTATTACCAGCCAGTCTGTTAACTACAAAATTATTTCCTGTAGCTAGCTTACAAAGACTTACCAATTCCTTACACTCAATATCTATAGTGTTGATTGGTGACATCTTTATTTTTTGGTTGTTCTTCTTGCTTTGCCCCTGTTGTGTTGCTGGCTGTGGTCGATTTTGTGTTAATTGTTGCTGTTGATGTTGATGTTGCTGTTGCTGTTGGCCGACTTTTGGCTTCGGTTTTTGTTGTTGTTCGGTGTCTTTTTCTTTTTCGAGTGCCGCTATTTTTTTCTTTCGGCGTCTCTCTTCTAGACGGGCTCTTGCCATCGCAAGTTTCGCCACCAATTCAGTAATTTCCTCTTCTTCATCCCCAGACTCTGAGGATGCAAGAGAAGCGAACGAATTGTTTGCCCCATACATGTTAAAATTGTAGGGGGGGGGGGGGGCGCTCTCTGTCCTCCTCCATTTGCTGACCTTTTCTCTCCATTGTTAATTTCGCGGTTTTACTTCGCGTCACGATGGAGATTTTCGGTGTACCTTTTCGTTTGTTTGTCACGTTTTTTTTTCTCTTTTAGCATTTGTTTTGTTTGTTTGTTGTTGTTGCACTTTGTTTTAATTGTCACACACGTCACGTCACTGTTTTTCTATTTCTTGACTTCGTTCTTGTTTATGAATTGGATTAATTAAATGAATACAGTTTTGATTTGTGCAATTTTATGCTAATTTGATATGCATCTTCTGTGTCGGGTATTTGTATTGACGTCGTCGGCGGAGTGGGTTTCGTTTAATATGCAAACAAGCCGTACATAAATTAGAGAGTTACTATTTACACAATATCTCTTAGGGTCAATGAATTTTTATTCAGCTTTTAATTTAGTACTTATTTAGTTCAGAGATACACGCATTGGAGGGACGTAAATAGACTTTATTAGTAGCCATGGATACACGATCGCGTCTCACTTGATACTGAATCTTGCTCGCTATACAGACGCAGATGACACAGATGATACAGACGCAGATGACACAAATGCAAAAACAAATAAAGGACCAGGACACTAGACTAGACTGGGTCTATTCGCAGTTCTCTAACCAGCCGTCAATATAAGCTCCCCAACAGAAAGCACAATTAAGGCTTTAGTCGTGAATGTAAATTCACTTATCAGAATCGAGAGAGGAGCCGCTCTCTTTAAACTGTTGCAAGACGAAAGTCCTGACGTGCTTCTGGCTAACGAAACTAAGCTGAATCAGAGGCATAAACCATGTCACACAAACTACGACATTATACGAAGAGACCGACCCAACTCCACACAAGGAGGAGGGGTGGCAATCTTTGTTAAAAAAGAACTTCAACATAAGGTAATATATAGTGGTGAGATGAGTTATCCGCATACCCCTCCGACAAGGTAGGGGGATGTATGTGATATCTGCCTACGCACCAGAAGCACATCAACAAAATCCATTTATAGTGGAGCTAGAGACTCTTTTCCAATGCTTACAACTTTACTCGGAAGGGAACTATAACATCGTAGGTGGCGATTTGAATGCTAAACACCCAAAATGGGGAAATAGCATATCCAACACGAGAGGAAATCAACTAGCTGGTTGGATAGATCAACATCACATTGAATATAAGGCTGACCTCCTAGCTACAGAATATCCTTCTTTCCCCAGAGGGGGATGGTTCCTCGATATTATGCTTATTGACACACGACATAAACATACACATACTAACAGACAAAATATAACCTGCCTACGCACAATTGAATATGACAGCCATCATTGTGCATTATCAATCGTGATAAAAACACCAAGCGAAGTTGTGGAACTCGGTGAATGTATGATACCGGGGGTATGCGATGGACGCGTTTCACGAGAACCATAACAAGAGAAATTCGCTTAAAAGATATTAACCCTCCTACCAACAGAAACATATCCAACGATGATATCGACAAATACATACAAAAAATGGACGAAACCATAAAACAAACTATGGACAAAACAATACTAAAAACCACACCTAGGGACAACATGAACATGTACCGAAACGCCACAATAAACGCACTCCACAGAAAAAAAGTAGACTTCTGTCTCAACTAAAACTACGGTACAGACGATTTATTGATAGGCATGACCAGGAGATAATATCACTGAAGTCCAGATTAAAAAATCTCCAACAGCTGATAAAAGCCAACTATAGGCTATCAGCAAATTTGTATTGGAACAACAAAGTTCGGGCGGTAAAATCCAACAACCCCAGTATGTTCCCGCAAATTAATAAAATATTTAGACGGAGGAATGAAAACGAGATTCAGTGTCTCCAAATACCACGAACTGACGAAAACCAACGAATGCTGGCAAATATAGGCATATACACAAACAACGCCATCCTAAATGACGAAGTTTTTGTGTTTGAAGATCCCTTGGAAAAAGTGAATGTTGTAGGGGCCGTCTTTCAAAACTGTACAAGGCAAATGAAGTAATTCGTCGCAACCATGACTTGGAGGATAAAATTCTACTGAATTATGGTCATCTTTGAAATGACATTTCACAGTGGCGATCAGAAAACCATGGTTTTATCGAATTCAGTAATGAAAATACGGCAAACGCCGAGATCACTGTTTAAAGCGCTAACAGCCTTTTGATCACTCCCCCGAATGACGATCGACCGGCGACATTTTTCGAACATCTTTCATATACCGTCGACTGGATACAGATCAACCACCCAGCTTCTGAAATTGTTGTCCTTGGTGATTTTAATGTGCACAATTCCGGCTGGTTGTTACATTCTAACAGAACCGACGAGGCTGGGAGGCTGGCGGAGATGTTTGCTGTAAGCCTCAACTTGACTCAACTCGTGGGGGAGCCAACGCGAATACCGGATGCCCGAGGCGATTATGCGAACACCCTGGATCTGTTTTTGACATCCGAACCGAGTATTTATACCGTAGAGGTTTCTGCGCCACTGGGAAACTCAGATCACTGCTTGGTATCTGTCGCGCAAGCACTTGCATACCAAGCGAATAACCGGCCTATGCAGCTTCGCCATGTATGGAAGTATGGGGCTGCTAACTGGGACGATATGCGAGATTTCTTCGCATCCTTTCCATGGTCCGAGATGTGCTTCGGAAACTCCGATGTTAACGCTTGTGCGGAGTCGGTGTCAGAGATTATTCTTCTGAGGATGGAGATTTATATTCCACATTCCATCAAACGAAGTTCGTCTGATAAACCTTGGTTTGACAAAAAATGCGAGCTGATTACAGCGGCAAAAAATAGAGCTTTTAAGCAATGGCGCTCCAATCCCACCGATGTTAACAGAACGAATTTTGTTAGAATCAGAAACGTGTGCAACCAGGCGATTGATACCGCGAAGAAGGCTCACAACGACAGGGTGATCAATAAGCCCCTTCGGTGCCCAACTGGTTCGCGCTCCTTCTGGTCAATGGCAAAGGCTGTCAGCAGTAACTTTGCTTCCTCCTCTTTCCCTCCGTTGGTGACAGACAGCGGGACGTTAGTGACGAATCCCAAGGATAAAGCTAATGTGTTCGCGAATTTATTTTCCGCGAATTCAAACCTCGATCCCGGCCTTTTGCAGCCACCTGTGATCTTGCCGGTACAGTCTTCCATGCGGGATGTGGGATTTCGTCCGCGCACTATTCAACGCATTCTACGTGAACTGGATTGTAGGAAGGCAACCGGCCCGGACGGAATACCAGCAATAGTCCTTAAGAACTGTGCTCCAGAACTATCGCCGGTTCTTGGCAGACTCTTCCGCTTATTTATGCACGGAGAACCTTTCCTGCCTGCTGGAAAGTCGCTCGAGTTCAGCCAATCCCAAAGACGGGAAAAAAGTGCCTCCCACAAAATTACCGTCCGATAGCATTACTCTCTATTTTATCTAAGGTAATGGAAAAAGTCATCAATACAGAGTTGGTTAAGTATTTGGAGTGCAACGGTCTTCTGAATGATCGTCAATACGGATTCCGTGGCAGGCGGTCCACGGGAGACCTTTTGACACTTATAACCGATATATGGACATCTGCGATTGAACGGCATGGTGAGTCAAGGGCGGTCGCATTAGATATCTCCAAGGCTTTTGACCGCGTCTGGCACGGGGCATTGCTGAGCAAACTTCGTTCATATGGACTTTCCCAACAGCTTTGCGACTGGACGAGGAGCTTCCTCGAGAATCGATCGATCGGGTTGTTGTGGACGGCGAGTGTTCGGATCTGTATCCTGTTAATTCGGGGGTGCCCCAAGGTTCTATTTTGGCTCCAACCTTGTTCTTGCTTCACATAAATGATTTGTTGGAGACAACGGATAACAATGTGTTCTGTTTTGCGGATGATAGTACGCTTGTTTCCTCCTTTTCGAGTGATCGGCCGATTAGTGCATCAACGTCGCACCAACTGAGATGTAGACAGATTGACTCTCTGAACCAGGATCTAGATAAAGTCCTGCAGTGGGGAAAGGCCAATCTTGTCGACTTCAACGCAACGAAGACCCAGTATACAACATTCTCATAGAAAACCGGATCATCGGTTCCACAGCTGATGATGAGTGGCCGGGCGCTCGAGGCTGGGGAGAGTTTGAGATTGCTCGGCGTCATGGTCTGTGGGAATGTATCATGGCATAAACACGTATCGGGTATCGCCAGATCAGCCTCAGGAAAACTGAGTTATCTTTTTCGAGCCAAGAAATACTTTACTCCGGCCCAACTTCTTCTCCTATATAAATCTCAAATTAGACCCGCGCTCGAATATTGCTCTCATGTTTGGAGCTCGGCTCCTAAACATACCCTCGACCTACTTGAGAGCGTACAAAGACGAGCGATCCGCCTGATCGGGGACTCGGCGCTGACGTCGGGACTACAGTCGCTATCACATCGAAGGCGCGTGGCCGACCTCTGTCTGTTTTACAGATATTATCACGAGTGCTGGTCTTCGGAGATTCTTGGTATTGTTCCACGCAATTCGGTCTATATGCGCTCCACAAGACAATCCGACGGATCGCACCCGTTTGTGGTTTATCTCCCGACAGCGCGAACATCCCTGTATCAGAACTCGTTCCGTTACAGAGCGGGGAAGCTGTGGAACTCCCTTCCCACGCAAGTGTTCCCGGAGTGTTACAACCTGCAACTGTTCAAAAAGAACTGCAACAGTTATTTGATGGCATCTCGGGGCGCCCACTCGTCGCTATAGGTTCGCCTCTCCCGAGAGAAGTCTAATAAAAAAAAAAAAAAAAAAAAAAAAGTGAAGACATCCATGGCGTCTTTGCATCATTAAGAAACAAAAAATCAGTTGGAATCGATGGAGTACCCAATATCGTACTAAAACATCTTCCTCCAACGCAATGGACATATATGCAGTCTTGTTTAACAACGCTCTGAACAACGCACACTATCCAGTACGTTGGAAAACGGCCATCATCCAACCGTTATCAAAAAGAGGGAAAGACTTAAATGGGTTGAGGACAATACTATTATTCAGTACCTGACTGAATTTCAAGTCGACAAGTGTCTTACAGTCTTGCTCGTGTTATTCTCAGTAATTACTTCTACTGTTATATTAACAATAATTTTCACAATTTAATTATCATTGTCCTGTTTTCTTTGCCTCTTTTGCGCATACAAAAATTTGAACAAGTGTTATAACCGTTAAGTTATGGCCCCTGGGCCACGTGTTTTAAACAAAATTAAGCGCAAACGGTTGCGTTACGACCCCGTTATTGGAGGCCAAACTCCTCCCGATAAACTTTCAAAAGTGAACAATAAAGTGCCAGAAAAATCTAAAATGTGTTCAAACACTAACTTTTTTCAACCACTTCAAAGTCTGATGGAAGACTCTCCTGAAATGGATCGGACCAATGACGAACAGTGCGCAGAACTTCCTAAAGAAACCTTTCCGCCAATTGTGGTGTTAAAAACAACTAGTGCTAAAGTGCGTGATATTTTGAGCAACATTAAGATAGACAAATACTTAATTAAAAACATTTCGCTTGGACAAAAAATATGTGCCCCAACAATGGGCATATATAACAAAATCAGAACCGAACTCTTACGATTAAAATGTGAGTTATTTACCCACTCGCGTAAGGAAAATCGTCCATTAAAGGTAGTGTTATCCGGATTAGACCTGATTAGCAACGATATAGTGAAAAATGAACTAATTGCACTCTGGATAAAGTGCCTAGATGTTAAAACCATCACATTAAATTCGTCAACAAAAGCCCTGTACAAACATTACTTGTACATCGTCTATATTCAACGCGGTACTGTTAAATTAAACGAACTAAAACGGAACTACTCCACCTTGTTCAAAACCATCGTTCGCTGGGACTTTAAAAAACATAATCCAGGTAAGGTCACACAATGTCACAATTGCCAGCTTTACGGTCACGGCTCGATGCATTGTCATATAAATAGCTTCTGTGCAATGTTCGGGAAACCATAAAACATCCGACTGCAAAACGAATGAGGTCATCAAGTGTGCAAATTGTAGTGGGCCACATAAATCCACCGATCCAGAATGCATAAGCCGAAAGCAGTACATAGACATTCGCCGCAAATTATCCCCACGTGGACGTGGTACAGGAAATACAACGTTCCTACAGCCTCCGAGTGACAAACGGCAGCGACTGCCCGACCGATTATCCATTGATAATTTTCCTCCACTACCCCAATCTGTGCGTCAACCTTCACCTCCTTCATCCACCTGGGCTTCTGGCCTCCATTAAACCCAGCAACCGTCCAACAGTGATACGACACACACGAAGAAAAATCCGTCAGAAACTTTAACTAATGATAACTTGTTCTCATTTAGCGAGATAAACTCTCTTCTTAATGAAGTTGTAACCAAGCTTAGTGCTTGTCAAACTAAAGCTGACCAATTTAACGTCATTACGTCATTAGCTATGCTATTAAGTACATATACTCGGAAAAAACATGTTAAGAAACTCTCTTAACATCATAACTTGGAATGCGAGAAGCATCAAAAACAAAAAGCATGAATTTTTTAGTTTCTTGATAAACTTTAATATTGACGTTGCACTTGTTTCAGAAACCTGGCTCAAACAAGACATTTCTTTCTCACATCAAAATTACATATGTTATCGCCTAGACAGGGTACATGCTAGTGGTGGAGGTGTCGCCATTGTTGTGAAAAAATGTATAGAACATTCCTTGCGTCCTTCATTGCACCTTAAGTTAATTGAGGAAATTAGTATAGATGTAACATTAAGTGACAACTCCAAGGTGAGTCTTTTTTCGGTCTATTTCCCTGGAGGAAATGGAAACATTGAGAAATCTACTTACTTTAAGCGGGATCTGCAAAAATTGTATAGAGTCAACACTCGAAACAAGGTAATTATTGGTGGTGATCTAAACTGCAGATATCAGTCGTGGAATTGTCTTAGGGCAAACTGCTGGGGTAACATTTTACTAGATGTTACTGAATCCAGCCCAAGTTTTTCCATACTTTATCCACTTCTCCCCACCTATATCCCAGCGAGTGCTAACAAGAACCCCTCAACTCTTGATCTATATATCACTAATATTCCAAATTACTGCACAGTACCATTAACTCTAAATGCGTTAAGTTCAGACCACCTTCCGATCAGCCTCACAGTGAATCATACAGTAGTTGTAAATCGTACCAGTTTATACCACAACTATTCCGCCGCCAACTGGAATTGTTATAAATCATATATAAACACGAACTTGGTTCTAGGTGATACCAGCCTAAATTCTATAACCTGCAGCGAGCACATTGATATCCTATGCAACAATTTTGTTTCTGTTATCAATAGAGCGGCCGATCTTGCGATACCTAAATGTTCCACTGCTCCAGTTGATAAGGCACCGCTTCCTGAAAATATCTTACATCTGATTAGGCTACGAAACTCTGAAAGAAGAAAATGGCTGCGTTATAGAATCGATTGTTTTCTAGTTAATGTTAAAGTCTTAAATAATATCATTAAAAACGAAATCTCAACATATAGGAACAAGTGTTGGAATAAACACCTTTCCTCTCGTGACAAAGCAAGCAAACCGTTCTGGAAAATATCAAAAATTATGGAAAAGAGAGGGTGCAGTATTCCTCCGTTTAAAGTTCACGACAAGTTGTTTATTTCTTCAGTGGAGAAATCGAACCTACTTGCTAGCACGTTTAGTAAGAACCATTCCATATCTATGCATCTAAGCGACGCGTATACTGAAGCTGAAGTTGCTAACACTATCCATGTACTTTCTCAAACACCAGCTGAAAGTACTTACGCAACTAATATTAGCAAAGTTAAAGAATTGATAAAAAAATCTAAATCAAAAAAGGCTGCGGGTCTCGATAATATTAACAACAAATTAATCAAAGCACTTCCACCTGCTGCAAGTAACTATTTAATGACCGTTCAACGCTTGTCTTAAGAATTGTTATTTTCCGGACTGTTGGAAAACAGCAAAAGTAATACCTATCCCGAAACCCGGCAAACCGAAGAACAGCCCCGAAAGCTACAGACCTATTAGTCTACTTAGCTGTCTAAGTAAGGTCTTAGAAAAAATCATTAAGGAAAGGATTGATCGTTTTGTGGAAGACAATAACATCTTACCACACTTTCAGCTCGGTTTCCGTGGTGGTCACAGCACAATCCTCCAAGTCTTGCGCATTAAAAACCACATAGCTGGTAAATTCATCGACAAGGAGTCAACGGGACTAGTTCTTCTAGACATCGAAAAAGCTTTTGATACGGTATGGCACGATGCCTTGATTTATAAGCTACTAAAACTTAAGCTGCCAATACCGCTTATCAAAATTATCCAGAGCTTTCTTCGTTCGAGAAAATATGTTGTGAGTTTAGGAACCGACATACCCTCTACTCACCAAATCCACTATGGTGTACCCCAAGGCTCGGTCCTTGGTCCCATATTATTCACATTGTTTGTCGCAGATTTACCATGTCTAGGTGAAAACATTCAGGTAGCTATGTTTGCCGATGATACGGCCATTTTCTCTTCGGGTGCTTTATTCACTAATGTCTACAACTCTTTGCAAGCAGCTCTTGACAAACTAGCAGTATTTACAGGAAATGGAAAATAAAAATAAATGGTAATAAAACACAAGCTGTCTGGTTTTCTAGATGTAGGAAACACTGCTACCTACCAAATGGCACTAAACTCAGTATGTGTGCAGTTGGTATTGATTGGTCCGAAGACTGTAGATATCTAGGTATTATTCTAGATAAAAAAACTTATCTTTCAAAAACACGTCACTACCACAATTGACAAAATAAACAAAGTCGTAAGAGTTATGTATCCATTAGTGTGTAGAAAGTCAAAGTTTAGCATCGAAAATAAAATTATAATATTTAAAACCATTTTTCAAGCGATACTCCTGTACTGGGCCCCCTGTATGATGTAATTGTGCTCGCACACACAAAATAAAATTGCGAAGGTGTCAAAATAAAATATTGAAAATGTTGCTGAATTTGCCATGGCATTATTCAACACATGAACTACATGAAAACGCTAACGTTAAACCGGTAGAGTTCCTTATTGACAAAATCAACCGAAACTTCTTCGTCAATTGTTCTTTTTCTGACAATGTTCTCGTTTCCCGTCTTGCGTTGTCCTAAATCACTACATATGTACTCTGTCTATGAAAATTATATCGAGGTCAGTACTATATAAAATAACCGGAAGCTCGTGCAATATTAGTCTTAAGATTCAAATAAGGGTTTTTTATTGTAGTTTTCCCTTAATTTATTATTTGTTATTCATTAAAATTGTGCTATTGTCGTTATATAGATTTAAGATTATAGTTGTAAGGGAATTGCTATCCTAAATCTCTTAAGTACTAGTTGTAAAATATACCATAAATGTAATTATCTACCAAATAAAAATTGAATTGAATTGAATAATATTATTCCAAATAACCAGTTTGGTTTTAAAGCTGGTCATGAAACCTCACATGCCGCAGCTAAACTGGTTTCAGACATTCAGTGGAATAAAAATCTGAAACAGTGCACAGGTGCCTGTTTGATTGACTTGGAGAGGGCCTGTGGGGAGGAAGTATGTACCGCCATGGGTACTCCGTTCCCTTCCTCCGCCAACATCTGATTACTGTAGTACATTTCACCGCCGTAAACTACACTGTTCGTCATGAAAAAGGAAAACACAAAAGTTCCGCGGAAAACGCTCGGAAACTGTAACACAACGTCCACAAACAGGAAAGGTAAAAGGAAACATTGGTCACTGTTATTAGTGAAAGGTTTTTTTATTTTTAATTAATCTTAAAACAAACACTGAAGGACAATAATTTTAATTACGCACGAACGGTTAACACAAAGGCAAAGTACAAACGGTAAAATAATTGAAACTTATGTATTTAATTAAGGAGAAAATTCGTACTGACTCGCGGGGACAATCGACACAAACGCTTATTACATTATCGCTTCCCTGTGCGCACCAGGGTAGCGATGGAGCCTCGACCCGCTCGGGTCGAAGGATGGTAAAGGACTCAACGATATTCAATCGTTGTTAAAAGTAATTCAGCTGTGAAGTTGGTTCTCTTAAATTAAGGGTGTGAATATATTCTTGCCAATGATATGTTTTATCTCCCACAAGTATAACGTAGAGTCTCTCTTGTGGGAACAAGAAAACCAGATCTCGTAGTCGAGATGATGGTTGTGTGTGTGTGGACGTTCAGTTCCGATGTTGTTGCTCGTGTTCGAAAGTAGTGGAACGACGAGAAGGGCAGTCGGCGAGAACAAAGGAAAAGACGACCAAATGGTTCGCGCCGTAATGAGGGTCATGTTTATACAACGTCACTACGACGGACGTTGGTAAAAAGGTGTTAATGGGTTACGATAGTAAGGGTAGGTATTGAGTTCCTATTTGCATTTGAATATGCTGTAGGATTTAATTGATGCAAGAGACGCAGAATGCGTATTTGCTTTGGTCCCTAGGGTGTAAGTCGCCAGCCAATGTGTATAAAGGGAACATTGTTGTACACATGGCGCGGCTGGGAAAAATAGAGGGCGGAGTATTTATGATCCTTGTCATGAAGGTTACAAATGTATGTAAATCGAACTATTTGTTTACCGGAATTCATCTAAGGAAATTTGACTGGCGACATAGATGCCGAAATTGATTGGAAATTCCTGGTAAGCTAATAAAGAAATTTTAAGGAGCAGTGGTATGCGAAGAGAATGCATGAAGGTAAGTTTTCTTTACAGGGACTTAAAGATCATAGATTTGATCTCTTAAATGCGTGCAGCATTTTTAGGTGGCGAATGCGAATGCATTGGCGAGGACTTGAGCGTCTTGGGTGATGATTATGGGGGTTTTTTAGGAAGGTAATCCGTGGGATTTGGCGGAACCGCCACAGGCCTTCGACACCGTTTGGCTAGAAGGGTTATACTACAAGCTAATGAGACTAGGTATTCATAAACCACTACTGTATATACTATACGAGATGTTGAATGAAAGGAAATTCGTCGTCAAAGGTGGCAATGTGACCTCCAACATTACCTACAATATAGAAAACGGTCTGCAACAGGGAGCGGTGTTATCTCCGATCCTTTTTAATATTTACACTAGCGACCTGCTAAGGTCTCTTCATCAGGCTATTGATAATATATATGCAGACGATCTGATAATATATAGAAGAGCACCAAAAATTGAAATCATTAATGGATTATTACAAGGGGATTTCAATGATGTTCAGCGATACTGCGAGAACTAGAAACTCAACGCAGTCAATAACCGGCAGTCAGTAGCCGTAGTCCGAAAGCAGTAGTCGGTGGTAGCAGACTATAAAGAACGGCAATAAAAAAAATACCAAATAAAGAAGATCTTTGATTCGGCCCCGGAGAGAACCAACCTATGATCAGTCGTTACCAGCACGTCAAAGAGATAAGAAGTATATCTGACAACAGGAGAAAGCAAAAGAAAAGAAAGAAAAAATAAATAAAAAAGTTCGTCGCGCGAGTGTGTGTGCAAGGGTGGATTACACAGTGTGGCCGCCACTGAGAGCGGTTGTTTAAAAAAAAAAAAAAATTGTGGAAACAAACAAAGTGCTAAAGAGCTCGTCACCTTTCATGAAAAGGGGCCAGGCAGACCTGAAAGCGATGACACGGAGCCGACCCGAGCGACAGCCGAGTATTATAACAAAGCGGCACAAGCCAAATTCAGACGGCGAAAAAAATCCAAAAGGAAAGAAAAACGAATACACAGGCGCAGGCAACCAATTCAACGAATTGGTTGACCTTGACCCAAGTGAAATCGAATTACCTGCTGAGGAAGAAAACAATATCACAGGTACTGCAACAGATCCGGCGGAATTAGAAAAACTCCTTGCGGATATTGACACATAAAAAGAGGAACTCAATAAACAAAGAGAAGCAATCCTCAAATTAAAAGACCTGGCGCAGGAACAACAAAGCCAAGAAAATACAACAGCACAACGGAAAAATCAGGAACAACATCAGGAAGCAAACAAAAGGCAGAAAACAAAGGAGATGCAGAAGCAGCAAACAAACCAGCACATCGTAACGAACAAAAAGGAAAAGGCGCCGCCTATAATACTTACGTCCATGGAAACAAAGGACGTTATAAAATTAGGTGAGTTAACTTGCAAAAATTTCAAAACAAAAAAAATTAACAATTCTAAAATAAAATTAATGTGCGATGATATTGAAGGTTATCGCAAAGTAATGACTGCTTTGGGTAGGACAAAAAGCGAGTACTACACGTACACCCCGAAATCGGAGAAAATAATATCCATGCTCCTAAAAGGAGTTGACCCATATTTTTCTCCTGAGGAGGTATTCGAGGAATTAAAAAATGTCGAAACCGACAATTTAAATTTAATTGTACAGGTGTGAAGCCCTTCTCTACCGCCAACTCCAGAAAACGCAATTGCAAATTGCCTCTCTTTATTGTATCACTGAGTCCCAACAGTAAAGTTGATGCTCTCCGATACATCAAACACCTCAACCACCAAACAATAATTTGGGAAAAAATAAGAAAAATCGATCGCGTATTGTAGTGTATGCGTTGTCAACGCTTCGGGCACGCGGCATCAAAATGCCACATACAATTCAGCTTCGTAAAGTGCCTCTCCGGCCATATCATTGGTGAATGCCCCTTGGGCAAGGAACAGCTTCCAGATAGGAAAACACTGTCCTGTGTCCTCTGTAAAAATACAGGTCACACTACTAATTTTAGAGGATGTCCTAAATTTCAAGAAATGAAATTAAATTTGGAATCCAAAAAGAAACAAGTTGAAGAAGAGAAAAAAATGAAAACTCGTCCTTACAACAATTTCGTGGCTCCTTTTGTGTCATATGCACAAATGGCCGGTGCTTCTAAGCAACCATCATCCATGGAACATACATATAGTAATGGAAAAATGCCTGCACCAGAGGCACATTCAGAAATAATAACAATGTTATTAACCATGCAAGGACAATTTGCCGCATTTCAAAAAACACTGACTGAAGAAAGAGCACGAATAGATACTCTCTATTCAACCCTGTTCTCAAATAACTCTCCACATCAAAATCTTCAACCCTCCGTCTGAACTAAACCTAAAAATTATAGCTGTGAATGTAAATTCACTAATCCACATCGAAAGAAGGCATAATTTAGGCAATCTGCTCCAAGCCGAAAGCCCAGATGTGCTCTTGGCTAGCGAAACTAAGCTAAACCAAAGGCACAAAATGGGCTACAAAAATTATAACATAATTAGACGAGATCGACCACACTCTACTCGAGGGGGTGGGGTCGCTATCTTAGTTAAGAAAAGTCTTCACCATAAGGTCGTTTACAGCACGGAAGTACACAAATTCCTGGTGCTAGAGACATGCATTATAGACATTCCGCTAAAAAGTCAAAGGCATTTATATATAGTCGCTGCATACGCTCCTGAATCTGTTCAAGGTACCCAATTGATCTGTGAAATCGATACGCTTTTCCGAAGTCTCAAGTTAGATTCGGAAAACAATGACTTTTTAATGGCAGGTGATTTTAACGCCAAGCACAGTGCCTGGGGCAATCTGACCTCGAACACCAGAGGCAATGCCTTGTTTGATTGGTGGCAAACAAATGCGATCGAGCATAAACTAGAATTGTACGCTACAAGTACACCGTCTTATCCAAGAGGTAACTCCTTCCTGGATTTACTTATGACAGATGATCGAATTCAGTTACCAGAGACCGAGGTAACTACTCGAAATTGTCTTCGCACAATTGAGTACGATAGCGATCATTACGGACTTGGAGCCGTAATACACGTGCCAAACGAGTACCATCTACTTGAGCAGTACGACCAGGTACACTCTTTCGATTTCCGAAAAGCACATTGGTCGCGTTTCGATCGCATAGTAAAAAGAGAAATACGCAACATTGGCATAGACCCACCGACTAATAGAAACCCCTGTAATGATGAAATCGATCATTACCTCCTAACTATGAACGATATTGTTACTAACACAATGAATCGTTCCATCCCCAAAGTAGCTCATATGGATGGCTATACCCACCGATACAGAAATGCAACTATCGATGCTTTGTATAGGCAAAAGAGCACTCTGCTCTCAAAGCTGAAATTGTGCTATAGGCAGTTCAGTGACCCAAATAGCAACGAAATCAAAACAATCAAGTCCTTGATTAAAAATCTTCAAAAACTGATCCAGGATAATTACCGAGCAGTAATAAATGAGGAGTGGAGCAACAGAATTCGAGCTGTTCAAGCAAACGGACCGAACATGTTTTCACAAATCAAGAAAATATGTCGAAGAAAAGATCACAATGACATTCCCTGTCTCCGAATTCCACGGACTCCCGAGAATTGTCAGACAATGCTGAACGCAGGACTGACCTTAGAGCACATCAACTCCAATGATGAATTAATAGTAGTCGAAGATCCGCAAAAGAAAGCGAATTCAATTGGAGCCTGTTTCGAAACAGTGTACAGAGTTAACGAATCAGTTCATGCTAACACTGAAATTGAAAGCAATGCCCGTCAAAGACATTGCTCGCTGCGCAATCAACTTCACAAATGGCGATCCGAAAACCGTAGTTTCATCACATTCGGCGAAAATAATAGAGCGGATTCTCCCGTCAGAAATGAAAATACAAATATGTTTGTGCGCAAGGATGAACTTAGAAACATACTTAGCTCAATAAAAAATAAGAAATCATCTGGAATAGATAGCATTCCAAATGTGGTTCTAAGGCATTTGCCTTGCGAAGCAGTGAACATATACACTACTTTGTTTAACAACGCTCTAAACAATGCACACTATCCAACCCATTGGAAGACTGCAGTAGTCCACCCTATCCCCAAAAAGGGTAAGGAGAAGAGCAATCCAGCTAATCTGCGCTCGATCAGCCTGCTTCCCAACATCAGCAAGGTCTTCGAAAAAATTATAATCAAAGCACTAATAGGTTGGTGTGATGACAACGATATAATCCCCAACAACCAGTTTGGCTTTCGAGCCCGACATGATACAGTTCATGCAGCGACGAAACTTGTTTCCGATATACAGTGGAACAAGGCAAAGCGACAATGTACAGGCACATGCTTGGTTGACTTTGAAAAGCGTATGGTTAGAAGGACTTGTCTATAAGTTAACAAACCTGGGTATGCCGCAATATCTGCTATACATCATTTATAATATGATAATGAACAAACATTTTGTGGTACTGCCACAAAGTACTGCCACAAAGTTCTGTCGCCGAAAGGCAAATAATACAAATGTTTAGTAATGTTTAGCTTAGAGCGTCTGCGAAGGACCAGTAAGTTATTATATAAGATAATTAAGCTAGAATTTAAGCATTTTTTGTCTAGCCTTTAATTTAGAAATTAAGAATATAAAAAGAAAAATAAAAAAATGTTTAAAAAAAAACAAAATGAAAATGAAAATGAAACATTTTGTGGTGAAATGCGGGGACATGCTCTCCAAAAAGACCTTCCAAATTAAAAATGGCTTACAGCAGGGAGCTGTGAATTCTCACATTCTATTCAATATTTACACTAGTGATCTAGTGAGTTCTCTCGAAAACGCCATTGCGTACGCCGATGACATAGTGGTGTACAGAACAGGAGGAAAAATAGACGCCATCAATAGGCACCTTCAAGATGACTTCAACAAAATAACACAATTTTGCGACGACTGAAAATTAAAGATTAATTTCCAGAAAACCGAGACTATCCTTTTCAGAACGCCCCTATCCAGGGCCTCGAGGGATACAAAATACAACTGGAAACACTTTTTTATTGTAGGTAACAATAACCTTCCACTGCAAGTGAAAACTGTAGTTAGATACCTTGGTATCTGGCTAGACCAGTATTTATATTTTGACAAGCACGTAGCAGCGTCCCTCTCCGTAGCTAAAAGCGCATATTCTATGACAAGAAGTCTATTCCGGAGTAGTCTTCTTGACCCCAGAGTCAAAATAATTTCGTACTCGGCATTCATCCGACCAGTTTTGGTTTATGGCTGTCCAGTATGGTATAATATGTCTCCACTTTATATGGAGAAGTTTCGTGTGTTCGAACGGCAGTGTTTGCGTTCCTGCCTCGGACTTTATAGAACACCAGAGTAGCCATACAAAAAATTCTATCCCAACAAAATCCTGTATAACAAATCAGGGTTAAATAGGATAGACAATTTCATAATTAAAATTATTCGTGGTCACACAGCAAGGGCAATGTGCAGTGACAATAATCTTATCTCGGGAGCATTCTATCCCAATGATATGTATCTGGAGGATACCCTCCAGAATGGGTTTATTCCTCCGGAAGCGTTCCCTTTGTTGAATCAAAAAGGCCTTATCCAAGACGTGCATGGAGTCCCGATTATTTACCACGTTCTCCGTGGTGCCAGGGACAAATGAATTCTCCATGATAGTGATATCTCCAATGCCCCAGACCGCATGCTTTTTAGCACGGCGATCAGTGAAAGAGATAAATCAGCCAAAGATCGAACATCTCCCAAATGGTGGTGGCTTCTCAACGAAGAGAGGACTTCACTTCCTCAGATATAGTATGCCTCTCAAGAGCAACGCTCTCCTTCCTCTTGCCCCCCCCCCCCCCCCCCCCTCCCACTGTCCTCCTTTCCCATTACTTTAATTTTTATTTTATTTTGCATTTCATATTTTATGTTTTATTCGTTTTGTTTTGAAGTTTTTGTTTGTTATAATAATAATAAAAAAAAAAAAAAAAAATTGTAATAATAATATATACATATAGATGTAAACGAGGAGTCCCTCTAGTATATGACATATTTCGTATATATATATATATATAGATAGATATATATACGAGTATATGTATATATATATATATATATATATATATATATATATATATATATATATATATATATATATATATATATAAGAAACAAAAAAAAAAGAAAGATGTACGCCGAAAGGCATATATAAAAATCAAGTTGTAATGTGTAATTTAGAGAGCTCGCATAGAGCCAGTAAGTTAATTTGAAGATTGTGATTGTAGAAAAGGGTTTAACATTTACCCTTAATATTATACATGTAAAAAGAATTAGGAAAATAAATGTGGTTTAAAAACTTAAAAAAAAAAAAAAACTAAATTAGTTTCAGACATTCAGTGGAATAAAAATCTGAAACAGTGCACAGGTGCCTGTTTGAT
Organism: Microdon myrmicae; assembly: GCA_963931805.1. Taxonomy (NCBI): domain Eukaryota; kingdom Metazoa; phylum Arthropoda; class Insecta; order Diptera; family Syrphidae; genus Microdon; species Microdon myrmicae. Next base: position 61,286,793 of record OZ007500.1, on the reverse strand, counting down.
TGACTTGGAGAGGGCCTTCGACACCGTTTGGCTAGAAGGGTTATACTACAAGCTAATGAGACTAGGCATTCATAAACCACTACTGTATATACTATACCGCATGTTGAATGAAAGGAAATTCGTCGTCAAAGGTGGCAATGTGACCTCCAACATTACCTACAATATAGAAAACGGTCTGCAACAGGGAGCGGTGTTATCTCCGATCCTTTTTAATGTTTACACTAGCGACCTGCTAAGGTCTCTTCATCAGGCTATTACGTATGCAGACGATCTGATAATATATAGAACAGCACCAACAATTGAAATCATTAATGGATTATTACAAGGGGATTTCAATGATGTTCAGCGATACTGCGACAACTGGAAACTCAAAATCAATATCCAGAAGTGTGAAACCATCCTCTTTAGAACACCACTGGCTGAAGCTACCAAAAACACCAGGATAAACTGGCGAAAGCTAGCTATTATGGGACCACACCAACAAACACTGGAAACCACAAATGTAGTCAAATACTTAGGCATCTGGCTGGATCAGTATCTATATTTCAACAAACATGTGGAGGCTGCGCTGGCCAGGGCAAAGAAAGCTTATGCTATGACAAAAAGACTGTTTCATAGTAGTCAACTTGACAGCAGAGTTAAAGTTATATGCTACATGGCTCTCATCAGACCGACGATCATGTATGGATGCCCAGTGTGGTTTAATGTGGGACCTAGCTTAATGGAAAAGATTCGGATTTTTGAGAGACAATGCCTCAGGACGTGTCTTAACTTACGTCGGACTCCTGAATCCGATCACAAAAAATATTATCCCAATGGAGCGTTGTACAGTGGGGCCAATATAAACAGAGTGGATAACTTTATGATCAAGCTGATCCGAGGGCATATTGCGAGATCAATGAGCTCACAGAACGATTTGATCTTTGGTGCATATTACCCAAACAATATGTATTATGAGGGGATACGTCGCAATGGCTTTATTCCACCAGAAGCATTCCTTAGTCTTGACATGAACGGCCTCATACAAAATGAATCCGCTATACCGTTGATTTATCGCGTGCGTCGGTCGAGTATAGATAAACGAATATGTTATAATCGAGAGGTTGCGCACACTAATGAAGAGAGCCTGCAGTTCAGTACGGCAGTAGCACACAAAGACCGAAAAGACACGAATAAGCAACACCAGAGATTTTGGTGGCTGAGGGGTAATTAAAAACCTGTTTCCTTATAAAACTAAAGCAATAATAATAATTATAATTAAAAAAAAATCAAAAAAAAACCCCGACAAACAACGGAAAGCTTACATAGCTTTAGCATTTCGAAAACTTAGTTTTGATGTTGGGTTTAGAATAGAGTTAAGTTATACAAAAAAAAAAAAAAAATTTAGATAGTTTAGTATTTAAGTTAGATATGAGGTAAAAACAATAACAAAAACAAAGTTTTTTCTTTTCTCCATTTACTTTGTATCCAATTAAGTTCCCTAAAAATGCATGTAAACAAAATAACCATAATGTCGAAAGACAAATTTTCATGCTTTAAGCGTATGCATGTAACTTAGAGAGTCCGCAAGGGACCAGTAAGTTAAGAAATAAGATAACATGAGGTAGAGTTTAATCATTTTTGTCTAGCAAGTAAGTAAATTATAATAATAGGAAGAAATAAGAAATGATATATTACAAAAAAAAAAAAAACTCAAAACGTATATAAACGAAGTGTTCCTACTTTTTTTTTACATTTCTGTATTTATTGACCATCAATAATTTTTACAATAAGCAATACAGATAACTTATTATACTTTAGCTATAATTGTTTACATATACTTACTAGTACATTTTTCAAACAATATGATAGGAGTTATATATTGATTATGGATTAAGATTGTAGTGCGTAGAGCTTCCTCCAAAAGGTCAGAAAACCAGGATATAGTTATTTACTTAACCTATGCTAATTTACTTAACTTAACTTAACTCATATTAACTTAGTCTAGTTACCTAATTATTATTGAAATAAGTTAGTGTGGTGTGGAAGGGGGAAGCATAGTGATCAATAGGTAGGTTATGGGTTACTGAGGATATTGTCAGTCAGGGATGTGGGTTGGGGATCTACTTTCCGTTTGTTCGTTGAAACGCAAAATATTGGAGAAGGGTTGAATATTACTACGAGGGTTGCCTTTTATATTTCCGGATTAGAGAACAAAAATAAATATTGATAATCGAAAATCACTTTATTGTTTTTCAAAATATTCCCCATGAAGATTTATACAGTTTTGCATGCGTTTGAACCAATTGTCGAAGCACTTTTGCCACTCTGATTGAGGTATCTCCAACACATGCATTCTGAATGCAGCAACCGCTTCTTCAGGTGTCGAAAAACGTTGACCTCTCAGTTTGTTTTTTACCTACGGGAATAAAAAGAAGTCATTCGGTGCCAAGTCAGGACTATACGGTGGATGACCCATCAAATCGATGTTTTGGGTGCTCAAAAATGCAGTTGTCGCTGCCGATGTCTGAGAACTTGTCGTGGTGAAGAGTGATCCGTCTTCGGCGGTTGGTTTTCCTGATTTCTTGGAAGACAACTGGCAAACAAATGGTTGTGTACCACTCAGAATTGACTGTTCTGCGTTGCTCTAGTGGTACGGTTGCGACATGTCCAGTTTTTCCGAAAAAACAGGCGACCATTTGCTTGGAAGTGCTTCGTGCACGAACAACTTTTGTTGGATTTGGCTCATCTTGAAACACCCAGACAGTCGACTGCTGTTTACTTTCGGGCTCATACGCTTAAATCCACGATTCATCACCTGTCACGATGTCATAGACGTGTTTCGAAGCACCGCGACCGTATTTTTTGAGCATTTCTTTCGACCAATTGACACGAACCTTTTTTTGGGTGATTGACAAATTGTGTGTGATCCAACGCGAACAAATTTTTTTGACAGTCAAATGTTTATGCAATATTGAATGTATGCTGGTCCCACTAACTCCTAAGGTTGTCTCAATCTCACGATAGGTCACATGACGATCTTCCAATATCAGTTCGCGCACAGCATCAATGGTTTTCGGAGCAACAACTGATTTTGGACGACCTTCACGAAATTCATCTTGGAGTGAACTACGACCACGATTGAATTCACCATACCATCGATAAACACTGGTCCTTGATGGAGCTTCATCGCCAAAAATTGAATTAAGTTCATCCATGCACTGCTTCTGAGTTAATCCACGCCGAAAGTTGTAAAAAATAATCGCACGAAAATGTTGACGATTTAATTCCATTTTTGGGCCGAGATGAATCTTTTAAGTTACTGTAAGCAACACAAATAGCGCTCGTATGTCAAAACGTTCTGAGTGCGTATAACCTCAAAATTGTCCAACTTTACGACAGAGCTGTCAATTGCCGGATTGCAACACTAGGGTTGCCAAATCCCGAAACATAAGAGGCAACCCTCGTATATTTAAACTGGTGAGGTGAGAGTTCAGTATTGTGGTATACAATCTCATTGGAGTCGTTGACCAACCTGCCAGAGGTAAAGAGGGTTCTGGTGTGGAGACAGTTCGGGTAGGCAGTTCGGTTATCTGACGGAGTCGATGTGAGCGCATTTTTTATCGGGTTGGGATTATTGAGAAGATTTTCGATAAATTTGATGGACAGTTCGAGGAAGCGTCGATCTATACGCTCAATATTAGCGGCATAGTAGAGCGAACTACTGTTGTAATATTTGTGGGAGTTGGGATGTCGGTTGAGGCCAGTGATAAGTCTAAAGCATTTCCTTTCGAAGATGCGTAGCTTCTCCATTTGGGCGGGTGTGATATGGTACAGTGGGAGTCACCCGCGAACTCTCTTACAGAGAACACCAGTTTAACAGTGCGCCAGTTAAAAAGTGAAGTGACTACATAGTTAAAAAGTAAAAGTATTTCAAAAGCAATTTTTGACAACAAATACAATTCCTAAGAATTCACAAACAAAAGACATCAAGGACACACCAGTAAACTAAATATTAATGTAACAAGCGCGACAAACAATAAATATACTCGAGTTCACGCCAAAAGTTTAAATTCAATAGACATGTGGTGACCAAAATTAAAACAGTGAAGATAGTCAAAACAATGAAATTCAGAAACCAAACAAAACAAATAATAAACGTAAAAACTTAATTGTAAATACTAAGTGAATTAAAAACACATAAATTAAAATAAAACCTCAAAGCAAATGTGCATATTGCAGTGAAGTGCGAAAAATAAAATAATAATCAACTATAAGAAACATAATATATCACCTCGGTCGCAAGCGCAAAAAACAAAAATTAAAATATATTGCTCGTTAAGCAATCTGTATTTACCAGGTGTACCGGTATAAATGCATTAAATAAAATCCAAATAAGTGCATATAAAAACAGTTGAGTGAGGTGCAAAAAGTGTTCGAGACAATAAAAAGATAACACTTCGGTCGCAAACGCGAAAATTAAAACAAACAATATATTGCTTGTTAAAAAACCAATTTTTAAATCATTGCTTGGCGCGAGTGCAAGCTTACTGACTCTTAGCAGGCGGTAGGCGAGTTCAACTCAGCTTGCAGGAGAAATCAAGTCGCCGTGGTTCAAAAGGTCGCCTTTGTTTTTTTTTAATGAAAACAAACTGGAAAGAACCAGAATGAACACGGAGGACGATAAGAACACGACAACGCACAAACGAAAAGGCGCCCCGAAAAACTCCATTGTGACGCGAAGCAAAACCGCGAAATTGACGATGGATAAAGGAGATCAACAATTGGCGGACGACAGTGAGCTTCCCTTCCCCTCCAATTTTAACATATATGGGGCAAATAATTCATTCGCTTCTCTTGCATCCTCAGAGTCTGAGGATGAAGAGGAAGAGATAAGTGAATTGGAGGCGAAACTGGCGATGGCAAGAGCCCGATTACAAGAGAGACGCCGAAAGAAAAAAATAGCGGCGCTCGAACAAGAACAAAACCAGCAACAACTACAAAAGCTAAAGCCAAAAGTCGGCCAACAGCAACAATTTCACCATCAACAGCAACATCAACTTCAACATCAGCACCATCAACAGCAACAGCAACAGCAACAATCAACACAAAAGCGATCAACGAACCAGCAAGCAACACAGCAGCAGCAAAGCAACAATAACAGCGGAAAAATAAAGATGCCACCAATCAACACCATAGATGTTGACTGTAAGGAATTGGTAAGTCTTTGTAAGCTAGCCATAGGTAACAATTTTGTAGTTAAAAGACTGACAGGTAACAGGCATGCCATTCAAACCTATGTGGTGGCAGACCACAGTAAAATGAAAGAGGTTTTAAAAAGAGCCACTGCGGAAACAAACAAAGAGCGTAACAGATCTATTAAAGGATGTCGACCCTAACTTGGAAGCGGAGGCTATGTTCGATATGCTTCAAAAGCTGAAGCATGAAGATCTCGAGTTTACTGTGGTAAAACCCTTCACCACAGCCAAGGCAAGAAGAGACAACCGCAAGCTAACCTTCTTTTCGACCCAATTAACACCGAGCAGCAAAATTGCTGGTCTTAGGAAAATCACAGTCCTGAATTATCAAATCGTCACATGGGACAAATTAAAAAAAGGTAGAGACGTTCTGCAATGTGTCCGCTGCCTAAGGTTTGGTCACGTGAAATGCAGCGCCGTAGCGTAAAATGTGGAAAGGACCATAAGGCAGAAGAATGAAAAAGTAGAAGCCAAAGCCCTTCTAAAGTGTGCAGTGTGTCGGAATGAGGGACATCCCGCTAACTATCGAGGACGTCCTAAATTCCGAGAATTAATGTCGAGAAGTGCGACTCGACAAAAACACAGAGACAAATCTTACAACAACAATGCCCGTAACATTGCAGCGGTCATACGCACAAGTTGCATGGGCGGGAGAACACCAAAACATGCTACAACACTGGTAGCAACAAATACTCCCACAGAGATTGAAAAAACATCGCAGCAGATGTGTTCACAATCCTGCTCAATCTGCAGAGACAGATGACACAGCTGCAAAGTCAAATAAACGAGATCTATGGGGGTATAATGGGTCTGTGTGCTTCCTTGTGCCGATTCCACTCCTTGCCCCAATATCACTTCCCTGCGGCTTTACCCCCGTTCTCGGTAGGCAGGCATAACGTGGTAAGAAACACTCTCTGTCTATTGGTGAAACCAACAAAACCAAGAAAATAGAACCTTTTTTTTTATTAATTTATTAATCCGAAGTTCCGGGTATGGTTCACACAAAAGGAAATATTTCCTACAGCTTGACTTATGTGTAATTATATACAGTTTCTAATAAAAGGTGATATTTCGCACTGATTGAAATAAGTTTACTAATATACAGTTTCAAATAAAAGGTGATATTTCGCACTAATGAAATATGAAATATATGTATATCAGGAGGACTCAAAAATGAGATCTGCTTCTTCGGCTCGGTGGATCGTGCGAGAGAACTGCTGAAGACAAAAACGCACTCAGTGAGGCATTAGGAGACCAGGGCAGCGTTAGAAAAAAAAACGAGGTGAAAGACGTCGACGAAATCACATCAAAAGAGGAAATCTGTGAGGCCGTGAGAGCTCAATTTGGTCTAGAGATACCAATGGCTGATATAGTAGCATTGCGCAAAGCGTACGGAGGAACTCAACCAGCGACAATAAGTCTTCCAACAGAAAACGCAAAGAAACTGCTGGGAGCACAAAAAATTAAAGTTGGATAGGTTATCTGTCGCATTCGGGAACAGACGGTGCTGAGAAAGTGCTTCAAATGCCTTGAGTTCGTACACATTGCCAAACAATGCAAGTGCGATGAAGACCGGTCCAAGCTATGCAGAAGATATGGAACTGAGGGTCACATAGCAAGAGACTGTAGGAGGCATCCCCTATCCAATCTCAATCACTGTGAGGCAGCTCAGGATATCCTGAAACAAACAGCTGAGGAGGAGAGAGCTGACGTCATACTCATCAGCGAACCATACAAGGCTCTCAGCAACAACATATGGATGAACGACAAAACAAATACCGCAGCTATATGGTTAGGTGGAAGACATGCGTTTCAAGACGTCTACAAACAAACCGAGGGCTTTGTCAGGGCAAAAATTAATGGCATACATTTTTACAGCTGTTATGCCAGGCCGAGTTGGTCCCTTAGCCAATACCAGGCCATGTTGGACAATTCTGTGGCAGATGCCCAAGGAAGGCCTAAAGTGATTATAGCCGGCGACTTCAACGCATGGGCAGTGGAATGGGACAGCCGATCAACAAACACTAGAGGCCGTATTCTGTTGGAAACCTTTGCATCTCTGGACATCGGCATTGCAAACAACGGGCGGGTAAATACATACCGTAACAGAAGAAGAGGATCGGTCCTCGACATCACTTTTGCGAGCAATTCCCTCCTACGTAAGTTAAAATAGCGGGTCAGCGAGGAATACACGCACAGCGACCATCAGGCCATTATAGTCAATATACAACAAAACAAACGTAGAAGGAGTCTCCAAGTAGGTGGTCCGAAATGGAAAGACACATTTTTTGGCAAGGACTCCTTTGAATTAATATATATAATTGCAAATACACATGCATATAACAGATTCAAATATAATTGATAATTCAAACCCACTAATACAGTCAATAAGCCAATTAAATATTGTCACCTCACCTTAATATGATGTCTCCAATGAACGAGACAATCACTAGAAAGCATTTGGGTCTCAATCACAAGTATTCCCGTGATTACCGCGGCCAGACCACCACTGCGCTGACACACCTCACCTGGATAGCAGGAAGGAAGACACGCCTGATGATGCTTCGTTGCCGGCCCGGGAAGATGTTGCGGAACAAGAAGCAACAAAACCAAGATGCTGGGGAAATAAATTATAGCTTCCACCAATAAATCCAAAAGTAAAGCTTGCCAATGATTTAGAAACCAACTCAATGACTGCAACGTCCTAGAAGTATGCAAGGGAAAGCCAACTCCAACAAGCTTGAGCTTTCACGTCTGTCATAAAGGCAAGACAGATATGAAGTGTGCTGTTAGGAGGCTAAAGAGGCATTAAAACCAACGTCAAGCTGTAAACATTGCCAGCTGATAAAGCGTTTGTGGATAACCAGTACCGTTGCCGGACGATGACACACTACGGCAACTGAAATCCAATGCACAACGGAAGATGGCTGTTTTCTTGTTTTGAAGTACAGTGGCTGCGGCATTGCGGTTAAAAACAAACCAACCAAGGTGCGTTGGTTAACGCTTGATATAGCTGAAAGTTCAGTTGCGGTTATAAGTCGAAGTTTTTGAATATAGAGAAATGTTTTTGAATTACATTATATTATAAAAGTAGAAGTTAGTAGCAACGGTGGACAGTTTTGTTTTCTAAAGGTGACAATCGTTCCAAACCACAAAATATAATTATTGGAAATTAATACCATTTTTGTGCTCTTTATTTTGCTTATTTGAAAGACAATAACATTGGTCCTTCGAGCCGGATCTCACCTGCCAAGTGAGCAGTTTTTTCACATCAGCCAACCGGCCGGATGTCATCTGCCAAGAAAGTGACCAGAATTGTGTGTCCGGCGCCAGAATGACCAGCAAGTGGGTTTTTAAATCGCCAACAGATTCATCACCAAATCATCCATCAAATCTCAACGAGGAGCCAAATAGCACTTGGATTACGTCAAACAAATCAACTGAGGATTACGTCCATAAAAATTGACCCTCATCGCAAAATGGATTCGAAGACATCTTCATCTATTGAAAGACATCTTCATCCATTGAAATTCACCTGTTGGCAGATCTGTGAAAAGGTAGGTGACATTCTGTAACCCTTTTATTCATTTAATAAAACGATCCTAATGGATATTAATCGGAAAAGTGTTGTGGTTGTGTGTGTCTCCAGCGAGGTGGTTGCTCATCGTTGAATTGCGCGTATCAGATTGTAATAATAAGAACCTTGTTTTGTGGATCAATAATTCAGGATTTAAAAACTCAATCGGATAATATTAATGTACAACAGGTGAACACAATTGATTCCGACATTGATCGCCTGGCTGTTACAATTAGGCTGGCCAGTAGAGTGTCCAACTTGAAAGTCGCGTTATAGTGTGCAGAACTGGGATTTTATCGTTAGTGTTATCGGTGGGTCCTATACTTGGCAGACATCGTCGTTATTAATTTATATTTTGAACATCGGGGTGTGTATTTGGCTGCGCACGTCTGTCATCAAACTATAATAATACATAAAACCAAAACTACTATACCAGGGACTTCGCAAACTTCAATTAAATCGGAAATACAAAAATAAAGAAGCACAAGAAAATAGCACTACTAAGATTCTAGAACAGAATCCTTTCATTTCTCTTCTTCACTTAGATAATTGTTTTTTGTGATCGGCGAAAGAAAAAATAGTGAACATTTTCTATTTTTCCCATCTTATAATTTATGAAAATAAACAACATTAAACAAAACAAGGGTATTGAGTATTAACATTACGTACTGGGCAGTTTTCAACCAAACATTTAACTACCTGAACGTGGCACTTATAATTATCTATCGAAAAACAAAATACAGTCCACTTTTCGAAAATTTCATAGTTGCTGATTTGTCTTTAATTTGCGGAAGTCAGCGCAGGTAGACTTGTGGGGATATTCACATCGGTCCCAGTATTTTCGGTTGGTGTCGCTTTGATTCATTTTCAACTGTGTTGCGGGTACTCCACACATCCCACTTCGTTCACTTATAGAGGTTGCATCGTCATAGGGGAATTTTGCGACGGCATTCTGCGCATCGATATTTTCCAGTTCCATCAGGTGCACTCCTCTTATCCGATATTGGATTCGCCCCACGTATAGGTAATCTTGCTGTGTTCGGGTCTTCCACGCATCAGTGCATTCAGTCCGTGAATCTTCGAGGTCCAGCTGGTGTACTCCCCTGATACATTGGTTGCGGTGCCACTTACGACAACAATCCTCTCGTTTCACCACTGCATCTCCGCCAGCGTGCAAACAGCTACGTAGATAATCTCGGTGTGGGTTTTAATCTGATTGATTGATTGAATAACGCATTTATTGTACAATAATTTAACAAATGTTGACTTAGGACTAAAATGCTAAATCCTATTTTACAATCTTTTCTTATTCTTAAAATAATTTACTGACTCTACACGAGCACTCTAAATTACACGATACAATTTTGTGTAATGCCTTTCGGCGTACAATAATATTTTTATATTTTTATATATTTTCTATTACCCGAATATTTTAGAAGACGAAGTTCTCTCTGGTTTTTTTTTTTTTTTTTTTTTTTTTTTTTTTATAAATAATATAAGGTAAAAAAGTTTATAAAAAAATTAATAACAAAAAAACAAAAAATGTTAACATAAAGAAATTTTAAAACGAAAAGGAATCTAAATGAAAAATGGAAATGAAAAGGAAGAATAAATAAATATGAAAAGGGAAGTGAGGAATGGGAAGGGAAGGCGTAGCGTCTGAAGATGTTACTATATTTGGGGATATTAAATCCTTTCTTCATTGTCAATCCACCACCAGTTGGGATGGGATCGGTCATTTATAGATTTATCTCGATCGCCTATTGCCATGCTAAATCGCAAGTGAACTGCAGCATTTGATAAATCACTGTTATAAAGAATCCGTTTGTCCCAGGCACCACGAAAAGCGTGGTAAATAATAGGGACTCCGTGCTTGTTTTGGATAAGACCTTTTCTATCCAATAGAGGGAACGCTTCTGGTGGGATAAACCCATTTTGGAATGTATTCTCCAGGTATATGTCATTGGGGTAGTATGCTCCCGAGATAAGATTATTTTCGCTGCACATTGCCCTTGCAGTGTGACCACGAATAATTTTGATAATGAAATTGTCTATCCTATTCAGTCCTGATTTGTCATACAGTGTCTTATTAGGATAGAATTTCCTGTATTGAGACTCAGGTGTTCTATGTAACCCGAGGCAGGAACGCAAGCACTGCCTCTCGAACATGCGAAACTTTTCCATGTAGGATGGGGAAACGTTGAACCATACCGGGCAACCATACACTAATATTGGACGAATAAATGCTGAATAGGAAATTATTTTAACTTTATGATCTAGGAGACTATTTCGAAACAGACTTCTTGTCATTGCATATGCACTTTTAGCTGCGGAGAGGGCAGCTGCTATGTGCTTATCAAAGTATAGGTATTGGTCCATCCAGATACCAAGGTACCTGACAACAGTTTTCATTTGCAGCGGAAGATTATTGCTTCCTACAATGGAAAAGTTTTTCCAATTATGCCTTGTATCTCTTGAAGCTGTAGAGAGAGGTGTTCTGAAAAGGATGGTTTCTGTTTTTTGGAAGTTAATTTTCAATTTCCAATCGTCACAAAAGCGTTTGATTTTATTGAAGTCTTCTTGAAGAAGTCTGTTAATGGCATCGATATTTTTTTCTGATCTGTACACTACAATATCGTCGGCGTATGCAATAGCATGATTAAGAGACCCAACTAGATCACTAGTATAAATATTGAAGAGAATGGGAGAATTCACGGCTCCCTGCTGTAAGCCGTTTTTAATATGGAAAGTTTTATTGGAGATTTTGTCCCCACATTTTACCACAAATTGCTTATCCATTATCATATCGTAAATGATGTATAACAGATATTCGGGCAAACCTAGATTTGATAGCTTATATACAAGTCCTTCTAACCATACGGTATCGAAGGCCTTTTCAAAGTCAACCAAACATACGCCTGTGCATTGTCGTTTTGCCTTGTTCCACTGTATATCGGAAACAAGTTTTGTAGCTGCATGAACTGTGTCGTGGCCCGCTCTAAAGCCAAACTGGTTGCTCGGAATGATGTCGTTTTCATCACACCAGTTTATCAATGCCCTATTTATGATTTTCTCGAATATTTTGCTAATATTTGGAAGCAGACTAATCGAGCGAAGGTTAGCGGGATTGCTCCTGTCCTTGCCCTTTTTGGGGATGGGATGGACTACTGCTATTTTCCAACGTCTTGGAAAGTATGCATTATTTAGAGCGTTATTGAACAAGGTAGTGTAAATTTTCACCGCTTCCGGAGGCAGATGTTTAAGAACTGTATTCGGAATACCATCTGTTCCAGAGGATTTCTTGTTTTTAATGGATCGTAGGATGTCCATGAGTTCATTCTTATTCACAAATATATTTGTGTGCAAATTTCTAAGCGGCGCATCCGCTCTATTGTTTTCACTGAAGATGGTGAAACTTTTGTTTTCGGAATGCCAACTTTGCCGTTCATTGTGCAGCGAAATATGGTTTTGGATAGCTCTGTTTTCGATATCGAGGTTAGAATGAATGGATTCATTCACTTTGTGTACTGCCTCGAAAGAGGCGCCAATGGAGTTCGCTTTCTCTTGCGGATCCTCGACTACTATTAGTTCTTCGTTGGAGTTGATGTGTTCCGGGGTGAGTCCTGCGTTCAGCAATATTTGACAATTCTCGGGAGTCTTCGGGACTCGAAGGCAGGGAATGTCATTATGATCTATTCTTCTAAATACTTTATTTATTTGCGGAAACATATTCCCACCACTGGTTTTAATGGAGAGAATTTTACGTTTCCATTCTTCATTAATTACTGATCTGTAGTTGTCACGGATCAGCTTTTGAACGTTTTTAATCAATGACTTAATTGTCTTTATTTCTTGGCTATAAGGATCGCTGAACTGTCTGTAGAGCAGTTTGAGCTGGGAGAGCAGAGCGCTTTTTTGTCTATAGAGGGCGTCAATAGTTGAGTTTCTATATCTATTAAAATTCTCCTCCATGTGCGCCGCTTTTGGAATGGAACGGTGCATTGTTTTGATGACAATGTTGTCCATCGTTGAGAGATAATGATCTATTTCCTCATTTCGAAGGTTCCTATTAGTTGGAGGGTCGATGCCATTAGAGCATAGTTCTCTTTTTATTATGCGATCAAAGCGCGACCAGTGTGCTTTTCGGAAAACGAACGAATGTATCTGGTCGTACTGCTCAAGTATTGCATGTTCGTTTGGAACATGTAAAACGGCGCCGAGGCCGTAATGGTCACTATCATACCCGATTGTGCGAAGGCAATTTCGAGTATTTAGGTCCGTGCCTAATAATTGTAGTCTGTCGTCAATCATAAGTAAGTCCAAAAAGGAGTTTCCTCTTGGATAAGATGGTGTAGTTGTAGCGTACAATTCTAGTTTATATTCTGTTGCATTTGTTTGCCACCAGTTGAACAGTGCATTACCTCTTGTGTTCGGCGTGATATCACCCCAAGCACTGTGTTTGGAGTTGAAATCTCCCGCCAGAACAAAATAATTGTTTTCCGAGTCTAACTTGAGATTACGAAAAAGGATATCCATTTCGCTGATAAATTGCGAACACTGAGGAGCTTCAGGTGCATACACGGATACCACGTATAGATGCCTTTGACTTTTCAAAGGTATATCTATAATGCAAGCTTCCAGCAGCTGAAATTTGTGTACAGCTGTGCTGTAAACGACCTTGTGGTGAAGGCCTTTCTTAATTAAGATAGCAACTCCACCCCCTTGTGTGGCGTGTGGACGATCTCGTCTAATGACTTTATAGTTTTTGTAGCCCAATTTGTGCCTCTGGTTTAGCTTGGTTTCGCTAGCTAGAAGCACATCGGGGCATTCGGCTTCAAGCAGGTTACCTAGATTATCCCTTCTTGCCACGTGGATTAGTGAATTCACATTCACAGCTATAATTTTTAGTGTTAAATTAGTTGGATAGTTCATTGTGGTATATTGGGTTGTCTGAGAACAAGGACGAATAAATAATATCTATTCGGGCCGCTTGTTCAGTCAGTTTTTTTTCAAATCCAGCAATCTGTCCTTGTATGGCTAACAGGATTGCTCTTATATCTGAATTTGCCTCTGGAGCGGGCGCTTTTATGACGTTGTGTGAAAGTTCCGCCGCCGTTGTATTAATTGGATTACTAGCCATTTGAGAAAATGATATGCTAGGTGCGGAAGGTTTTGTGATATTACTTCCCTGTGCCGCGAAGTTTGAGTTTAATGGACTACCGGCAATTTGAGCGAATGATACACTAGGTGCAACGAAGTTATTATAAGAACGAACCTTCATTCGTTTCTCTTCTTCAAGTTGTTTTTTTTTAAATTCCAACTTGGCTTTTAGTTGTTGGAATTTCGGACAACCTCTAAAGTTGGCCGGGTGACCTGTATTTTTGCACAGGACGCAAGATAGTTTGCTTCTATCCTGAACCTGTTCTTTACCTAAGGGGCATTCTCCTACGGTATGATTGTTTTGGCACTTTACACATCTAAATTCCATACAACAGTTAGATGCAACGTGGCCGAATCGTTGGCACCGCATGCACTGCAACACACGGTCAGCCTTCCGTATTTTTTCCCAAATTATTGTTTGGTGGAAAATAACTTTAATATTCCTAAGTGCATCGACTTTGCTGTTGGGACTTAAGGAGACAATGAAGAACGGCAACTTGCGGTTGCGACTTCGGGAGAGAGAAGTGGAGAATGGCTTCACATCAATGAATTTTAAACTGTCATTTTCGACAGTTTGTAGTTCTGAGAGGAGTTCTTCCGATGAAAAAGAAGGATCAACTCCTTTAAGTAACATGGAGATAGTTTTCTCCGATTTAGGTGTGTACGTGAAGTACTCACTACTTGCTTCCCTTAGAGCAGATTTAATTTTATGATAATCATCTAAACTATCACATAAAAAACTTATTTTATTATTATTTAAATTCTTCGTTTTAAAATTTCTACATGTTAACTTACCCAATTGAATTAGGTCCTTAGCTTCCATAAAACTGACTATGATGGGAGGCACTTTCTCCTTCTTACTGGCTGCTGTTTGTTGTTTTTCCAGCAGTTGTTGCTGCTGCTGTTGCTGTTGCTTCTGCTGCTGTCGTTGTTTCTCCTCTTGCTGTTGAATATTGTTTTCCGATAAGGCTTCTTTGATTTGTCGATCCAAATCGTTCTTCTTTTTGGAGAGCTCCTCTTTCTTTTTGTATAGCTCCGCAATAAATTCAGCACGTTCGGCATCTTTGTCACTCATTTCAGTATTGCTGGTTTTTTGGTCTTCAGTTGCCAGTTCTTTAAATTTATTCCCTTCTCCGGAATAATGTGGCTTGTCAGTAGTGGTCATTCCTTCTCTGCGAGTTTTTTCTTTGTTGGTTGGGTTAGCTTTATGCCGTTTGGCAAGGAGGTTTGGCTGGGCTTTGGGCCTCCTCTTTGAAATTACTTTTAGCATTACTTTTCTTTTTTCCATTATTTGTTTCGACCGTTAATTTAATTGTTTTATTTGTGAAGCAGCATGCAGAGAACATCTGCTTTCACACGCATACACATTAACACACGCACAGTTTTTTATTGGCCGTTCAGTATATACACAGCGGTAGACACGTCAGCACACACGTGTACGCGACAATATTGTAAATTTGTGTGGACGACCGGCGAACGAATGTTTTCAACGAGAATTTTAGACAAGCACTTGGCGCATTGTCGTTTTATTCAAGTTACACCCTATTTTTGGGTTTAATTAATATTTATTTTATCTTTTACGCGCACCTTGCACAACACTTTGGCTACGAGTTCAATGACTATACAGTTCTCAGTGACGGCCACACTTTCACACACAGGTGCACACACTAGAAAGACGCGGGATAGAACGATAGAACGATCCGTATCCTTCGAACGTTAGCTGAGTTGTGAGGTGGGTTTTAATCTCCACAGAACACAATGAGCAAGCAAACAACATCTAATTTGATCGACTGCTTGCAGAACATTGCGACCGAGTTAACCGCCGATCACAAGGCCTATTTGGCTTTGGATCACTCCGCCAAATCCATTCACATGAATGACGCGCGGTTAAAAAACTTGGAGCAATCGTTCGAGGACGCGAAGGGGCTTCATCAAAAAATCATAGCAGCTCCGAGTGATGACTCCAAAACTCGATATATGGAAGAATTAACGTTCCACAAGCTCAAGGAATTGTATTACAGCTATTCCTCGAGCTTAAGGCACAATTGCAGAACGTCGAATCCCCGTCACAATTGCATAATTCATTTAATGGATCAATGGGAGAGCAAAAGCGCCCACAGCAGAGCTGAAACTGCCTCCAATAAAAATTCCTACCTTCTCCGGTTCTTACGAGACGTGGCCGGGGTTCAAAAGTTTGTTCGAGAGTCTCATCATAAAGAACACCACCATCTCCGATGTGCACCGGATGCACTACCTCAAGGCGAACTTGAGTGGAGATGCGGAACGTCTGCTTCGAAATACGGCAATAGTGGACAGCAACTTCGAATCAGCATGGGCAACCCTGGTCAAAAGATACCGAAACCTGCGATTGGTCAAGGATAACCAGTTCAGCCTACTTTTCAATCAGTCTGCACCCACGTATGAGTCGGCTGACGGAATCAAGGCACTGGTAGACACCACCAACGAGGCCAAGCAATCCCTTCAAAACCTTGGAGTCTCAGTTGCAGCTTGGGAAGATGTTCTAATCTGTCACACGGTTGAGAAACTTCCCCCCAATACGCGTGATTTATGGGAATCGCATATTGCATCGTATGTCGACTATCCAGCTTATGACGTGCTGGAGGATTTCTTGCTTACAAGGGCAAGAACTTTGGATGTTATGGGACAAACGACGTCCAGTGTTCCTCACGGGAAGACCAGGGGAACACCTGCTACAATTCGTGTTCATAATACAACCGTCGACAAGTGTTCAATGTGCTCGGGTACACACTCGCTCCGTAAGTGTTATAGATTCCAGGCTCTCAGTCCTTACAGGAGAAGAGACTTAGTAGACAAGCGCCACCTGTGTGCCAACTGCCTGTCGAACACTCACAGAACTCAAGAGTGCACGAGCAGGTTTACTTGTATACATTGCAAGCGAAGACATCATTCGTTGCTGCACTCTGACGATATTCGCCCGTCCACTCCTAAAAACGACTCTGCTTCGGTGACGACTCCAGCTGGCACATCTGCCGCCCAGAGTCATCAAGCACAATCAGCGCAGGATTCAGCGGTCTCCACCAGCAAAACGTCGACACTCAACGCCTGCGTTGTCAAAAGCAATAATGTTCAGACTGTTCTTCTGGCTACGGCTCTCGTCAGGGTCTACACAGCTGAGGGGCAGCCTCTGACGCTACGAGCTCTCCTGGATCCTGGATCGGAAACATCTTTCATTACCGAATCAGCATCACGGACATTGAGGCTCAGAGAAAAGAATGGAAACATGTCCATCTATTGCATCGGAGACAAAAGGATGAGTGCAGCAACGCAGAAGGTATCATTCATCATCCAATCCAAAGTCAACGAAACCTTCACATTACCGATTCAAGCCTTTGTTTTGCCCAAAGTCACCGCGGCACGTCCCATGCGCAATATACAATGCAGGAATTGGGACCATCTAAATGGTATTGTGGGGCTTTTCAGGGCCCGAAGAGCCATACATCATTCGATCCCCACTATTCCAGGCGAAGCGACTTACCTCTAAGTCGAACCTTCAGCAAGGTTGCGTAACCTTGCTACGGCATTTACCGCCAGCCAAATCGCTGGAATTAATTCAGTTACCCAGTAGGATAACTGACATGAATATCTTTTAGGCAGCTTACCTTTCTTTGGGGGTTTTTCTACCAAACCCCTTTTTCTCCATCACCATCCCTGAAAACATTAAGTCCACGGCAAAGATTATCACCTAGCCGTGGCATCGAAAATTTCATCCTCGGGCATGCATTACCATATCTGAAAACATTAAGTCCACGGCAAAGATTATCACCTAGCCGTGGCATTGAAAATTTCATCCTCGGGCATGCATTACCATATCTGAAAACATTAAGTCCACGGCAAAGATTATCACCTAGCCGTGGCATTGAAAATTTCATCCTCGGGCATGCATTGTACCCAGTGCATCTCGTTTCCATAGCCTTATGCCATGGAAACAAAATCAACAAAGAGTTCATTGATTACTCGTTGTTTTTGTTTGTCCATGGCACCCCTACCAATGCGGCTATCAGGTCCCATCAGTTTGCCACCGCCGACAAGGTTTCGGCTGATGCAAACCAAACATTTCCCTAATTACCAGCAATAGCTGGTTTCCTATTATCGGTCTCCACCGATCAGGGACCGCAAACAAGCAACGAATTGGATGCAGCCATCAAGTGTTTACTTTTAACATCTGGCAATGGCTGCACCCTATATTCGTTGCAATACCTAAACATTGCATTGCATCTCAGATGGTTTACGGTATATCCAATTCCCTATTAACGGCCGCCAACCGTCGGCGGACCTAGGAAAATTCACACCCATCAACCCAAATGTTGATTTATGGCCTCTCCTAGGATGACCAGATCTTCGGCTCGTGTTGTTTTTACCCCAGATGGTTCTGGTGCTGGCATGTATTGCACAATCAATTGTGTACCCAGGCGCATGCCATGCATTGTTTGCATTCGTGGAAGATGCAGTTGCGACGCTGGCATCCATCCTCGGTCACCGGACGATCGTATGCGAGGCATACACACACATGCGAAATGTATGCCTGTTCCCCGGTCCAATCACGATTGACTACCTCGAGTTAATCGTGCAGCTCCTCCCCTTTTGCGGTTTTCTTTGCGGTGTCCCTTTTTTTCGTCGGCAGCGAATAGGAGTCAGATTGTTACCACCAGCGAAGACGTACAAGAGTTCGCGAAGTAGAAAATACATTTTTTTTCTCATACAAGGAGCTGTGCGCGAAAAAGCTCCATTCTCTTGAGTCGAAGCGTTTGGATTCGTTTTTTTTTTAATTAAAAGGTTGTGCGCGGAAAATTATATATTTGTAACCGAAATAAGTGGTTAACGAACAAGTTTAGGCGTATTGGTTAACGAACAATTAACAAGTTAAGACATATTCCCTTGTAATGAATTTTACTTCTTTTACCGCAATAAAGTCCAAAAGTGTTTGTAATCCATAATAATTTACCATAAACGGGAATAAAACTTTAATTGACAAGTTACCTCCAGCGTTTCATTTTTCTTCATTATTGGACCTAGCAGAGTCATTTTCATCGGTCGTAAAGGTTGTGAAGGATTGATACGGGGTGTTTGTTTTTTTGTTACAACGTTATAGAGTAGTGGGTGTTAAGTGAATCCGTGTCGTGCCAGACACACTACATAACGCTACCACAGTATCATGCTGGCTGATCCAACTTATTATAGGCCAGGCAAGATTGACATCCTTCTTGGTTGCGATGTTTATTCGGCGCTTCTTCTGGACGGAGTGATCAAGGGAGCGTCCGGCACCGCTATAGCCCAACGAACCGAACTGGGTTGGGTGCTATCTGGTGGCAACATTGATAACCGATCATCGATAACATCCTTTCACGTACGAACGAAGGGCTCTGAGTTGGATCCTCGATTGACAAGAAGCCGGGGGATGGCAAATGTGGAACAAAGAAAGATGCGTTCACCCTTCGGGAAATCACATCAGCAACAAACGAATCATGAACATAGACTGCAACCATCAGTGAAGGAAGTGGTGCGCGCAGCGTCAGGACTATCTCATTCAGCAGTGCGTTCTCCGGTCCGACCTATTGCTCAGCAGATTATTCTTCCTGCTAGCAGCCTAAATACGCAACCTCTCTGGCTCAATCAAGTGCCTGTTTTGGTTCAACACGATCTGAGCAACAATGCAGTTCCTGATGGGTATCATATGCGGTCACAGCACACGCAACAACAACAATCGCAGCAACAGCATGCACATTATGATGAAAATCATCATGAAGATGATGGTGCTCCACAGACACGGACTGCACCAGATTCATCTATTAAGAATCACGCTCGACGACGTCGACAGTGGAAAGACAAATCAGGTGATGGTACCTACCGGTCAAACTCCAGAGTAGCCAACAACACTGGAGAATTAATTTCCATGAACCATCTTACTAGTGGATTGAATACTCTGACAGGCAATGATGCCGACACAAAGTTCAGTTCCCATCCAGAAACTCGCCCAACGCCAAGCAGTGGCATTAGCGGCGTAAGTGGGACACATCCCCAACTGCAACAGCATCAGCCACATCAATCACTTCGGATTCGAAACGCAGATGATCCTATGCAGGTGGCGGCTACTCCAACATTTCTGGTATGGGCACAGGCGGGCCATACTCAGAAGATGGCGAACTTACAACCTATCAATTTCAACGTTGCACAGGCAACACAACACAACACAACGAAGTGGATCTCATGCTGAATCATCGGCCACATTCAAACCAAGGTGTGGCAGCACAATTACCACTTCAACATATTGACGACCACATCGCTCAGTTACACCTGCCAAATGGTCTCAATGGTCCGATCGTTGCACAATGGCCGTCGCAGTTTTCACGGAGCTTACCAGGATATAATCAAATCAACCGGAAGCTTGACCTCAATTTTGAACAATTGGATAATACAAATATTCACCGAATCGTTGCCGCGGCTGATGCGGCAAATATCGCCTTTCAGGCACCTCCTCCACAACATGTCGGAGAATTGCAAACATCGATAACTGCACCTGTTATGCCAGCCCAGAGCATCCGATTGTCTGGCATGGCTTCACCAGCAGGCTCTCGTCAATCGCAAATGGTTCAATCAGGAACCCCTGAACCGGCTAGGATTTCTACGCCATATAATCTGGAAAATGTGAATTCAAATTCACGATATACCAGCAATAATAAGCCAGCGAAGGTGTTTCACCATCGCACACAAAGACGCTCGAGAAACCCATACACAAGGTTAGATGACGAAAACCTAAACCGCGTAAAAGGAAGAGAAAACCAAGTCCTCTTTCTATAGCTGTGTCAACGAATTCTCTCATCTTAATGATCCCCTCAACAACAATGACGGTGGCATCATCTCAACCTACGCATTCCAATTCTGTTAGTAATTCAACAGCTATCAATTAAACATCGAACCTACCAATCAGGACATATCACCACTACCAGTGGCACGTACAAAAATTGATCTCGGGATTTTATGGATCTGATGAGCAGGTGCAGCATGCATAAGCATGCACCAAGACGAATTTAAGAATGCACAAGCATTCAATAGCTAACTTTTGCGTTTTGCTCATGCTCAACTAAAGTGCGCATATAAGTACACACACATACCCACATAAAGATAATGACCTCTTTTCATCGCATGGGAATATCGTCCATACCACACAAACAATCACACACACGCACACACACACTTATAATTGCAAATACACATGCATATAACAGATTCAAATATAATTGATAATTCAAACCCACTAATACAGTCAATAAGCCAATTAAATATTGTCACCTCACCTTAATATGATGTCTCCAATGAACGAGACAATCACTAGAAAGCATTTGGGTCTCAATCACAAGTATTCCCGTGATTACCGCGGCCAGACCACCACTGCGCTGACACACCTCACCTGGATAGCAGGAAGGCAGACACGCCTGATGATGCTTCGTTGCCGGCCCGGGAAGATGTTGCGGAACAAGAAGCAACAAAACCAAGATGCTGGGGAAATAAATTATAGCTTCCACCAATAAATCCAAAAGTAAAGCTTGCCAATGATTTAGAAACCAATTCAATGACTGCAACGTCCTAGAAGTATGCAAGGGAAAGCCAACTCCAACAAGCTTGAGCTTTCACGTCTGTCATAAAGGCAAGACAGATATGAAGTGTGCTGTTAGGAGGCTAAAGAGGCATTAAAACCAACGTCAAGCTGTAAACATTGCCAGCTGATAAAGCGTTTGTGGATAACCAGTACCGTTGCCGGACGATGACACACTACGGCAACTGAAATCCAATGCACAACGGAAGATGGCTGTTTTCTTGTTTTGAAGTACAGTGGCTGCGGCAGTGCGGTTAAAAACAAACCAACCAAGGTGCGTTGGTTAACGCTTGATATAGCTGAAAGTTCAGTTGCGGTTATAAGTCGAAGTTTTTGAATATAGAGAAATGTTTTTGAATTACATTATATTATAAAAGTAGAAGTTAGTAGCAACGGTGGACAGTGTTGTTTTCTAAAGGTGACAATCGTTCCAAACCACAAAATATAATTATTGGAAATTAATACCATTTTTGTGTTCTTTATTTTGCTTATTTGAAAGACAATAACAAGTACCAACGATGTAACCAATGCTGAAACAGCCGAAGCCCAGTCACACCAACTCATCTGTGCTGTCACGACAGCGTGCGATGCAGCTATGTCCAGGCGATCTAACGGAGAATTTATTAGACCTTGTTATTGGTGGAATGAGAAAATAAAGGCACCCAGGATTCGCTGTCTACAAGCCCGACGCAAAGTGCAGCGGTCTAGGAGGACAGCCAACTTCCAAGGGCACATGGACGAGTTCCGGTCAGCACGGCGCAATCGACAAAAGGCGATCAAGGACAGCAAAACGAGGTCCTTCAAAAGCCTATGCGAAGGAGCCGATATAAATCCATGGGGTACGGCGTACAATGGTAATGAGTAAGCTGAAGGGTTCCAGGTCCCCGCAGATATCATGTCCAAAAATGCTGAGGCCAAAAGTAAACCAACTATTCCCACAAGGCACATCCCCACACTACGACTTAATAAGCGAGACAGTGGTGGAGGACATCCCGAGAGTCACGGCAGACGAGTTACAGTCAGCATGCAGGAGGATACAGGACGGCAAAGCGACGGGCCCTGACGGAATTCCAAACAAGGCGGTGAAAGCGGCAGCTGAAAGTCGATCGGACATCGGACGTGTCTAGAGGAAGGTGTCTTTCCAGAAACTTGGAAACTGCAACACTTGGTGCCCCTACCAAAAAGTAAAAAACCACCTGGAGAACCCTCATCATATCGCCCAATATGCCTTCTAGACACTATGGGAAAGATATTGGAAAGAGTGATATACGAAAGACTGCTAACCGTAGCAGAAGAAAAAGCAGCCTTATCGAACCAACAATACGGGTTTAGAAAATCGTGCTCCACCGTCGACGCCATAAAGAGAGTAGTTGACATTGCGACGGAAGTGGAGAGATGGCGCTGGGGCACAAAGGAATACTGTGCAGTTGTAACACTGGACATAAAGAATGCCTTTAACTCGACAAAATGGCCAGTCATAAATAGAGCGCTTCACAGAATGGGCATGTAGCGTTTCCGCCAAACCCTACGGTCTACTTACCTGAAAAACCCCCATAACTACTACCCAACTCCCTTAAGTTTGCTAATGCAACGGTATTAGTACCTGTAAATGCTTCACGCATTATATAGATCACCATCTGTAATCATAAAATCCCTATAAAGAAAACTTACCTTCATGCATCCCTTCGCATACAATTTTCCGTAAGATTTCTTTGTTTGCTTATTTGGTATTCTGAACCAATTCGGTACCAGACAAATTCCAGTAAACAAAATTATTCGGATTGCATACAATGTAACCGTCATGACAGGGACCATAAATATCGCGCCGTCTATTTTCCCAGCCGCGTCATATACCTTTTCATACACATTGCCTGGTAACCTTTTTTTGTTTGTCTTACCAACAAACAACCCAAGCAGCTGCATATAATTAGCGCAATAGACGCTGAAACCAAATTCTCCAGCATGTCCTAATGCAAATATGAACCCGGTTTCTATTGCAGCCAGAGATGCCATAAACATCCAATTTGCTTTTAGCACCTTTTTCTCCTAACGTCGAAAATAGCGACGAGGCTTCGTATAAACATGACCCTCATTAAAGAGCGAACCATTTGGTCGCCTTTTCTTTTGTCCTTGCCGCCTGCCTGTTTCGCTGTTCCACTGCACGTGTGAATAGCATTGATCTCAACGATCCCACACATACCACCATGACCTTTATTACAAGGTCTGGTTTCCTATACCACCAAGAGAGACTTTACGTTTCCCTGGTGGTAGTTAAAAAACGATATCCTTATTGGAGAGGATATCGTTTGAGTCCAATTCCAACCTCTGACCGCAATGGTCATGTGATCTCCCGTCCTCGTTTTGCGCTCGAGGACGCAGAAATACTAAGTCGAGTGGAGTAAGCGCGCGTTTTAATAAAAATAAGTTTAGTGCCTCATACGTTGTTTCTGTGCGTCTTTTTATCTTCGGCGCAATTATTTAGTTTGTTGATACAATTAAGAACGATTGGATTTGCGGACCAATAGATTACTAAAATAAAATACATCGACGCAATAAAAGAACATTTACAAGTAAATAGTGCATTTAACTTTTCCTCCAGTGTCTGTTGTCGCTCTCCTATGGTGGACATTGGTTTGCGGAGGTTTTGTTTTGTTTCGCTCCTGCAATTTGTGATCCTGAAAATCGTCGGTGGAACTATACATGATGGAGGAGGAAGTAGAACGGAGTACCCATGCAGGTACCTTACCTCCTACCCCATAGGCACCCCACACTACCTCCAGAGAATAATTTCCAGCTACCTCACTAACAGGAAGCTGAGGTATGCAACAGACGATGGTGAAAAAAACCACAACGTCTCAGCAGGAGTTCCACAAGGATCAGTTCTGGGGCCCCTCTTATGGAACATCATGTACGATGGCGTTTTGCGATTGGTGTTGCCACAACAGGTCCAGCTGATAGGTTTTGCGGACGACATTGCCCTTGTGACAATGGCTAAACATATTCGTGAGATAGAGGCAGCTACTAGCGAGGCAGTGGTGAAAGTCAAAGAATGGCTGGTAACCGCTGGTCTCGAGCTAGCAGACCACAAAACAGAGGCGGTTTTAATAACTAGCCGAAAAAGTGGAATATGCAAGCAGCACTTGCTCGAATACTACCAAACATCGGAGGACCTAGATATCCACGAAGAATCTTGATGTCTAGAGTAGTGACCTCGGTCCTACTATACGCCGCCCCTGTTTGGGCCAGTATACTGACGACGAAGGAAGCGAGGAGAAAGCTGACGTCAGTCTATAGACTGTTACGGACCGACATTGAGTCCAGGTCCCCCCAGAATCCACTAATCCCCCTTTGATTCCCCTCTTTACCTGTAAAAGGAAAATAACGCGCCAAGTAGCTAATTTGTATAAACTACTTTATGCAAATTCTACTTGTCGGAGAAAAATAAATAATAAAATAAAACATAACACACCGGAAATAAATTCGCAAAAATTACAATTCGCCGTAAACTAAAAAACAAAAAGGATATAATAACGAAAAATAAAAAGGAGATTTATAAAAAGGAACTTGCGAACGAATATTTCTTAGTATAAAATAAAATATTCAATACCGCAACAGGCCTTACCTTGGAAAACAAGAGGAATCGCAACAGGCCTTACAACAAGCCTTACATTGGACAACAACCGCGCTGTTTTATTCTGAAAAAAGCGTAATAGAGGATGAGTAAGAAATACACCTAAATCACATAAATATTTATATATATTGCCAATTAGTTGATAAATAACAAATTAAATCATATATTTGCATAACAAGAATACAAGTGTATAAAGGAGAATCATACCATATTGTTCTAAACAATTCAAATCTAAATAAAATTTATATAATTAAGAATCAAAACTAAAAACCAAATATTGACGGAACAGCTGGCTGAACAGGGGAGCACGACGTTCAACGCCTCCTGCAACCTGACGCGGTCAAACAACAGCTGCAGCGACCGCTCAACAATAAAAATACAAGTAAGTCCGTTTGAACTTACCAATATTCATATTTAAATATTAAATATAAAATTAAGACAAGTATATTATCAAATTGTTATACAAATAAACATAACAAGACTCAGTGCCTTAAGAACCATCAGCGGTTTCCGAACCATCTCGGACGAAGCTGCTTTTGTCGCTGCCGAAATGGTTCCAATTGATATCCATGTGGACGAGATGTTAAGAATCTACAACAGGAGAACGTCAAAGCAAATGGAACCAACAGCAGTCAAGGAGATCAAGGAGGAAGAGAAAGCAACCTCATTAACCATATGGCAAACTCGGTGGGACAACACTACGAAAGGCAGATGGACGTACAAATTAACCCTATCTATCGCCACCTGGATGAAGAGACCACGATGCCTGCAACTACCATCTTACCCAGTTCCTGACCGGCCATGATGGATATCGCAAATATCTGCACCGTTTGGGACACAGCAGCTCACCGTTGTGTCCAGCGTGTCCAAACCAAGAGGAACATACGGAGCATGTGGTGTTCCACTGTAGACGCTTCAACGAAGAAAGACCCAATCTCCCAGGCCCGCAAGACCTCATAGAGCAGATGCTATGCTCCGAGGATAACTGGATGGAGATAAGCCCATATGTGACCAAAGTGCAACCCGAACTTAGAAGAATCGAGAAAGTAAGACAAGCACGATCAGCCGACATGGAGAGAGCAGGTGCTTAAAAAAGCATAAAGCTAACCAGCCCCGCAAAGTAATACCTAACGACAGTCCCACGGGGAGAGTGGTTGACGGGAGCGGGGGTGTGGTTTAGTACGCAGGCGTGCGACTTGGAATCGTCGTTCCAGGTACACGAATCGTGCATGCTAGTAGCACGGGCTGCTAGTATCTATGAAGATTCCACATCCGTTGACGCATCAAAAAAAAAAAAAAAAAGATCACATAAACATGTACAGAAACACAACAATAAACGCACTCCACAAGAAAAAGACCAGACTGCTTTCGAAACTAAAACAATTACACAGATAGTTTACAGACAGACAAGACCGGGAGATAATATCACTGAAATCCCGATTAAAAAATCTCCAACAACTACTTAAATCTAATTATAGATTAGCAACAAATTTGTATTGGAACAACAGAATTCGAGCTATAAAAACGAATAACCCGAATATGTTCCCACAAATAAATAAAATATTCAGGAGAAATAATCAAAACAAGATTCAGTGTCTCCAAATTCCACGTACTGATGTAAGCAAGCAACTGCTAACCAAACTTGGCATAGATACAGAGAACGCGATCCTCAATGATGAGCTCTTCGTTTTGTCTTTGTCTTTCAGGAAATGTACAAGGTGAATGAAAGCATTCGCCGAAATCACGACCTGGAGGACAGAGTTGTACTGAATCACCTACACCTCCGAAATGAAATTTCACATTGGCAATCGGAGAATCCGGGTTTTACCGAATTCAGTGACGATAATCTGTCAATTGACATTAACGCCAATGGTGAGGCTAATAGCCTTTTAATCACAAGGGAAGGAATCCAGAGTATCTTCGACTCATTAAGAAGCAAAAAGTCAGTGGGAATAGATGGAGTACCTAACATCGTACTCAAGAACCTGCCCCCAAAGGCAATAGATATACACGGTCCTGTTTAACAACGCGTTGAATAATGCATATTATCCCGCGCGTTGGAAAACGGCTATCATTCAGCTCATCCCAAAGAAGGGCAAAGACTGTACAAACCCAATGAACATGCGTTCGATAAGTTACTCCCAAGCATCAGTAAAGTATTTGAAAAAACCATTAACAAAGCTCTGCTAAAGTGGATAGACGACAACAACATTATTTCACTTAGTACAAGCGTTAAAAAAGAAATTAAAAGTAAAAAACTTACGAACTAACTTAAGAACTAGGGATTACAAAAATTAATTTAAAAATAAATAAGAGGGTAGTATGGAGGGAAGGTGGCGGTGCACGTGATCGGGTGGCTGTACATTCCGCGATATCATCGAGAGAAATCTTCGACGGCATTTCGGATGTGTGGCTGATGGCCCGCACTGACACGGATGCAAGTCATGATTGGGCCTTCTGAGATAAAAAAATTACGGCGGTAAACTAGTCTTCCATTCGGATCTCCGGGGGGAATATGTCAGGGGGAACATCATGCAGATATTATGATATATAACCGAACTTTAAGAAATTCGTCATCCCGTAATCGGCTCGTTCTCGGGGCTCTGTCGAGGTCCGACTGGTAACGGCATTTGGTAACATCAGGGGCACCGGTTTCACCAATACGAATATAAACGCCGTCCACCAATATTTGCAAACAACGAAACTTGATATCCTTGCCCTAACTGAGACCCAGGTCGATTCGTCAACTGATTCGACATATCTTCGTTGCCTCGGATACGACTTACATTCGAGATTCCGTTTTAAGGGCGGAGTCTGTGTCTTTGCGCGGTCCGATCTGGCTTGCCAGAGGATGGAGGCGTTGGAACCCAATAATATGGCGAAAGCTAGTTATCGTGGGACAGCATGGAGATAAACTGGAAACCAAGAGTTTAGTTAAATACCTTGGCATCTGGCTACACCAATATCTGTATTTCAACAGACATGTAGAAGCTGCTCTGGTCAAGGCTAGAAAAACGTTTGCTATTTCACAGTAGCCAACTTGACAGCAGGGTAAAAGTCATATGCTACATGACGCTAATCAGGCCAATGCTCATATGGTTGTCCAGTATGGTTTAACATAGGTCCAAATTTGATGGAAAAGATTCGGGTGTTCGAAAGGAAGTGTCTGAGAACCTGTCTCAGATTATATCGTTCACCGGAATCGGACCATAAAAAGTATTATTCAAATGAGACTTTATATAATGAGGCGTACATAAATAGGGTGGATAATTTTATGATTAAATTAATCAGACGACATATTGCGAGAGCAATAAGCTCGTCCAATGACCTAATTTTCGGGGCCTATTATCCAAACACTCTGTACTATGAGAGGGTGCGTCGCAACGGCTTTGTTCCACCAGAGGCGTTCCTTGACTTGGACATGAAAGTGCTTATACAGGATAGATCCGGAATTCCGCTGATCTATCTTGTAAGTAGATCATCCGTAGACAGGCGATTGTGCTACGAGCGGGAAGTAACGCGCACCGAAGAAGAGCTCTTGCGCTTCAGTAGGGCTATCTCCCATAGAGACCGGGACGATAGTATTGGACAGCACCAACAGTTCTGGTGGTTGAATGGCATATAAAGACCTGGATACCAAAGTCGGTAAAGAATAACAGTATTATCAGCCAGCTTACATAGACTTAGCTTTTCTAGAACTAGGGTAGTATAAGATTTAAGTTAAGTTAAGTTAAGTTCTTTTACATAAAATAAAAAAAAAAAAAACAAAACATTAAGGGATAAAATATTTATATATTTAAAACAGCTTAAAAATTAATGTTCCTTAAAACAACACAAAAGCTAATGTTCGTTACAACACGTATAAGTTAATGTTCTTTAAGCCACTACGCAACACTGCTTTTTTTATTAAAATGTTCCGGGAGGTGTGTGTCCATGAGAATGCGAACCGTGGATATTAGAATTCCACAAAAGGAGATGTTAAACGACGAGTTTGCACTGCGCAAGCTATCGTGACAAGAAACAGGGGATGTATACACGATCAGCAACTGCGTACAGCATTTACGCTGATCGTGCTTATATCGGTGGCAGCTCGCAAGGGTCGAACTCACGTGTGTATATTTACATCGATGAGAATTCGATTTGCTTCGGCAGCCAGTGGTGGGGTATGCTATTGCAGATTGAACGATCGACCGATGGGTCTGCTGATATGACTTGCCATGCACGTGTGTGGGAAAAATACTTTCTTCTTGTGTGCATGGACAAGTTCGAGGATCTATGTCGGTTACGTAATGTTGTAACCGAATTGGATTTCAGGAACATGCTGCGTTGTATGCAGGCATGCCTCTGGAGGAAATGCCTATAGGATACTAATGCTTGTCGATCGGTTTACCGACCGGTGTGCTTGTAGGAAAAAGGAAAGAAGGCACATCTCCTGCATGTGTGTGGCGGAATTCGTTCGGAGATATGTTCAAGGAAATGGTTCGAGTCATGTTGGTTGCTTGGTGGTGCAGCCAAATTGCTTTTAAGGAACAGGGTGCGTTTCATGCGACCATGCCCTTAGAAAAAATACCTGTTTCGTACTGATGGAATTGCATCAGCGTAAATTGTAGATTTAAGGCATTTCGGGTGATAGTTTGCGCAAACGATGGAAAGGTAAGTAAATGCTTTCCAGGTTTTTAGTGCTCTAGGAGGCAGTTTTTTGAATAATTGGTGCGAAGGTAAATAGTGGCGTTCAAAGGAACCGCCACAATAGTATGCTTGTTTCCTCTTTTTCGCGTGATCGACCGATTAGTGCATCAGCGTCGCACCAGCTGAGATGTAGACAGATCGACTCTCTGAATCGGGATGTGGATAAGGTCTTGCAGTGGGGAAGGGTCAATCTCGTCGATTTCAAAGCAACATTCACAAAGAAAAGTGAATCATCGGTTCCACAGCTGATGGTGAATGGGCGGGCCCTCGAATCTGGGGAAAGCTTGAAATTGGTCTGCGTCATGGTTTCCGGGAATATATCGTGGCATAAGCACGTGTTGAACATCGCCAGATCTGTGGTAGCCGGTATGTGGGGGTTTAGAGTTTGTGTGCCAGACATGGGCACGGATTTGTGGGGTAGAAGTAGGTGCCTGACACGACACGGGTTCACTTCACTCCCCAAACAATCTTAAAGTTCCACCGCGAGAAGAATAAACACTCTGATTTCCTGTGACACTCAATGAATAAAACAAGTTGATGGTTTCCGCTTATAAAACGTTATTTTTATTCAACTTCACTTTACACCGTACGTTTTTCAATTACTAATTAACTCTGGTGAACTATCGCATAGGTTGATTTCCATTAACACTGTGTCTTAGATTTATTCAGCAGCTTATAAATTAAATAACAATTCAAAGACACTTAAGGTTATGACACTTTATTAATTAATCACACTTGGTGAAACATGGTACGGCCAAAAACACGCACACAAAAAGAAATGACGTAGTAAAAAGAGACAACTCTCGGACAAAAACTCTCGGCAACTCTTCGCGGGGATTCGTAACGAAGGTGCGCACCCTTCAAAGAATAAAATCTGACTCCCGAGAGCTGCTCGATGCAGAACCACCCCGGTGGGTGAGGTGGATTTCCACGTGTGGTGACAAGGGAAATCGAACTTTCCGGTGACGCTGCGGCCAATGAGAAACCGATCCGCGTACCATTGGAAGGTTCCTTATAGATATCGTTCAGATTAGAGTGAATGTCTTCACATTGGAAGGAAAGAAAAACGAAACGCGCGTTGGTAGAAAGAAGAGAAAGCAAACATGTATCTGTTCAAATAATGAACGTGCATAGGCCGAAAGCATTTCTTTCATAAACGATAGAGGGTTTATTGTATATACCGTAACGCTATCTCAAAGGGCAAGCGCTAAGGTGGGCATTTGTTTGTATTGGTTAATGGTACGAGAGTTGTTTAAGGTAAACACATTAGGGTCGCATCTAATTCGTTGCATATTTATCGCTTATGCAACCGATCTGGGATAATTGGCTGCAGTTGTATAATCAAGCGATTTGCCATGGCTTGATCGTGGGACCAGCGGTTGCTGGAGAAAACCAAACACAGTGGGATTGCTGTGTATATTGGTAGGCATGGATGCCGGCAGAGGACCGGGGAAGATTTACTAATGGTTTGTAATGGTCATGGGTGCCGACCAGAGGAACCAAATATGTTTAAAGGAATACAGCGATGTGGTTGATGCTGTGGCAAGATGATGATCTTGCCATGGGGTGGCTTACAGGTAAATGAAGTGATTGAAGGGTAGCTTAACGCTGCCTGGTTGTAGGTAAGTTAATAACCTATATTGGATGAGAAATGGGGAAATGGGGCGGTTCTCGGGATATGTTAAAAACCGTCACTTCACCCCCCCCCCCCCCCCCCCCCGTGACGTAGTTACGAAATAAAGGTAGGGGCGGAGGAGTTTGGTGTTTGCTATTGGGGGTGGACCTGGTTGTTACCGCGTTGATGCCGACAGGGGCAAGGGGATTGCGGTGCGGTACACTGACCTGTTGTGGTTCGTATGGACCAACAGGTGCCACGTCTGTTACGGTCGAGGCCCGTGGGAAGCTCGCTCGCGTTCGCAGTGACGGAGAGGCTTGAGCGGGAAGGAGAGGCTTCCAGCCCAGCATTAATTCGTCTCCGCAGAGACGGGATGCCGTGTGCGGGATGGAGGAGATCCTGGTTCAGGGTCGGCGTTTTTCGTCCATACGTTGGTATGGAGAATTGTTTGCCGTCCTCGACGGACGTGTGAGTTGGTGGGCAATGGCTTTGACGTTTAGTCTTCGCCTTTCGGGTTCGTGTTGGGGTGAGTGTTACTGTGGAAATTCTGTCTTTTTCCACTCTCACATTATCTCCGCACTTGTCCTCCATGTGACCTGTACGGCCACACAACGTGCAGCAAGTCCGAATGCTAGACACTCGGAGGTTAGATGAGGCTGGGTTGTTAGAGGCGGCGGATTGGTGGGGTGACCTATTCTGTGGAAGTGGAGTATGGTGCGCACTGCATTCTACAATGTCGTATCCATACTGCCAGCACTCCCGGCAGAAAGGTGTATTACGCCTTTTAAGGCACTCGTCATAAAGATGATCGTTTTTATTACAAAATTTGCACGTCATGCGTGCAGTTATCAGGTACACCCGACGAGCGTCTTGGTTTGACGTGGCTTGCTCCGCTGGTGAGGGATTCTGGATTGATTGCTTCCGGTTCGCTGGACCGTTCTGCGCGATTTGATGGGCGCTTCTGATCTCCGCTCGAATTTGGTTTAAATCGCGGTGGAGTGAGGTCATAAGCGCGAGTAGGTCCGATATAGTGACATGTGCAGAGGAGCGGTCTAGTGGAGATTTCTTGCGCCTGCAGTCTTGGGTACTCTAAGGAAGTGAAGTGCGCTGGAGGCTGCGGACCTTCTGAAGAATGTGCGTGTCTGTGCAGCGAGCTGTGGGGGTATAGAGTGGGCATTGACCGCGTCGACGTGGAAGGCTGGAGGTTCGTCCTGTGCGGGGTGGATCGCCTGAATATCTTCGGCGATCTGGGCTAGGTGATTCAGACTTTGGTCTGTTAGGACCGTCTAAATGGCCTGCGTTGAGCTGGGGAGGGACCTGAGGAAATGCGGCCTAATCTGGTCGTCTTCGATTTCTGGGCCCGCTATGGAGCGTAAGTGTGTGTAAGTGTGTAAGTGGCGAACCACAGCTCAGGTCTCTCCTCGTTGAATGGAGGTAATTTAATGTTTAGTGGGTGAGGTCGGTTAACGACGTTGGGCGCATTGTGATATGCTAGGGGAGCGGGT
Organism: Microdon myrmicae; assembly: GCA_963931805.1. NCBI lineage: Eukaryota > Metazoa > Arthropoda > Insecta > Diptera > Syrphidae > Microdon > Microdon myrmicae. The sequence continues at coordinate 61,253,746 of OZ007500.1, read as the reverse complement.
TGTTCTGTCGCGCCATGGTTGGCGGCGGCCTGTGCAGCAGGCATTTCGACGCTGGAGGCGTCGTGAAACTCGAGGGACTCGAGTTGTTCCTGATCCTCTTGGGATGGGGCGTTCCGAGTACGGGCCACCGTGTAATGGGGTAATGTCTAAAGGGTACAGTCGAGTCCAGGTCCCTACGGAGGAAGTAGAAATGGGTCGCAAGAGGAGATGAAAGGAGTGAAAAGAGTATTGTGCAAAAACGAGTGGTGTTGCCCGGAGTCGCGAATAAGTGTTCTGCTTGATTGTACCCAGAAGGGGCTTACAATTATCATTTATGGTACTAAATGTTAAGTAAGTGGATAGGGGGCGACTCGCCTTGATTGTTATATTACGACTCAGCGGTATGCTGCTCGTGCAGAGCTCACTCGCTAATCGTGATCTTGGTGGTATGTGTGCCCGGTTCTTTCATGGATGAGAAATGGGGAGTTCAATTAAGGAAAATGGGTGGTTCTCGGGATTTGTTAAAAGAATTGCCACAGATTCACTTGAATCCCCGACACTTGTTCAAAGAGAATAGTTCACAAAGTAAATCTAAGCGGAAAATAAAAGTTCACTGTAGTGGTTTTGTTGTCTTCGATATATGATCGAGATATGATCCTTTACTTTGATTTCACTAAGAACTTAATATTAATCTTATTAAATAGTTTTTATATAAATCTTGTACAAGATGTAACACTTAGCTTTCTCTTACCGTATAACCGCAATAATTAAAAATTTTATTTGACTCTGGCGGCGGTTGAAATTCGACGCAGTATGTGTGCACGCAGCGGTGGATGGAAAATGACTTGCTTAAAAATTGAAGAAATTAAGGTTAGGGCCTAGCGGCGGCGTGACTGATCGCGATGATGATTCAATGGTGACTGATCCCAATTAGGGATGAAATTTTAATTTTGAATTCGCACGCCTATTAGCCAATCATCATCGCACTTTCTCATGAATCTTGAGGTGAATAATACTTGCACAGCATTCGACTGTCGCTGGACATGCGAAGGATGAAAAGAACAAAAGAGAGAGGGCAATAACTTCGGGGTTGGCTTAGCTTGTGCGCTTGTATCAAATGCAGTTTCTGAGGATGACCTACTGCCCTAGTGCAATGGCTATGGTGATCTCAGAGTGCATTGAGATGTAGGGAGACAGAATTATGGAGGAGAGGAAAATGTAGCTGGTGCTATTTACCTGTGAAAAGAGATCATTGATCCCCAGCGAATGGAGTGTCTGGAGAAAGTCAATAGGACGCCGCTGATGCTTGGGAAATAATCAGCGTGAGATCCAAACTCTAAGACGCTGAAATAACCCCAGCGGTTTTGCTATGATGCAACAGTGTCGTTTGGTTAGATATAGTTGCTGCTACCCAATATGACGTTGAGATTTCCGGTAGAAATCTAATAGGGTTAATAATATGGAGTTGCCGTATGGCTAAAGGGAGCTGAATTCAATTCTGCATTATCAGCATAGAATAATGAATTCAGCTATGCTTTCTTTTACAGGTAAAATAGCTGAACAGTGGGATAGGGGATAATGTGACGCGCTGTAGGCGGTCGAAATTAAGTTGAAATTGTGGGTTGGTTCTCCATATAGTATAGAGAACCCCCACAAATATCCTTAGTTAATTTATTTATTTCTATATATCTTAATATTCAAAAGATTTTCATTATACAGGGCGCTTACATGCACGCACAGGAATAGTTTGTAAGTCGCGTATCAGTAATAAATATTTTTTAATTGCTTTGGGTGGAGAGGTGTCGTTTGCCTACCCGTCCTCATTTATAATATGAGACACACATTATTGTTATATGTTTACATACACTACATTTTTAATCTCTATGCGGATGAACGATTCAACGGTCAATTTTGTATTTTTCTACAGTCTATAATATATACTTCCTACAGGATGCCGTAACATTTCACAATGTCAGTGTGCCTTTATTGAATAAGAAGTTTCCTGGTTAGATAGCCTCTCCAAATAGTGAAGTTCATTGGCCGCCGAGATCATCCGTTTTGATGGGATCTTTTGGATTATCTTAAAAATACGGCTTACGCTAATAAGGGAAGAACAATTCAACAGTTAGAGGATGAGATAACAATGCATATGGGAGAGATTGAGGAGTACTTATTTAGTGAAGTTATCAAATATTTGAACTATAATGTGGGGATGTGTCGCCAAAGCCATGACCTATAATATTTCTGATATATTATTGCCACGAAACAGACCAAATGATTTGATAAAGAAATGATCAACATATATTAATAACGTTGCTTCATGTACTTTAAAATTATCATTCCTTCTTTTTGGAACATCCTTTATAGTCGTGTATAAATAAATTAAAACTACAGTGAAGCTACGCAAACAGTGGTGGAGATAAGCGACTCAAAAATATTCAATACCAAATGTATAACAGTAATGCAACTACATAGAAGGATGACAACTGCAACATAAGAAATTTGCAGCAACACATGGGCTACGCAGTAGTCTGCTCTATTTGACTCACACAAACTTTCTCCAAATCTACGTTTTTGTCACCCGTCGTTCCACGTTACTCAGACTTGGCTAACCAACACCCAGGCACAAGCGTCCCGTGTACTTGACGGCATATAGCAGTCCTGCTCTTATCTCCCTTAATTCTATGGAACCGAATTCAGGATTCACGGCGCAAGCATTGTGTGGATTCAGAATGTGGAACATTATGCTTCCACCAACTGGTTTCCTGGAGAATTGAACCCAGGTGATAGGGTAACAAGGTCAACATCACAATGTGTGAATTTTGTTTGTCCTTTTATCCATTCGGGAGAAAGGACACCAGCGTCGCTGTAGCTCTAATTACGATCCCATCGCCTTGGTTCCTGGAACAATGTGGCAGGTGTCGTGGTGCGGAGATGCAATAATGTAAAGACTCATGTTGGCTTTAGTTACTTCTTGTAATTATTATTTATTTTATATCTTGAGTTTATTGAAGTCTATCGGGAACTTGTTGTGTTTACGGTATATCGGACCGAAAAACCAGGCACAATACTTCATAAACTTTTTGTTTAACTTTCCAGTTAATTGGAAACTTGTTCTATTTATAATACGTCGAACTAAATAACCACAATAGCTTCGTTTTACTTGTAATTTACAAGTTCATTTTATCAGATTTGTACCGCGGGTTCACACCCAAAACTCTTCTCTTCTACAATGACTCAATCCACAATCTACATACTTCAGGCAATGAAGCATTACATCCAGTTCGATGACTCATTAGCATCTCTTATCCACAGAATATTTCCTACCAGCTCTTATCTACACTAGCATCCTTATCTACATAACTCAAAACGTATATAAACGAAATGTTCCTAACTGTAGGAAAATTACTCTAAGTCGCGACCATAGGTTCGGACATTGTGATCATTAAGTTCTATTGTAAATTAGTCGTTTAAGTGAAGGAAAAAATAAAGACACCGTCAAGCAAGAAAAAAACCTCTACTTGACAAAGTAACTAAAAATATTGTTTTCCTTTCCGTGGCGGCAATAACAATAGCTCGCGCAGTAGTATCAACTAGACAGAAAATCGTTACTCGACTCTCTAGAAAAACAATACTTGACTAACCTCTTCCTTTTCTCACGGCTCAGGGAAATTTATTCTCATGTCATTCGTTATCGAATAGTGTCCATCCATACTTGTACTCGCGCTCGTGTCTCTCTTTGCCGGACGTCGGGTCGCTGCAATTGCACCGGCATCGATAGGCGGGTGTGCATTGTTTGAGTTTCTATCGTTGGGTTTTTTGAAGAATAATCCGTGGCGGCGCAATAACAATTTAACAACACCATGTGTAGGTTTGTTTGCGTTCCTGTCGGCTGCATTTCGCAGCACGCTGTCAAGATCGCATTTGTATATTCTATTTCAGAATATATTTACGATCCTGTTTTCCCGTTTCAGACGAAAGGAAGTCAAGTGACGCAGTACCAACGATCATCCCTTTGTGTAAATTAGTGTGTTGGAACTTAATCGCGATCATCATATCCACTGTTTCTGGGAAACTGTACTCTGGTGTCCTTACAGAACTGCGCGATACAATGTGAGGTGTCTCGTCAGACAGGTATTTTCTAGAAGTGCTTTTATATCACACAGGTACATTCGCGCGGTGCAAACGTGGGGAGGTTCTCGAGAATGTGAATGTCTCGTGAGGATTTAACTTGTTTCAAGATTGTCTTGGAATTCACTTACTAAGTTTTTGGAGACTCGTAGAGTCGCCGCGACATTGCCTCGTCAGGACTAGATTTAACAAGGTATGTAATTTCATATTTGGAGATTTTTTGGTCGCTTAGGCATGACACAAGACTTTCGAAAACCGCAAACCTTAGCGCAACCTAAAATTCGTCGTTGTTTATTCTGTCGAGAATGTGGGTCTCGTAGAGTCTTAGATATCAAAGCACAGTGTGATTAGGAGGACATTATTCTCTTATAAAATGGATGCATATTCACGACGGTTTCTGGCATCCGTTTGTCAGTGTGATCATTTTCTCCTGTCTAAAATGTCGTTCTGGCGCAAGACTAATGACCTTGCCCGGAAAAAACAAATCATTATGGAAAATTTAACAAGCCTCAGGACTTGCTAAATAAGGCCAAGACCAGATCCCGGTTGTAGTGCCGATGATGATGAAAATGTCGTTCAATCAAGGAATATTAATGACGGCCAATCAAGAGATATCAATAATTGCACCGCAGGAGGACCATCCATTGGTTTATAGCTTTCACAGATTGGTATATGAGGGAATGCTGGAAAAAAGTTCTTCGTTGCATCGAAGAATCAATTGTAAAGAAAAGGTTGACTGGATCGTCTGGAATACTGGCATTTGTAACAACTCACATTGAAAGACCAAAATAGCTTAGATATTCACGGGTCAGAAAAGTAAGTATGTGTGCTTAATTGAAATTGCCTGATTGGATGCTTGAAATCGTCCAATACTCAGCGGGCATGTTCAGAGACACCTTTGTATTTATATATGCAAGTTGGTTTTATTTATCATAATATTCCGTTTGGTCTAAGATATAGTCATAACAATTGATTCATATTTAGACACGTTTTGGAGTTTTATAATGGTAGCCATCAGGTTGGAGTAAGTGGGCTGGGGCGGCTTCAATTGGAGCTTGCGGAGGTTTGTATTCCTGGTCTGGTGCTTCAACTTGGATTGGAGCTTGCGGAGGTATGTATTCCTGGTCTGGTGCTGCTACTTGGATTGGAGCTTGTGGAGGTATGTATTCCTGGTCTGGTGCTTCAACTTGGATTGGAGCTTGCCGAGGTATGTATTCCTGGTTTGGTGCTTCAACTTAGATTGGAGCTTGCGGAGGTATGTATTCCTGGGCTGGTGCTGCTACTTGGATTGGAGCTTGCCGAGGTATGTATTCCTGGGCTGGTGCTTCAACTTGGATTGGAGCTTGCGGAGGTATGTATTCCTGGTCTGGTGCTTCAACTTGGATTGGAGCTTGCCGAGGTATGTATTCCTGGTCTGGTGCTTCAACTTAGATTGGAGCTTGCGGAGGTATGTATTCCTGGGCTGGTGCTGCTACTTGGATTGGAGCTTGCCGAGGTATGTATTCCTGGGCTGGTGCTTCAACTTGGATTGGAGCTTGCGGAGGTATGTATTCCTGGGCTGGTGCTGCTACTTGGATTGGAGCTTGCCGAGGTATGTATTCCTGGGCTGGTGCTTCAACTTGGATTGGAGCTTGTGGAGGTATGTATTCCTGGTCTGGTGCTTCAACTTGGATTGGAGCTTGCCGAGGTATGTATTCCTGGTCTGGAGCTTCAACTTAGATTGGAGCTTGCGGAGGTATGTATTCCTGGGCTGGTGCTGCTACTTGGATTGGAGCTTGCCGAGGTATGTATTCCTGGGCTGGTGCTTCAACTTGGATTGGAGCTTGCGGAGGTATGTATTCCTGGTCTGGTGCTTCAACTTGGATTGGAGCTTGCGGAGGTTTGTATTCCTGGTCTGGTGCTTCAACTTGGATTGGAGCTTGCGGAGGTATGTATTCCTGGTCTGGTGCTGCTACTTGGATTGCAACTTGCGGGGGTCTGTATTCCTGGGCTGGTGGCTCAACATGGATTGGAGCTTAAGGAGGTATGTATTCCTGGGCTGGTGCCTCAACATGGATTGGAGCTTGAGGAGGTATGTATTCCTGGGCTGGTGCTTCAACTTGGATTGGAGCAGGAGTTGGGGCTTGAACATGTACTAGAGCTGGGCGCCTAACAACTACAGGTGCTGGTGCTGGAGCAACCCTTGGTGGAGGAACGTAGCTCACAGATGGCGCAGGGGCAACGGCACGAACTGGAGCTAGAGCATGATGCACTGTATCTGGAGCATGATGTACAGGGGCCGGTGCAGGATGGAGTACAAAAGGTTGAGCAACAGGTCCAACAACAGCCCGGTGTACTGGAGCTGGTGCATGATGGACTGGAGCTGAAGTTACAACAGGTGCTGAATCTGGAACTGTAGCATTGTGTACTGGAGCTGAGACTGGAGCATGGTGTACTGGAGCTGGGACTGGAATATGGTGTACTGGAGGTGGAGCATGGTGTACTGGTGCTGGTGGTGGAAGGTACTTTTTGACTGGAGCAGCAACATTTATGGCACAAGGAGCTGGAGCTGGTGCATGATAGACTGGAGCTGAAATTACAGCAGGTGCTGGAGCTGGGACTGGAGCATTGTGTACTGGAGCTGGGACTGGATCATGGTGTACTGGAGCTGGGAACGGAGCATGGTGTACTGGAGCTGGGACTGGAGTATGGTGTACTGGAGCTGGAGCATGGTATACTGGTGGGATGTACTCTTTGACTGGAGCAGCAACATATACGGCATCAGGAGCTGGGGCATGGTGTACTGGTGCTGGTGGTGGAATGTACTCTTTGACTGGAGCAGCAACATGTAGGGCAACAGGAGCTGGAGCTGGAGCATGATGCACTGGAGCTGGAGCATCATGTACAGGGGCCAGTGCAGGATGGTGTACAATAGGTTGAGCAAGAGCAGGTGCTGGAGCTGGGACTGTAGCATTGTGTACTGGATCTGGGACTGGAGCATGGTGTACTGGAGCTGGGACTGGAGCATGGTGTAGTGGAGCTGGGACTGGAGTATGGTGTACTGGAGCTAGAGCATGGTGTACTGGTGCTGGTGGTGGGAGGTACTTTTTGCCTGGAGCAGCAACATGTACGGCAACAGGAGCTGGAGCGGGAGCATGATCAACTGGACCTGGGGCATGCTGTACAACAGGTGCAGCCAGGTGTTCAAAAGATGTAGCCTGGTGTTCAAAAGATGCAGCCTGGTGCACTGGAGCTGGAGCATGATGAACTGGTTCTGACTCTACTGATGCTGGATAGCTGTTGGGAGCAAGTTCATTAACATCACGACGATGGCGGAATCTCTTTACAGTTCTGTATTCACTAGACGGTACTCCTGCGCTTGCAACAACGATTATTGCCAAACCGACTAGTAAGAGTTTGTGTGAATCCAAATTATTCAAAGTAAATATGACAAATATTTTTTGAATTTCTTGCAATAAGTTCTTACCATTTTCGCAACGCACAATTTCACAACTTGTCTCCTGATATAACTGAAGCGAATGATGCTCCAAAATTCTTGATCGCCGCATTTATACTTGCCGACTTATGCTGCTATTGAACTTAAAGAATGGGTCCATCTCATGGTGCTTGATCACAAGAATATGTGTTTTTCCCCATAATAACTAAAACGTAGCCGTTTAAGCTTAATTTAAATTCGCTTTTGCTAAAAAGTGAAAGTAAATAAGTAAACTTATATAACAGAAGAAAGAAAATAATTAAATAGATTCCTAACTGGTTCTTCATTTGTTGCGTGTCTTCGGCAGTCGTTTTAACGACTGGTACGCAACAATAAACAAAATGCGAAAAAAAAGAAATGTTCTGGAACACACAGTAGTTCACTTGTGCACGAACACAACGTTCGCACTTTACTGTTAATTTCACTGCGAGGAGGATCCGCGCATGCGTGTGCGCGAACAATACTTTTAATATTTTTTTGTTAACTGGGGACGATCGATGTGCTGCATTCAACGTCACCATTAATTTTTTTAATTTAGTGAGGGCAGAACCCTCGGGTATTTCACTTAGTACAAGCGTTAAAAAAGAAATTAAAAGTAAAAAACTTACGAACTAACTTAAGAACTAGGGATTACAAAAATTAATTTAGAATAAATAAGAAGGTAGTATGGTGGGAAGGTGGCGGTGCACGTGATCGGGTGGCTGTACATTCCGCGATATCATCGAGAGAAATCTTCGACGGCATTTCGGATGTGTGGCTGATGGCCCGCACTGACACGGATGCAAGTCATGATTGGGCCTTCTGAGATAAAAAATTACGCGGGTAAACTAGTTTTCCATTCGGATCTCCGGGGGGAACATCATGCAGATATTATGATATATAACCGAACTTTAAGAAATTCGTCATCCCGTAATCGGCTCGTTCTCGGGGCTCTGTCGAGGTTCGACTGGTAACGGCATTTTGTAACATCAGGGGCATCGGTTTCACCAATACAAATATAAACGCCGTCCACCAATATTTGCAAACAGCGAAACCTGATATTCTTGCCCCAACTGAGACCCAGGTCGATTCGTCAATTGATTCGACGTATCTTCGTTGGTCAGGATACGAGTTACATTCGGGATGCCGTTTTAAGGGTGGAGTTTGCGTATTCACGCGATCCGATTTGGCTTGCCAAAGGATGGAGGCGTTGGAACCCAATAACATGGACATCATGTGGTTGAGGGTCGTGCTGAGGAATTCAGTTACATTTTTTGTTGGTTTTACCACTCCCCGAATGATGATCGACCCGCGACATTTTTCGAACATCTTTCACGTACCATCGACTGGATACAGATCAACCACCCGACTTCTGAAATGGTCGTCCTTGGCGATTTTAGTATACACAGTTCCGGCTGGTTGGCACATTCTCACAGAACCGACGAGGCTGGGAGGTTGGCGGAGATGTTCCCTGTTAGACGTAATTTGGCTCAACTTGAGGAGGAAACTACGCGAATGCCGAATACCCCAGGTGGTTATTCGAACACCCTGGATCTGTTTTTGACATCCGAGCTGAGGATTTATACCGTGGAGATTGCTTCGTCGCTGGGAAACTCTGATCACTGTTTGATATCTGTTGGGCAACCACTTGCCTTACAAACGAATAACCGACGTAAACGCCTTCGTCATGTATGGAGGTATGGGGCTGCCAACTGGGACGATTTGCGAGATTTCTTCATATCCTTTCCATGGTCGGAGGTGTGCTTCGGAGACTCCGAAGTTAACGCATGCGCGGAGTCGATCAGATTCCATTAAACGAAGTTCATCTGATAAACCTAGGTTTGATAAAAAAAAAATTCGAGCAGATTACAGTGGGCAAAGATAGAGGTTTTAAACAATGGCACTCCAATCCCACCGACGTTAACAAAACGAATGTTGTTAGAATCAAAAACGCGTGCAACCAGGTGATTCATACCGCGAAGAAGGCTCGCAACGATAGAGTGACCAATAAACTCCTTCAGTGCCCGACTGGTTCGCGCTCCTTCTGGTCAATGGCAAGGGCTGTCAGCAGTAACTTCGCTTCCTCCTCTTTCCCTCCGCTAGTGACAGACAGCGGGACGTTAGTCGCAAATTCGAAGGAAAAAGCTAATGTGTTTGCGAGTTTATTTTCCGCGAATTCGAACATCGATGTCGGTCTTTTGGAACCATCTATGATCGCGCCGATGCGGTTTTTTTATTTTTTTATTTTTTTCTATTTTTTTTTTGTTTTTTAAGCATTTCTTTTTATTTTCTTTTTATCTTCTTAATTTCTAAATTACATGCTAGACAAAAAATGCTTAAATACTAGCTTAATTATCTTATGTTATAACTTACTGGTCCTACGCAGACGCTCTAAGCTAAACATTACATAAGTATTGTATAATTTGCCTTTCGGCGACAGAACTTCGTTTGTGGCAATACTTATAATTATTTAAATGACAAAGACAAATTTTGAAAACTTTGTGTCGAAATTTTTTTTTTTTCTTAAAATGTAACCTAAATTTTTTTTGTTTTTTGTTTTTTTATTTTTTTTTTTATATAATTTTATTTAAAAGAACTTAACTTAACTTAACTTAAATCTTATACAACCCTAGTTCTAGAAAAGCTAAGTCTATGTAAGCTGGCTGATAATACAGTTATTCTTTACCGACTTTGGTATCCAGGTCTTTATATGCCATTCAACCACCAGAACTGTTGGTGCTGTCCAATACTATCGTCCCGGTCTCTATGGGAGATAGCCCTACTGAAGCCCAAGAGCTCTTCTTCGGTGCGCGTTACTTCCCGCTCGTAGCACAATCGCCTGTCTACGGATGATCTACTTACATGATAGATCAGCGGAATTCCGGATCTATCCTGTATAAGTCCTTTCATGTCCATGTCAAGGAACGCCTCTGGTGGAACAAAGCCATTGCGACGCACGCTCTCATAGTACAGAGTGTTTGGATAATAGGCCCCGAAAATTAGGTCATTGGACGAGCTTATTGCTCTCGCAATATGTCGTCTGATTAATTTAATCATAAAATTATCCACCCTATTTATGTACGCCTCATTATATAAAGTCTCATTTGAATAATACTTTTTATAGTCCGATTCCGGTGAACGATATAATCTGAGACAGGTTCTCAGACACTTCCTTTCGAACACCCGAATCTTTTCCATCAAATTTGGACCTATGTTAAACCATACTGGACAACCATATGAGCATTGGCCTGATTAGCGTCATGTAGCATATGACTTTTACCCTGCTGTCAAGTTGGCTACTGTGAAATAGCCTCCCTGTCATAGCAAAAGTTTTCCTAGCCTTGACCAAAGCAGCCTCTACATGTCTGTTGAAATACAGATATTGGTCTAGCCAGATGCCAAGGTATTTAACTAAACTATAATAAGTCATGATGGTGCCTTCTGATATAAAGAATTCCGAAGGTAAACTAGTCTCCCATTCGGATCTCCGGAGGGACTATGTCGGGGGGAACATCATGCAGATATCAGGATAAATAATGGAACTTTGAGAGGTTCGTCAGCGCATAACCGGGCTAGCTCTCGAGGCTCGGCCCACGCTCGACTGGTGACGGCATTTTGTAACATCAGGGTTCACCAATATCAATGTAAACGCCATCCACCAATATTTGCAAACAACGAAACTTGATATCCTTGCCCTAACTGAGACCCAGGTCGATTCGTCAACTGATTCGACATATCTTCGTTGCTCCGGATACGACTTACATTCGAGATTCCGTTTTAAGGGCGGAGTCTGTGTCTTTGCGCGGTCCGATCTGGCTTGCCTATTACTATGCCGATACAGATATTGGTCTAGCCAGATGCCAAGGTATTTAACTAAACTATAATAAGTCATGATGGTGCCTTCTGATATAAAGAATTCCGGAGGTAAACTAGTCTCCCATTCGGATCTCCGGGGGGGACTATGTCGGGGGTAGGGGAACCAACAAAGCCAGCAACAGAATCGGCCATCACAACAGCTGCAGGAACAAACTACAAAGAAGGTGATGGTACCACCAGTCGTCGTCACCTTCACTGAAACTAATGATATAATACAATTAGGCCCCCGACATCCTTCTGGCTAGCGAAACAAAACTAAACTACTAGCATAAATTGGGCCACAAAAACTACAATATGAAAAGAAGATATAGACCCCAATCCACACAAGGAGGCGGTGTTGCACTCTTATTTAAAACAAGTCGTCGACATAGGATCCTGTACAGCAAAGAAATGCACAACTTTCAAGTACTGGAAGCTTGCATAGTAGACATTCCTCTTCAAAGTCAGAGGCTTTTATATGTGGTGTCACTATATGCTCCACAAGCTCATCAGGGCGTACAATTCATTAACGAACTAAATACGCTTTTCCATTGTCTTAAGCTGCAATCGAAAAGCAACTATTTCCTTTTAACAGACAATATCAGTGCTAAACATGCTACTTCGAGCAAGTTAGTCCATCGAACACAAGTTAGAAATGTATGCCACTAGCAACTCTTCATTCCCAAAAGGGGACTCCTTCTTGGATCTGCTACTAATAGACAGTCATATTGAACTCTTAAATATAAATACTAGTCATTCTCTCTGCGATCGTCGAAGTGTGTAGACGTGTCCTACCACTGCTTTTGAAAAACAAAAGAGAAAAGAAAAATTAAAAGAAAACACGTGTGCGCGTGCAGACATAGATGTGTGACCGTCATTAGGAACGGTCTGTGGCCGAACAATAGTGTATCGTGTATAATATTAAGTGGAAAATTTTGTGAAATTTTTGCGCGACATTTTAAAATTTAAGTAAAATTGGTAAACCAAAACATAAAATCAGCGACCGCATCCGGAGTTTGCGTTCGCAGATGCTGGTCAGCGGCCCCAGTACTGCCGAGCTACCTAAAAAACGAAAGAAAAAAACAGCTCACAGTCCTCTGAACGCACCGAAGAAAGTAGCTACAATGGCTACTCAACTAACAACGGAATACCACAAAAAATACGATGACGCGATGGAAACAATAAGGATACTAACAGCCCAAATGGAACAACTACAAGAAAAAATTCGCTCTCTTCAAGCGCAAACCAAAACCAATGTCGACGTCCCCATGAAGGGAGTTCCTCCCCAACCCATCTCATTAACATTCAACAATAACCCATCATCATCGAATATCTCGCCACCGCCCCAAGATACCCACAAACCAGAAGACCACTGGCAAACAGTTGGACAGAAATCTACAAATAAGGTGAGACCACCCCCAATTTACATTAAAAATCCTAATAGTACCAAAGAAGTCATCAAGACGCTTGAGAATGCCCTTGGACACAGAAATTTTACCACGGACTCAAAAGGATCTTCGATCTCTATCAAGACGATGACTCTAACGGATCACGACATGGCAATAAGAAAACTCTCAGAGAACAAACACGAGTTCTTCACATTCCAGCATGCCCAGATAAAACCAAAAACATTCATCATAAGGCACATTGATCCAGCATGGACTACCGAGGAACTTACACTCGAAATCTTGAGGATATGCCCGTCAATGAAAATACACAGATTGGACTACTTTCAAACCCCACACATGAGGGAGAATAATATTAGGAGCTTGCGAATCATACAGATCCCACCGAACGGTGATGTCACCCAACTTAAACAAATAAAATATTTGTTCACACACAAAATCACGATCGAGGAGCCACATAAACAGAGCATTCTCCATTGCAAAAGGTGTCAAGGATCAGGACACCTAGCAGTTGCGTGCCACCTAAGTGCACGATGCGGAAAATGTGCCGAACAGCATATACCAGGAGAGTGCAAAGTGAACCCGCCTGGCACAGAACCATCAGTAATTCAGCAAACAAACGCCGATGGATCAACATCCACGAAAAAAATTACCATAACTTGCTGTAACTGCGGAGGCCCACATCCAGCTAGTTTTTCACAATGCCCCGAAAAGCTACGGATTCTGGAGAGACGTTCGTTACACACGGTAACTAATACGGCCAAACCAGCTGCAACGAAACCCTTATCACCACAACCATCCCATCTCAGGGGGTCAGGAACATCATATGCAGAAATTACGAAAAGTTCCCGTAACTGCCCGAAATCTCAACAACCCAACCCCAACGTTCTCAACCTGGATATCTTGGGATACATCAGGAGTCTGGAGACACTACTACCAACCTTAAAACACAGTTCCGAATTGGAAAAAAAAGGTCAGATCTTAAATTTAATAACTTCCCACATCCTTTCCCTTAACGTATAACTTAACCCTTATCTGCCTCAACTCAGAGTCCATTTATTCCCACACCCGTAGACAACACCTCCGACTGTTTGTTGAAAAGTTCTCCCCAGATATTCTTCTGCTTTCAGAAACTTGGCTGAAATCCACTTCTCGAGTCTACATACCTAATTACACATTTGTGTCCAACCCACGAACCTCTGGCCCTCATGGAGGTACGGGAATCCTAATACATAAAAAATTCCAATTTGCTGAGATTAGATTTGCTAATATAACTAGTGTCGAATACACGGCTGTTAAACTTTTCTGCCGAAATAATAAAGTACTGGTCTTGTCCTCCATATACATTCACCCTTCTCGTGAACCAAACTTCCCTAGTGCAGACATCTCACAAATAATTCAACAGTCTCTACCAGCACCTTTCATAATAGGAGGAGACTGGAACGCACGACATACTGCATTTAATGACATCAAATGCAACAAATACGGCTGTCAACTCCTTGATCTCCTCCGACTTCATCCATATGTCTACGCAGACTGCCCGTTGCAACCTACTCGAATTTGCAGCTCAACCAAGTCAACAATCGATTTCTTCCTAAAGTCTACAGATAGCTATTCATCTAATCCTCCCACAGTGTCCTTCACATTCCCTTCGGATCATGGCTCTGTCCACACCTCGGTTCAAATCCCCTCGCTTGAACCACTCTACACTCTGAATCCTATTCCAAATTTCACCAAAACAAACTGGAAAAAAGTCAATAAGGATATTGCTGCTAGCTTTTCAAAATTTTCTTTACCGGAATCTTCTAACCTGCCCCCTACACAAATTGACCAAGCAGCGGCCCAAATAGAGCAAATACTGGGAAATGCTCTCTTCAGCCATACTCCCACTATCGTTCCTCATAATCACTTAGGAAAACCCCTACCCAACCTACTCACAAAATTATTACGTATAAAAAAACAACTCCGACGAAAATTGCACACTAGCTACTCACCTTTTATTAAACAACAGATCCAGCTATTGACCTCCCTGATAAATGGACAACTAAAAGTTTTCACTAATCAGACCTACACATCCACCTTAAACAGTATCAAACCAAATCGCGATCTATTTAAAAACATAAACAGACTAACGGGTCGCAAACTCAAGCCTCGAACAGATTATCTTATTCACCCAACTAATAATAACATCGTCCAGTCGGACACTGATATAGCAAACTGTCTCGCTGAACATTTCTGCAAAGTCCATAAGCAAAACGATACCCTCCCAGTAACAAATTTCCACGATACAGTGAACGATTACATTCCACGCTCACTGGAGCCATCCCTCACACCATTTATTACTGAATTCACCGAAAGCAATAAAGCATCACACCCCGTAGGAATCGACACATTCCTAAGCCTTGAAGAACTATCCGAAGTCATTACTTCACGTAACAATAAAAAATCGACTGGCCTAGATGGAATCCCTAACCTCCTATTCAAAAGACTCCACCCAGGCAACTTGCTCCCGATCCTCGTTCTTCTCAACCACATAATAAACGCTTCACATTTCCCTAAAAGTTGGAAAACAGCGGTGATCGTCCCTATTAGCAAATCTGGGCCCTCCAAGCACCCGGATAACTTCCGTCCGATATCGCAGCTAAACTCGCTTAGCAAGATTCTTGAATGTAAAATCTACAAAAATCTTCTCTCATTTGCCAGGGATAACTCCCTCATTCCGAACTCTCAATTTGGCTTCCGCTCACAACACTCCACTTGTCATGCTCTCTTAAAACTGACACATGATGTGACGACGCACCTCCAAAACCAATCCCCAACGGTATGTGTCTCCCTAGACATAGCTAAAGCATTCGACTGTGTCTGGATCGCAGGACTGTTATACAAACTTCATTCAATGTATGGATTAAACATCCACTCCACAAAACTTCTCGCTTCTTACCTCTCTGATAGAAAGTTCATGGTGAAAATAAACTCAACTCTATCGACACCTTATAGCATAACCGCAGGAGTTCCTCAAGGATCCATCCTCGGCCCACTACTATACCTTCTTTATACATCAGACGCACCGCAGCCACTGTTACCCAATACAACAATGCTCAACTATGCCGACGACACCTTAATTTATTCAAGCAACAAGCTTGTCAAGGAGGCAAGAAACTGTATTAACAGATATCTCCCAATCCTGTCAGCCTACTTTACCAAGTGGAGAATTCAACTAAATCCAACCAAAACTCAGCTCATAGTTTTTAAAGGCAGAAACGCGAGTTGTACAAACAACACTATTCGCTGCCATAATAAAATCAGAATTAAAATAAATAACAATATAATTAAACCCTCCAAAACCTTAAAGTATCTAGGTATAACCTTTACCAACAATCTGTCATTCTCCGCCCACATTAAAAATACGATTCGTAAAGCCACAACCCAACTGAACCTCTGCAGAAAAGTCATGTACAAACCGAATGGTCTCTCTCCCAAAGTCAAATCACTTATCTACAAACAAATAATCAGACCCACTCTCACATATGCATGCCCGATATGGTACCATATCACACCCGCCCAAATGGAGAAGCTACGCATTTTCGAAAGGAAATGCTTCAGACTTATCACTGGCCTCAACCGACATCCTAACTCCCACAAATATTACAACAGTAGTTCGCTCTACTATGCCGCTAATATTGAACGTATAGATCGACGCTTCCTCGAGCTGTCCATCAAATTTATCGAAAATCTTCCCAATAATCCCAATCCGATAATAAATGCGCTCACATCGACTCCGTCAGACAACCGAACTGCCTACCCGAACTGTCTCCACACCAGAACCCTCTTCACCTCTGGCAGGTTGGTCAACAACTCCAATGAGATCGTATACCACAATACTGAACTCTCACCTCACCAGTTTAAATATTGTAATATACAACCGTTCTCTAATATCTTGCGTTTCAACGACCAATCGGAAAGTGTTCCCCCAACCCATATCCCCGACTCATAGTACCCACCCTAACCCAAATTCCACCCATCAACCACTATACCTCCCGCCCCACCCTATTCTAACTTATTGTAATAATAATAGATTTAATAATTAGATAAGCTAGGCTAAGCTAAGTTAAGTTAAGTTAAGCAAATTAGTTATACGTTAAGTAAATAATTATATCCTGGTTTTCTGACCTTTTCCAGGAAGCCCCACCTACTCCTATCTTGTCCACCCATGAAATATATAACTTTATAATAATGTTTGAAAAATGTACTAGCAAGTATGTGTAAACGATTAAAGCTAAGATAATTATAAGTTATCTGTATTACTTATTGTAACAAATCATTTATGGTCAATAAATACAGAAATGTAAAAAAAAAAAAAAAAAATAAATACTAGTATTCGAAATTGTCTTCGGACTATCGAATACGATAGTGACCACTATGGACTTAAAGCCACAATTCATATTCCACGTGAACAGACTCTGCTCGACCAATGTGATCAGCTTTATTCCTTCAATTTTCATAGAACACAATGGTCACATTTCGAACGCGTTATCAAAAGAGAAATCCACCTATCAATAGAAATTTAAAAAATGAAGAGATAGATTATTATCTCCTTACAATGGATGGCATCGTCAAGAAGTCTATGGAGCTCTCTATTTCCAAAATATATCGGTCTCAAGGTTACACAAGCCAATCAAGAAACGCAGCTAACGATGCTCTGTATAGACAAAATGGTTCTCTCCTATCTAGACTGAAACTACTCTATCGGCAGTTCACCGACCGACAAAACCCGGAGATAAAGACAGTTAAATCCTTGATGCGCAACCTTCAACAGCTGATTCGTGAAAACTACAGAACAGCTATAAACTCAAAATGTGGAAACAAAATTCGAGCCATAAACCATAACTGCTCGAATATGTTGCCCCAGATAAATAAGATATTCAGAAAGAGTAATTACAATGACATTCCCAGTTTCAAAATCGCACGAACTCCAGCGAATTGTCAAATACTGGTAAACGCATCTATTACTGCCGACAATATTATTTCTGAAGGTGAATCTTTATTGATAGAAAATCCACAAGAAAAAGCGAATGCTATGGGTGCACAGAATGAACGAATTCTCTCACCCCAATCGTTATCTAGAACACAGAGCACTGGAAAACCACATTTCACTTCGCAACACAATTAATAGTTGGCGCTCCGTAAATGTCAATTTTACAATCTTTAGTGACATTAATAACGCACACTATTCCATTGCAAATCGATGCAACAGTTGGTTTGTAGCGAAGGACGAAGTCTCAACTATTTTTAAGTTACTTAAAATAAAGAAATCTTCTGGAATTGATGGAATTCCACTCTCAGTACTCAAACACTTACCGTCGGAAGCCGTAAATATTTATACTGCTCTGAAAAGCCGTACCATCTCCTTCCCCCACACATACATCCAAATCCCATAATCCTTAACTAAAATTCAAAAAACAATCATCTAAATTGAAAATTCGCGATAAACTAATCAAATATTCGTTTATTGCCCTTGCACTCAACTCCCCATAATCATCCAACTAATCCAGAAATACATTATTCCAATCCAGCAAAATTCCTGGTAAGCGAATCAAATATTCGTTTATCATCCATACACATCAACTCGCTATGATCCTCAAACAAAAGCAAACATGGTAAATTGAACCAGATGTTCAATTTCCATACTCACGCTCATGTGTCCGAGAATTCGCCTAACCGAATTCTTATCTCAAAAAACAAACACTTGGCCCAAGCCAAAGTATCTAAATCGAGATTTTGCTTTGAATTCGATCTCTTCGAGATACAAAATCTCGATTTGGTTTCATTTATAAGGGTGATGAATTTCAGATTCGAGGATCTCAATCCATCTAAAGCAGTAGCTATAATTCTAAGTAGTAAGCACTTCCAACCTACTTCTCGATATTCACAGAATATTCGAATAAAAATGGAAGATACTACGATTAGACCACAGGACAGGTTGAAATATCTTGCGGTCATTTATACCCCAAAAATGAATTTCATTAAACATGTAACCCACATTCTCCAAAGGTGCCTCGGTCGGTCTAAGCAACTGCACAACATCTTGAAGTGGAGCAACAAAGTTGACACCAAAGTTAAGCTTCTCTGCTATAAGCAGCTAATCCGATCTGGAATATCGTACGCCTTTCCCATATGGTCCGGCATATCTTCACCTCAAATGGAAAGACGTCGAGTTTTCGAAAGGAAACTCCTCAGAAGATGCACCAATCACTCTAGAAGGCCTGACAGTCGTCATTACCCCAACTTTCACCTATACGAAGGGGCATCCATTACCCCAATTAGCATACAAGTACCTCGAAAGCGTTCAGAACAGCGAGAACCTACTTGTACGGGACTCTTGCGTTTTTGACCTTTCTCTCTCTCTCTCTCGATCTCTTCGTATCAGACCACCACAATTTCTTCTCCAATACAAAACTGAAGAAAGCACCCTTCCCAACAACATTCCCCTCTATAATAGAGGATTTCTGGATCCATCCCATAGGGTATACTGTTAACAAACCACACGCACACGGACGCACAGTACAAGACGGCACAAACATACACACACCGGTCAAAGCGCAGATCATCAGACGCCAAAGACGTGATCTGCGTTTACTACCGCACTCAAAACCTACTGGTCTTGTATGATTTCTTTCCCACCATCCCTCCATCCAAGTAGTTAGAGAACACCTAAACTGACACTATCCACACTATCCTTGGTGTAAGGACGCCAATAAACTAAACGAAATTAAAATTAAAATAAATAAATAAATTTTAAGCCGAGTATACTTACAAAGTGTTTGCGTTTTTTAATTAAACCTGGCCGATTTCCGGTCCTCTCCTATAAACGATCGGTCGCTATTCTTCCCTCAGGTCTGAGGAAGCAAGGTGGCGACCGCAACGAGCAACTAGGTCGCGCTCTATTAAAGAGCCCCTTGTCCTTTTAAGGACAAGGAGACGCGCTCCCTAAGATTTGCTACAACAATACGGCACTGTTCAATGAAGCGCTTGTCAATGCTTATTATCCAACACACTGGGAAACAGCTCACCCCATTCCAAAACGGGGAAAAGATAGTAGCACCCCAGCTAATCTTCGACCTATTAGTTTGTTGCGGATTCACTGGATGCAGCCAGTGAAGTCGCAATGGAATGCTGTCCTTGGCAACACTATAACAAATGTCAGCAATTAGCTGACATAATCGAATTTGGTTGTTAAGCAACCAATAATAAAATAACAAACTTTCTTCTTCTGTAGCTACTCGTCGTGACGGTTCATGTGTGTAATTGTAAGACATTTTAATCTAATTCAATCTCAACGATCTTAATGATGAACCTAAATAAAACTGATTAACATTATCAATCAAAGAGTGAAGTGTTGTTCTTTAGTTTCATGTCTTTTAATTGGGTCGCTTACTCATTCGTGATATAGGACATTCGCTCTCAGCGCGGAAACATCTAAACAGATGTTTATATCTTAGACTTAATTCGTGCAAATCGAGTTACCCGTGGTCGTTCGCTCGTGTTTGGTTGGAGTCCACTGGGAATTGAAGCAGTTGAAATTCCCCGCAGAGTGAGAAACAAATCTGGATTGCAGAGACGCACCACATAGACCGAGAGTGGTAACCTGGATGAATGAGCAACGCATCCTCTGTACATCACGAATTAAGGTAAATCATTTCCTTTTAACCACATTTCAATTGGCAATTGTTAGAGCCAACGGAACCAACATCACGGCACGCCAGGAGACATCCTTGTTCCTGGCGTCATCCCCCGGCCCACCAACAAGATACAGTTGTTGGTGGAAGTTGCGTTCGACGCGAGCGCAAATATTGGTCCTTCGAGCCGGATCCAGTCTGTGGATCCTATCCACTGCTGCCCGTTCGCAGTGGAACTAAAGAGCTGTCCCGAAGTACAGCAAAATTGACGCCGTTAGGCTTACGGCGTAAAAGCGAGAAGATCCCCACTGCCAGGTTCACGGCGCAAACAGAGACGTCCTTCAATTTGTTGTGTAAAAGAAAATGTTGCTAATTCATCCCAACGGAAAATTTCTGGGAGACTTCCATTGTTCTTGGTGTCATCGTTTGGGAAGTTCTCCCCACTAAAATCATTGACAATCAGGGATCCATCTGTGGATCATTTACCGCTGTCCAGTTCGCAGCCCCAAGGTCCAGCCTAAGGATCGACCGCCGTCAATCACGGCATACTAGAAGGTACAGCCTAAGGACCGACCGCCAGTTCAGAGCGCAACATGAGCTGCCCACATGGGAGCCATAATACTGCCGTCAGATTATTGGCGCAGTAACCAACTACATTTACAAGATACCGGTGCCCAATTCGCAGCCCCAAGGTCCAGCCTAAGGACCTCTAGCCGCCAGATTAGTGGCGCATGAACAAGCAGCCAGCGCAGCTACATTATAACCACACCGCGACCAAGTTACCGGATCCAGACATACGGATCAACGACCAGTTCTCAGGTAAGAGAATTTTCAATTTGTCAGCCCCCAGCAGTTACCTACCACCACACCGCGACCAGTTCGCGGCGCAATTGAAGTCCAGATCGGTGGATCGGCTACCACTGCCAGGTCGAGGTGTAGTCTGGGATTCAGATCTGTGGGTCGGTTACCGCAGCCAAGTTAGCGGTGCCACTGCAAAGGACCCAGACATACGGATCAATCGCCGCCAAGTTCGCGGACTACTACGAGTATAAGGTCCATACTTAATGACCGACCGACGTCAAGGTTGCGGAACACTAGCTTCCAGACGCAAAGACCAACCGTCGCCAAGATCGATACATCTAAATTACAAGGAGATGTCGACCCCAATGCAAGAGAAGTCGAAGACGACAAAGGCTACATTGGCGGAACAGTTAATCAACGCCCAGTTCGCTTCCCAGGAGCGGATGTCCTGTGCCTTTCTCAACCTTGAGAAGAGAGGGCCGCCAACGTTGTTCTTGGTGGACATACGCCAGCACAACCTCCAGATCACATGGGAGGACAACCAAAAGAATCATGAGGAGATAGAACGCCTGGCCACTCCAGAGATGACCAGCGGCAATCGCTACTTCGTGGACAGCTTTATCGGTCAAGCCGAGAAGATCTGTGGGGAGGAAGTATTGCAACATTGGCACTGGTTAACTTCCTCCTCCATCATATATATGTTCCTGGTGTACCAAAAGAAATTGAATTCACCGCAATCTGTTCACCAACACAAGGAGTTAAACTCCGCCACAAGACAGTTAAATGAACACTCGAGTTAGTTTGTTAATTAAATGATTACTTTTATTCACTGGTGATGACGTAAGCACGAACATATTATTATAAAACCGACGCACCAGAACTAAAATTACTTTCAAATTAAATCCGCGCGCTTACTCCACTCGACTTAGTATTTCTGCGTCCCCGAGCGCAAAACGAGGACGGGAGATCACATGACCATTGTGGTCATAGGTTGGAATTTGACTCCGTGATCGTCATCTCATGCAGAGATGATTTCGCTAAGGAAAAAAAAGGAAGAGAGAGAAAAACTTTTCTCTTAAGGGTGTAACTAGTGGCGCAGTGGTATATGTGCGCGATCGAACAGATTCAATGTTGTTGCATGTGTTCGAAAACAGGCAGGCGGCAAGGACAATAGGGAAAAATGACCACATGCGCCGCTGGTAATGCGGGTCATTGTTTACACGATGCCTCGTCGCTATTTTCGACGTTAGGAGAAAAAGGTGCTAAAAGCAAATTGGATGGTTATGGCATCTCTGGCTGCAATAGAAACCGGGTTCATATTTGCATTAGGAAATGCTGGAGAATTTGGTTTCGGCGTTTATTGCGCTAATTATATGCAGCTGCTTGGGTTGTTTATTGATAAGACAAACAAAGAAGGTTGCCAGGCAATGTGTATGAAAAGGTATATGACGCGGCTGGGAAAATAGACGGCGCGATATTTATGGTCCCTGTCATGACGGTTACATTGAATGCAATCCGAATTATTTTCTTTACAGGAATTCATCTAAGGGAATTTGACTGGCGACGTAGATGCCGAAATTGATTGGAAATTCCTGGTAAGTTAATAAAGAAATCTTAAGGAGTAATGGTATGCGAAGAGTATGCATGAAGGTAAGTTTTCTTAAGGGACTTAAAGATCATAGATTTGATCTCTTAAATGCGTGCAGCATTTTTAGGTACTAATACTGTTGCATTAGCAAACTTAAGGGAGTTGGGTAGTAATTATGGGGGTTTTTCAGGTAAGTAGACTGTGGGGTTTGGCGGCACCGCTACAGTACCCCCCCCCCCCCCCCCCGGCCGTAGTCACGAAATAAAGGAGGCAGGGCTGAAGGGATGCTCGAATGAATGGTGCTATGCTGGGCGGAGGGCTGAACACTTGACGAACAAGGTGGCCCTGCGCACTTCGGTAGGCGCTGTAATTAAATCGGGGGAAATGTCATGGTGACTAGTTCCAGGTATAGTATGGGCCTTTGTCGATAATAAGGTGGACACAGATGTTACCGATTGATGCCATCAAGGGCAAGGGTGTGCGGCGTGGTCCATAGGCCTGTTATGGGTCTCGTGGACCAACAGGCTTATCGTCCGAATACGTCGGAACCGATCGGAAATCTGCTCACATCCGCAGTGATGCAATGGCGTGTGCGAGATGGGGGGGAACTTATCCCAGGGTAATTCCCTTCCGCATTGACGGGTTGCCGTGTGCAGGTTGGAAAGGGACCAAGTCCAGAGCCGGTGTCTTTTGTCCATACGTTGGTATGGCGAATTGTTTGCCACTGGGACTGGTAGAGGAGGGCGGGCCCTCAATTGCACGTTTTACCTATCGAGGGAGCACCGGTACATTGGTGCCAATGTAGCGGTAGCTGCGACCTCGACCGAATGGAAACTTGCTGTGAGGTGCCGGCCGTCGCGCTTGTTAAAAAAAATAGGGTATTTTGGTTAGGGGGCTCCTGGTGGGTGGTTGATTGTGTCCAACCCCAGGGCGCCCTAGGGTTATTAGATGTGCGCTCCGAAGTACTACCTAGGTATTTGAGGCGGAGTAGAGGGGCGTGTATAGCCTTTAGTTGCCGCTGAAGGGGGAACCAGGTATAATGTCTCATTCCGGTGGTATCGGTTTGATTTGTGGACCGGTGTTGCTGAGACATTTGGGAGACGTTAAGGGATCTAAGGACGAAGGTCCTGAAGCTTAAAAAAAGAGGCAAAACCAGGTGTCCTACTGGGTGCTGCTACGCGTAGTAGCTGTGTTACGAGGGAAGCTGGCTTGCTGAAATCGGGTAGAAAAGTCGAGCATTGATGAACGGTTTCGCGTGATAATTGTCTTTGGCGT
Source organism: Microdon myrmicae (assembly GCA_963931805.1). NCBI lineage: Eukaryota > Metazoa > Arthropoda > Insecta > Diptera > Syrphidae > Microdon > Microdon myrmicae. Next base: position 61,229,581 of record OZ007500.1, on the reverse strand, counting down.
GCATGGGCGCCAATATAACGAGTTGTTAGCGGTCAAGGAAAGACGAGAAGGGATGCCTGGGGTTGCGTGAAGGCTATGGTTGGTGAGCGTGAGCGCCAACCTTCAGAAAAGAGACAGAAAAGGGTGAGGGTGTTTCACGCGAGACAAAACCGGGCGTCCTATAAATTATATACTACACGTAGTAGCTGTTGTTACTTAAGGGGCCGGTTTGCAGAAAATGGAGGTTGGTAATGGCGAGCGTGTGCGCCAATATTGGTAAAAGGGCCTTAAAAAAAAAATAGGTGGGCAGAGGCGAATTTTGCCTGTATTAAGGAAGACCACAAAGGGGTCGAGTGAGGTTGGATGGTGTAAAGGGGCGAAGGGAGACTAATTGGGCCAAAGGGAGCCGAAGGCTGTCGAGTGGAGTCGAAAGGTGGCCAATGAGGCTAAAAATAAATCGAAGGTGGTCGGGTATTGTCGCGATGTGGATGAGTAGGTTTGAAGGAAATACAAGGCGGAGTCAAAATAGAGTGCGAGCGAGCCGAGTTATGTGGAGTCGTGTATACTAGCGAAAACGATTGTATCTTTATGTGTACCCAGAAGGGGTTTACAATGCTCATAATTTAATTGGCGGTGATGCTTTAATTTGCTTATAATGCTTAAACTTCAAAGTGTTTCTTGCTATTTGTATTCTTGAAATAAGATTTAAAACGGATTAAAAGTAAAGTAAAAATTGAAAACTGCTTTCCATTAATTTGGTTAGAATTAATCTGTGTGTATATATTTATATTAATTTGAATCAAACGTGAATAAAAAACTAGGAGAAGCAGTTAAAATAATATTTAAAAGCAAGAGATTAGGAATACAATGAAAATATTTTTTATTTTTTAAACAATATGATGGTGCTTGCATATTATATGTATATATATATATATATATATATATATATATATATATATATATATATATATATATATATATATATATATATATATATATATATATATATATATAAATTTAAAAGTTTTTTGTTGCTTGTTGCTTTTAGTTAAGTATATCCGTGAATACTTGTAATATAATACAGGTGTTTCGTATTTTTGTTTTTCATTTCCTAAAACTTTTATTGGTACTTAAATTCTAGGTGTTTCTGTTTTTACATTGATTTTATTTATGTATACGACTGTGCGTGTATATGTGTATTTATAATTTTCATTGTTGATTTTTGCTTTATATCAACGGTTAATTTTTGTTAAATGCACAATATATTAAATTAAACAAAAGCAAAGCAGGGACTTAGTGGAACAAAGAAAAAGGAAGATGTAAAATGTATGTATTCTTAATGTGCAATTTTCCAAATGCTAGAAAATTTATATAAAATATATAACCCATATTTCTAACACTAAAATCTGATTTTGTTTCTAGAGGTAGCAAATCCCAGTTCACATTGCACTCAAATTATCATTAAATATATATTTCTGGTAGCATTTTGGATTGTAATTCGAGTTTTTTATGAATTGTTCTTGAATGTAAATATTACATAACGCAGGTATATATGGTAAACAAATTTTAAAAGTATAATATATCCTTGTGGTTTTTTAATTTATTATTGTATTACAAAAGGAAAAAGAAGAAACGCACCCATACAAATGCATATATTTCCGGACATATATGCATCTATATAAATATCAATATCTTCTATAATTACATTACAAATTTTAATTATTTTAACAGTCAAGCCTATTATACGGTTTTCTTAGACTGGCAGGACAACTGTTTCGAACCAGTTGTCTACCTTTACTATGAAAATCTTTTAATTAGGACCGTGTGTGGTAATTTGCACTTCAAACAGTTAATTAATTTCTGCATAAAAAAACAAGCTTAATAATTACTTCTATGATTCCTTGATCCCACTAATCAATTTGGAAAAATATGATTGAAAATTTGAAATTTGAAAGTATTTTGCTTTTTTTTTTTTGACATAGTTTCACAATAAAATGAGTTTAACTCAGATACGGCTGTATGACTAAGAAATTGTTTGTATTGCACAGTATAGTATAAAAGAAAATAAAGGAGTTTAATATTGATACGTCATACATAAAACTGTAAAGGATATTAAGCAGTGTTTGTTAAGGATAATCGCAGCCAGTCGAGTTGTTCACATGTCTTCAGTTTCTGGTATCATAAATTGTGAAATGCCTGCAATTTTTAACATCATCTCGGAATAGGTGACACGCATCTTGTCACTGAATTTACACCCATGTTGTTGGAGTGTTGAGTTGCTCGTGCCATGGTTACGTTGATGATGTTGAGCATGTGTCCTGTGCTGCTGTTCGGTGATACAGGTGGCTACGCTGCATCGCTGGTACGTCGTTGGCAAAGCGGTGTTGGGTAGTGGGTATCCTTTTAATTGTCTTTTGCTAATTGCCGCCACAATTGTTTACTGGATGCGTATTAATTCGAAGGCATCTGATTGGCTTAGTTCCGACAACTCTTTCACTTGTAAGGCTGGTGAATACAAAAAAAAAGAAGGAACGATACTTATCTTACCAACTCCTGGCTATTGTTGTTGAGGTGGTTGGTGCTGGTGCGTGTTGGTTGCTGGTGCTGGAAGGAAGGCTGGCGTTGGGGCGATGTTTTGCCCATTGATTATTTTTCGGCAACTGCCGCCACAATTGCTCTCGGTTGTCACTAGAACGAAAAACATTAAGAAACGCAAGTTCGTGCTTCACAAAAAACGCGCACTGTTTTCGTCGACTGTTTATTTTCCGGAAGGCGCGATTGTTCCAACTCGGAGTCACCACTGTGGGGAGGAAGTATTGCAACATTGGCACTGGTTAACTTCCTCCTCCATCATATATATGTTCCTGGTGTACCAAAAGAAATTGAATTCACCGCAATCTGTTCACCAACACAAGGAGTTAAACTCCGCCACAAGACAGTTAAATGAACACTCGAGTTAGTTTGTTAATTAAATGATTACTTTTATTCACTGGTGATGACGTAAGCACGAACATATTATTATAAAACCGACGCACCAGAACTAAAATTACTTTCAAATTAAATCCGCGCGCTTACTCCACTCGACTTAGTATTTCTGCGTCCCCGAGCGCAAAACGAGGACGGGAGATCACATGACCATTGTGGTCATAGGTTGGAATTTGACTCCGTGATCGTCATCTCATGCAGAGATGATTTCGCTAAGGAAAAAAAAGGAAGAGAGAGAAAAACTTTTCTCTTAAGGGTGTAACTAGTGGCGCAGTGGTATATGTGCGCGATCGAACAGATTCAATGTTGTTGCATGTGTTCGAAAACAGGCAGGCGGCAAGGACAATAGGGAAAAATGACCACATGCGCCGCTGGTAATGCGGGTCATTGTTTACACGATGCCTCGTCGCTATTTTCGACGTTAGGAGAAAAAGGTGCTAAAAGCAAATTGGATGGTTATGGCATCTCTGGCTGCAATAGAAACCGGGTTCATATTTGCATTAGGAAATGCTGGAGAATTTGGTTTCGGCGTTTATTGCGCTAATTATATGCAGCTGCTTGGGTTGTTTATTGATAAGACAAACAAAGAAGGTTGCCAGGCAATGTGTATGAAAAGGTATATGACGCGGCTGGGAAAATAGACGGCGCGATATTTATGGTCCCTGTCATGACGGTTACATTGAATGCAATCCGAATTATTTTCTTTACAGGAATTCATCTAAGGGAATTTGACTGGCGACGTAGATGCCGAAATTGATTGGAAATTCCTGGTAAGTTAATAAAGAAATCTTAAGGAGTAATGGTATGCGAAGAGTATGCATGAAGGTAAGTTTTCTTAAGGGACTTAAAGATCATAGATTTGATCTCTTAAATGCGTGCAGCATTTTTAGGTACTAATACTGTTGCATTAGCAAACTTAAGGGAGTTGGGTAGTAATTATGGGGGTTTTTCAGGTAAGTAGACTGTGGGGTTTGGCGGCACCGCTACAGTACCCCCCCCCCCCCCCCCCCGGCCGTAGTCACGAAATAAAGGAGGCAGGGCTGAAGGGATGCTCGAATGAATGGTGCTATGCTGGGCGGAGGGCTGAACACTTGACGAACAAGGTGGCCCTGCGCACTTCGGTAGGCGCTGTAATTAAATCGGGGGAAATGTCATGGTGACTAGTTCCAGGTATAGTATGGGCCTTTGTCGATAATAAGGTGGACACAGATGTTACCGATTGATGCCATCAAGGGCAAGGGTGTGCGGCGTGGTCCATAGGCCTGTTATGGGTCTCGTGGACCAACAGGCTTATCGTCCGAATACGTCGGAACCGATCGGAAATCTGCTCACATCCGCAGTGATGCAATGGCGTGTGCGAGATGGGGGGGAACTTATCCCAGGGTAATTCCCTTCCGCATTGACGGGTTGCCGTGTGCAGGTTGGAAAGGGACCAAGTCCAGAGCCGGTGTCTTTTGTCCATACGTTGGTATGGCGAATTGTTTGCCACTGGGACTGGTAGAGGAGGGCGGGCCCTCAATTGCACGTTTTACCTATCGAGGGAGCACCGGTACATTGGTGCCAATGTAGCGGTAGCTGCGACCTCGACCGAATGGAAACTTGCTGTGAGGTGCCGGCCGTCGCGCTTGTTAAAAAAAATAGGGTATTTTGGTTAGGGGGCTCCTGGTGGGTGGTTGATTGTGTCCAACCCCAGGGCGCCCTAGGGTTATTAGATGTGCGCTCCGAAGTACTACCTAGGTATTTGAGGCGGAGTAGAGGGGCGTGTATAGCCTTTAGTTGCCGCTGAAGGGGGAACCAGGTATAATGTCTCATTCCGGTGGTATCGGTTTGATTTGTGGACCGGTGTTGCTGAGACATTTGGGAGACGTTAAGGGATCTAAGGACGAAGGTCCTGAAGCTTAAAAAAAGAGGCAAAACCAGGTGTCCTACTGGGTGCTGCTACGCGTAGTAGCTGTGTTACGAGGGAAGCTGGCTTGCTGAAATCGGGTAGAAAAGTCGAGCATTGATGAACGGTTTCGCGTGATAATTGTCTTTGGCGTGCATGGGCGCCAATATAACGAGTTGTTAGCGGTCAAGGAAAGACGAGAAGGGATGCCTGGGGTTGCGTGAAGGCTATGGTTGGTGAGCGTGAGCGCCAACCTTCAGAAAAGAGACAGAAAAGGGTGAGGGTGTTTCACGCGAGACAAAACCGGGCGTCCTATAAATTATATACTACACGTAGTAGCTGTTGTTACTTAAGGGGCCGGTTTGCAGAAAATGGAGGTTGGTAATGGCGAGCGTGTGCGCCAATATTGGTAAAAGGGCCTTAAAAAAAAAATAGGTGGGCAGAGGCGAATTTTGCCTGTATTAAGGAAGACCACAAAGGGGTCGAGTGAGGTTGGATGGTGTAAAGGGGCGAAGGGAGACTAATTGGGCCAAAGGGAGCCGAAGGCTGTCGAGTGGAGTCGAAAGGTGGCCAATGAGGCTAAAAATAAATCGAAGGTGGTCGGGTATTGTCGCGATGTGGATGAGTAGGTTTGAAGGAAATACAAGGCGGAGTCAAAATAGAGTGCGAGCGAGCCGAGTTATGTGGAGTCGTGTATACTAGCGAAAACGATTGTATCTTTATGTGTACCCAGAAGGGGTTTACAATGCTCATAATTTAATTGGCGGTGATGCTTTAATTTGCTTATAATGCTTAAACTTCAAAGTGTTTCTTGCTATTTGTATTCTTGAAATAAGATTTAAAACGGATTAAAAGTAAAGTAAAAATTGAAAACTGCTTTCCATTAATTTGGTTAGAATTAATCTGTGTGTATATATTTATATTAATTTGAATCAAACGTGAATAAAAAACTAGGAGAAGCAGTTAAAATAATATTTAAAAGCAAGAGATTAGGAATACAATGAAAATATTTTTTATTTTTTAAACAATATGATGGGGCTTGCATATTATATGTATATATATATATATATATATATATATATATATATATATATATATATATATATATATATATATATATATATATATATATATATATATATATATAAATTTAAAAGTTTTTTGTTGCTTGTTGCTTTTAGTTAAGTATATCCGTGAATACTTGTAATATAATACAGGTGTTTCGTATTTTTGTTTTTCATTTCCTAAAACTTTTATTGGTACTTAAATTCTAGGTGTTTCTGTTTTTACATTGATTTTATTTATGTATACGACTGTGCGTGTATATGTGTATTTATAATTTTCATTGTTGATTTTTGCTTTATATCAACGGTTAATTTTTGTTAAATGCACAATATATTAAATTAAACAAAAGCAAAGCAGGGACTTAGTGGAACAAAGAAAAAGGAAGATGTAAAATGTATGTATTCTTAATGTGCAATTTTCCAAATGCTAGAAAATTTATATAAAATATATAACCCATATTTCTAACACTAAAATCTGATTTTGTTTCTAGAGGTAGCAAATCCCAGTTCACATTGCACTCAAATTATCATTAAATATATATTTCTGGTAGCATTTTGGATTGTAATTCGAGTTTTTTATGAATTGTTCTTGAATGTAAATATTACATAACGCAGGTATATATGGTAAACAAATTTTAAAAGTATAATATATCCTTGTGGTTTTTTAATTTATTATTGTATTACAAAAGGAAAAAGAAGAAACGCACCCATACAAATGCATATATTTCCGGACATATATGCATCTATATAAATATCAATATCTTCTATAATTACATTACAAATTTTAATTATTTTAACAGTCAAGCCTATTATACGGTTTTCTTAGACTGGCAGGACAACTGTTTCGAACCAGTTGTCTACCTTTACTATGAAAATCTTTTAATTAGGACCGTGTGTGGTAATTTGCACTTCAAACAGTTAATTAATTTCTGCATAAAAAAACAAGCTTAATAATTACTTCTATGATTCCTTGATCCCACTAATCAATTTGGAAAAATATGATTGAAAATTTGAAATTTGAAAGTATTTTGCTTTTTTTTTTTTGACATAGTTTCACAATAAAATGAGTTTAACTCAGATACGGCTGTATGACTAAGAAATTGTTTGTATTGCACAGTATAGTATAAAAGAAAATAAAGGAGTTTAATATTGATACGTCATACATAAAACTGTAAAGGATATTAAGCAGTGTTTGTTAAGGATAATCGCAGCCAGTCGAGTTGTTCACATGTCTTCAGTTTCTGGTATCATAAATTGTGAAATGCCTGCAATTTTTAACATCATCTCGGAATAGGTGACACGCATCTTGTCACTGAATTTACACCCATGTTGTTGGAGTGTTGAGTTGCTCGTGCCATGGTTACGTTGATGATGTTGAGCATGTGTCCTGTGCTGCTGTTCGGTGATACAGGTGGCTACGCTGCATCGCTGGTACGTCGTTGGCAAAGCGGTGTTGGGTAGTGGGTATCCTTTTAATTGTCTTTTGCTAATTGCCGCCACAATTGTTTACTGGATGCGTATTAATTCGAAGGCATCTGATTGGCTTAGTTCCGACAACTCTTTCACTTGTAAGGCTGGTGAATACAAAAAAAAAGAAGGAACGATACTTATCTTACCAACTCCTGGCTATTGTTGTTGAGGTGGTTGGTGCTGGTGCGTGTTGGTTGCTGGTGCTGGAAGGAAGGCTGGCGTTGGGGCGATGTTTTGCCCATTGATTATTTTTCGGCAATTGCCGCCACAATTGCTCTCGGTTGTCACTAGAACGAAAAACATTAAGAAACGCAAGTTCGTGCTTCACAAAAAACGCGCACTGTTTTCGTCGACTGTTTATTTTCCGGAAGGCGCGATTGTTCCAACTCGGAGTCACCACTGTGGGGAGGAAGTATTGCAACATTGGCACTGGTTAACTTCCTCCTCCATCATATATATGTTCCTGGTGTACCAAAAGAAATTGAATTCACCGCAATCTGTTCACCAACACAAGGAGTTAAACTCCGCCACAAGACAGTTAAATGAACACTCGAGTTAGTTTGTTAATTAAATGATTACTTTTATTCACTGGTGATGACGTAAGCACGAACATATTATTATAAAACCGACGCACCAGAACTAAAATTACTTTCAAATTAAATCCGCGCGCTTACTCCACTCGACTTAGTATTTCTGCGTCCCCGAGCGCAAAACGAGGACGGGAGATCACATGACCATTGTGGTCATAGGTTGGAATTTGACTCCGTGATCGTCATCTCATGCAGAGATGATTTCGCTAAGGAAAAAAAAGGAAGAGAGAGAAAAACTTTTCTCTTAAGGGTGTAACTAGTGGCGCAGTGGTATATGTGCGCGATCGAACAGATTCAATGTTGTTGCATGTGTTCGAAAACAGGCAGGCGGCAAGGACAATAGGGAAAAATGACCACATGCGCCGCTGGTAATGCGGGTCATTGTTTGCACGATGCCTCGTCGCTATTTTCGACGTTAGGAGAAAAAGGTGCTAAAAGCAAATTGGATGTTTATGGCATCTCTGGCTGCAATAGAAACCGGGTTCATATTTGCATTAGGAAATGCTGGAGAATTTGGTTTCGGCGTTTATTGCGCTAATTATATGCAGCTGCTTGGGTTGTTTACTGATAAGACAAACAAAAAAGGTTGCCAGGCAATGTGTATGAAAAGGTATATGACGCGGCTGGGAAAATAGACGGCGCGATATTTATGGTCCCTGTCATGACGGTTACATTGAATGCAATCCGAATTATTTTGTTTACGGGAATTCATCTAAGGGAATTTGACTGGCGACGTAGATGCCGAAATTGATTGGAAATTCCTGGTAAGTTAATAAAGAAATCTTAAGGAGTAATGGTATGCGAAGAGTATGCATGAAGGTAAGTTTTCTTTACAGGGACTTAAAGGTCATAGATTTGATCTCTTAAATGCGTGCAGCATTTTTAGGTACTAATACTGTTGCATTAGCAAACTTAAGGGAGTTGGGTAGTAATTATGGGGGTTTTTCAGGTAAGTAGACTGTAGGGTTTGGCGGCACCGCTACAGATCTATCTGGAAGAGGGCACCAAGTTTGATGAGACACGGAACGTCCTCACCACTGACCGTCCGACCGTCCACAAACGAAGGCTTATTTCAGCAAGAAGGCACCAACACTAGCTAATAAAGATGCCAGGAATTGTGAGGCACCTAGCCCAGGAAAAGAGCCTGCTGCAGAGACACCCGCCAAGCAAGGCGAGGATACCAAATCAACGAGACTGCTCGAGGCTTCGTTCGCGTTCGACCCAGTCTCCCCCATTAAGGCAAATGATGCCGACCACGGCAATGATGCCCACCACCCGAGACTGCTCGAGGCTTCGTTCGCGCTCGACCCAGTCTCCCCCATTAAGGCAAGCGATGCCGACCAAGGCAAAGATGCCCAACGACAGTCCCCTGTGACATCAGCGATCCTCAGTCCGACAGCCTATAGACGAGAACCGCACACACTCCCAGTGAGTATGGACCAGCAGGCCGCCGACCAGAGTGCCGCCTGCCCACAAATCAAATCAGCCCATGTCCCGATGTTCGGACCACCGCAGAAACACATGGCCGTTCCTCGTGGGTTGCGAATTTACAACTCCAACCCAGAGGAACTGGTCCACCCTGAACCAAGGCGTTTCATGAAGACACCATCAACTGTCCAAGAAACAGTAACCAGCAATCTCCCCAGTGACCGTGACAAATCACAGAGTCCGGTTAATCGCCAATCGCATCAGCAACATCAATTGCAACAGCAACGACTACAGCAGCAGAAACATTTAGCAGGAACTGGCCTAGGAGCAGGCCAAACGCATTCGTCATTCACCAACGTATCGGTGATGTCGATCGACCCGGCCAATTATGATTCGCTACACAACTCGGATGGGAGGCTTCCATCAAGCGGTAGTCTCCTCGCAACTGCCAGTAGTGGCATCCTTACTGAGACACCGGATGGCCAAACTCCGGCCAATGGCCGAAATCATCAAATACGACCGCTACCACATGTAGCCTTCCCAATAGGGATAGAAGAGCGTAATTCCCCGCTAGGCGCCCCCCGGCATACAGAGATCCCCCGCATCCCAACGACCCAGCACGTCTCTCCGTAATCCAGCAGAGGCGGTACCACTCTGAGCCCAGTACGCACTGGGTCCGCACCTGTCATTGGACACGCGGACGGTGGCATGGAAGAAGCCGCACCAGACTTAACGTTGCGGCCTCACCGGCCAAAGGCCGCATCCCATCGGCAAATACCTTCCAGAGACGGAACTCCCGTCGTCACCAATTCAGGGCGGACAAATCTTTCCCGACCGCATCACCAGAAGACCACGGCCCTGGGCCTCCGCCCCCTGGAACCAAAGGGTTCGCCAATGATTGGCGAAGGCGGACGGAATGTTGCGGATTCACTGGATGCAGCCAGTGAAGTCGCAATGGAATGCTGCCCTTGGAAACACTATAACAAATGTCAGCAATTAGCTGACATAATCGAATTTGGTTGTTAAGCAACCAATAACAAACTTTCTTCTTCTGTAGCTACTCGTCGTGGCGGTTCATGTGTGTAATTGTAAAACATTTTAATCTAATTCAATCTCAACGATCTTAATGATGAACCTAAATAAAACTGATTAACATTATCAATCAAAAAGTGAAGTGTTGTTCTTTAGTTTCATGTCTTTTAATTGGGTCGCTTACTCATTCGTGATATAGGACATTCGCTCTCAGCGCGGAAACATCTGAACAGATGTTTATATCTTAGGCTTAATTCGTGCAAATCAAGTTACCCGGGGACGTTCGCTCGTGTTTGGTTGGACACAGTTTAGTTAGAAGATCTTATTTATAAGCTAACCAGACTGGGCATGCCTGCAAACATACTATATATTGTATATGACATGGTTATGGGAAAACAATTCGTCGTAAAATGTGACACATTTTCCAACAAGACTGTAGGGGTTTCTCTATTCTATAGGAGAAACAGCCCACAATTCCAACCACAATTCCAACCACAATACCTACCCATTTCCTTGATAAGTTATTTACAGTAAATGACTGAAATAAAACATGTCAAAGGGACGCATAGCTAAACTCATTATTCTATGCAGATAATGCATAATTGAGTTTGGCTACAATCAACGACATACGGCAACACTATTGCGCTAACCATGGGATTTCCACCGGAAATTCCATTCGTTTTGGTTAGCAACAACCAAGTCAAATCAAGCGACGCGGTTGCGTCATAGTCCATAGGCTTGGGTATTTATCGAACATTCCACAGAATAGTATTATATCCCCAGCCGATGCGGCGTCCTATTGACTTTTCCCAGATCACCCATTCGCTTGGGATCAATGATCTCTTTTTGCTGGTGAATAACCTTAGCTAGGTTTTCCGCTCTCTCGTATTTCTGTCTTGCTATAGTGCGTTGACCTAAGAGAGCACACTAGGTCAGTAGACCAGCCGTATACACGGCACTGACGCACACACACCTAGCCAGATCAACCCTGGGTTATTGTGCTTTCCCTTTTGATTTCTCCATTCTGGCTACGCCAATCGACGTCGAACGAATACACAAGTACGTTTCGACCTGGATGAGTGTGGTGAGTTGGGGAACACACAAGAGAGCATGATTACCATTGGCAGATCAATGTGTAGAAAGCAGAAATTACGATTTCCACCCTAATTGAGACAGTCGCTATTCAATCTCCATTAAATTGTGCACTATAAAGATAAATTCACTTGTAACAAAAATAGACAGATATCACCACCCAAAGCTAAATAAAGGATATTCCGGTTAAAATATAATAACAAAACATTATCTATAAAAGAACCCCCTGTGCGTTTTCATTTATTTTACATTCTTCTCGGGTGAACAAGTCTCTTTCTGCGGATCATCGTTGGGGGAATTAAAGGAATACTTGCCGTACGTCGGCATCCATACTTCTACCCCCACAAGACTTTCTTCATAAGAAACAGTCTACAACAGGGCGAAATCAATTCTCCAATTCTATTTAACAACATCAACATCAACATCAACATCAACATCAACATCAACATCAACATCAACATTAACATCAACATCAACATCAACATCAACATCAACATCAACATCAACATCAACATCAACATCAACATCAACATCAACATCAACATCAAGATCAACATCAACATCAACAGCAACTACTAACACCAAATCGCCCACAGGAACAGCAAGCAGCCCAGCAGCAGCAAATCAACAACAACATCATCATCATCGGCACTACACCCGGGAGCCGATCTTGGCCTTATTTAGCAAGTCCTGAGGCTTGTTAAATTTTCCATAATGATTTGTTTTTTCCGGGCAAGGTCATTAGTCTTGCGCCAGAGGCTCCCCGACGGGGAATAGAAACCCGATCTCCCTCGTGACAGGCAGGTATACAACAACAACAACAGAAAAAACAAAGATGCCACCAATCAACACCATAGATATTGAGAGTAAGTCTCTGTAAGCTAGCTATAGGAAACAATTTTGTAATTATAAGACTAGCAGGTAACAGGCATGCCATTCAAACCTATGTGGTGACAGATCACGGCAAAATGAAAGAGGTTTTAAAAAGAGACACCGCGGAATTCTCGTTCACGGCGAAACAAACAAAGAGCGTAACAATTCTATTAAAGGACGTCGACCCTGAAATGGAAGCGGAGGCTCTGTTCGAAATGCTTTAAAAGCTGAAGCATGAAGATCTCGAGTTTACTGAAGTAAAACCCTTCACCACAACCAAGGCAAAAAAAGAAAACCGCAAGGTACCCTTCTTTTCGACCCAATTAACACCGAGCAGCAAAATTGGTGGTCTAAGGAAAATCACAGTCCTGAATTATCAAATCGTCACATGGGACAAATTAAAAAGGGGTAGAGACGTTCTGCAATATGTCCGCTGCCTAAGGTTTGGTCACGTAGTCGCGCACTGTGAAATGCAGCATCGTTGCGTAAAATGCGGACAGGACCATAAGGCAGAAGAATGTCCACTGGTGAAGGAAAGAGTAGAAGACAAAGCCCTTCTAAAGTGTGCAGTGTGCCGGAATGAGGAACATCCCACAAACTATCGAGGATGTCCTAAATTCCGAGAATTAATGTCGAGAAGTGCGACTCGGCAAAAAAACACAGAGACAAATCTTACAACAACAATGCCCGTAACATTGCAGCGGTCGTACGCAAAAGTTGCATGGGGGGCAGAACACCAAAACATGCTACGAGTACAAGACTGGTACCCACAAATACTCCCACACAGATTGAAACAACATCGCAAGCAGATGTGTTCACGGTCCTCCTCACTCGCAGAGACAGATGACACGACTGCAAAGTCAAATAAACGAGATCTACTTGCACTTGCCAAGTCTAAATAAAAAGTCAATATAAACCCTCTAACCAAAACATCAACCAAAGCTCTTGTCGTGAATACAAATTCACTAATAAGAACTGAGAGAAGAGCCAATCTTTTCAACCTGTTGCAAGATGAAAACCCTGATGTACTTCTGGCGGGGGAAACAAAGTAAAACCAGAGACGGAAGATAGGACATAAAAACTTCGATATTATACGAAGAGACCGACCTAACTCCTCTAAAGGGGGGGTGTCGTAATCTTTATTAGAAAAGGAATCCAACATAAAGTAATATATAGTGGAGAGGTGCGGGAAGCCTGTATCGTACGCACACCCCTTCAGCAAGGAAGGGGTTTGTATGCGATTGCGGTAACATAACGTCTTTATAGCAGAGCTCGAGACACACTTGCGATGCTTACATTTGCACTTGGACAAAATCTATTTTATCCTAGGTGGAGATATGAACGTCAAGCATAAAAATTGGGGAAACTATATATCTAATGCCAGAGGAAATCAGTTGGCTGGCTGGTTAGATCAGTATCATATTGAATACAGAACTGACATGCTAGCTACGGAATATCCATCGTTCCCTAGAAGTAGGTCCTTCTTAGATGTCTTGCTAATTGACTCACGACTGACACTACTTAACACCAACAGACGAAACAGAAACGGTTTACGGGCAATTGACTACGTGGCCACTGTGCATTGGGGGCGGTATTAAAGCTTCCAAGCGATCTGGCAGATCTGGAGGAATTCGTGATCCCGCAACCCTACAACTTTGAGGGCGATGCGATGGCCGCGGTTCACCAGATCATTAACAAGAGAACTTCGTTCCAGTGACTTTAATCTGTCAATATACAGAAACCTGACAAATAACGAAATGGCAAATACATTCAACAATTCGACGAAACCGTAAAACGAACAATGGACAAAACAATTCCCAAAACAACAGTTACATATCACATAAATATGTACAGAAACACAACAATAAACGCACTTCACAGGAAAAGAGCAGACTGCTATCAAATCTAAAACAACTACACAGATAGTTTACAGACAGACAAGACCAACAGATAATATCACCGAACTCCCGATTAAAAAACCTCCAACAATTACGTAAAGGTAACTATAGATTAGCAACAAATTTGTATTGGAACATCAGAATTCGAGCTATAAAATCTAATAACCCGAATATGTTCCCACAAATAAATAAAATATTCAGGAGAAATAATCAAAACGAGATTCAGTGTCTCCAAATTCGACGTACTCACGTATTCAAGCAATCAACATTTGCATAGATACAGGGAACGCTATCCTCAATAGGGATTGGAAAAGGTGAACGCTGTGGGAGGTTATAGCGTATTGCGACGATAGTGAAGAACGTGTGATTCGAACTGACACTATGACAGTTCACATCACTAAAAATGTAACCAACGCTCAACACATTAGGCCACTGCCGCGTGTACGAATTCAATTTCTAAACTCAAGTACACTCAACTGACGTGGAATTGTTATGTTATCGCTATGGAATACGGCTCTGATACATTTTCTTATTCGATTTTCGTTCGGTGTTCTTCACTATTTGCTTGTGTATTGTGTGTGTATCTGTTAGAAACGCCACAAGCTGTCTTTCAGAAAATGTACAAGGTGAATGAAAGCATTCGCCGAAATCACGACTTGGAGGACAAAGTTCTACTGAATCACCTGCAACTCCGAAATGAGCTTTCACTTTGGCAACCGGGGTATCCCGGTTTTACCGAATTCAGTGACGATAATCTAGCAATTGACATTAATGCCAATGTTAGGGCCAATAGCCTTTTAGTTACCAGGGAAGAAATCCAGAGTATTGTAGTGATCCTAAAACACTACTCTCATCCAATCTCCATTATTACACAAAAAACACCAATTACTGAGCCTTACCCATAATCTCAATCATGTTCCCCAATTGAATCATATGCACGACAAATTCAACCGAAAGTCCATTTGTCGTACATTGTTTCAATTCCCAATAACCATTAACATTATGAAATGCCTACTTCTAAATTTATTATTATTATTATTTACTGGCCTGTAGGAACCCGGAAGTTCTTGACCCCACCCACTCGGCTCCGCCATTGTTCCCTGTCCTGTGCGCTCTCCTTCCACGTTCGATCATCCGATCCGATCTCCTCAAAGTCAAACCTAACATTGTCCTCCCATCTCCGTCGCGGCCGTCGTGTCGGTCTCTTCCCCGTTAGTTTACCGTCAAGAATTCTATGCACGGTCCTATCATCGCCCATTCGCGCTACGTGTCCGGCCCATCTTAATCTTCGCGACTTGATCACTCTCACTATTGTAGGTTTGCGGTATAGCTCTTCCAATTCGTGGTTGTGGAGTTTCCTCCATTGTCCTGACTCCACGTCATATTTACCGCCAAATATACCCCTTAAAGGGCTCCTCGATAGTATAGTGGTTAGTATACCCGGCTGTCACCCGGGAGACCGGGGTTCGATTCCCCGTCGGGGAGCCTCTGGCGCAAGACTAATGACCTTGCCCAGAAAAAATAAATCATTATGGAAAATTTAACAAGCCGCAGGACTTGCTAAACAAGGTCAAGACCGGTCCCCGGTTGTAGTGCCGATGATGATGATGATACCCCTTAAAACTTTATTCTCGAATACGCGGAATTTGTTCTCTTCCCGTTTTGTGAGAGCCCATGTTTCGCATCCGTATAGAGCAGTCGGCATGATTATGGTTCTATAGACACGGAGCTCTATATTACGTGATAGCAGTTTGGATTTTAATAGTTTACTGGCTGCATGCCAACTAGCGTTGCCGGAATGTAGTCTTTTGTTAATTTCCTTTGACGTTTCGTTACTGGTAGTCAGTATTGTTCCCAGGTATTTAAATTCTTTGACATTTTCAAATATCTTGCCCCTGACGTTTATATGTGTTCTCTGACGTCCACCTGCTCTCGTCGTAATCATGTATTTCGTTTTGTCTTCGTTTATTTCTAGGCACACCTCTTCTGCTGCTTGCATGATGATTTCACAGTTTTTACTTATAGTTTAAGGATTATCGCCCAGAACGGCGATGTCATCCACATACGCGAGCACTTGTGTGACCCCGTTCAGGTATGATCCGGCCGTGTTGTCGTCTTGTACCTTTCTGATAACATACTTGAGGACAAGGTTAAAAAGGCATGGTGAGAGGCCATCCCCTTGTTTTAGTCCGTCCCGGATTTCAAATGGTTATGAGAGGTAGTTTTGCATTCTAACTAGCCCTTTGTTTTCGTTCATGCAAATTTGAATGAGCGCGGCATATTTTTTCGGGATCCCCAGCTCAACCACAATATGGTAGAGTCTTTGCCTTGCGACTGAGTCGTAGGCTTTTTTGAAGTCCACGAACAGTTGGTGAACCGTCTCTCCGTATTTCCACTTCTTTTCCAGCAGTTACCTTATTGTGAACATCTGGTCGCTTGTTGACCGGTTCCGACGGAATCCGCATTGGTAGTCTTGTGGGGCTTTTCAGGGCCCGAAGAGCCAGGCATCGCTCGATCCCCACTTTTCCAGGCGAACGACTTACCTCTCGGTCGAAATTCAGCAAGGTTGCGTAACCTTGCTACGGCATTTACCCCCAGCCAAATCGCCGGAATTATTACGGTTACCCAATCGGATAACTGTTTTGAAGTTCTGTTAGGCAGCTTACCTATTCTGTAGGGGATTTCCTTCCAAACCCCTTTTTCTCCATCATCACCACTGGAAACATTAAATCCTCGGCAAAGCTTATCACCTTGCCGTGGCATCGAAAACTTGCCCTCGGCCAGACCATATTCCCTAAGAAACATTAAGCCCACGGCAAAGCTTATCACCTTACCGTGGCATCGAAAATTCACCCCCGAGGCGTATATTATCTCCTAAATAAAAAGCATAAGTCCACGGCAAAATCATCACATGGCCATGGCATCTGAAATCCTATCTTTAGGCATACATTCTGCCAGGGCATCTCGTTTCCATTGCCTTAAGCTATGGAAACAACAATCAACAAGAGTTCCTTGTGACTCGTTGTATTTGTTTACCCTCGGCATAACATGCATGCGGCTATTCGCCCCTATTGATTTGCTACCGCCGACAAGGTTTCTGCTGACGCAAACCAAACATGTCCCTGATTACCAGCAATCGCTGGCTTCCAATTATCGATCCCCACGTCCAGAGACAGTAATCAAGCAACGATCAAGATGCAGCCAGAAAATGTTTACTTTCAACATCTGGCAATGGCTGCACCCTATGTTCGTTGCAATGTTTAATCATCGGCAACCGAAATGATGATTTATGGCCTTCCATTAGGATGACCAAATCATCGGTTTCGGTTTTTCACACCCCTGATGCTAGTGTTTACATTCTTAGAAAATGCACTAGCGATGTCCCGCCATCCACCGGTCGCCGAACGATCGTATGCATGGCATACCCACACATGCATAATGTATGACTACCCCGTCCGGTCCAATCACGATTAACTACTTCAAGTTAATCGTGTAACTCCGCCTCCTTTCCAGTTTCTTTCGGGGTTCCTTGCCTTTTGATGACTTCCTATGGAACAGTCAGATTTTATATTGCGTGGAGAGCGAACCGGTGTCGAAGTTAAAGCTGTGCCTTGAGTTGAATGAATTGCGGAACATTAATTTTGTAAATCCAATGCCAGTCTTCACTTGAATATACAATTTACGAAATGAAAGAATTTCATGTGCATAGAATGTAACAAATCTAGAACAAAATTTGTGTTGTGTGTTTTGTTAAAGTTGTTCCAAGGAATTAACCTTTACTGTTTCGGAGAAGAAAAATAAACTTTTAAGTTGTTTAAGATAAAACATTTATTACCAATTGATTTTTAAGTTGTGTAAAATTAAACATTTATCACCAATTGATTTTTAAGTTGTTAAAATAAAGAACCTTTATCATCAGGTGCCCTTTAAGTGTTTTAGAATAAAGAAAACATTCATTACCTAGAGTGGACGAAGTGTGCAGTGTTTTATTTTGCTCAATCGTTTCGTGCTTCCCTCGGTGCGGTGTTGGCAATTTTGTTACTAACGGTGTAGTGATTGCTTTATTAATCGATGGAAAGTTGGTACAACCGGTGCCCGTGTTTTGGCACAATACCAGCTTAAACCACAGTCTCCCAATATTTCTTCTTCGTACGGTGTGATTCTTGCCAGTATGACATTTGTTAATATTTTGTATGTGATTGGGAGCAATGATATCCCTCTGTAATTTTCACAGTCAGATCTGCCGCCTTTTTTGAAAATGGGGATGACTATTGCGGTTTTCCATTCTTCCGGAATGACTTCCTTGTCCCATATTATTTTAACCATTTGGTGGATCTTTCGAGCGGTTGCCCCTCCTCCATACTTCACAAGCTCTGCCGGTATGCAATCGATTCTGGGGCCCTTGTTGTTTTTCAGTCGATTTATCGCGTCTACAACTTCGTCGGGTCTGGGATCTGGGGCTCGGCTGTATGTACGTCTGGTACGTTTATTTGTGGTTGATGGGTGCGCACATTGAGCAGGTTTTCAAAGGACTAATTCTAAATGCATTTCATAATTTCTCCTTCCGGGAATTTGTTCAACCAAATTCCCACCCATTTCCCAGAATCCCATTCCAATTGAAGCACACAAAATCTTGTTTGTGCTTCTTGGAATTCTTAATAAAATTTTTTAACAAATCTCTGTCGCCACAGAGTATAAAATGGCGGCGAATTTAATTTCGTGGTCAGTAAAGCTCCAGCAGCCGAACCCATGGCCGATCAGTCAAAATCCAGAAGACCGAAGCGGGGACTAGAGGCCTTAACGATTTAAATAAATAACAACCAAGCCAAAAAAACAAGGTAAAACGTCTTTTATCTTTAAACCATACAACACAGGCTGGATCTAGAGAGACTGAAATCGGTGTATCATTTCGCTCAAAGTGGCTCAAATGCGGCTATCTCCTTCCATCACCAGAGATAACTGCTGGTTGGATCCATGCCAGCAGCCAGGGCCGTTGGTATCACTGTCAAATAGGACGACCATCACCTCCCGGGGACATCTTTAATTTCCAGGAGCACTCATCGACAGTACCACCCATCCCGGCGCCACATTAAAGCTTTTCAATAAACTTCGTTTTCGGAGGTAAGCCAACATTATTAATAACACAAAATATAATCCTAACAGTATCTTCGACTCATTAAGAAGCAAAAAGTCAGTGGAAATAGATGGAGTACCTAACATCGTACTCAAGAACCTGCCCCCAATGGCAATAGATATATACAAAGTCCTGTTTAACAACGCGTTAAACAATGCATACTTTCCCGCGCGATGGAAAACAGAAATCATACAGCCCATCCCAAAAAAGGGCACTGACTGTACAAAGCCAATGAACATGCGTTCGATAAGCTTACTCCCAAGCATCAGTAAAGTATTCGAAAAGACTATTAACAAAGCTCTGCTAAAGTGGGTAGACGACAACAACATTATTCCGAATAACCAGTTTGACTTTAAGACAGGTCATGAAACCACACATGCCGCAGCTAAACTGGTCTCCGACATACAATGGGATACGAGGGTTGCCTTTTATATTTCGGGATTAGAGAACAAAAACAAATATTGATTATCGAAAATAACTTTATTGTTTTTCAAAATATTCCCCATGAAGATCTATACACTTTTGCATGCGTTTCAACCAATTGTCGAAGCACTTTTGCCACTCTGATTGAGGTATCTCCAACACATGCATTCTGAATGCAGCAACCGCTTCTTCAGGTGTCGAAAAACGTTGACCTCTCAGTTTGTTTTTTACGTACGGGAATAAAAAGAAGTCATTCGGTGTCAAGTCAGGACTATACGGCGGATGACCCATCAAATCGATGTTTTGGGTGCTCAAAAATGCAGTTGTCGCAGCCGATGTGTGAGAGCTCGCATTGCCGTGGTGAAGAGTGATCCGTCTTCGGCGGTTGGTTTTCCTGATTTCTTGGAAGACAACTGGCAAACAAATGGTTGTGTACCACTCAGAATTGACTGTTCTGTGTTGTTCTAGTGGTACGGTTGCGACATGTCCAGTTTTTCCGAAAAAACAGGCGACCATTTGCTTGGAAGTGCTTCGTGCGCGAACAACTTTTGTTGGATTTGGCTCATCTCGAAACACCCAGACAGTCGACTGCTGTTTACTTTCGGGCTCATACGCGTAAATCCACGATTCATCACTTGTCACGATGTCATAGACGTGTTTCGAAGCACCGCGACCGTATTTTTTGAGCATTTCTTTCGACCAATTGACACGAACCTTTTTTTGGGCGATTGACAAATTGTGTGGGATCCAACGCGAACAAATTTTTTTGACAGTCAAATGTTTATGCAATATTGAATGTATGCTGGTCCCACTAACGCCTAAGGTTGTCTCAATCTCACGATAGGTCACATGACGATCTTCCAATATCAGTTCGCGCACAGCATCAATGGTTTTCGGAGCAACAACTGATTTTGGACGACCTTCACGAAATTCATCTTGGAGTGAACTACGACCACGATTGAATTCACCATACCATCGATAAACACTGGTCCTTGATGGAGCTTCATCGCCAAAAATTGAATTAAGTTCATCCATGCACTGTTGCTGAGTTAATCCACGCCGAAAGTAGTAAAAAATAATCGCACGAAAATGTTGACGATTTAATTCCCTTTTTGGGCCGAGATGAATCTTTTAAGTTACTGTAAGCAACACAAATAGCGCTCGTATGTCAAAACGTTCTGAGTGCGTATAACCTCAAAAATGTCCAACTTTACGACAGAGCTGTCAATTGCCGGATTGCAACACTAGGGTTGCCAAATCCCGAAACATAAGAGGCAACCCTCGTACAATGGAATAAATGTAAGAACTAATGCGCAGGTGCCTGTCTGATCGACTTGAAAAAAGGCTTTGATACCGTCTGGATCGAAGGGTTATATTACACACTGGTCAAACAAGGCATACATAAGCCTTAAGGGCAGGAGGTTCGTGATCAAAAGTAGTATTGTGACCTGTAATAAAACGTATAATATCTAGAAGGGCTTGCAACGGGGAGCGGTACTTTCTCCAATTCTTTTAAACATATACATTAGCGACTTATTAGATGCACTTCCGCAGGCTATTGCGTACGCAGACGATCTCATAATTTACATAACAGCTCCGAAAGTTGAGATCGTAAATAGTTTACTACAGTGAGACTTCAACAAAGTGCAGCGGTATTGCGACGACTGGAAACTTAAGATCAACTACCAGAAATCTGAAGCCATCCTATTTAGAACCCCATTATATAAAGCCACGAACGACACAAGGAAAAACTGGCGAATGTTAGTTATCGTGGGACCGCATGGAAAAAAACTGGAAACCAAGAGTGTAGTTAAATACCTTGGCATCTGGCTAGATCAATATCTGTATTTCAACAGGCATGTAGAGGCTGCTTTGCCTAAAACGAAAAAAACGTTTGATACGATAAGGAGGCTATTTCAAGTAGCCAACTTTACAGTAGGGTAAAAGTCATATAAAATCATATCATCAAATACTATTCCCCCAATTTAAAAATGTTGGAATAAATCCCTTATCATCTCGTAAATATAAAATGTTTTACTAAGTAATCCAGAATCACCTATAGCGTTTGGGATGATAGTGAAAAACATGTTTTTTTTTTTTTTTTTTTTTTATTAGACTTCTCTCGGGAGAGGCGAACCTATAGCGCCGAGTGGGCGCCCGAGATGCTATCAAATGACTATTGCAGTTCTTTTTGAACAGTTGCAGGTTGTAACGCTCCGGGAACACTCGCGTGGGAAGGGAGTTCCACAGCTTCCCCGCTCTGTAACGGAACGAGTTCTGATACAGGGATGTTCGCGCTGTCGGGAGATGAACCACAAACGGGTGCGATCCGTCGGATTGTCTTGTGGAGCGCATATAGACCGAATTGCGTGGAACAATGCCAAGAATCTCCGAAGAACAGCACCCGTGATAATATCTGTAAAACAGACAGAGGTCGGCTACGCGCCTTCGATGTGATAGCGACTGTAGTCTCGACGTCAGCGCCGAGTCCCCGATCAGGCGGATCGCTCGTCTTTGTACGCTCTCAAGTAGGTCGAGGGTATGTTTAGGAGCCGAGCTCCAAACATGAGAGCAATATTCGAGCGCGGGTCTAATTTGAGATTTATATAGGAGAAGAAGTTGGGCCGGAGTAAAGTAATTCTTGGCTCTAAAAAGATAACTCAGTTTTCCTGAGGCTGATCTGGCGATACCCGATACGTGTTTATGCCATGATACATTCCCACAGACCGTGACGCCGAGCAATTTCAAACTTTCCCCAGCCTCGAGGGCCCGGCCACTCATCATCAGCTGTGGAACCGATGATCCAGTTTTCTTTGTGAATGTTGTATACTGGGTCTTCGTTGCGTTGAAGTCGACAAGATTGGCCTTTCCCCACTGCAGGACTTTATCTAGATCCTGGTTCAGAGAGTCAATCTGTCTACATCTCAGCTGGTGCGACGTTGATGCACCAATCGGCCGATCACTCGAAAAGGAGGAAACAAGCGTACTATCATCCGCAAAACTGAACACTTTGTTATCCGTTGTCTCCAACAAATCATGTATGTGAAGCAAGAACAAGGTTGGAGCCAAAATAGAACCCTGGGGCACCCCCGAATTAACAGGATACAGATCCGAACACTCGCCGTCCACAACAACCCGGATCGATCGATTCTCGAGGAAGCTCCTCGTCCAGTCACAAAGCTGTTGGGAAAGTCCATATGAACGAAGTTTGCTCAGCAATGCCCCGTGGCAGACGCGGTCAAAAGCCTTGGAGATATCTAATGCGACCGCCCTTGACTCACCATGCCGTTCAATCGCAGATGTCCATATATCGGTTATAAGTGTCAAAAGGTCTCCTGTGGACCGCCGGCCACGGAATCCGTATTGACGATCATTCAGAAGACCGTTGCACTCCAAATACTTAACCAACTCTGTATTGATGACTTTTTCCATTACCTTAGATAAAATAGACAGTAATGCTATCGGACGGTAATTTTGTGGGAGACACTTTTTTCCCGTCTTTGGGATTGGCTGAACTCGAGCGATTTTCCAGCAGGCTGGAAAGGTCCTCCGTGCATAAGATAAGCGGAAGAGTCTGGCAAGAACCGGCGATAGTTCTGGAGCACAGTTCTTAAGGACTATTGCTGGTATTCCGTCCGGGCCGGTTGCCTTCCTACAATCCAGTTCACGTAGAATGCGTTGAATAGTGCGCGGACGAAATCTCACATCCCGCATGGAAGACTGTACCGGCGAGATCACAGGTGGCTCCAAAAGCCCGGGATCGAGGTTTAAATTCGCGGAAAATATATTCGCGAACACATTAGCTTTATCCTTTGGATTCGTGACTAACGTCCCGCTGTCTGTCACCAACGGGGGGAAAGAGGAGGAAGCAAAGTTACTGCTGACAGACTTTGCCATTGACCAGAAGGAGCGCGAACCAGATGGGCACCGAAGGAGCTTATTGATCACCCTGTCGTTGTGAGCCTTCTTCGCGGTATCAATCGCCTGGTTGCACGTGTTTCTGATTCTAACAAAATTCGTTCTGTTAACATTGGTGGGATTGGAGCGCCATTGCTTAAAAGCTCTAATTTTTGCCGCTGTAATCAGCTCGCATTTTTTGTCAAACCAAGGTTTATCAGACGAACTTCGTTTGATGGAATGTGGAATATACATCTCCATCCCCAGGAGAATAATCTCTGATACCGACTCCGCGCATGCGTTAGCATCGGAGTTTCCGAAGCACGCCTCCGACCATGGAAAGGATGCGAAGAAATCTCGCATATCGTCCCAGTTAGCAGCCCCATACTTCCATACATGGCGAAGCTGCCTAGGCCGGTTATTCGCTTGGTATGCAAGTGCTTGCGCGACAGATACCAAACAGTGATCTGAGTTTCCCAGTGGCGCAAAAACCTCTACGGTATAAATACCCGGCTCGGATGTGAAACGCAGATCCGGGGTGCTCGCATAAACGCCTCGGGCAGCCGGCACTCGCATTGGTTCCCCCACTACTTGAGTCAAGTTGTGGCTAACAGCAAACATCTCCGCCAGCCTCCCAGCCTCGTCGGTTCTGTTAGAATGTAACAACCAGTCGGAATTGTGCACATTGAAATCGCCAAGGACAACAATTTCAGAAGCCGGGTGGTTGATCTGTATCCAGTCCACGGTATATGAAAGATGTTCGAAAAATGTCGCGGGTCGATCGTCATTCGGGGAGCGGTAAAGACAACAAAGAAATTTAACGGAATTCCTCAGCACGACCCTCAACCATATGATGTCCATATTATTGGGCTCCAACGCCTCCATCCTCTGGCAAGCCAGATCGGACCGTGCGAAGACGCAGACTCCGCCCTTAAAACGGAATCTCGAATGTAAGTCGTATCCTGAGCAACGAAGATATGTCGAATCAGTTGACGAATCAACCTGGGTCTCAGTTAGGGCAAGGATATCAGGTTTCGTTGTTTGCAAATATTGGTGGACGGCGTTTACATTGGTATTGGTGAAACCGATGCCCCTGATGTTACAAAATGCCGTCACCAGTCGAGCGTGGGCCGAGCCTCGAGAGCGAGCCCGGTTATGCGATGCCGAACCTGTCAAAGTTCCATTATTTATCATGATATCTGCATGATGTTCCCCCTGACATAGTCCCCCCCGGAGATCCGAATGGGAGACTAGTTTACCTCTGGAATTCTTTATATCAGAAGGTACCATCATGACTTATCCCCGTGTCAGTCCGGGCCATCAGCCACACATCCGAAACACCGTCGAAGATTTCTCTCGGCGATATCGCGGAATGTACAGCGTGATGGGGTGGTATCTCACCTTGGGACCGACTACCACCTAACCAACCTTTTCTCGAACCGGTCCATCAGCCAAGCTCCGAAAGATGGCCAGGGATTTCTCCCGACCATTTCACGGAGCCTAAAGCTTGATGGGGTGGTATTTCACCGGGCGCACAGGGCGTTGGGACCCCGGCTACCACTCGGCCTTTAGTCGCCTCTTACGACAAGCTGGCCTAGCTGTGAGTATATTCTAACGCCCTACTCACAGAGCAAGCGTCGAACTGACGCTATGACAGTTAGAATCACCAAAAATTGAACCAATGCGTAACACATCAGGCTACTGGCCGTGCTTAGAATTCGATTTTTAAACGCAAGTATGTTCCACAGATGTGAATTGTTATTTTATCGCTATGGTATACGGCTCTGAAGCATTATCTTATTCGATTTTCGTTCGGTGTTCTTCACTATTTGCTTGTGTATTGTGTGTGTATCTGTTAGAGACGCCACACACCCATATCACCGAACCAGGGCAATCCCGGTAGGAACGTAGACTAGATCTAATACGTGCCAGACCGTGAGCACCACCTTCTCAATTATATATTTTAATTGTGTGCACGTTTATATTGCAACCGAGGCAACTTGACCTCTTGTTTACAACAGACCCCAATAATTCCTCTGTTACTTTTAGTCCTCACGCCCTCTCAGCCACCGACAATTGCCTCTATCGTGACTGCTTTTCCCGACCCGCACCACCCCACGTCAACTTTTTCTACAACTTCCGCAAAGCTAACTTTCGCCTATTAAATGGGCAATTTAGCAATCCGCTTTGATCATCTAGAGATAGAAGAAGCTACTGCCACTCTCTGCAAAAAAATCTACAATACCATTTCCGTATACTTCCCTTATTCTCGACATAGGTTTCGACTCATTGCCTCCGTGGTGCAACCACATACTGCGCACTCTTTGGAACAAGAAGAAAAATTTGTGGAAAATTTTCCTGAAAACATGGTCCTCCCTGGACTACTCCAACTATCTCGGTTCCTTTAAAAATTCACCGAGATTTACAACTCCCTCTACTACAATTATCTCACAAAAACACAAAACAACTTGATAAATGACCCCAAGTCTTTTTTCCTCTTTATTAATTATAAACGAAAATCTGACGCCTATCCCAACTCCCTTTCCTATGACACGATTACTTTAACCGACTCCCAAACTGCTGCCATTTTTTTCTCTCCATTCTTTAAAAAATCCTTCACGGACATCTCTTTTGATCCTAACTCGTCTTACTTCAAAGACCTGCCCGAATTCTCTATTGGCCCCTTCATCTCTCAACTTATTCAGCATGACTCGGTTGCAGAAAAATTAAACTTACTTAAATATGAGTTCAGTCCTGTCCCAGGTGGACTTCCGGCTGTCCTTTTAAAAAAATGTTCCTCTTCTCTTTCTCTTCCGCTCTCAAAGATTTTCAGTCTGTCCCTTACACAAGGTGTCTTTCCAAGTATTTGGAAATCCTCTTTTGTCACCCCCGTACATGAAAAGGGGCCTAAAAGCAATATTAGTAATTACGGTCTCATAGTCAGACTGTCACATATTCCAAAACTGTTCGAAGGTATTCTTTACAACGCGTTATGTTTCCGCTCGAAATCCATCATTTCATCCAACCAACATGGCTTTCTTATGGGTAGGCCGACGAGCACCAATCTAGTTCGCTTCTCATCCCACACACTCCATGCCTTAGAGAATGGCAACGAAGGCGATCCAATCACAGCCGATTTCAGCAAAGCCTTCGACAAAATCTCCCACAAGCTCATCCTCCCTGGTTTCAAACCCCTGATGATTAAATGGATTTCTTCCGTTCTTGGCGATTGCACCTACCGTGTCAAATTTAGATCCCCCCCCCCCCCCCCCCACTTCGGGTATTCCCCAGGGCAGTCATCTTGGACCCCTCCTATTCATTCTTACTATTAATGATAAAGACTCCAGTATCTAGCACTCCTCCATCTCTCTATACGCGACACTAAATTCCTCAAGTGGATCCGCTCTTCTCTCGCCTCCTCAGTTCTCCAAATGGATCTCGACAGCTTCTCAACTTGGTGCCAAAATAATTCCCTCGTACTAAATATTGCTAAATGTCACTCAATCATCTTCCTCCGTAAACGCTCCTCCTCCCCGCCACGTTCCTATTTCTTACTCAACCAACAGCTATCACCTGTACAATCGGTTCGTGACCTTGGCATCTTACCTGAAAGGGAGTTTAACTTCATCCCACATATTGATGATATTATCCTCAAGGCCAGCTCTGCTCTTGGTTTTGTGAAACGCTGGTCGAAAGAATTCTCTAATCCCTATCGTTCCCGATCGCTCTACATAGCCTTTGTCTTTCCCCTTCTTTAATATGCTAGTCAGGTCTGGTCTCCTCGCTACTCGTCCCATATTCGCAGTATCGAAAGCGTGCAACGTCGTTTTTTGCGTTTTGCCCCTTGATTCTACCCCCATACACAAGCCGTCTCCACCTAATAAAAATTAACACACTTGAAGAGCGCAGAATTCACGTAGACATTCTTTTCATCCACCGTCTTTTCTCATATTCAATCAACTGCCCAAGCCTACTCTCCTCCATCCCATTTTACACTAACCCCCGAAACCTGCGAAACCCTCGTCTCTTCTATTTGCCCGCCCATCACACTTCTTATGGCTCTAATGAACCCATTTCGCGAATGCAGCGTTGAGCAAACTGTTACTTTGGCGACTTTGGCGACTTTTGTGAGGGCAGAACCCTCATATATTCAGCTTAGTACAAGCGATAAAACTTAACAACTATCTTAAAACTATTCTTATATATATAAACTATGATTAAAAAGAAAAAAAAAGGGGGGGGGGAGGGTATGTTTGGCGAGTTGGTTACTGGGTTTATCCATCAATTATCACTCATTCATTCACCTCGCTTAGTACAGGATGTAAGAGTGTAGCCTCCACCTTCTTTGACTTCAATCTCACCTCTCCCGCTCTCGAACGTCGTCTCCTCTCTTACCCCTCCCGACCCCATCCCGCTCACTGCCGCGCTCATACTCACACCCTAACCTCCGTCCTATCCTCACTCTTTCCTATCGGCTGTCCTACCACTTATACTATTGTATATCCATCTTTGTTTAATTCCCCAGTATTTTAAGTTGCTTTAAAGCTTTAAAGCTTTAACCCCCCCCCCCCCCCCCCCAACTTCCTTAGTTTTTAAGTTAGTTCGGAAGTCTATTTATATGTTTATACTACTTTTAGTCAGGGAAATAAAATGCGTGTCCCGCCCTCCCTTCATTCGTTCATTCATTATTGATTTATCTCTGTCACTGATGAGCATACTAAAACGTAGACGATCTAGGACATTAGAGATATCGCTATCATGGAGAATTCGTTTATCGCTACGACCACGGAAAACGTGATAAATAATAGGGACCCACGCTTGTCTTGGATAATGCTTGTTCTATCCGAGAAGAGGAACGATGTGGGAATAAAACCGTTCTGGAGGTTACTCTCCAGATACATATTATTAGGATAGAATGCTCCCGAGACGTGTTTATTTTCACAGCAGCCGCAAGACCACATATCACCTACACAGTGAGTACTTCTTCAATTATTTAACACATGGTGCAAATAATTTGTAAAAATTGGCGCAGCCGTTGCCCATTAGTTAGCTCTGCACTGGTGTTCATTAATTGAGGCTTTCAATCCGAGAGTAAGTTAAATCTCGGAGGTGCATGACTAATTTTTTCGCCTGTGAGAAGGGCATTAGAATATACTTGCAGCTAGACCGTCTTGTCGTAAGAGGCGCCTAAAGGCCGAGTGGTAGGTGGGGTACCAACGCCCTGTCGCCCGGTGATATATCACCTCATGGAGTTATAAGCTCCGTGCAATGATCGGGAGAAATCCCTGGCCATCTTTCGAAGCTTGGCTGATGGACCGGTTCGAAAAAAGGTTGGTTTAGGTGGTTGTCGGTCTCAGGGTAAGATACCACCCCGTCACGCTGTACATTCCGCGATATCGTCGAGAGTAATCTTCGAGGGTGTATCGGATATGTGCCTGATGGCCCGGACTGACACGGAGATACTTACCTAGGCCGAGTTGTCGTAAGAGGCGACTAAAGGCCGAGTGGTAGCTGGGGTCCCAACGGCCTGTCACCCGGTGAAATACCACCTCATGAAACTATATGCTTCGTAAAATGGTCGGGAGAAATGTTTGGTCATCTTTCGGAGTTTTTGCAAATGGACCGGTCCGTAAAAAAGTTGGTTTGGGTGCTAAGTCGGTTGCAAGGCGACATACCACCCCGACACCCTGTAAGTTCAGGGATATCGTGCGGAGACTATGGTCCGGACGTTTGGCTAATTGGCCGGGCTGAAGTGGAGATAGATCATGATGATATCTTCTAAGATAAAGAATTCCATTGGTTAACTAGTTTTCCATTAAGATCTCTGGAGAGGGCTATGTCGGGGGAAACATCAGACAAATGTTTGATAGAGAACCGAGCTGTAAAGTACCCGTCACCGCGAATCGGGTCCGCCCGTGTAACACTCTCAACGTTCAACTAGTTACGCCAATCGGTAACATCCGGCGCATCGGTTTCATCAATACAAATGTAACCCGCCCACCAATATTTGCAAACGGTGAACCTTAATATGCTAGCCCTAAGCGTGGCGCAGGTCGTTTTCTCAACTAATTCGACACGTCTTCGTTGCCCATGATACGACATACATACATTCGAGATTTAGTTTTAAGAGTGGAGCCAGAGTCTTCACCCGATCAGATGACCCAGGTGATTTTGCGAACACTCTGGATCTGTTTCTGACATTCGAGACGGGCATTTATACTGTGGACACGACTGTACCATTAGAAAGCTCAGATCACTGCTTGATATCGGTTGAACAAACACTTACATTTCAAACAAATTATCAACCAAAACACTCTCGGCAAGTATGGAGATACGCGGCTGCTAACTGCGACGATTTGCGGCATTCTTTTGCATACTTTCCGTGGTAAAAGTTGTGCTTTGGAGACTGCTATGTTAATGCATCACGCAGAGTCAGTCACCGAGATTATTCTCTCTGAAGCTTTACAATCTGTATTCCATCAAACGAAATTCATCGGATAGGCAATAATTTGATAAAAAATGTGAGCAGTTTACGGTGGCAAAAAATAGAGGTTTTAGATAATAGCGCTCCAGTCCCATGGAGGTAAACAGAACGAATTTTGTCAGAATCAGGCGGGCGTGCAACCAAGCGATTGATACCGCGAAGAAGGTTCATATTGACAAAGTGATCAACAAACTGCTTGCCCAACTGGTTCGCATCCCTTCTGGTCAACAGCAAAGACTACTAGCGGTAGCTTCGTTCCTCTTTTCCTCCGTTACTGGCGGGCGGGGGGCGCTTGTCACGAAGTCAAAACATAAAACCAATGTTTTCGCGAATTTATTTTGCGCGAAATCAAGTCTCAATCCCGGTATTTTGGAGCCACCTGTGATTACGCCGGTGCAGTCTTCATTGGATATATGAAGTACCGCCCACTAGCGTTCTCCGTGGACCGGTCTATAACAAAGCAATCGGCCCGAATGGAATACCATAAATACTCCTTGAAAACGGTGCTCTAGAATTGTTGCTGGTTCTTAGAAAACTCTTTCGCTTATCTTATGAACAGCAGACCTTTCGCACCTGATGGTAAATCCCTCGATCACTCAATCCCAAAGAAAGGAAAAAAATGTCTTCCGCAAAAATACCGGCGGATAGCACCACTGTCTATGTTATCCAAGATGATGAAAGAGATCATCAACGCCGAGTTGAATAAATATTTGGAATGTAACAGACTTCTAAGTGATCCTCAATAGGGATTCCGTGGCGGGCGGACCACGAGAGACCTTTTCATCCTTGTAACTGATATCTGGACATCAGCGATTGAAAAACATGGTGAATCAAGGGTGGTCACATTAGATACCTCCAAGGCATTTGACCGCGTCTGGTATGGGCCGTTGCTAAGCAAACTTCGCTCATACGGGCTTTCCCAACAACTTTGGTACTGGACAAAGAGCTTCCTCGAATTTCAATCGTTCAGGCTTGTTGTAGACGGCATGTCTTTAAACCTGCATTCTATCAATTTCGGAGTGCCTCAGGGTTGTATTTAAGGTCTAACCGTTGTTACAAATTATTTGGCCGATGTGTTAAATAATTCAAGATGTATGCATTGTGTAGGTGGCATTTGGTCTTGCGGCTGCTGTCCGGTAGTTTACCCTCCTCTGTTGCCCTTAGTTGCCTAGATCCGCTTATGGAAGTTGGGATCGCTTCCAAGTTGTCGTCTGCCAAACAGTTCTCGTTCTTTCGCCCTCAAGTGGAGAGTAGAGGACGAGACACCCCCGACCGCGGTTTGGACCTTGATAGGTCACTTTGGTACGGTTCCCTTATGCTCAACCCTTCGTGTCTTATTATTTTTCAAGTCGACGGAGAAGCTTTCGTGATTTATGGTTGTTCGGGGAAACTCTAAACAACCACCCGGTCAATTGACATTGCAATTTTTCGACAGGAAGTCGTTGCCCAACAACCCATCTTTCGATAATCTTTGCCAAAAAGCCTTTGGAGTGTCGTGGATTTTTGAACATCCACAACATGTGTCAGGTGGAGTGCCTTCACCTTTAAGACGCTGATCTTAAAGCCGGTGTCCACTATTGCGTGCAGTGTTTCTACGCCCAAAGTCCGAAGGAAATTGGACAATCGGGACTTTAGTTGGCGAAAGCTGAGAACAGCTCGTCTGAGTCGTCTCATTCGCTGGCAGGTATTGCCTATGAAGCGAGCCCTCTGCGAACTAACTTTGGGTTGCGGAAGGTAGTACGGTCTCCAGTGGCCTTCAGCTGGGGTAAGGCGAAATATTCAGTTGCGTGTTCGCAGGAAGGGGGTACCTATAACGTACCTCCTGCGAATATACCGGTGGATTTATCGAGTGGGCAGGATCGACAACCCTGCCATTACTCTGTGTGTGGTGGTAGTCTTGTGAGGGAAGTGGAGCGAAAGATGCCAACTGTGGAGCCTGCACGAAAGAAGCGGCCTGTGGGTTTAGGGTCGATGTGTTGAGGGTCGGCGAAACGAGAGTCGAGCGAGCTGTGTGGGGTGCGAGTGTTGAGAAATGGCTGCGGTTGAAAGCCGATGAATCAACTGAAAGATTGCCAACCCCGGCCGAGCTTCCCAAGAGAAGGAAGTCGCGCTGTCGCAACATCTCTTTTTGGGAACGTTCCTTCTGGAGGAGCCTGGTTGTTATATCATCGAGAGGACTGTGGGGGTACGAAGTCGTTGCACCGGCATGGGTGGGAGTTCTGTCCGAACAAGGTTCCGCCCAACCGAATCGTCGCTTCACTAAAAGAAATGCACAAACACGAACCTCAACAACGCACCGACCGCCACAGGTAAGAGGAAAAGTAAAACACTAAGGACTTTTATGTTTATTGTTCCATTTTTATTGTAGGCACATTCTTTTTATTAACGACAAAATGTATTTAATAGTTGTAAGGTGACAATTTTACTGCACTTAATTAGTTATTTAATTTTATTGAAGACAGATTCTTTTTATTCACGACAATAAAACTGACCGACCAAAATATTATACTTGATACCACGCAACACTAAACACGCCCCGGGATACATTAGCGTCCTCGTGCGCACCGGGGAGCGGGAGTGGCGCGACCTGCTCGGTCGGTGGATGTAATAGGACTCAGCGATCTTAATTCGCTAGGAAAGGAAATTTGACCAGGGTACATGCTCTCTTAATTAAGGGTGCGTTTCCTATTACAAGAGAAACGTGAAGTCTCTCTTTGGGGGTAGGTAACTGGATCTCATAGAGAAGATCATGGTGGTATGCATGTGTGGGTGATCCTACAGATCACAGTGTTTATCGGTGCATTTGAGCAAAGGATAAACGAAACCTGAAACGAGGGAAAAAGAACAAAGGGAGAAGCGACCTAAGGCATCGGCCTGTAATGAGGGTCGGCTAAATAAATAAGCTGCAACTCATTAGGTGTGAAATGCATTTGGGACACATCATACAATTTGTATATCGTATCTTTGGTCGTTGTAAGAAACGGATTCTTTATTTGCATTTGTTGATGCTATTGAATTCAATCCGGCGGCTATGCGCGAAGTTGATGATTGTTAGGAGATTCAAACAAAGGAGCACTTCGGGGTAAAGTGCTTGCAGCTGTATCAATAGCTGCAAGTCATTGCGAAGCAATTTAGATGGTTACACAATGACGGTTTGTATAACATCTATGCCAACTGTATATGGCATCTAAGGCAACTCAAGGGTCGGATTCTAGTGTGAGTATTTACTCTAAACGAGAATTCGGTTCTTGGTCGCTAATGCAGAGATGCATTGATGCATGCATGCATGCCCTTGTGGGAGAAATTCTTTACAGAAATTCCTAGATAATGCGGTGAAAGCATTAATTGCCCTGGAGAAGGGAAATGTTTCAGGTATGCTGGTGATTGAAGTGCAAATATGGGGAGGCTGGAATTTGCCTGGCAACCGAAAGTGCCGAATAGGTTTTGTATTTATGATGTTTGGAACAGAATTCTTATAGAGAATTTTGAATTCGAATAAATGAATGAAGGTAAGAATTCTCTTCCAGGAGCTTTTAGCTAAATACATTTGATAAACTTAATGCGTGAAGCATTTACAGGTGTTAATGCGATTGCATTAGTAGAAAACTACGGAGGTTGGGTTGTAGTAACGGGGGTTCTTCGGGTAAGTAGATAGTGGGGTTGGGCGGAGCCGCCACAGGACCATTGCCAAATGCCAGCAGATAGTGCCGGAAATTGTCCTTTCTAACGCCACTCATTATAACGGACTTCGCCAGCCTTTCTATTTGGATGGCGAAGGTGGCCCCATTCACCGGTCCGTATGAACATTCCGCCGCCTCCCTGCAACGCACAATGGCCTACTTTATGCAGGAAAAAAAGCGTGTGATATCTTCCGCAGGGAGTTGTCGCATTATGGAGAGCTGTGTACACAACTCCTCGTAGGACATTTGCGGCTGGGAGGCGTTCCTTAGGCGCTGCTTCAGCTCCAAGAAAGTTCTGAGTGGCGCCTCACTTATCAGGTGGTATGCTTCACCGCATATCCTCGTGGTAACCACCTAAAGAAGCTCTCTTCCTCCGCCTTCGCCAACAACTAAGGGTAATTTTGCGGCTATCTATGACCATTTTGCCTCGAGAACACCAGGATCGTCTTTAGGGCGAGATCAAAAATGCTGTCCACATTGTCCGTACTTTTAGGAGGCCAAGACGGTAGCGATGCCGGCGAGGGAGTGTACTGTTGGTTTCCTTTCAGCTGTTTCCTTGTTTTCATCAAGGTTTCATTCAATTGTTTCAGGTAGGAACCAAGCGCGAGCAAACATTCGAGAGTCGCAAAAAGAAAAGTGTGAGCGGTAAGAAGAAAAACAAAGGAAAAGTTAAGCACCTCGTCAGTCCTTTGGGTCGGTAGGGAGAAGCGACCAAAATGAAGGAACTGGGAAACCTCGCCGGCTCCCAGACTGGGCAGCAAAAAAAAAGCAAAAGAAGTAGGTAGAGGAACAAAGTGGATTCCTGTCTTGTTTCGAAATCTCTTTGATTGAAAATACGAGGGTTGCCTCTTATGTTTCGGGATTTGGCAACCCTAGTGTTGCAATCCGGCAATTGACAGCTCTGTCGTAAAGTTGGACATTTTTGGGGTTATACGCACTCAGAACGTTTTGACATACGAGCGCTGTTTGTGTTGTTTACAGTAACTTAAAAGATTCATCTCGGCCCAAAAAGGGAATTAAATCGTCAACATTTTCGTGCGATTATTTTTTACAACTTTCGGCGTGGATTAACTCAGCACCAGTGCATGGATGAACTTAATTCAATTTTTGGCGATGAAGCTCCATCAAGGACCAGTGTTTATCGATGGTATGGTGAATTCAATCGTGGTCGTAGTTCACTCCAAGATGAATTTCATGAAGGTCGTCCAAAATCAGTTGTTGTTCCGAAAACCATTGATGCTGTGCGCGAACTGATACTGGAAGATCGTCATGTGACCTATCGTGAGATTGAGACAACCTTAGGCGTTAGTGGGACCAGCATACATTCAATATTGCATAAACATTTGACTGTCAAAAAAATTTGTTCGCGTTGGATCCCACACAATTTGTCAATCGCCCAAAAAAAGGCTCGTGTCAATTGGTCGAAAGAAATGCTCAAAAAATACGGTCGCGGTGCTTCGAAACACGTCTATGACATCGTGACAGGTGATGAATCGTGGACTTACGCGTATGAGCCCGAAAGTAAACAGCAGTCGACTGTCTGGGTGTTTCGAGATGAGCCAAATCCAACAAAAGTTGTTCGCGCACGAAGCACTTCCAAGCAAATGGTCGCCTGTTTTTTCGGAAAAACTGGACATGTCGCAACCGTACCACTAGAACAATGCAGAACAGTCAATTCTGAGTGGTACACAACCATTTGTTTGGCAGTTGTCTTCCAAGAAATCAGGAAAACCAACCGCCGAAGACGGATCACTCTTCACCACGACAATGCGAGCTCTCACACACCGGCTGCGACAACTGCATTTTTGAGCACCCAAAACATCGATTTGATGGGTCATCCGCCGTATAGTCCTGACTTGGCACCGAATGACTTCTTTTTATTCCCGTACGTAAAAAACAAACTGAGAGGTCAACGTTTTTCGACACCTGAAGAAGCGGTTGCTGCATTCAGAATGCATGTGTTGGAGATACCTCAATCAGAGTGGCAAAAGTGCTTCGACAATTGGTTCAAACACATGCAAAAGTGTATAGATCTTCATGGGGAATATTTTGAAAAACAATAAAGTGATTTTCGATGATCCGATCTGATCCGGTTTGTATCGGATTCTTTTGATTATAGGAGACGTCGTCGGTCTCCGAACCGTATCGAGGAGAAAAAATAAAAGAAATGGAGGACCTCCTCACTCCCCTGACTGAGCGAAGGGAAGAAGAACACCCCACGAAAAGACAAGTAAACCGAACGATACCAAAACTCTGGGGAACCGCGTCGGTTCCCAGGCTGAATAACGAAGTGAATAAACAAAATCCAATAAATGGAGGACTTCGTCAGTTCTTTGGGCAAACAAAAGAAACGACCCACAAGAGAAAAAAAAACCAGAGAAGGAAACAACCGTGGTAGGGGACCTCGTCAGCCTCCAAACTGTAAGAAAGAAAACCGAATGTGAGACCTCGTCGGTTCCCAAACCGCAAGGAAGAGAGAAAGGAGAATGCAACACCCAGAGCAATAAGAAGGAAAAAAAAAAAGTTTTTTTTAAACGACACCACCTGTAGCAGCAACACCAATGTGGAAAAGAAATGCAAGCCAAGATTGAAAGCGAAGAAAAAAGAAAGAAAGGATAATAATTATAAAAAAAAAATATTATATAAAAAAAATACAAACGTTGAAATAAATAAAAATAATTAATATTAATTCCAAATAGATTGTATAGTAATAATAAAACAAATGAATTAATTAAAAAAATAATGAAAGAAATTGAAAAAGAAAAAAAACGAAAGAACAACAAAACAAAGAAAATTGCTTTTATTCAAAACAATCAAAAAGTTCTGCTTCTGCCACTGACAGGATCCAGGGGTCCTGGTCCTGGGGCTGAATGGTTCTTGTTTAGGTGTATGGGGGAGTAAGTATGTGTGCGTCGTTGCACGGGTTCTACTCCTCTCCCACTAATATCCCGACTATCGTAGTTCGATGAAGCGGGACATTATTAATAAAAACAGGTCACTTGGTCAAGGAATTTCAATGGCGAGCAAC
Organism: Microdon myrmicae; assembly: GCA_963931805.1. Lineage (NCBI taxonomy): Eukaryota > Metazoa > Arthropoda > Insecta > Diptera > Syrphidae > Microdon > Microdon myrmicae. Next base: position 61,192,639 of record OZ007500.1, on the reverse strand, counting down.
ACACTTCCCGATTGGGGTCATTCCAGATTTAGTCGAAAGAGATTAAAACACATTTTTATTTCCTTAAATAAAACACGTTGATTGAATATTGTTTAACCGTTCACAATTTATAGGTTGCACGCGGTTTCGGAAGTACAATTAAATAAATAGCTGGTGTTACAAAAAGGTTTTAACAGTTGCAAAAAAACTGTAATTTAACAAAATATTATATGTTCAATTAAGAAAAATAATAATAAGAAAAATATTCTGCACACCGACACCACTTTTACTTAACGTGGAGGCCAGTCTTGCCTCCACGGAATCTGAACGCGATTCGAATCTCTTGGGACGCCCCACGAGAGATGTGTATTTTAACGTGAGGGCAAAACCTGCCCTCACGGAATCCAAAACGCGATTAAATAAGCTCATCGAAGCGACAGAATACCATCATCGCTTCGATGACCATATTTGGTAATTTACCCTTTTGCGTTTTGTTCAACACAAAAGGGGTTGAAACTCACACACGACGATTGCTTTTGCTGTTCGTCGTGTGTATCCGCTAGTATGCAGACACAGCGTACATCCCATTTAAATGTTCGCAACGGGTGCGAGTATCTCAACGCAAAAAGGGGTTGAAATGTTTACACGATCAGTGACTACGAGTAGCATGATGCTGATCGTGTGCATGTTGTTGTTGGCGTCAACAGGGTCGAACCGTCATGTGTGTATCCACACTGACGAGTTCTCGATCTCTTTTTGCGGCCAGGTGCGAGTTACCATTTCATGTGGCTCGATTTAGCGAACGATGTGATTGCAGCATTGAAGCCAAGCGAGAGTATCTCTTGCTTGTGTGCTGCAATTTCAATGGGTGCTATGTGCGCCGTGGTGGTCGTGTCAGTTGCTTCGTGTTGCAACTGAATTGGCCCTATGTAAATGGTGCGCCCGGGAACCGTGCCTTTAGGAAAATATCTGTTTGGTACTGATGGATTTCACATCAACGAAAATCATACGTTTAGATATTTTAGGCAAAGGTTTCCGCAAATAAAGGACAGGTAAGTACATGCTTTTTATGAAATAGGACGCTTGTGAAAATGGTTACCTGGTGGTAGATGAGCAGGTAAGTAGTGGCGTTCGAAAGAACCACCACGGTACCCCCCCCCCCCCCCCCCCCCCAGTGACGCAATCACGATAAAAGGTAGGGCAAGGGTCGCTCATCTAGGGATGTGTACAGGCAAGAGAAAAAAAAACGAAAACACTACAAGTTAAAATGTACTATGTACAATAGGTAGCCTCTGCCATGGACCCGATTACGCCGCGGTGATGCCGACAAGGGAAAAGGTATGTGGTACGATCCTCGAAAGCCACCTCCTTTCCTTCCCCTTTTAGGCAATCATTGCCATTTTATCCTTCCACCCTCTTTTCTGCCATCGAAGCGCCAGAACCCAAAAATCCAAAGCGTCGCTTCGATGGTCATATTTGGTGATTTACCCTTTTGCGTTTTGTTCAACACAAAAGGGGTTGAAACTCACACACGATGATTGCTCTGCTGTTCATCGCGTGTATCCGCAAACATGCAGACACAGCATACATCCCATTTAAAGTTCGCAGCAGGTGCGAGTATCTCTGCTACAAAAAGGGTTGAAGTATTTGCACGATCAACATGTGCGTAAGGCATTATTGCCGATCGTGTACTTTCCACTACCATAAATGGATATGTTCCGTCGACATCATTGTGTGGGCCCCACGCTGCTTGGGCGCGCTTTTGCCGGCGTCCCCTGGTATAAATCGCCATGCGCGTGTGTGCGAAAAATGCTTTTGTCTTATGCGCATGGATAATGTCAGGGAATCATATCGAGCACGCGATGTTGTATCGATCCGTGTTTCAAGGACGCTTGTGAAAATGGTTACCTGGTGGTAGATGAGCAGGTAAGTAGTGGCGTTCGAAAGAACCGCCACAGGTGTGCTGTGAGAGTTTTAGCTAATATTGGTTGATTTTAATTAATTGGTTGGTTTTAATTAATATTGAATGATGACGCCAAATCTCTTCAACTATTTCTCTCTATGCGAAAATATATATTTCTCCCACCTGTTAGGGTTCTGATTTACCCTGCTATTATTATTAAACTGTGTTTTTGAGTCAAATTCGAGTCATTGGCTTTCCCTCTAATATATATATATATATATATATATATATATATATATATATATTCGTGTGTCAGTTGATCTCGTTTCAATAATTAATAGAATTTTTTACTATACTATCTTCTGTATACTATTGTTTTCTCTTGTTTGATTTTTAATGCAAATTAATTGCAAAAGTAAATATGTATATATAAGAGTGTGTTAATTGTTGCAACAGAAAATTTTCAACCTCTTCTACATCCAACTACTTGCGAAATAAAGTTGAAAACGAGGAACACTAACAATATCCTTATTATAATAAGTAATATACTTTACTGTGTGACCGGGTGAGTGGGAGCGAACATACATACTCTCTGCTTTCAACCCGGCGAAGGCCAGCACGATCCTTGTCCCTGTTCAATCCAAGTTGACATGCAGTCTCCACGTGACACCTCTGGTTAGCTACTTTAGCACGCGCCAAGTAGTGAACCCATGCATGCAGCGACATCCTGAGAAAGGTTGGCGCGAGGCTAATAACCTTGCCCGGAAAAACGAATTATTATGGACAATTTAACAAGTCTTGGATATGGACTGGATACCGGTGGAGAGACTTGCTAATAAGGCCAAGATCGGATCCCGATTGAAGTGCCGATGATGATGGTGTTTACTGTGTGACCGTAGGGACGTATGGCGCATGAGGCTCCACCCACTATGTTTTTTTTATTAGATTTCTCTCAGGAGAGGCGAACCTATAGCGCCAAGGGGCCGCCCCAATATGCCACCAAAAAACGGTTGCAGCTCCTTTTGAACAGCTGCAGGATGTAACGCTCCGGGAACACTCGCGTGGAAAGGGAGTTCCACAGCTTCCCCGCTCTGTAACGGAACGAGTTCTAATGCAGGGATGTTCGCGCCGTCGGGAGATGAACCGCAAACTGGTGCGATCCATCGGATTGTCTTGTAGAGCGCATATAAACCGAATTGCGTGGAACAATACCACCAATATCCGAAGAACAGTGATTATGTATGTAACACAGACAGCGGATACGGGCCTTCGATGTGATAGTCAAACTACGGATTATTTGGTAGAACTTCCGCGCCTGGTGCGGACCTCGCTCTCTACTTTTCTCTATTTCACTGACAAGGTTTTTTTCCCAGGCACTTTTCTTATGTTTGTGAAGTCTTTTTTCAGATCTTCTGAGCTTTTTGTATTTCTCCTCGCATACCCGCGTCCTATGAGACTGCTGCATTGCCCGGTATGGGAACCTGCGTAGTGCCTGAAAACCAGCTCCCGGCCTATTTTGGCATTCAAATCACCAAGAACGATTTTGACATCGTATCTTGGGCATGCATTGAGGGCCCGTTCAACGTTCTCGTAATATTCTTCTTTTTCGTCGTCAGGGGACTCCTCTGTAGGTCCGTGAATGTTTATGATGCTTATGTTCTTAAACTTGCCTCGCACGCGAAGAGTGCATAGCCTCTTTCTCTTAACTTCTCCTTTCGACTTCTTCCTTCAAAAAAAAAAGCCTTTCTCAACGCCGACTGTCAAAAACAACTACTCGCAAAAGACAACCGTACCATTCCACTGGTTCTTTGTTGTTTTTTCCTTTTCACCCACAGTTATCCCGACGAGAAAACTGTAACACGTAAACGTCATCGTATGACCCAACCAACCGCGATGATCGATCTCGAGTTTATCGGAGATGTCATCGCCGATGAAATAACTGAGCGTTTCTATGCGCCTGTTCTGTGTTTAAGTTTTATTTTTCAATTTAAGTTCTATGTTTTATATTTGTTATATTAAATGTAATGTGTGTTTAAAATGTGAAATATACATTGTATAAATGAATAAGTTTATTTAATGTTGTAAATGAACGTTGTTGTAATATGTAAATGAATGAAATGTAATTTATGTTTTATTTGTTATATGTGTAAATGAAAATGTACATTGTGTTTTGTGTTTAAGTGTGATTTTATAATGTGATAATTATTTATAATGTATGTGTTTAATTAATGTTTACTAATTTTTAATTAATTTAAATATGTATTAATTTAAAAATGAAAAATGTTTGTAATGCATGTGTGTAATTTTTAAATGGTGTAGATGTTTTATATGTTATATGTTTTTCTTTATGTTTAATATTTTATGTGTTTGATTTAATGTTCTCTCGCTGTGTTATCGGTGGTGGGCGAATTACAACCTAACACCTTGTTTTTGCTAAACCAGTAAACTGGGGGTATTTACACCCTAGACGTTTTTAAATTTCCCAACGACAGAACGATTTGCTTTTACAACACGGGATCCTGATCATAATTCATGAAGAGTAGGGAGACACACTTTTAGCTCCAGTCGCTCACGCATGCTTGAATAGTAAAGTTTAAAAGTGCAAGTGGGGTAATCCCAGTTTACTGGATTAAGTTGACAAAAATATGTTTACCGGTTTAGGATCAATGATTTATTAGATTCAACGAGTAGCAAATTATTCAGTTTCGTGGATGATAGTATATTACCTTATGGCGGTTCCTTCGAACGCCACTGCTTACCTTCTCATCAATGATTCGAAAACTTCCACCAAGCTTACAAAAAACCCTATACAACAAGTATTGTGGTAGTTCCATTTGAGCGCCATTACTTACCTGGCAAGTAAGCATACCAAATCTTCCACCTAAAAATCTTCCATCACTTGTAATTACCTGCAGACATTTCCCCCTTTACAAGTTTCCCCCATAATATGCACTCAACGCATCTTCGAAACCTCCTAGGAAGAGAAATCGTATTCATGTATCTACGGCATCACCGCGGGGCGCCATCAATATTACCCAAAAGCATGATTACACCAAGCGCATCATCTTCTTAAGAAAGAAATACGGTCGTAACACCAAACAACCGATATAAACCCAAATCATATCGGCGCCCATATCCCTTGTCGAATCCTACAACACACAAGCAGGAGATATTCTTGCTTCACTTCTTTGCTGCGGCCATAGCGGTCGCCAAACCTAACGACAAGCAAATGCATGGGCGCCAATAAGCATGCCCTTGATTTCAATTCGGTTACGACACTACATAACCACCAAATCTCCATGAACTTGTCCATGCACTCATATAAGAAAGAATTTTTCCACACACGTGCATGGAACGTCACATCCACAGACCCATCGGTCGACCCTTCGAACCCAATGCATAGCATACCTCACCGCTGGCTCCCGAAGCAAATCGAATTCTCGTTAATGTAGATACGCATACGAGAGTTCGACCCTTGGCAGACGCCACCGATATGTGCACGATCAGCGTAAATGCTGTACGCAGTTGCTGATGGTGTAAGCACACAGATATCCTTTCCTAATGACTTGCCCAGCTGCAGATGCTGTTCTCGGTTGTTTATGCGATTGCGGGTCCATGGCTCGCATGCTGGGCGACACACTGCATGAACAACGATTTGGTCATCGTGTATGTGATTCGCGCCCTTTGCTGGGACCAATGTATGGAGAATCTTCCCCTATTGGTCGACGAGCGAAAATTGAAATGCAATTTTCTGTACAAATTAATCACAGATCAGATTCAGTGGAGGCAGGTCGTGTCCTTCACGATAAACGGCGGGTTGAGGGTTGAGTGGCGAGGCGTAGTGTTGTGTGCTTGATAACGTCTACGCTGTGTATTGCTTTTTTTTTATTGTGAATTTATTTTAATGACTGTTAATTATCCTGAAATAAAACAGATATTGAAACGATGTATTCTGCTGAAGGGAATGAAAAGTGTGTTTTAATCTCATTCGACTAGTTTTGGACTCACTACAATCGGGAAGTGCGTTGCTCGCCATTGAAATTCCTTGACGTCTATCCTTTTTCTACCTCTTCGTCAGTTGATCCACCTTTATTAATGATATGTCGTTTCATTGTATTACTATAGACGTGATTATAGTGATATAGAAAAGCCCATCGACAAGATGGACAGTAAAATCAGTGTGTCTCGAAGCAGCGATTGTTTACAGAAGTAAAATGTTTCAAACTGTAGAACTGCATCCACGGCAGTTGCATTCCACAAATTGATCTTTAGCTCCATTAATAGCAAAGCCGCAACCGAAATTTTTACCCCACATTGGTGACAATCTCCGGGGTAACACAGTGGGTGATAGTGAGCCCGTGCCGTGCGCCGGCACACATACGTTATACACCCACAACCTCCCTCGTTTTCGAATGAACGGCCGATTAAGGCATCAACTTTGCATCTGTTGAGGTGTCTGGATAGAATCCTTCAATGTGGATAGGCCAATCGCGTCGACTTGAATGCAACGAACACGCACTATTCAACACTCAACAAAGAAAATTGTATTGTCGGTTCCACGTCTGATGATGAATGGCCTGACCCTTGAATTTAAAGAAACCCTAAATTCACCCGGCCCCACGGTCTGTGGGAATATAATGTATCGGACAGCGCCAGACTTGCCTCTAGAAAATTCAGTTACCTTTAGAACCAAAACATATTATACTGCGGCCCAACTTCTTCTCCTGAATAAGTCTCATATTAGACCTGCGCTCGAATATTGTTCCAATGTCATTTCGTCAGGGTTTCAACTCCTCATGCGGTCGGTTGGGAGAGTATCTATGGGGGTTGTAGTTGATGCCAATACAGGGGCACGGATTCACTTGGTTCCCCCAACACTTGGCTCGCCGATATTAACGGAAGAAAATAAATGTTGTAATAATAACACGCACTGGAGTTGGTTTGATGTTAGTGTTCCTTTTTTTTATTCTTTATTACTATCCACATTTATTTCCATTTGGTACATATAGACTTTATCTACACAAATCAATTTCACTGCGTCTGCTTTAGTTCTTGAGTTTTTTTTTTTCTTGTTTTCTTGTATCTATTAGAATTCTTATCATGTAGATCTAGGATTTAACTTAGTTTAAATAAATAATAAATATTTGCTAAGATTTAAAAACACTGTCCTCTGTATGTATATACGAAAGGTAATGAGAAAGGAACAACACGACCATTGTAACTCGACTTGATTTCTTGGACGCTCGACGTAGCGTGACCGACTGCGATCGTGTTTGAGTACTGACTTATTGAGCGGCGTGACCTGCCGTTGTAGTGGTTGAGTAAAGACTAATTTGAATTAGGGATGAATGTTGGGATTTTTGGTTTACACCACAAGCAACTAATCGAGATCATCCTTACATACGGTGCTCTCTCATGTTCTCCGGCCATCGAGGTGGATAACAGCTTCGGTTAATTCAACAATCGACGAACAAGGGAAAATGTAAGAACCGGAACACAATGTGCAATGATCCCGGGGGATTTGGTTTTTTGTATGCATGTACCAATGCAACTCTGAGCGAATTCGGTGAATGTGGTGATCTCAGAGTGCATTGAACCATCATCATCATCGGCACTACAACCGGGAACTGGTCTTGGCCTTATTTAGCAAGTCCTGGGGCTTGTTAAATTTTGCATAATGATTTGTTTTTTCCAGGCAAGGTCATTAGTCTTGCGCCAGAGGCTCCCCGGCTGGGAATCGAACCCCGGTCCCCCGCGTGACAGGCGGGTACACTAACCACTATACTATCAAGGAGCCTGCATGGAAGATAAAAATGAGAAGGAGAGGATAATAGCTGGTGCTATTCACCTGCAAAAATAGATCATTGATCCCAAGCGGATGGCGTGTCTGGGAGAAGTCGAAGTGACGCTACATTGGCTAGGGTAATATTATCGAGGGAACCAAACTCGAAGAATTTGGAATTACCCCAGCCATTGCATGATTATGTAACCGCGTCGTTAGAACAGACTATGCCGTCGCTAACCGACGTGAGATGCGATTTACGGTGGAAATCGCATGGGTTAGCAAAATGGAGTTGCCGTATGGCGAAAAGGTAGTTAAACTCAATTATGCATTATCTGCATAGAATAATGAGTTTAGCTATGCGTCCATTTGGAACTCGTGTTTTGCAGGTAGAATAGCTTGTAGGGGGAATAAGGGTTGATATGACGCGCTGAAAGCCGTCGAAATAATGTTGAAATTTGGTTGAAACTGTGGGTTGGTTCTCCATGTAGTATAGAGAACCCCCACATATCCATACAGCCAAGCGGTGTTACAATGCTAACGATAGCTAGTTTTCAAATATATTTCAGCAACATGTAATGTTAAAGTGCCTGGCGAATCTCCAAGTAGCTCCTACTCGTGTAAGTGGGATTAGTATTTAACCTAAAAACATATGAGCAATTATTTTGTGACTTCTAAATAAATGCGTTTTTAGATAAAAAATAAACATGGATGACACTAAGAGAGCCTGTCATTAGATTGTTAAGTCACTCTTATTCGGATCGAATCAAAAGACCTTTGTCAACCATGACGTACATAACGATGTACGTAAAGAAATGTATTATATATTCTATAGTTTGTATACGAAATTATTCGGAGTAAAAAGTTTAGGAATAAAATCACATTGATTTGGAGCCACCTGTTGAAGGTTGAATGCCCAGTTGATTGATGACTGGTGACGAATTATCGGAACTAATAGCATCCTTCAATATTAAACTTTATCCGTTCGATAATTATTCACAAACCTTCAAACAGCATTTGATCGTATTTAACAATATATGTCTGCATATTCGTGGCACAATACGTCCGCATTAGCACATTAGTCTAATTAATTTTATTACTTTTGTTTTCCTTTCACATTTTTCATCTTCCTTGAATTTTAAACTATAGATTTGCATTAGTTGTATTTCAATTTGATTTGATCATTTCGAACTAAATCAATAGGAAGCCAGCTATACGATGGGAGACCATCTAACTACAAGACGGCCTTGCCGTGAGAAAAGATGCTACATCCTTCCGAAAATAAATTAAGCGGAAATTTCTTGAATAGAGGTCTTATAAACACGTGTTTGTAAATACATGGCATTGTCGAACTTAACCGAAGGTGTATTCAGATTTTATCATAACCCTAAATGCAATATCTTCTCTGATTTCAAGTAATTGAACCCAAAAGCAATAACTAAAGGGAGCCTGTATATTTCGACAGAGGTTTACTGAAACGTGCTCGGCTAGAAAATTAAGTCTTTAGTTGTTACTTTCGCTAATTAACAACAGATACTTTGCGAAGCCAACACCAGTCGTACGCACCTTGCCATGGTATGCTAACCCGGCTAGTACACGTATATTAATGGAGACACTGAATTTCGTTCGAAAATGTTTCAGCACACAACAACTTGATATGCTTTTTGCCAAGTAACAATGTGATATAGGATGAGCGCAAAAGTTGTTGTACATTTTCGACAGGCGGCTTTTGACACACGACCCAAATATATTATATATCATTTGAAAGATGAGAGTCCTAGCTTCAATTTGAGCACCATTTATAATACAAGAGTTCCGGAAAGGAGCTAACGCTAGTGATGCCGCAAAAAGGTTTATTTGGACCGTGCAACGAAGATTCGTACGGTCATGCACTGGTTTTCCAAATTCCAAGAGGATCATTTCAACCTCGAACATGAACATCGCTTTGGAAGGCCTAGTGGATTTGACGACGATGTTTTACGAAGTTCGATTGGAAGCAATTCAAGAATTTCGACGAAAGTAGCAACAGAACTTAGCGTCGACCGCACCGGAGCTTATTTTTGAATAAAAAAATATACAAGAACTTTTGCACTCATCAGTCTACTAAATGTCTTTTGGGTAACAACAAGAAAATTTTCAAAATGAAGAAATAGGCCAACGTGGGAGATAATCAATCCAATGTCAATGAAATGTTTAGGAGTTTATATCAATAGATTTTGTATGTCAATGATGGCAAATAAGTGACCTGCCTCAATATTATACGATAACAATTCTGGTCAAAACTTGATTCAGCAGCTCAAATGACAACCCAACCAAATTAATGGCCAATAAAGTTTTGCTTAACTACGTCGTATATGGCCAATAACAAAATTCGATATTCTACTGTAATTAGTAATTTACCAGAAACCGACGAAATGGACCAAGGGGAGAGTGTTATGTTCTAGGAGGACAACGCCAGACCACATACGTCTATAATGACTGGCCAGAAACCCCCAAATGGTGTACCAACAGCGGAATTTTCAAATGAATTGCCTTGACTTTTCATTTTTCAGTTGTTGACTTTCAGGAGCATCTCGTCGATATGCAAGAGGAAGTTAAGCGCCCTGTCGCATATGGATCCCAAGGTTACCGATAGTTTGGTGTTGCAGCACAACAGCAATGTGCCGTCGGCAAGTACAGAACTGCAATTGTCCACAACCCAAAAATATTGTAATTACCGTCGGAAAATTCACATTGAGTGAATGACCATAAAAACGCACACATGCACAGAACCTCACACCGATTCGCCCACATCCACCAAAGCTACGCATTGGCTACGACGTTCGTCCGATGTTTTCAAGGCAACCACTGCATGCAGATTATCACGACGGCTTATGATAGCGGAGATGAGGATAACGTCGATGGTACCAGCCCATGAACCTGAAAAGACCACAGACCTGGGGGGTCGATGACCTCAACACAGCTAAGATCACTGATGCTGCTATTTTCTTGCTTTTTTTTAAATCATTTTTGTCAAGGTATACTGTATCCTTGGCTCCTCGATAGTATAGTGGTTAATATACCCGATTGTCACACGGGAGACCGGGGTTCGATTTCCCGTTGGAGAGCCTCTGGCGCACGACTAATGACCTTGCCCGGAAAAAACAAATCATTATGGAAAATTTAACAAGCCCCAGGACTTGCTAAATAAGACCAAGACCGATTCCCGGTTGTAGTGCCGATGATGATGATGATGATAAAGGGTGTAGAGGACCGACTGCGACGGGGTAAAAGGCTATGGTGTTGAGATGTTTTATTGAATTAAAGTACGGGAGTATTTTTGGGGCTAATGGAGGTATTAATGTTAATATCGCTTTCACTAACGCAAAATTTACCCAGTTTAAGTCGAGTCACCAGGGGCGTGAAGTAAAAGCCGTACATAAAAGGAAGGGATGTGGAAACGAAATGAGTTGGAGGTCTGATTTAAGATAATGGTGACGTGTTTGTTGTAGATAGTGTAATTCTTTTAGAAGAAGCTGGTTAAATGCATCAGCATTTTTGGGGAAGCCAGTGATGGTAAAGCCGGGGCTGGGGGCGGGTGGGGGCGAACATACGGGGCAAATTCTCTATTGCTATCAACCCGGTGAAGTCCAGGACGATCCTTGTCCCTGTTCAATCCAAGTTGACATGCGGTCTCCACGTGACACCCCTGGATAGCTACTTTGGCACCCTCCAAGCACTGAACCAATGCATGCAGCGACATCCTGAGAAAGTTTGGCGCAAGGCTAATAACCTTGCCCGGAAAACGAATTATTATGGACAATTTAACAAGTCTCGGATATGAACCGGATACAGGTGGGGAGACTAGCTAAATAACGCCAAGACCGGATCCCGGTTGTAGTTCCGATGATTATGATGAGTGATAGTAAAGGCAGAAATATTATTGTTGCTTAATTTAAGGATCTTTTCATTCCGCTCGTCAAGAGTCCATGTTGACCCTAGACGATGAACAGTAGGGGTGCAGTAGAAAACAATGTGCGCTGGTCCATTTTCGATCAATGTGGGTACCTCCCCAGCCGAGAAAAGAAGGTTGGCAATCGGTGCGTCTGTAGTAGAATAAATAGTGATGGAAATCATATTTAAAAAAAAAAAATTGTTCAAGGTATGAACAGTTTAATATTTTATTTTGTTCAAAAAGCGGATAGAATTTTTCGGTAGACCTAATACATCTGCAACTGTTCTTATTTCCGTCTCTTAGTAGAACGACTATTAATAATATGTAAGCACTTAATTATTCTATATTAAATGTGGGAGTGGATTGAGGATTAATATTAAATGTGGGTGTAGATTGAGGATTAATGCAATTTGGTAAAAATTTGAGTAATATATAAAAATATTATTTTGTGTTATATTATGTTATGTTATGTTATGTTATGTTATGTTATGTTATGTTATGTTATGTTATGTTATGTTATGTTATGTTATGTTATGTTATGTTATGTTATGTTATGTTATGTTATGTTATGTTGTTATGTTATGTTATGTTGTTATGTTATGTTATGTTATGTTATGTTATGTTATGTTATGTTATTTTATGTTATGTTATGCTATTTTATGTTATGTTATGTTGTGTTATGTTATGTTATGTTATGTTATGTTATGGTATGTTATGTTATGTTATGTTATGTTATGTTATGTTATGTTATGTTATGTTATGTTATGTTATGTTATGTTATGTTATGTTATGTTATGTTATGTTATGTTATGTTATGTTATGTTATGTTATGTTGTTATGTTATGTTATGTTATGTTATGTTATGTTATGTTATGTTATTTTATGCTGTTGTGTTACGTTACGTTGTGCTGTCATGCTATGTTATATTACGCTGTTATGTTATGTTATTTTATTGTATGTTATGTAATGTTATGTTATGTTATGTTATGTTATATTATGTTATGTTATGTTATGTTATGTTATGTTATGTAATGTAATGTTATGTTATGTTATGTTATGTTATGTTATGTTATGTTATGTTATGTTATGTTATGTTATGTTATGTTATGTTATGTTATGTTATGTTATGTTATGTTATGTTATGTTATGTTATGTTATGTTATGTTATGTTATGTTATGTTATGTTATGTTATGTTATGTTATGTTATGTTATCTTATGTTATGTTATCTTATGTTATGTTATGTTATTTTATGTTATGTTATGTTATGTTATGTTATGTTATGTTATGTTGTGTTATGTTATGTTATGTTATGTTATGTTATTTTATGTTATGTTCTATTGTGTTACGTTATGTTGTATTATATTATGTTATGTTGTGTTATGTTAAGTTATGTTATGTTATATTGTGTTACGTTATGTTATATTATATTATGTTATGTTGTGTTATGTTGTGTTATGTTATGCTACGTTATAATGTGTTACGTTATGTTATATCATATTATGTTATGTTATTTAATGAATGAATTAATGAATGTTACGCTATGTTATATTTTGTAATGTTATGTTATCTTATGGTATGTTATGTTATGTTATTTTATGCTGTTGTGCTACGTTACGTTGGGCTGTTATGCTATGTTATGTTACGCTATTATATTATGGTATCTTATGGCATGTTGTTATATTGTGGGGGTTGAGATAATTATTGTTGTCGTTTTACAACATAGCGGCTATCTCACCCACCAACAAATTCCTCTCAACAATTATCACTGGATATACAGATGCAGAATGTAAGATTGTCCGCCAAACGGGGAATAAACAAATAAAACTCACTGGTGATAATGTTTACAGAACACTTATTTATTCATGGTTTAATGCCTAGTTATTATTGGCGAACGCTAATTAAAGTTTTATTCTTAGGGTTAAACGGTGATAATGTTTGATACACGTTTGTTTAATTATAGCTTAAATGTAACCACGACCGCGCTACTCTGTGATAGAATTTCTACTCTTCAACTGTAGGGAACTCCGACACGCAAGGAATCCGCTACGTGTGCCTGGTACTACGGGTAATTTCTGACTGACTTCCATTCGCCACCATCAGAATGACATCGCAAAGAAAAGCCATAAAAAGGGGAGGAGCTACACGATCAACTCGAGGCAGTCAATCGTGGTTGGATTGGGAAATATTGCATACATTTCGCATGTATGTGTATGCGTCGCATACGATCTTCCGGTGAACGAGGATAGATGCGAGCGTTGTAATTGCATCTCCTGGTAATGATCATTAAGCAAGGGATAGGTCTCTGTGATCCTATGTCAACAGAGGCGCTATTTCCATGATCGGGTAATGGGCATGCAAACATTGTATGGGTCTGCGGCTGTGTACACAATTGATTGTGTAATGCATGCCGGCAACAGACCCTTCTGGTGTGAAAAACAATCCGAAGATCTGCTCGCCCTAGGAGAGGCCATAAATCAACATTTGGTCGATGGACATGCAATTTCCCAGGTCCGCTGACGGTTGGCGGCCGTTAATAGGAAATTCCGGTATACCATAAACAATCCGGCAGATATGAATGCGATGTTTAGGTATTGAAAACGAATATAGGGTGCAGCCATTGCCAGTTGTTAAAAGTAAACACTTGATGGCCACATCCAATTCGTTGCTTGTTTGCTGTCCATGATCGGTGGAAACCGATAATGGAAAGCCAGCTATTGCTGAAAATGTGGGAAATGTTTGCTTTGCGTCGGCCGAAACCTTGTCGACGGTGGCAAACTGGTGAGACTTGGTAGCCGCACGCTTAGAGGTGACATGGACAAACAGAGACAAGTATATTTGGAACTCTGTGTTGATTTTGTTTCCATGGCATAACGTGGGTAGAATAAGGTAATAGGGACGTGATGCACTGGGTGCAATGCATGCCCGAGGGTGAACTTTTGATGCCACGGCTAGGTGATAACCCTTGCCGTGGACTTAATGTTTTCAGGCATGATCGTGGAGAAAGGGGTTTGGAAAAACCCCCCAGAGAAAGGTAAGCTGCCTATAAGGTATTTATGTCGGTTATCCTTTGGGATAACCGAATTAATTCCAGCAAATTGGTTGGCGGTTAAGGCCGTAGCAAGGTTGTATTATCTTGCTGAAGATTCGACTTCCAGGTAAGTCGCAATGCTGGGAATAGTGGGGATCGAGCGATGCATGGCTCTTCGGGCCCTGAAAAGCCCCACAATATTATGTTATGTTATTTTATGCTGTTATATTATGTTACGTTGTGCTGTTATGTTTTGTTATGTTGCGATGCTCTTTGATACAATGTCTTATGTTTTAAACGTCATTCTATGTTATATTATATGACGTCGTTATGACTGCTTGCTTTTAGGAGCATTGTCTAAATATTTGCAAACAATTATCTTACCAAACAAAACGCTATTCGGTAATAATATTTATTTTGATTAAGTTACATCTAAATAACTTATTAGTTTTCACTTGCTTCAAAGTATTTCCTCGCGAATTCGCTCTCATGTTGAACCACTTGTACACGCGATGAGAGTTGATTTGACACTCATATCAATTTCGGCATCAACAGGGATGCTGTCAATGTTTTCAATACTGTTGTATCGTAGATTTGTTCCGGAAGGTATTTGGTATTTGTTAAAATAACTGGATTCGAGCAACTTGAACTGCAGTCTATATAGTCTTACTTCTTCAAGTCTAAGCAAAAAGAAAACGCCCCAAGCGGAAAGCATAAATGTTTGAAAGGCATGTTGGAAAATTAATATATTGTATCAATAAATATTAAATCTGCGAAGCTAGCAAGATTGTTTATCATTTCTTAACAGTTATCTTAAATGATCTAGCTACGGATGGTGTCGTAGGCAAAACAAATGCGAGACCACATAATTTCAGAACCTTAATTAGTAATTATAAATACATAAAGTCACCTTTGCATTTATCTTTCTATTTGTTAATTTTTTTTTTTTTTTTTTGCTTTATATACGCAATTTTTCAAACTATTTTGAACCCAAAATGTTTACACTGTTTCGTAAATCACAGTACTAATCGTAAATAAGAACTTTAAGTGCACTAACTTATAATTTAATACGTATGTATAATATTATAGGTTGGGGACAACAAAATTCATTATTGATAAATTTATTTCAAGGTTTTATTTAACATGTTTCAGATTACCGATTTGGTAAACACCTTTTGTTCTATTAGGACCCTGAACAAGTTGCTGTTGCTCGCAACAGATATCGTTACCAAATTTCGTGCGTGTAGTATAAGATGATTAAAATTCAGTGGTTGTCATTTCGCCCAAGTCTAGACAACTTATTTTTTTCACAATGTTAAATATGTTTATTAAACTATTTTATTCAAGAAACAATCTGTACCCGAAACACAGAAATATTGCGACAATTCTCTGTCGGAAACAGTATGTAGAGATTGATTTAGACAGAAGCAAAATATTTATTTATATATTGAAGATGAAGAAACACAACAAGCTTGAAGAGCAGGAATTGGAAGACTACACATTGGGCGTCGTACGAGTTGAGGCCAGCGAGAATTAATTATTTTATACATTTTTTGCAACCTTAATTCTTTTCTTCTCAGAGTATATATTAAATGCTAGATTAAAAATGTTTAAATTCTAGCTTAAGTATCAAAGTGAAAAATATATTATCGATTAAAATTCATTCGTCCTATAAAAAATTCAACATTCATTGTATGAAAAAAAAAATGGCAATTACTTTCGTGCCAACCCAAAAGATGCTTCGTTTCCAGTTCCACTAAATTCACAATAAAATAATATTGGCCGTTGGTCCAGGTTTGAATACCGTTTGAGCCGCTTCACTGCACTTTGACCACGATCGTTTTCAAGCGATATTATCGCACGTGACGCACTTCTCACTCCCCGCCTTCATCCGTTTAAAGAATATGGTGATTTTGTTTTTTCCGTTTGGACACGGAAATTTGATCCATTATGTTTTTTATGCTAATCAGGTGCCACCCGAACACCAATCGTTTTTTTTTTTTCATCCAACTTTATGCTGTTTGTTTAAAACTATTTTATGGCCGATCTTTAGCACCTAAGCGATTGCTACGGCTGCTAACGTTCCGGTCTACTTTAATGATTTGATTGACATTTTCGACAACGAACCTTGTTGTACGGGGTGTATTTTTAGCATCAAAAATATCGGCACGGAAACGACGAAATCAAATTACGCATAATTCGCTATGACCAACATCATCTACTATTTCAGACGCCTGGCTTGCATATTCGTCTTTATCAATCATATTTTACACCAACTGAATCGAGGACTGTAAAATTTTTTTTTTCCTGAAATATCACATTTCCAACGAGCACAAGTCTGTATTCATTTGATCAACAGTTTTCGAGAGATATTTGGATTGTCCGGAAAGTAATGCAATTTAGGAAAAAAAAAATTTATTAAACATATTATTCATCATCATCATCATCGGTACTACAACCGGGATCCGGTCTTGGCCTTATTTAGCAAGTCCTGAGGCTTGTTAAATTTTCCATAATGATTTGTTTTTTTTTTCGTTTTGCGCCAGAAACATATTATTACAAACGTTTAAAATTCTTCAGAGTAGTCCACTTGGCCCCCGACACACTTTTTCCGACGACTCTGCCCCCCACGGTACGCCCTCTGGAAGGCGTCAATGGGGATCTCTACAGAAGCTCTTATCACAGTGCCTTGGATATATTCCATGGACCCGAAACGCATTCCTTTCAATGATATTTTGTTTTTGTGGAAGAGAAAAAATGTTGCCAGGGCCTGGTCCGCACTGTAGGGAGGCTGGAGCAGCGTTGTCAAGTTGTATTTGGCCAGAAAGGATAATAACCCGGTGATCCTTCTGTTCGTCAGTCTACACTTTCGAAACCAACTTTGCAGACATTTTTCTCATGTTCAACTTATTTGTGACAACGACATGTACAATTGTTTTTGGGATGTTGAGGGTATCTGCAATCACTTGGACCTTTAATCGATGGTCAGAATTCAACAGAACACCCACATGGTCCAAATTTTCATTCGTTTGAGGTCGTTGGTGGTCATCCAGAGCAGGGTTTATAGCCCATGTCTTTCCGCCCATCCTTATATAACTCCAATGATCGCGAAACTTGCGGATGGAATGGAGCAGAGTCCCAGTAAGTTTCGTTGACACCTCATTCGTCTCTGTGAGAGATTTCTGGAGTTTTCCGCAAAACTTGATGACGTAGCGTTGCTCGATCGACGATTTCATCGCGATTCGTGACACAGCCAATGAAAAGTGGTTCATAGCAACAGCAATGTACACGCTGTAACTGATCGAAATATACTGAATGAGGCATCGTTGGAAAGAAAGTCCCCCAACTTAACCGTTCCGAATACACTAAGACCTGTCGCACTAATGCACTAAGATTTGTGCTGCTACAAAAATAATTATTTTCCTGATAAACCTTATATGTTACTAAATTTGTGGGGTAGGTAGTCGTGGCGCCAGCAGGGACGCGAGTTCTACTACCAACCCACCACTTTCACTGTCACAAACGATTGTTCCGCTGCCTGCAAACGAACGATCACCAGGAAACATAGGTAAATAAAAAAAAAAAAAACACCCAGGAACAGCAGCCGGAAAATTAAACACAATTGGTTTGGTTTTATTCTTTATTAAAAACTACCACTTTTTTTATATTCGTCATTATCACTATATGCGAGTGTTTTAATACTACACTTAAAACTTGTTATTAACACATTAAATTGTTCTTATAAATTTTTACTCAACTACCCACTCGACTCCGGGAACTTTACTTACGCGTCTCCGCTGCCGGCGGAGAGAGGGAGTGACGCGTGACCGCGGCGGTCAGCGGGTGGTAAAGGACTCACCGATATTAATTAGCTGACAAGGGAATTCGGCCAGTGAAACTGGTTCTCTTAATTAAGGGGCGCGTTTTCCTATTCCAAGAGAGACGTAAACTCTCTCTTTGGAGTAACCAAACCGATCTCATAGAGGAGATCTTCACGATACACAAGTGTGTGTGTACGTCGGTTCTTTTCATAGATCAAAGCCATGATGAAGAACCTGAAACACAAAGAAAGGGAAAAGGATCGTAGAGATCTTTGTTTATGTGAGAAGGTTACTGGGAAACGGATCCAGAACTATGTAGGATAAAAGAGATTTATGACCTATGAGTTCAACTGAGTAATCAAGTTGGAACTCATTAAATGGTAGATGCGTCTGGGATACTTGGTGAATGGATTGTTTGTGTGTCGCCAGAATGCCTGCTGGTAGACAGCGTTCTTTTGTTTGCACTTAGTGCATTGGTCTCAACGCAGATGGTGCTAATTACATGCATCTGCGTTGGGCTGTTAATCGCTGGCTAAAAGGGGTCGCCAGCCGATGGGTGTGTAGATAGTTTTTGTACCCACATCGAGGCTGGAACAATAGACGGCGAAATATTTATGATCCCTGTCATGAAGGTTACATTGTACGTAAAACGAATCATTTGTTTACAGAATTCGTCTAGGGGAATTTGTTAGGCAACGTAGATGCCGAAATTGGTTTTTTTTTTTTTTTTTTTTTTTTATTAGACTTCTCTCGGGAGAGGCGAACCGATAGCGCCGAGTGGGCGCCCCGAGATGCCATCAAAAAACTGTTGCAGTTCTTTTTGAACAGTTGCAGGTTGTAACGTTCCGGGAACACTCGCGTGGGAAGGGAATTCCACAGCTTCCCCGCTCTATAGCGGAACGAGTTCTGATGTAGGGATGTTCGCGCCGTCGGGAGATGAACCACAAACGGGTGCGATCCGTCGGATTGTCTTGTGGAGCGCATATAAGCCGAATTGCGCGGCACAATACCACGAATCTCCGAAGAACAGCACCCGTGATAATATCTGTAAAACAGACAGAGGTCGGATACGCGCCTTCGATGTGATAGCGACTGCAGTCCCGACGTCAGCACCGAGTCCCTGATCAGGCGGATCACTCGTCTCTGTATGCTCTCAAGTAGATCGAGGGTATGTTTAGGAGCCGAGCTCCAAACATGAGAGCAATATTCGAGCGCGGGTCTAATTTGGGATTTATATAGGAGAAGAAGTTGGGCCGGAGTAAAATATTTCTTGGCTCTAAAAAGATAACTCTGTTTTCCTGAGGCTGACCTAGCGATGTTCGACACGTGTTTATGCCATGATACATTGCCACCGACCGTGACGCCGAGCAATTTCAAACTTTCCCCAGCCTTGAGGGCCCGGCCATTCATCATCAGCTGTGGAACCGTTGATCCAGTTTTCTTTGTGAATGTTGTATACTGGGTCTTCGTTGCGTTGAAGTCGACAAGATTGGCCTTTCCCCACTGCAGGACTCTATCCAGATCCTGATTCAGAGAGTCAATCTGTCTACATCTCAGCTGGTGCGACGTTGATGCACCAATCGGCCAATCACTCGAAAAGGAGGAAACAAGCGTACTATCATCCGCAAAACTGAACAATTTGTTATCTGTTGCAGTTCCGCAACATATATATATTATATCTTATAGCAGTCGAAAAAACATACCACACGGAGCGCCACCTATTGCTGAATAGACAAAAGCAAAATGGTCTATACATGTGATGTTTTCCATGGTACTGTTTTCACGCAACGCTGGTTTTACTGTTTTTCATACACAGTTTGTTTTGATGTGAAAGTTAGAATTTTAATTTGTATACGGTGCCTTCAGCACCTGTGCTTTTAATGTAACATAACGTTTTTATGAGACAGTTGGTGCTATTTTACTTGTTAACGTGCTTCTAAATCGAAAATAAATGTTAAATTAATGTATGTGCAAACTTGTATTTAATTACTGCCCAATGCGGCTGTCATTCGCTGGGCAACAACGCCAAATATAGTTTGCTGTCCCGTCGAGGAGGAACTCGACGCGGAAAACAACCTTTGCTGTTTCCCAGTTGGCGAACCATCAGCAACAACAGAGTTGCATTCCCAACTGGCGAAACATTATCCGTTGTCTCCAACAAATCATTTATGTGAAGCAAGAACAAGGTTGGAGCCAAAATAGAACCTTGGGGCACCCCCGAATTAACAGGATACAGATCCGAACACCCGTCGTCCACAACAACCCGGATCGATCGATTCTCGAGGAAGCTCCTCGTCCAGTCGCAAAGCTGTTGGGAAAGTCCATATGAACGAAGCTTGCTCAGCAATGCCCCGTGCCAGACGCGGTCAAAAGCCGATATCCAATGCGACCGCCCTTGACTCACCATGCCGTTTAATCTCAGATGTCCATATATCGGTTATAAGTGTCAAAAGGTCTCCTGTGGACCGCCTGCCACGGAATCCGTATTGACGATCATTCAGGAGTCCGCTGCACTCCAAATACTTAACAAACTCCGTATTGATGACTTTTTCCATTACCTTAGATAAAATAGACAGTAATGCTATCGGACGGTAATTTTGTGGGAGACACTTTTTTCCCGTCTTTGGGATTGACAGAACTCGAGCGATTTTCCAGCAGGCAGGAAAGCTCCTCCGTGCATAAGATAAGCGGAAGAGTCTGCCAGGAATTCCTGATAAGCCAATAAAGAAATCTTACAGAGGATTGGTATGCAAAGAGAATGCATGAAAGGTAAGTTTTCTTTACAGGGACTTAAAGATCATAGGTTTGATATCTTTAATGTGTGAAGCATTTTCAGGTGCCTAATACGATTGCATTGGGGAAAACTTATACGTCTTGGGATGAGGTAATGGGGGATTTTAGGTAAGTGTACCGTGGGGTTTGGCGGCACCGCCACGCATTTATCTAGGAAAAAAATATTGGTTTTATATCTACTAGAGGGCTTGGTCTCCTGCGAGCAATCGCTAGCCAACCCCCAAGCGGTGGTGGCTCTACACTCCACCACAACCTCTTGATTTAATATTTTGTTTCAAAGAGCACACTCCTATTTCGTTTTTAATAATCTTCACATCAATTTTAAAACATGTTAATTAAAGTACAGTAAATCAATAGAAGCTGCAACGGAGGTATGCACACTCCTGTGCTGCCATATGTCATGTACTCAGATAGCTGTTTGCATGAATATTTTATAATTCACAGTTAGTACAATCTATAAAAATGCCGCGGTGTCTCGAATTTGTCATAGAGCATAAATGTTTTCATCGCCCAGGGAATAGATATATATATATTACTTTACAACTACTGCTACTAGTTGAGTTTAGATGAGTTTTTAGTGCACCAAAAAAAAAAAAAAAATAGTAAAAGAAAGAATAAATTGCATCCTAAGCCGCGAATATTACACTAGTCAAAACCGAACTCTTATGTTATTAGGACAGTCGAGTACAAAACAGATACAGCCTCAGAACAGGTTGCAAATCAGGAAAAAGAGGGATAATTGAAGGTGACCAATGTAGGTGCTATGATGCCTTTACAACAGCTCCTCCATTGAATCTGTATCGTACGTATAACCCATATCCATGACGAAACCTACGCCACTCTAGAGCTACAAACTCTCTAATGGTAAAAAGTCATCCCAGTATCTTGATGCCTAAGAAGCACAAAAGAGATACGAGAAATAAACAGACACTAAGAAGGGAAGAATATAATGTTAGTCTGTGGGGAGGATAGTCGCGACGCCAGCATGGGTGAGAGTTCTGCTATCAACCCACTCGCCGCTAACATTCCAATGTCACTCACGATTGTTCCGCTGCCTGCAAACGAACGATCACCAGGAAGAGGAATAACCACAAATAAAACGCACAAATTAATTGGTGATCACCGCCTTTTTATTACTTTAATTGTTTGTTTGTTTTTTTTTCACATTTTATACTATTGTATTCAAACCGGGGTCACAAGAGAAATTACTGTTAATTGAATATATTAAACACTACTGTATTCGACGCTACCCTTGCCACGACTCGGGGTACAACATGTGTGTCCGCGGCGCTACAGACAGCGGGAGCAAAACGACCGGCTCGGCCGGTGGATGGTAAGGGACTTAGCGATATTAATTCGATATCAAAAGAAATTCGGCCAGTGAGAGGATCTCTTAAATTAAGGTACACATGTATGTGTGAACATTGGTTAATTCATGGGACGAAACCATGAGAACGAATCTAAAACAAGGAAAGGGCATAATGTGCATCCATGCGATGTGAATTCGGCTAAGCAAACAAGCCGAATCTCATTGGATGCTAATTGGGTTTTTGTTTGCTCGTGCCTCGAGGTCATGAGGAACGTATCCAGGGAAATTAAAAGACAAAGAGACCGTACAGATCGTTGTCTAGGATGTGCATCGCGGCTAAATAAGTAGACAACGATGCATCGAAGAAATGTGCTAAAAGCAAAGATGGGACGAGGGCATTATAAAGGTCTTAGATGAGTGATGCCCTTGTGTAAATAGGCGAATAGACATTGGGAAAAGGTGCTAATGGGTTGCGATACTTTATACAATAAAAATTGTATATCGTATCCTAGGTCGGCGGCCGAAACGTATCCCCTGCTTGCATTTGTATATGCGGGGTAATTCGTTGTAAGAAACGGATTCTATATTTGCATTGTTTATGCTTTGAATTCAATCCGGCGGCTATGCGCGAAGTCGACAATTGTTTGGAGATTCAAACAAACGAGCATTTCGGGGTAAAGTGCTTGCCGCTGTATCGATAGCTGCAAGTCATTGCGAAGCAATTCAGATGGTTACACAATGACGGTTTGTATAACATCTATGCCAATTGTATATGGCATCTAAGGCGACTCCAGGGTCGAACTCTAGTGTGAGTGTTTACACTAAATGAGAATTCGGTTCTTGGTGCGCTAATGCAGAGATGCATTGATGCCTGCATCTTTTCCAGAAGCGTTTAAATAAATAAATTTGATAAGCTTGATGCGTGAAGCATTTACAGGTGCTAATGCGATTGCATTAGCGGGAAATTATGATGCTTGCGCTGTAGTTATGGGGGTTCTTCGGGTAAGTAGACCGTGGGGTTTGGCGGAACCGCCACGAGTCTGTACAGCACTTCACTCGCTTGTAAGTTCCTTTTGAATGCATTACAATTACATTTTTTCCACTACTTCCGGAATCAAAAACAGTACAAGAGAAAAATAAGTTTTTCATTTTAATATTATTAATAACAAGGATTTAGCAAAATAATGCTATAGAAATCATGTTTGACAATATAAGAAACAATATATCTATTCGAAAAAAAACATTACATGGGCTGGAGTAGAAAAGTCATCACATAGATCAATCGGCACTCGAATTAATTTGACTCTTAATTGGAGCGACCACATATTTGAAGCTACGAAAAGTGCGGCCAAATGTATGTGGTTCCTTCAGAGATGGACAAAATTCTTCGCTCCATCCAACCTGGTCATTATTTACAAGACGTATATTCGTCCCAAAATTGAGTTCAACTCCCATATTTAGTCAGGCTGCAGTACACGTGCTCGAAAGGATGCAAAAACAAGCAGTGAAACTTATTGCGGACCCAGCCGTAAGTCGATTAATTCCGTCGTTAGAACAAAAGCGCAACATGCCTGTCTCTTTTCTATAGGCATTATCACGGTCGCTGTTCAAATGAACTCGCTGAATGTGTTCCGCCTTTTTAGACTTTTTCCCGCGATACCCGTCAATCTGAGAATACGCATCAATTCAGGTTGAAAGTCAAATTCAGGCGCACAAGTAAACATAGAGAGTCATTCTTTAGCCGAACTACACGAATGTGGAATGCTCTACCTGATCGTGTGTTTCCTCGTCGTTGTTATGTCCTGGCAATAAAACCAATGTACATTGATACCTCCTTTCCCTATCCACTTCCTCTCCTTCCGCTCGCACTGTACTCTGACATTTAAGGGTTCTCCAAATCCCCTTTTGTGCGTGCGTTAGTGTAAAAAAAACAAGATTCAGTACAATAAATGGAACAAAAGCTGTTTCCGTCGTTGTGTTGAATGTCAAGTTAAATGCCAATTACGATGACAAATCGGGTGCCGCTTTGGCTGTCAAGTTGGATGCCAAGTTATTGTTTGTTTGTTTGCAGACGCATTTATTCACAAAGTCTTTTTTATGTTTTACAATTTTAGTCTAAATGCTAAACCTATCTTAATAATTTTTACTACATAATATAATTTACTGGCTCTTCACAAGCACTCTAAATTTTACAATATTATATGCTTAATTTATGCCTTTCAGCTTACATTTTCTTTTATTTATTCTTAATATAATACACATACTTTATAAAAAAATAGACTATTATCTTAGAGGTCTACCTCTTCTTCTTTTAGAGGCATTATGACAAAAAAATAAAGATTTTTTTTTTTTGTTTTTTTTGAGGATGCTAAAATTTTAAAAACAAAATCATAAGTGCTTAATGAAAATAAAAAAGATAAAATAACAGAAGTTAACGGGAAGGAGGGCAAAGGAAAGGAAGGGAGGAAGCTGCGCCAAAGCTGATTATTATATCTGAGGACGTGAAGTCCTTTCTTCGTTTTGGAGCCACCACCAGTTGGGGTTGGCTCGGTCTTTTATTGATTTATCTCTTTCACTGATCACCGTACTGAATCGAAGTCGGTCTGGCCTATTAGAGATATCGCTATTGTGGACAATTCGTTTATCCCTAGCACCACGGAACGCGTGGTATATAATAGGTATTCCACCCTCATCTTGGATAAGACCTTTTCCGTCCAAGAAGATGAACGCCTCTGGGGGAATGAACACGTTCTGGAGGGTACTCTCCAGATACATATCGTTCGGGTAATATGCTCCCGCGATAAGATTATTTACACTGCACATTGCCCTTGCAATGTGGCCACGAATAATTTTTATAATGAAGTTGTCTATCCTAGTTAGTCCTGATTTATCATACAGGGTTTTATTAGGGTAAAATTTCTGGTATCGTGACTCTGGTGTTCTATTAAGTCCGAGGCAGGAACGCAAACACTGTCTCTCGAACACGCGAATCTTTTCCATGTAGAATGGGGATATATTGTACCATATTGGACAGCCATAGACCAACCCTGGTCGGATGAATGCCGAATATGAAATTATTTTAACTTTTGGATTGAGAATGCTGCTTCGGAATAGACTTTTTGTGGCAGCAGATGCGTTTCTTGCTGCAGAGAGAGTGACTGCTATATGCTTGTCAAAGTATAACTACTGATCAAGCCAAATACCGAGATATCTGACTACAGTTTTCACTTGTAGTGGGAGATTATTATGCCCTACGATAGAGAAGTTTTTCCAATAGTGCTTTGTGTCCTGAGAGGCCCTGGAGAGCGGTGTTCTGAAAAAGATAGTCTCGGTTTTGTGGAAATTAATTTTTAGTTTCCAGTCATTACAAAAACGTTTTATTTTATTGAAGTCGTCCTGGAGAAGTCTATTGATGACATCTATTTTCTCTCCTGTTCTGTATACCACAATGTCGTCTGCGTATGCAATGGCATTGTTAAGCGTACCCACTAAATCACTGGTGTAAATATTAAACAGAATGGGAGAATCCACCGCCCCTTGTTGTAAACCGTTTGTAATTTTGAAG
Organism: Microdon myrmicae; assembly: GCA_963931805.1. Classification (NCBI taxonomy): domain Eukaryota; kingdom Metazoa; phylum Arthropoda; class Insecta; order Diptera; family Syrphidae; genus Microdon; species Microdon myrmicae. The sequence continues at coordinate 61,166,523 of OZ007500.1, read as the reverse complement.
GTCTTGCTTGAGAATATATCTCCGCATTTTACCACAAATTGCTTGTCCGTTATCATTTCGTAAATGTTGTACAATAGATAATGAGGCATTCTCAGGTTTTCTAACTTATGAAGAAGTCCTTCTAACCACATGGTGTCAAAAGCCTTTTCAAAGTCAACCAAGCAGGCACCTGAGCATTGGCGCTTTGTCTTGTTCCATTGTATGTCGGAAACAAGCTTTGACGCGGCTTGCACCGCACTATGTCCCGCTTTAAAGCCAAACTGGTTGTTGGGGATGATTTCATTTTCATCACACCAGTTCATCAGTGCTTTGTTTATGATCTTCTCGAAAACCTTGCTGATATTTGGCAGCAAGCTAATCGCGCGAAGGTTGGCTGGATTGGTCCTGTCTTTGCCCTTTTTAGGGATGGGGTGGACTATTGCAGTTTTCCAGTGGGTTGGATAATATGCCTTATTTAAGGCGTTGTTGAATAGCGTAGTGTAGATTTTTACTGCTTCCGGAGGCAAATGTTTTAAAACTACATTTGGGATGCTATTTATCCCAGAAGACTTTTTGCTTTTTATTGAATTTAGGATGTTCGTAAGTTCATCCTTACTCACAAACATATTCATATTCTGATTACTCCTGGGAGAGTCCGCTCTGTTATTTTCACTGAATGTGGTAAAACTACGGTTTTGGTTCCTCCAGGTACTAAGTTGATTTCTCAGTGAGCTGTAGGTCTGGAATGCGTTGTTTTCGAGGATCGTATTGGAGTGAGTGGATTCGTTCACTGTGTATACTGCCTCGTAACATGCACCAATAGAGTTCACTTTGTCTTGCTTTTTTTAACATACTGTATTTATTTGACCAATAATCAATGTTTACATTAAGTACTACAGCTAACTTATAATTCTACTGATACAACTGTTTACATGCATACATTACACATTTTTCAAACATAACTGAATGTGTGAATAACTATTCGAGTATTCTAGGTTTTAATATTAACAGTTTTCCTGGAAAAGGTCAGAAAACCAGGATTTTTATTTTTTAATTTAATCTAATCTAATACTTAACTTAACTCTAACTTATTCTAGCTTAACCTAATTTATTTTATAATAAGTTAAATATGTAATGTGAATTGGGGAATATAGGGATTGATGGTTAATGAAGTAGGTTGGCGTGGGATATGGTCAGTTAGTGGCCTCAGGTGCAGTAACACTTTCTGGTTGTTCGTTAAAACGCAGAATGTTGGAGAATGGTTGTATGTTACAGTATTTGAACTGATTGGGTGCCAGCTCGGTGTTATGGTACACTACCTCGTTGGAGTCATTAACCAATCTTCCAGAGGTAAAGAGACTTCTGGTGTGGAGACAATTCAGATAGTGAGCCCTGTTATCTAGAGGAGTTAGTAGTAGTGAAGTTATTATGGGGTTGGGATTATTTGGGAGGTTTTCAATAAATTTGATAGACAGCTCTAGGAAACGTCTATCGAGACGGTCAATATTAGCGGCATTGTATAGCAAGCTGTTATTGTAATACTTGTAAGAGTTGGGTTGTCGGTTGAGGCCAGTGACCAGCCTGAAGCATTTCCTTTCGAAAGTGCGTAGCTTCTCCATTTGGGCTGGTGTTATATGATACCACAGTGGACACGCATATGTCAGTGTAGGTCTGATTATTTGTTTATGAGCACTTTGACTTTGTGAGAGAGACCGTTAGGTTTCCACATCACTCTTCTACAGAGATTCAGTTGTATTGTGGCTTTACGTAAAGTATTTTTTATGTGGGTGGAGAATGAAAGGTCATTGGAAAAGGTTATTCCCAGATATTTTAAAGTTTTAGAAGGTTTTATCTGGGTGTTATTTAGTTTGAGTCTAATTTTGTTGTGGATGCGCCTTGTGTTGTTTGTGCAGTGCTCATTTTTACCCTTAAACACTATAAGTTGGGTTTTATCAGGATTTAGGCGAATTTTCCATTTATTGAAGTATGTTGATAGATTTGGGAGGAAGTTATTAATGCGGTTTCTTGCCTCTTTTACAAACTTGCTGCTGGAGTAGACTATGGTGTCATCGGCGTAATTCAACATTACGGTATTGGGTAATTGAGGCTGCGGTATGTCGGAAGTATAAACGAGGTATAATAGTGGTCCAAGAATTGAACCCTGCGGAACCCCTGCGGTTATATTATACGATTGGGAGATAGAAGAATTTATTTTGACCATGAACTTTCTACCAGAGAGGTAGGAAGTAAGAAGTTTGGTAGTATGGGTGTTTAATCCAAATATGTAGTGCAGCTTGTAAAGCAGTCCTGAGATCGAAACACAGTCGAATGCTTTAGATATGTCGAGAGAGATACAGACCGTCGGACTTTGGTTTTGAAGATTAGTTGTGACATCGTGCGTTAGTTTTAACAGAGCATGACAGGTGGAGTGTTGTGAGCGAAAGCCAAACTGGGAATTTGGGATAATAGCGTTGTCATTAGCAAATGAAAGAAGATTTCGATATATCTTGCATTCCAATATCTTACTTAATGTGTTTAATAACGAAATCGGACGATAGTTGCTGGGGTTGTTGGAAGGACTGGACTTACTGATAGGGACTATAACCGTGGTTTTCCAGTTATCTGGGAAATGTGATCCGTTTATTATATGGTTGAGAAGAACGAGAATAGGGACTAGATTTGACGGGAAAAGTCTTTTGTAAAGAAGGTTTGGAATTCCATCTAAGCCTGTCGACTTCTTGTTATTGCGTGATGTTATAAATTCAGATAATTCGTCTGCTGTTAGGAAGGTCGCATTATCCAGAGGATGAGACGCTTTGTTTGTTTCGTTGAATTCCGCGATGAAAGGGGTGAAGGATGGGATCATTGTGCGTGAGATGTAGTCGTTTACAGTATCTTGAAAATTGGAGACTGAGAGGGAGTCCTTTTGTTGATGGATTTGATAAAAGTGATTAGCTAGACAGTTTGCTATGTCAATATCTGATTGGACTGGGTGATTGTTAGTAGGGTTGATAATATAATCGATTCGAGGTTTGTATTTTCGACCCGTTAGTCTGTTGATATTTTTGAATAAATCACGATTGGGTTTAATATTTTTAAGTATAGACGTGTAAACCTTGTCGGAAAATTGTTTTAGTTGTCCATTTATCAGGGTAGTCAAGAGTTGGATTTGATTTTTAATAAAAGGGGAGTAACTGCTATGTAGTTTTCGTCTAAGCTGTTTTTTTAGGCGTAATAGTTTTGTAAGGATGTTGGGTAAAGGTTTTCCTAGATGATTATGAGGGATGGATGTAGGTGTGTGGCTGAAGAGGGCATTTTTTAGTATTTGCTCTATTCTTAAGGCTGCTTGATCAATTTCAGCAGGGAGTAGATTTGAAGTCTCTGGCAAAGTATAGTCTGTAAAACTGGCAGCAATGTCCCTATTGACTCTTTTCCAGTTTGTCCTGGAGAAATTCGGGATCGGATTGAATGAGTAACATGGTTCGAGGGCTGGGATTTGGACAGTGGTGTGGACGGACCCATGATCGGTAGGAAATTCGAAGGATACTGTAGGGAGGTTAGGTGAGTAGACGTCTACGGATTTTAGGAAAAAATCTATTGTTGATTTAGTAGTATTGGAGATACGTGTTGGCTGTAATGGACAGACCGCACAGATATATGGATGGAGTTGAAGGAGTGCTAGAAGTTGGCAACCGTATTTATTGCACTTAGTGTCGTTAAATGAAGTATGCCGAGCATTCCAATCTCCTCCTATTATGAAAGGTGCAGGTAGAGACTGTTGGATTATCTCAGTGATGTCGGAACTAGGGAAGTTTGGTTCCCGAGACGGGTGAATGTATACGGACGACAATACAAGCACTTTGTTGCTTTTGCAAAAGATTTTAATTGCCGTGTACTCAATAGTATTTATATTGGTGAACCTAATTTCGGAATATTGAAATTTCTTGTGTATTAGAATTCCAGTACCTCCACGGGGTCCACTGGTTCGTGGATTAGAAACAAGTGTATAATTCGGGATAGATACTCAGGAGTTTGGTTTAAGCCAAGTTTCTGAGAGGAGGAGGATATCTGGAGAAAACTTTTCAACGAACAATCGGAGGTGTTGTCTGCGAATATTGGAATATATGGACTCTGCGTTGAGGGAAATTATGGTTATATTAGCCATTAAGGGAGAGGATATGTGAAGTTATAAGAGATAAAATCTGACCTTTTTTTCTATTTCTGAGCTGTGCTTCAACGTGGGCAGCATCTTCTGTAAGCTACTTATGTATCCTGTGATGTCCAGATTCAGATCGTTACTGTTGGATTGGTGATTTCTTGTCATGTTAAGGGAATCCTTAACAACCTTAGCGTATGACATTCCTGGACTTGTAGGATTTATTGATTGATGTGATGTTGTTTTGGTTGGTGAAGGTTTGCTCGTTGCCATGGGTGTTGTTCGCCTTTCTAGAATCCTCAGCTTATGAGGACATTGCGAGAAGTTGGCAGGGTGGGGTCCTCCACAGTTACAGCATGTCACTGTGATTTTCTTCGTTGTAATGGATCCATCAGGGTTTGTTGTTTGGATTGTTCCTGGTTCCATCCCAGGCGGGCTGACCTTACATTCTCCAGGTTGATGTTGCTCTGCACACTTTACGCATCGTACGCTTAGATGACATGCGGCCGCCAAGTATCCTGAACCTTGGCATCTTTTGCAATGAAGGACGTTTTGTTTATGTGGTTCCTCAATCGCAATTTTATGCGTGAACAGATATTTTATTTGTTTGAGCCTGGTGACATCAGTTGGAGGAATTTGTATGATACGTAAATGCAGATTCTTGTTAGTCCGCATATATGGTGTTTGGAAGTAGTCCAACCTGTTTATTTTCAGTTCCGGACAGATCCTGACTATTTCTGCTGCAAGTTCCTCATTAGTCCATGCTGGATCGATATGCCTTAAGATGAAAGTTGCTGGTTTCAACTGTCCATGTTGAAAAGTGAAAAATTCAAGCTTATGGTGCGCAAGTTTTTCTACCGCCTTGTTGTGATCCGTTAAAGTTGTTGTTGTGATGGAAGTCGAAGCTCCTCTTGTGTTTGTGGTGAAATTGCTGTGGCCTAAGGTACTTTCAAGCATTCTAATTAGTTCTTTGATGCTTTTTATATTTTTAATATAGATGGGTGGTGGTCTTGTATTTTTGTCGTGCGTGTTAGGCATTTGATTCCCGGCTGTCTTCTTTTGTTGGGGCAATGGTGTTTCGGGGGACAACAATCGTTTGTTTGGAGATGATGGGGCTAGTCCGGGGTGTTGAGCAGGCGTTTCTTCCATGCAGACGTCATCTCTGATTTTATTGGTTGTTTTTAGGGAGCGAATTTCCTCGTGGAGTTGTTTCATCTGGAGTCGAAGTGTATTGATATAATCCACGGCTTCCAGATACTTTTTTTGATAGTCCATAGCTTGTGTCTCCATGGTTGTTGGTTTCTTTGTTGCGCTCTGTAAATCGTCGGTGGCTCTTCTTTTACGCTCTATCGTGAATTGTTGGTCATCACTGGGGCCGTCGCCCAGCATGCGTTACTGTTAGTTTTCACTGTTTTCACTGTTTTATTACTAAAAGTATTACTAAAAGTATTTTTACACGTGCACTTCACCCACGTGTGTTACAGACTTTCACAAACACGTGTTTCACAAACACGAGTTTCAACTATGCTATGAGCGAACGTCTGTTCGCTCTGAAGTACTCGATAAGAATGCCCTTGTCTTGCGGTTCTTCGACTAATATTACTTCTTCGTTGGGATTGATATGCTCCAGATTGAGTCCTGAGTTCAGCATTGCTTGACAATTCTCAGGAGTCCGTGGGACTCACAAATATGGAATGTCATTGTGATCTTTCTTTCGAAAAGTTTTATTGATTTGTTGGAACATATTCGATCCGCTAGCTTGAATGGCTTGAATTTTGTTCTTCCACTCTTCATTTATACTTGAACGGTAATTATCACGGATCAATTTTTGGAGATTTTTGATTAGGGACTTAAGTGTTCTTATTTCCTGACTATTTGGGTCGCTGAACTGTCTATAAAGTCTTTTCAGCTTTGAGAGCATAATGCTCTTTTGCTTATACAAAGCGTCAATTGCTGATGTCCTGTACTTATTAGTATAACCGTCGGTACGGGGAACTTTAGGTATAGAGCGATTCATTGCATTGGTAATAATATCGTCCAATGTTGTTAAGTAATGATCGATTTCGTCGTTATGGAGGTTTCTAATAGTCGGAGGGTCTATGGCACTGTTACGAAGTTCTTTTTTTATTAATCGATCAAAGCGTGACCAGTGAGCTTTTCGAAAATTGAAAGAGTGGATCTGTTCGAACTGCTCTAGTGAATATTGTTCATTTGGGACTTCAATTATGGCTCCAAATCCGTAGTGATCGCTATCGTAATCGATTGTGCGAAGACAGTTTCGCGTAGTTAGATATGTGCCTGGCAAGTTTATTCGATCGTCTATCATAAGTAAATCCAGAAATAAATTTCCTTTAGGATAAGACGGTGTACTTGTGGCGTACAATTCTAATCTGCGCTCGATAGCATTCATTTGCCACCAATCATATAAAGCATTGCCCCTTGTGTTCGTGGTTAAGTTACCCCAAGCACTATGCTTGGCGTTGAAATCACCCGCTATTAGGAAATAGTTCTTTTCCGAATCTAATTTCAGGTGTCGAAATAACATCAATTTCATTGATAAATTGCTTACACTGGGTAGCTTGAGGGGCATAAATGGAGACCACATACAGGTGCTTTTGACTTCTCAACGGAATATCTATTATGCAGGCTTCCAGCACCTGAAATTTGTGTACTTCTGTACTATAAATTACCTTATGATAAAGACCTTTTTTAATTAAAACTGCAACCCCACCCCCTTGAGTAGAATGTGGCCTGTCACGTCTGATTATCTTATAGTTTTTATAGACAATTTTGCGCCTTTGGTTTAGCTTAGTTTCACTAGCCAAAAGTACATCAGGGGATTCGACTTCAAGCATGTTGCCTAGATTATCTCTTCTGTCTATGTGTATTAGTGAATTTACGTTCACCGAAATAATTTTTAGTTTTAGTTCAGTTAGAGGGTCGAAGATTTTGATGGAAGGAGTTATTTGAAAACACAGCCGAACAGAGCATATCTATTCGGGCCATTTGTTCCGTCAATATTTTTTGAAAATTAGCAAATTGTGTTTGCATGGCCGATATCATATTTAATATCTCAGGTTGCGCATCTACTGCCGGTATTCGCCCATTGGTATGTGAGGATTCCACGGGGACTCGTTGCATAGAATTGCCCGTGATTTGTGCATATGTTACACGCGGGGCAACGAAATTATTATAAGAACGAGTTTTAATTTTTTTCTCTTCTGCCACTTGCTTTTGTTTTGATTCCCATTTTAACTTCATATGTTGAAATTTGGGACAACCCCTAAAATTTGCCGTGTGTCCTGTATTTTTACATAGTACACATGACAGTGTTTCCCTATCCAGAAGCTGTTCCTTTCCCAGCGGACATTCGCCCATGTTATGGTCAGCGAAGCATTTCACGCATCTGAGTTTCATATTGCAGTTTGATGCAACGTGTCCAAGTCGTTGACAGCGCATACATTGCAGTACGCGCTCAGATTTTCTAATTTTTTCCCAGCTTATAATTTGGTGGCTTAGGCATTTTATATGTCTAAGCGCATCAACTTTACTATTAGGACTTAGAGATACAATGTAGAAAGGCAATTTGCGGTTGCACTTTCTAGAATTCGCAGTTGAAAACGGTTTTACACCTGTAAATTTTAAACTAGCTGTTTCAACTGTTTTTAATTCCTCGAGTATCTCGTCTGGGGAGAACGAAGGATCAACTCCTTTTAAGAGCATGGAAATTGATTTTTCTGATTTTGGGGTGTACGTGTAGTACTCGGTTTTTGCCCTTCCCAAAGCAGACTTTACTTTATTGTAACCTTCTAGGTCTTCGCACAAAATTCTAGTTTTTTCAGCACTAATTCTTTTTGTTTTAAAATCCAGCTATTGCTGAACTTGTGGGGCTTTTCAGGGCCCGAGGAGCCACGCATCGCTCGATCCCCACCATTCCCAGCATTGCGACTTACCTGGAAGTCGAATCTTCTGCAAGATAATACAACCTTGCTACGGCCTTAACCGCCAACCAAATTGCTGGAATTAATTCAGTTATCCCAAAGGATAACTGACATAAATACCTTTTAGGCAGCTTACCTTTCTTTGGGGGGTTTTCCAAACCCCTTTCTCCACGATCCATTCCTGAAAACATTAAGTCCACGGCAAGGATTATCACCTAGCCGTGGCATCGAAAATTTCACCCTCGGGCATGCATTGCACCCTGTGCATCACGTCCCTATTATCTTATGCCATGGAAACAAAATCAACACGGAGTTCCAAATTTACTCGTTTTTGTTTGTCCATGTCACCCCTAAGCGTGCGGCTACCAGGTCTCACCAGTTTGCCACCGTCGACAAGGTTTCGGCTGACGCAATGCAAACATTCCCCGCATTTTCAGCAATAGCTGGTTTTCTATTATCGGTTTCCACCGATCATGGACAGCAAACAAGCAACGAATTGGATGTGGCCATCAAGTGTTTACTTTTAACAACTGGCAATGGCTGCACCCTATATTCGTTTGCAATACCTAAACATCGCATTCATATCTGCCGGATTGTTTATGGTATACCAATTCCCTATTAACGGCCGCCAACCGTCAGCTGACCTGGGAAATTTCATGTCCATCAACCAAATGTTGATTTATGGCCTCTCCTAGTGAAATTTCCAACGTTTTATTATAAGTATGGCTGCTATGACGTTTTAAGAACATATACATATTGGGAGTCATGTTATGGGTGTCAAGTTGTTGCCAATCGGATGCGAAATCGGATATCGCGTTGGATGCCAAGTTGGATACTAACTTAGATGCTAATTTCAATGTCAAGTTGGGTGTCCCATTGGATGGCAAATTAGATGCCAAGTTGAATGCAAAATTCTATATTAAATTGAATCCCAAATCCCATAGCAGGTTCGATGTTAAGTTGGGTGCCAAGTCAGATGCCATGTTGAATGTAAATTTATATGTCAAGATGATACAACTAAGCTATATGCCAAGTTCGATGTCAAGTTGAATGTCACTTTAGATGTCAAGATGGATGTCAAGTTAGATGCCAAATTGAATACCGAGTTGAATGCAAAATTCTATGTCAAATCGGATACCACCATAAATGTCAGGTTAGATGCCAAGTTGCATGCCAAAATAAATGTCAAGTTAGATGTCAAATTGGTTGCCAAGTTGGATGCCAGTTTAGATTTCAAATTTAATACCGAGTTGAATGCAACGTTCTATGTTAATCGGATACCACCATAAATGTCAAGTTAGATGCTAAGTTGGATGCCAAGTTGGATGCCAGGTTAGATGTCAAATTGAATTCCGAGTTGAATGCAAAAGGCTATGTCAAGTCGGATACCAAAATAAATGTCAAGTTAGATGCCAAGTTGGATGGTAAAAAAAAGTCAAGTTAAATGTCTAATTGGATGCCGAGTTGAATGCAAAGGGCTATGTCACGCCATATGTCAAATTCAATGGCGACTTGGATGCTAAGTTGGATACCAAATTGAATGTCTATTTGGGTGCCAAGTCGTAGACCAAATTGAATGTTATAAATTCCAGATCGAGTCAACCAAGGAAAACAAATAACGGACGCCATCACTGCATGCCGGTTGTAATACGTAAATAGATGAGTACCAATAACTTTGAAAAAGGTATATTCTTTTCGTATCATTAAATTAGACGTTTTAGCGCTGTAATAGTGACATTGGTCTTATGAAGAGGTCGATCGAGACCCTTTTTTACTATTCACTACGGAAATTGAAAATTACTAAAAGCACAGCGTGCATTCTTTCCTTCAATCCTCTGCAAGCATTTTATATGTCAACCGCTATCTAGCCTCATAAGCATAGAAATGGCGTTTCATGTGTATGAAATACAGAATCAATTCATACAGTTTCCAAAGTTGAAATATGTTGTACAATTTTATTCCGCCCACACGCTACAACGGATAAGTGGGACATTGAATAAGTAAACAAATCAAGTGGGATGACTTGTGGGCCACAGCCTTCCACACTCATACACCTGGTTCTGAGATTAACTCATAGTTATCAGTGTAACAATAATAAGGTGACCAAAGTTAAATCAAACAAGACGGTTACTCAGATTAGGCCACAAATTAAATAACATTTTTATATGTAACATGGTAATTTCAGGAGAAGGTCAACAACCAAAATTGGCTACACCGTTTTATTTTTGAAAAGTCGTCTCACAAATGACGTCAGAGAAACGTACCTGAACTTCCTTAATATCATGAACCTCTATGACCAGTTTTTGAATATTACACTCATCAGAAAGCCATTCAATTGATCATGTAGATTCACAAACTAGAAGAGTTTTCTGTTTGTTTTGGTTACCTCCTATGATGTTTTTAAACTGAATCCATGAAATTAGTCGATGATACGAGATCAATTAGAGGAAGGCCGTCGTGTACGGGTAGTAAGAGAGAGATGGTGTCTCTACACTCCACCACAACCTCTTGATCTATTATTTTGTTTCAAAGACCACGCTTCTATTTCGTTTTTAATTATCTTGACATCAATTTTAAAACATGTTAATTAAAGTATAGTAAATCAGTAGAAGGCTAATAACCTTGCCCGTAAAAATAAATTATTATGGAAAATTTAACAAGCCTCGAGACTTGCTAAATAAGGCCAAGACCGGATCCCAGTTGTAGTGCCGATGATGATGATGAAATCAGTAGAAGCTGCAATGGAGGTATGCACACTCCTCTGATGTCCTATTCCATGTGCTCAGTTAACTGTCTGCATGGGTATTTGATAATTCACAGTTAGTACAATATATAAAAAATGGCTCGATGGTGCGGTGTCTCGAATTTGTCATAGAGTATAAACGTTTTCATTGCCCAGGCAATATGTATATATATAAACAGAATCATATTACTTTACAATTGCTGCTACTAGTTGAGTTTAGATGAGTTTTTTGTGCACCAAAAAAGAAAAAAAATAGTAAAAAAGGATAAATTGCATCCTAAGCCGCGAATATTACACTAATCAAAGCCGAACTCTTATGTTATTAGGACAGTCGAGTACAAAACAGATACAGTCTCAGAAGAGGTTGCAAACCAGGAAAAGGAGAGATGAGTGAAGGTGACCAATATAGGTGATATGATGCCTTTACAACAGCTCCTCCATTGAATCTGTATCGTACGTATAACCCATATCCATAACGAAACCTACGCCACTCTAGAGCTACAAACTCTCTAATGGTAAAATGTCATCCCAGTATCTTGATGCCTAAGGGGTATGTGGGGGTTCTCTATATTACATGGAGAACGAACCCACAATTCCAACCAATTTTGACTGCTGACAGCGCGTCACCATAACCAAACTCCCCAATTCAAAACTTGCAAAGAATACACTTCCCAAATCTGCAATAGCATACATTCCCAAACTTGCAAAGAATTCATTTCCCAATCTGCAATAGCATATATTTCCCGATCTGTAATAGAATGCATTTTTAAAACCTACAACAGAATATACCTCAAATCCTGCAACAGAATACATTTTAAATCATCTCCCTCATCTACACCAAACTGCATTTACTTTCCCCCGAAAACAATTCCGGCTCACTTCCTACTTAAACTATTTTTCTAGCTTGCAACCAAGCAGCATTTAGTTTCCCCGAAAACCATTTTGGCTCCCATCCTACCTTAACCATTTGAAATAATACCAATTCTCCTTACTGGTAAGTCACCAGAATGATGCGTTGCATTTCTACGAAACAGCCATCGCAACGATCAAGACCCATGTTCCTTTGTCTAACCGACAACCCATGCCCATACTTGGTTATGCCTCCGAAACAGATTTCTCCATATACACAGCAACAGAGGAATCTAATTCATCCTGTACGGCAGAAATTCCCTGAAACAAATTCTCTATGTACGCATAGCAACCCTTCTTCACATTCCTAGTAAGTGGCAGTGAGTTCATCTAGCGACGACTCCACTGCCACGACACCCTGAATGGATTCTTGCCTCCATTTGGTCAGTCGAGATTCAGTCACGGTGGGTTGCGGGTGTAGAGTAAACCATTAAATACTTTATTGTAGTTTACTGAGGGCAGAACCCTCATTTATTAGGCTTAATCCAAGCATAAATTGATATAATACCTTACAGACTAACTTAAAAACTAAAGTAGTAATTTAAAAATAATTAAGAAACGAAAAAAAGGAGAAAAAAAAAACAGGGAGATGAAGAGGACTGGGCAGTAGGACTAGGGATTACAAAAGTTAGTTTAGAATAAGTAGGAAGGTAATAAGGTGGGTAGGTGGCTGTGCACGTGATGGGGTGGCGAAGACCGGGTAGTAGGATTATGGGACCGGATGATAGGAATGTGTACGGGTAGTAAGAGAGAGATGGTGGGTGGGGCAAGGTCACGAGGGGAAGGAGAGAAGACGACGTTTGAGAGCATTAGAAGTGAGGCAGTAATCGAATGAGGTAGGGTAAGATTTTTGCCCGCTTTAGCATTCGTGAAATTGGTTCATTACAGCCGTAGGAAGTGTGGAGGGAGAGTAGATAGAAGAGGCGAGGGTTTCGTAGGTTGCGGGGGTTGGTGTTGAGTGCGATGGCGGAAAGCAAGCTAGGGCAGTTGATTGTGCCGGAGAGGAGACGGTGGATGAAGATGATATCGGCAAGAGTTCTGCGCTCCTCAAGTGTACTGAGGTTGATCAAATGGAGCCGGCTTGTGTGTGGGGGAAGAATCCGAGGATTCTCCCAGTTCAGTCCACGGAGGGCAAAACGCAGAAATCGACATTGCACGCTCTCGATTCTGCGGATATGGGACGAGCAGTGTGGAGACCAGACCTGACTGGCGTATTCAAGAAGGGGGCGGACGAAGGCTATGTAGAGGGAACGGGAAACGTAAGGATTTGAGAATTCCTTAGACCAGCGTTTCACAAACCCTAGGGCGAAGTTGGCCTTAAGAATGATATCATCAATATGTGGGATGAAGCTGAGCTCCCTGTCAAATAAGAGTCCGAGGTCACGTATTGAGGATACGTATGAAATCTGCTGGTTAAGCAGGAAGTAGGAGCGAGGAGGTGGGGGTGGACGTTTGTGGGAGAATGTAATGGAGTGACATTTGGCAACATTGAGATCCAGGCAGTTATTACCGCACCAGGTTGAGAAGCTGTCGAGGTCCTGTTGGAGGAGTGAGGAGTCGAGGGGAGAGATGATGGTTTTGTAGAGTTTGGCGTCGTCCGCATAGAGAGATATGGATGAGTGTTTAATAACAGAGTCGACATCATTGATGGTTAGGATAAAAAGGAGGGGGCCTAGGTGACTTCCTTGCGGAACCCCAGAGGTGGGAAAAGGGGGATCGGAAAGGGAGGATCTGAATTTGACACGGTAGGACCGGTCTTTCAGATAAGAAGATAACCATTTGATCAATAGGGGTTCGAAGCTTAGGGAGGACAGCTTGAAAAGGATGAGATTATGGGAGATTTTGTCAAAGGCCTTGCTGAAATCAGTGGTGATAACATCGATTTCGTTGCCATTCTCTAAGGCACGGAGAGTGTGGGATGAGAACTCGATCAGATTGGTTGTGGTCGACCTACCCGAAAGGAAACCACGCTGGTTGGGTGAGATGATGGATTTACAACTGCAAGATAACGCATTGTAAAGAAGCCCCTCGAACAGTTTGGGGATATGAGATAGTTTGGCGATGGGTCGGTAGTTGCTGATATCATTTTTAGGTCCCTTTTTATGTATGGGGGTGACATAGGAGGATTTCCAGATACTAGGGAAGGTCCCTTGAGAGAGGGATAGGTTGAAAATCTTTGATAACGGAAGAGAAAGAGAAGTGGAACAGTGCTTTAAGAATACAGATGGAAGTCCATCGGGCCCGGGGCTGAACTCGTCTTTGAGTAAGTTTAGTTTCTCCTCAACTACGTGACGCTGAATAAGTTGAGGAGAGAAGGGACCGAGGGAGAATGCGGACACGTCATTGAAATACGACGGATTGGGTTCGAAGGAGATGTCTGTGAAGGATTTATTGAAAAACGACGCAAACAGGTTGGCAATAGTTAGGTTGTCGTTTGACGTCGTCGCGCCATAAGAGAAGGAGTTAGGATAGGCGTCGGATTTACGTTTATAATTTATAAATTGGAAAAAGGATTTGGGATCGCTAATCAAATTGGATTGTGTTTTAATAAGGTATTTGGAATAGAGGGAGTTGTAGAGTTCGGAAAATTTATAAAAGGCCCCGAGATAGTTAGAGTAGTTTTCAATGGATCGCATTTTGAGGAAAATGTTCCATAAGTTATTTCTTTTGTTCCGAAGATTGCGGTTGTACCATGGCGGCGAAGAAACCGTTGACCTGCGGCGAGAATAGGGGACATATAAGGCGACGGCATAGTAAATCTCCTTATAGAGAGTGGCCGTGGCTTCTTCTACGCCCAAATGATCAAAGCGAAACGCTGTTTTGCTAAGATGTTCATTTAGGAGGCGGAAATTAGCCTTATGGAAGTTGTAAGAAAAGCAGTCAGGAGGTATGGGGGCTGGGTTTCGTGGTCGAGATATAAGGAAAAGAGCAGTGGGTGGTGATACTTGTCAATGGTAGAGAGGGCGTGTGGCTAGGGACAACTGAGGACATGAGAGGGTCGGTTGTGAACACGAGATCCAGCTATCTCCCCATAAGATTTGGGACATTGCTAATTTGATGGAGGCATGAGTCGGTGAGCCGTTAATAAAAGTACGTTCATTAGAACTAGTGGGGTTAGAGACGTAGAAGGCTTGATCGTCAGCTGATGTCCATTGTAGGTGGGGCAGGTTAAAGTCGCCAAGAACGACGATATCGTCTAATGCGGTGCTTAACATTCTGATAGTAGACGGTTATGGGGAGAGTATTGAAATGATAAGAGGGACCAAAGGCCGGCTGAATAGGGTCACAGCTACGAGTAAATTAATCAGTGGTCGCGATCGCAGCATTGTCCATCAAATACTATATTGTAAATCTAACAGCTACGAGTAAATTAATCGCTTGGCACGACAGCAGTGACTAATAATATGATCCATTGTAAAATAGCGAAATAAAGTAAAAGTGACGGCAGCCGAACAAGGCGAACTAGCACCTTCCATGTAAATTACGTGTCAGCCACAGCCATATTGCTAAACAATAAATGACAATTAACTATAAACAGTGCTGTGGTGTTTTATTTGCTGTACTGGAATAGTTGTATTCGGCAGTCGAGTAGCGGAGGACATCTGTAAGGGTAGTGACGACACCCGTTATACGAAAGGCTACGTGTTATAATTGATTGAGTTTCAGTGTGGAAGAGTATACAAGACTTTAAAGGACTAAAAGAACACGAAGTACAAACAAGCTTGCCATTACCAGCGCCATTGCCCGCAACTATTCGTCCGCCCCGGGATTTCCGTGGGTGGGTGATAGTGAACCCGTGCCGTACGTCGGCACCCACGACCTGCACCCGCACAGGCACAAAAGAGTTACGAGAAATAAACAGACACTAAGAAGGGAAGAATAGAATGTTGGTCTGTACCGCACTTCACTCGGTTGTAAGTTCCTTTTGAATGCATTTTAACAAATTCTCTCAGACGCGTAAGTTACATTTTTTTCACTACTTCAAAAGCAGTACAAGAGAAAAATAAGATGTCCTTTTTATTATTATTAATAATAAGGATTTAGCAAAATAATGCTACAGAAATAATGTTTGACAATATATAAAACAAGATATCTATTTAAAAAAAAATGTTTATGAATGTCAATTTGAATGTCAAATTGGTTGCCAAAATAAATGTCAATTTAGATGCCAAATTGGATGCCGAGTATATGTCAAGCTATATGCCGAAAGCAATGCCGAGTCGGATGACAAGTTGCATTACTATTACTACTACTATTTATTGGCCTGTAGGTACCCGGAAGTTCATGACCTCGCCAACTCGACTCCGCCACCATTCCCTGTCCTATGCACTCTCCTTCCACGCTTGACCATCCGATCCGATCTCCTCAAGGTCAAACCTAACATTGTCCTCCCATCTCCGTCGCAGACATCCTGTAGGTCTCTTTCCCGTTGGTGTACCGTCACGAATTCTACGCACGGTCCTATCGTTGCCCATTCGTGCTACAAGTCCGGCCCATCTTAATCTTCGCGACTTGATTACGCTCACTACTGTAGGTTTGTGGTATAGTTCTTCCAATTCGTGGTTGTGGAGTTTTCTCCATTGTCCTGCCTTCCCGTCATATTTACTGCCAAAGATACCCCTTAAAACTTTATTCTCGAATACGCGGAATTTGTTTTCTTCCCCTTTTGTGAGAGCCCATTTTTAGCTTCCATATACAACAATCGGCATGATTATGCTTCTATAGACCCGGAACTTTATATTACCGAAAGCAATTTGAATTTCAGCTGTTTACTGACTGCGTACCAACTAGCGTTGCCGGAATGTAGTCTTTTGTTAATTTCCTTTGACGTTTCGTTACTGGGCATCAGTATTGTTCCCAGATATTAAAATTCTTTAAATTTTTCAAATATCTTGCCTCTGACGTTTATATGTGTTCCCTGAGGTGCGCCTGCTCTCGTCGTAATCATGTATTTTGTTTTGTCTTCATTTATTTCTAGTCCCACCTCCACTGCCGCTTATATGATGATTTCACTGTTACTTACTTACAGTTTTTAGATTATCGCAATGAATGGCAATGTCATCCGCATATGCGAGCACTTGTTTGACCCCGTTTTGGGATGATCTGGCCATATTGTGGTCTTGTACCTTTCTAAAGACATGGCGAGAGGCCATCCCCATGTTTTAGTCCGTCCCGGATTTCAAATGGTTCTGAGAGGTGGTTTTCTATTCTAACTCGCCCTTTGTTTTCGTTCATGCAGATTTGAATGAGGGCGGCAATTTTTTTTCGGGATTCCCAGCTCAACTACATTATGGTAGAGTCTTTCCCGTGCGACTGAGTCGTAGGCTTTTTTGAAGTCAACGAACCGTTGGCCAACCGTCTGTCCGTATTCCCACTTCTTTCCCAGCAGTTGCCTTACTGTGAACATTTGTTCGCTTGTTGACCGGTTCCTACGGAATCCGCACTGGTAATTTCCCAGTATTTCTTCTGCGTGCGGTGTGATTCTCGCCAGTATGACATTTGTTAGTATTTTGTATGTGGTTAGGAACAATGATATTCCTCTGTAGTTTTCGCAGTCAGATCTGTCCCGTTTTTGGAAAATGGGGACGACTATTGAGGTTTTCCATTCTTCTGGAGTGACTTCTTTATCCCATATTGTTTTAATCAGTTGGTGGACCTTTCGAACGGCTGCCTCTCCTCCATGCCTCATAAGCTCTGCCGGAATGCAGTCGACTCCGGGAGCCTTGTTGCTTTTCAATCGATTTATTGCGTCTACAACTTCGTTGAAAGAGGACAGTGGGATCTGAGGCTAAGCTGTATTTGGCTCTCCCTCGGTAGCCAGTTTGCTCTGACATTTTCTAGGATTTTTTCGATCCAAGTCTTTTCCCATTCGCGTTTTTTGCGTTTGGAAAGTCTCGTTGTCCCTTTACGAATTGTCGCGTATTTTTCTGCGTTGACTTCATTATATCTTTCTAAGTTGATCACTCTGAGGCGTTTACGTTGTTCCGTCTTCGCCCTGCACTCGTCGTCAAACCAAGGTTTGGACTTAATTGTTTTCTTAAATCTTAATACGTATTAGGCTGTTTGTTTGATTGCGCCTCTGATCGTTGCCCATTTAGTGTCCACATTATTGGCTTCCTCTTCCTCATGCTCCCATTCTCTAGGATGCAAAATCTGTTCGTTAGTTCGTCTTGATATTCAGCCCTTTTGTGCAGGTCTTTTAGTTTGTCAGTGTCGAACTTTTTGCTCGTCTCCCGTGACTGCCCATGTGGGCTCGCTGTGAGGTGACTCCTTATTTTGTCCATCACTAGAAGATGGTCGGAGTCGCAATCTACTCCTCTATAGGTTCTTACGTCAAGAATGTTCGAGTGGTGTCTTTTTTCTATGAGGAAGTGGTCTATTTGGTTACGCGTTACGCCGACGGGTGTTATCCACATGACTTTATGGATTTGCTTGTGCTTGAACATCGTGCTTTTCACTATTAGATCTTTTGACACTGCGTACGTAATAATTCGAATTCAATCATCATTTGAAACGTCGTGTAGGCTTTCTTTACCAATAGTTGGTTGGGAGAGTGTAGGGTTAGGTAGTCGTGTCGCCAGCGTAGACGCGAGTTCTACTACCAACCCACCACTTGCTAAAAGTTCGACGAGCACCCAAAGAAAACTGTTTACCCGAAAGAACAACGTAACAAGACCTCACAACACAACGTCCACGAGGAGCAAGTAAGATACACAAGCTTTCACTGCACAGTAAATTAAACACTTTCATTTATTAGTTCAAATATTTCTTGTTCGGATTTATTGAGGTACGTGTATTTATTTTTACAGATTTATTTTTGAGGGAAGTCACATTTGACAATTACTCGCACTTAATTCCGAAACAGGGCGAATTTTTGATTAATACAATTTGCAAAAGAACGAAATTAATATTTTTGGTATAAACGACTATGCACTAAACTCGGAGTGTTAGTTTCCACCCGTACCGGCACCGGTACGGGGGATGGCAGGCGACCCGACCGCCTTGCTGTTTGGAAAACGACTCGATGTGCGCGCACTCAAGGATGGAAGAAAACTCAGCGATAATCATGTCGTGCAGAGATGATTCGGTTATGGGGTGAGTTTGTGGTGTCGTGGTAGATATCCTCTCCACTAAGGATATCGTTTTTACCTACCACCAGAGAAACGTAAAGTCTCTCTTGGTGGAATTGGAAACCAGATCTTGTAATGAAGAGCATGGTGGTATGTGTGCGATCGTTCAAATCTGACGTTGTATACACGTGCTCGAAGGCAATGTAACAACGGCGCAGACAGGCGGCAAAGACAAAGGAAGAAGCGACCAAATGCTTCGTCCGGTAATGAGGGTCATGTTTACGCTGTGTATCGTCGCTATAATAGATGTTGGGGAAAAAAGGTGCTAATGGGATTGGTGGCAGAAACGAATCCCTTGCCTGCATTTGTATATGCAGGGAAATTAGTTTGTGGGGACGTACGAAATTGATGATTGTTTGTCTATTGAACAGCGAATCGCTGGTCGGTTTGCTGCAGCTGTAAAAACAAGCCGTCCGTCGTTGCATTTCAATTGATAACAATGGGTGCCGAATGTTTTGTATTTATGGTGCATATGTACATTAAGGAACTATTTTGAGGAACTTTATCTAGCGCGTTGAAAGCATTAAATGTCCTTGTAAAAGGAAATGTTTCAAGTATGCGGTGAAGATTGCGGTGCAGGTGTGGGAAATTGAAATTTGCCTGGGAACCGAAGGTACCGCATAGGTTTTGGGATGCCTGAAAAGGTAGAAAAGAAATCTTACAGGAAATTATATGCGAAGAGATGCATGAAGGTAAGTTTTCTTTTACAGGGACTTTTTAGATTATACCTTAGATAATCCTAGATGCGTAAAGCATTTAAGGTGCTAATGCGATTGCATTAGAGAAATTATATGATTGGATGGGAGTTATATGGGTTTTTTTTTACGTAAGTGAATCGTGGGGTTTGGCGGAACCACCACAAGATGCCTTCGTTTCCAATTTTTGCATTGAGGTCCCAGAGGAGGATTTTAACATCGAATCATGAGATCCCATCAAATACTTCCTCTAGGGTCGTGTAGAACGTGTCCTTCGTTTCTTCGTCGGTAGATTCTGTTGGGGCGTGTACCTTTATAAATACATAATTGTACCATAGGGCCTATATTTTTAGCACCGACATTCGGTCATTAATAAATTTCACGTCTTTTATATGGGGCGTAATCTTCTTGCTTATGATAAAACCGGTTCCGATGTTATATGTATCGGTACTTCCACACGCCAGTGTAAACCGGTTGGTTTCGATTAGTTGATGTGGGAGTCGGACTTCCTGAAGCGCGACGATGTCCACTTTATATAATTTCGCGTTCCCTACGCCCGGACCGTCTGTATCGCCCCTGGTTTATATAACGTTCGAATATTCCACGTGCCGACGCGTATATCCCGCTGTTTCCGTTTTTCCCTCCGTCTTATTTTTGCCGAGTCGGTGTTTTCTTGATGATTTGGTCCCTTATGATAGTGTCGGCACATCACACCTACGCCAACCGGGTTTTTCGTGGGATTTTTTTTTGTATATTGATTATTCATTTTTGTTCCCACGAGACTTTGGATTTCAAATAGTCCGCTATATCAGAGCCCCTCTTTGATATGGTAAGGTCTGCTTACTGCTCTGATTCGACCCGGTTTCAGAGAGGCGCCGTTATAATACAGCCGGTGTACCCCTGGCGGTAAACCATCCAATGGGCACGGTGACACGTAACACCCTGGAGTAGGGGAGGTAGATCTTTGTGTATTACTCCTCGCTAGCCTGTCTGACATGGGTGGCCCTACTGAAAGCGTATGCTTCCGTAGCATAGCCTGAGTGATTCATTGTAGTTTAGGCCGCCGCACCATGTGAAGGTTTCTACCAAGCGGGGGGATGTCTAGTTGCATACCAAGTTGAATGTCTAGTTGGGTGCGAAGTCATATTATAGCGTTTGAAATAATAGTGAAGAAAATCGTGTGATTCGAACTGACGCTATGACAGCTCGAATCACGAAAAAAATTTTACCTTAAGCGTTACACACCAGGCTACTGACCGAGTTTTGAATTTTATTTCCAAACTCGGGTATATTCCACTGGTGTGAATAATTTTTATTTTATCGCTTGGTATACGGTTCTGATGTATTTTTCTTAATCGATTTTTTTCGTTCGGTGTTCTTCACTATTTTTGCTTGCTTGTGAATTGTGTGTATCTGTTAGAATCGCTACACACTCCCGCCGCAGTAACTTCGTTACGATCAGATTCGTATGCGGACGACGGACGAACGAGAGAGAAACGAGAAAACGTCGGAGGCTGGGCTCTATGCGGAAGTCGTGACCGTGTGTGAAGTTCTGCTTTACTATGGGAAGTGAATGCTGCGTGTTCAGATCACGTCGGGGTCACCAATTATAGCGTTTGAAATAATAGTGAAGAAAATCGTGTGATTCGAACTGACGCTATGACAGCTCGAATCACGAAAAAAATTTTACCTTAAGCGTTACACACCAGGCTACTGACCGAGTTTTGAATTTTATTTCCAAACTCGGGTATATTCCACTGGTGTGAATAATTTTTATTTTATCGCTTGGTATACGGTTCTGATGTATTTTTCTTATTCGATTTTTTTCGTTCGGTGTTCTTCACTATTTTTGCTTGCTTGTGAATTGTGTGTATCTGTTAGAATCGCTACAATATACCAAATTGAATGTTATAAGCTCGAGGTCGGGACAACCAATGAAAACAAATAACGGACGCCATCACTGCATGTCGGTTGTAATACGTAAATAGATGAGTACCAATAAGTTTGAAAAAGGTATATTCTTTTCGTATCATTAAATTAGACGTTTTAGCGCTGTAATAGTGACATTGGTCTCATGAAGAGGTCGATCGAGACCCTTTTTTACTATTCACTACGGAAATTGAAAATTACTAAAAGCATAGCGTGCATTCTTTCCTTCAATCCTCTGCAAGCATTTTATATGTCAACCGCTATCTAGCCTCATAAGCATAGAAATGGCGTTTCATGTGTATGAAATACAGAATCAATTCATACAGTTTCCAAAGTTGAAATATGTTGTACAATTTTATTCCGCCCACACGCTACAACGGATAAGTGGGACATTGAATAAGTAAACAAATCAAGTGGGATGACTTGTGGGCTACAGCCTTCCACACTCATACACCTGGTTCTGAGATTAACTCATAGTTATCAGTGTAACAATAATAAGGTGACCAAAGTTAAATCAAACAAGACGGTTACTCAGATTAGGCTACAAATTAAATAACATTTTTATATGTAACATGGTAATTTCAGGAGAAGGTCAACAACCAAAATTGGCTACACCGTTTTATTTTTGAAAAGTCGTCTCACAAATGACGTCAGAGAAACGTACCTGAACTTCCTTAATATCATGAACCTCTATGACCAGTTTTTGAATATTACACTCATCAGAAAGCCATTCAATTGATCATGTAGATTCACAAACTAGAAGAGTTTGTTTTGGTTACCTCCTATGATGTTTTTAAACTGAATCCATGAAATCAGTCGATGATACGAGATCAATTAGAGGAAGGCCGTCGGCTTCTCAGTCAGCCCCTGTGTCCCCTGGACCCCTTCGCAGTTACACCACACTATTTTCGACAAATAGTTTATTATGCACATAAGCTTGGTTTAATTAGATTCTTAGATTCGCAACCTCAATTTGGTGTACATATTATTACCTGTCATATGGTAGGTAGGTTTGGGATGTTTTAATGAGAAGGTCCGAAAACAAACGCCTGTGGCATAGATGTAACGAAAGATTCATGGATTGCGTTGATTAATTATGTTCAAATTTATTACTTATTTCCATACAAAGATGTGTGGTGATATCTGCATGAAGTCACAGCGAGTCGGAGTAAGGCTCGACGCCAGAAATCAGGAAGAGCCATGGTAGCGGTCACCTATGCCAATGTACACAATCAATTGCAGCGTTACTAGTTGGTGTACAAATCCACTATGATGTGATATGCCGATTGATTAGCATTTAAGTGATCATTTGACCTGACTACTGTCACTTGAATTGATGGGAGATAAGTGGGAGCCATGTACGGAAGTCGGTTTAGGTCTTCTTTGAGCTTGTGCTAGAAGAGATTGTAACTTTATGTTTGGCTTCTTCTTCGCATTTGTTGTGCTTTTTGTGTTTGTGTCTTTTTCATGTCTGCTTCTTCTTTTTTCCTTCTTGAGCATCGTAAAGTAGTTAATGGCATTGACCAGATGACAAAGTGTGATGTTCAAAAATCGAGAATTGTATAAATAAGATGGCATGGTGAGAATCGAGCATCATTCGATTGTCTGCCTTATTGAAGCGATTTGGAAATATAAAATGGTAACAGATTATCTGAGAATCAAAAATTGGATCCAAGACTAACTTAAGGTTTCTTTTTCGATTACAGAAAGTGCTATTTATTGGATTAGCCGTTTTGGCAACAGCGTATTGTGAAATTTCACAAGAATACATACCTCCAGTTGAAGAGTCTGCAATTGGACATCCTTCTAATGAGTATTTAGCGCCACTCGCTGACAGTGCAGCTGGCGCCGTACTTAGTGATGATGGATACCTTTACAAAACCATCCGCCGACTACGACATCGCAACCGTCGAGATGTCAGTGAACTTCCATTACCTGAATATTTGCCACCAGCTGCTGAGGCGCCACTTGAACTTCCTTCAGAAGAATACCTTTCACCACTCCTCGCAGATTCTATTCCAGAAGGTGCTTCTGCTGATGGATACCATTACCAAACCGTTCGTCGTTTGAAGTATCGCCAGCGTCGTGATGTCAGTGAACTTCCAGCTGCTGAATATTTACCACCAGCCTTGTCGGCACCTCTTGAAATCCCTTCTAATGAATATCTAGCACCACTTGAGTCAGCTGAACTCGGTGGTGAAATTGCCGGTACATCACTACTCGATGATGGATACCGATACAAGACTGTTCGCCGTTTACGATTGCGTCACCGTCGAGATGTCAGTGAACTTCCACAAGCCGAATATTTACCTCCAGCAGAAGAATTACATTTCGAAGCTCCATCAAGTGAATATTTAGCTCCACTGGCGGCAGCAGAACCTATTCCTGAACTGTCAGCTCTTGCCGATGATGGATACCGATACAAGACCGTTCGTCGTTTACGACTTCGCCATCGTCGTGACGTTAGTGAACTTCCCAGTGCTGAATACTTGCCACCAACTGAATTTTTTTCAGCTTCACCGGTCGCTGACATACCAGTTATCAGTAATGAATACATAGCTCCAGTTGAACAGGATGAGAATATCCTCGCCGATGATGGCTACCGTTACAAGACTGTCAAGAGGTATAAGATCCGCCGTACTTAGAAATCTATAAAAAAAAATTCCAAAGTTTACCACAATAAATAACGATTTAGTTAAAAACACACATTAAAAAGAATGAGTCATTTATAAGGACTGTAGGCACCGGTCAAACAAAGTGCCATCAGATAAACTTGACACCAAACACACCAGTGAACATTTTCGAAAATTTCAAAAACAACTAGTTCCATCTAGTGAAAAAGCTAGGCATACTTCGAGAGTTGCTCTTACTAATTCATATGTGGATATGGAAGAGTAGACACGTCTTTTCTTCTTTAATCTGCTACAGAGTCTTGTCTACCATGACTTCCTATTAACAGCTGAGATATATAATATTTATTCTGCTTGATTACAGATGTGTTCCGCCTATAACTGGCAAAAAATACGTGTAGGAACTTTTTGAATTGGTCAAGTTAAAATGAGCATCTTCACGCCAACAAACTCTAATTTCTTTTCTCAATCTGAGACTCTGTTTTGAATTCTCCTAGTTTATGGATTCTTTTCAATTCAGAGTCGATTATGTTTCAAGATATAGACAGCCCTATCAAGAAAATGTTTCGATTGAAAGGCTACATTTAAAACGGCACATTGTCTGGAGTGTACCAGAATATAAGCAAGTCCTTCTACGCCCACCACATTCACATACACTAACACCTTTTCGTTCTCTGTTAACAACTTTGAATAATTACGCTTTGAAGTGGTTTGCATTGAAGTGTGAATGGAATTTGAAAGACAATCCGATCATGTTAGCAACACAAAGATATTCCAAGAAAAGAAATCTATTATTTTTCCGCTAGAGGGCTGCATTGGTATACATCCCACAAAGTATTGATCAAACAAATGCACACTTGTACTCTTTGGAAAAGTGACATTCCGTACTAAGAAAAATTCCTTGACGGTTTTTTGAATGCTCGATTTAGCAATTGTAAAATGTAAAATATAGAAGTTATCAAAGAATTACCGGTTACGTTACACGTTTGTTTTGATAAAGGAGAAAATACAATCCAAGCAGCGCGTTGGAAAGGTGACATCCCATACTAAAAATAAATACCTTGACAGTTTCTTAACGCTTGATTTAACTGTCAGTTATTGGGTATAAAATATGGAAGCTAGCAAAGAGAACATTCGGTACTGCACATTTAAAAACTTTTTGCTTTGACAAAACTACATGCCAGAGAGATGGATAACAGTTTCCTAGCTATTGCTGAGTTTAAATGATGAACAGAAAAATCTGGCTTTTCCATTGTTTTCAAAATTGCAAGACTGGCGTCATTTGGGGGAAAGAAACACTTCCAACGCCCGAACATGAGTCCCTTTTAATGAATCTTAAAGGTGTTGCGTCAAAATGTAAGAACTAGCCTCTAATTACTCGTATAATCTTTTAAAGCGGTAGATTTCCGAGGAAGAAAAATCAGTGGGCGCGGCATCCAAAAGAAGATCGCAATATTTGCGTTAGCTTGATGCATTTTTACATTCTATCGAAAAAGTACTTGGATATGGCTATTTAAAAGGCTCGGGGTCGCCAAAATATGTTTGTCGTTAAATTATCACGACTGTCCTCTATCCTGACCTGAAATTTGAAGGCGATCTGTCATTTATTTTGTTTGCAGTGCGAATCGACTTCCGTTCTTGTGCGAATTGTCGTTAATGACTTCTATCGACTGAAAACGGGTGACTCGAAGTGGTAATTTGTATTTTGGAAAGTTAAAAAATCAACTGAAGCCTCATCAGGTGAATATGGTGGTTATTCAATATTATTTGTTGAGTTTTTGGTCAGAAACCCGTTCACAATGATAGGCGTTTAAATGGTCTATCATCATCATCACCGGCACTACAACCGGGAACCGGCCTTGGCCTTATTTAGCAAGTCCTGAGGCTTGTTAAATTTTCCATAATGATTTGTTTTTCCGGGCAAGGTCATTAGTCTTGCCCAGTTAAATGGCCTACGCCCAGTACTTTTTTGACAGAATGTAGTAGCATCAAACCAATGTATTTTCGTAAATGCCCGACGTCTGGCGATAATGAGGTTGGCTTTCGTTTTTGCCTCGATAGCGATAATCCATTGTTTGAGTCAGTAGAGTCCACGTGTGATACAATGGTCGTGCAGATGAGGAAGTTGTATAAATCGGTGGAAAAGTGACATTCCATACTAAAAAACTCCCTTGACAATTTTCTGATCTCTTGACTTAGATTTCAGTTATAAAATGATGTGAAAGTTAGCAAAGACAAAATTCGGTATTTTATACAATTTTGCTTTGATAAAAGCGAAAATGCAAGACAGACGACAGAAATTGTGTATGGTGTTTATGGTCTCCATACTGTTAAACCCAATTATGCACAATTTTGATTTATGGTATTTTGTTCCCGTATTTTCAATGTCAAAGATGTATCTCGCCCAGGTCGGCTTCTCCTCGAAAATGTCGATAAAATCATAGCCGAAGTAAACCTGCACATTAGCCGGAAAACTATTTTAAACCATCTGGATCCAGCTGGATTCAAAAAGACGATCGATGTTTGGGTTTCCGTCATGGAGGCCTCATCATCTCCAGTTCAAAGCTCCAGCAGTTGGATCTTCTGAGACGAACAATCGAACTAGCGTTATAAGGGTCCAGCATGTCTACCTCTTAAGGTATTGTCCTTTATAGACCATTCAAGGAGAACTTGCACCAACATATTTCGAAAGCGCTTATACATGAGACATATCTAAAAGTTCGGCACAAAATAATTCTGGATGAATTAAATTTCATCAGGTATGGTGTGATGTTTTAAATATATTATACGCACACGCAACATGAAAAACACGACACCAAAGGACAATCGAAAAAAGCATCAGGGCTGTATACCAGAGCGTAGCAACCGACAGCTTAAGTAGCGAGTTGAAACACACGATCGTGGTCTGAGGCGTCTGTCCTTTGGCTCTACTCTTTTCATAGCGCGGGTCCGAATCATATTCTTTACTACTCTGCAAAACGCTATAATGGCTCCATTGCGGATGAGCTCTCGAAAGTTGCTCACACTTTGCGTTGATGGGTTAGTACATCATCATCATCATCGGCACTACAACCGGGAACCAGTCTTGGCCTTATTTAGCAAGTCCGGAGGCTTGTTAAATTTTCCATAATGCCTTCTTTTCTCCGGGCAAGGTTATTAGTCTTGCGCCAGAGACTCCCCGACGGGGTATCGAACCCCGGTCTCCCGTGTGACAGGCGGGTATACTAACCACTATACTATCGGGGAGCTGGTACTTCGCTATCCATAAAAAACAACTAATATGAGGAAGCTGATTTCATATGACAAGTCTGCTGCGGATGAACCCAGATCCTCGTCAATGATCGTTCTAAGGTCCAGGAGGACGGTGAGTACTATACTTACTTGGCGTAGGGATTACTTTGACCAGGACGGTGAGTAGGACGCTGAGGCATTGGCTCGTTTTCAATGTCGAATGCTATCGCTCTATTATCCTGTTGGATGCAGGGTGGCACGCGATTGTGCGGCTTGTGAAAACAGAACAAATCTGTCAACTGTAAAAATGGTTGTCTCGAACTGCGGTCTTCTATCGAGAAGGAGCGTCACTGGGACGCCGAAGCGTGAAGTCCTAGATGAATGGGATGTTTTTGCAGCGCTGTCGACCGTCACTATTTGTATCATATTGAGGATGTGATTTATTAGGATGAAGTTCACGAACGACCAACAGGAGTCTCTCATAGAACATCTGAACCGAACTAAAAGAAACGACAAGCGATCAATTCTGCGGACAGACCCAGTTAACAGAGCTTTTTGCTTGTCCAAGGAAAAGTTGGTTAGTGGTACTTTGTTCCAGCACCCTATAAGGGGAGCCCCATTGTCTATATAGTGTGACGAGTCACTGCAATGTGGACGTCCTCGAGCAGGAGTCTCTCATCAAACACCTGAACGGAACTAAAACAAACGACAAACGATCAATTCTGTGAACAGAGCCAGTTAATAGAGCTTCTCGGTTGTCCAAGGAAAGGCTGCCTAATGCCACTTTATTCCGTCACCAATCGAGGGAGCCCTATTGCCTATATAGTGTGAAATTTCACACACTGCAATGGGGCCGTCCTCGAGTAGGGGGGCGATCGTGAGTGTGAACCACTTCTCCAAAAAACTTAAGTCAACCCCACATCCTTACAGCGCCTATGAGCGGAAGTTATTGGCTATACACAGCGTAGAAAAGTGTTTCCGACATATTATTGAACTACGCCACATCACCATTAAACCAGACCATAAACCAGTAGTCTATGTTTTCCTAAGGAAGCTGCGAAATGAATATTTATCCACTAACACATCGTTCAATAAGTCCCGATACTAACTCAGAGATGGCTCCTGTAATGAAAAACCTTTACGACTTTTAGGAAGTACTAACGTTCAAACTATGTGTCAAAATTTCATGACAATCAGACCATAAGATAGTGAGTTATAGTCATTTAAGTGACGCTTCTTTTACAATTGAGAACAATGAACGGACGTTTTGGACCGCTTTCATTGACTGCTCTCTACTCAGCTGACTGCCGATTGGATTCCGAAGTGAAACGGTGATACAATGTTTCATTCATTATCACATACCGACTCAAAAAATCCTTTTAATTCTGAATAAACAGTAACTCCTGGGACTTATTGAACGATGTGTTATAGTATTCACAGCAGTCTAATTACGCCATACACAAGAAGACCGACTCAGAAAATCGGTAGTTATTTTTAATCATTTCCACATGTTGGGAGCCACATCGCAGTGCTTGAAGCGCCACACTACATGAGACAATGGGGCTCCCTCGATACGGCGCCAAAACAAAGTAGCGTCCTTGGTCAACCGGAAACCTCTGTTCGCTGGGTCTGTCCACGGCATTGGTCACTTGTCGTTTCTCTTAGTTCCGTTCAGGTGTCCGATGAAAGGAACGACGTTCCAAAGTATAAGCGGATGAAAACTTAACATGACGTGGCAACGCCTGAGTTCTCACACGTTGATTGGACAAGGAAACCACATCATTGCGTCCACGCTGTTCGTTAGCGGGCGAACGTCATATCCATTGATGTAGTACCCCAAGTACTTGATCTACGGTTCTCCGACGTGGCATTGCTCTGGGTTTATAACCACGCCAAATTATGGGAGACTCTCAAACACCTGCCTCAGGTGAGAGGAACGTTCGGTTCAGATCTTTGATGCTATGAGTACACCGTGGATGTACATACAGCAGAGTCGATCCCAATCTAGGTACTACAAACACTGCCATCCTGAGCCATCATCATTACCATCATCATCATCATCGGCACTACAACCGGGAACCGGTCTTGAGCTTATTTAACAAATCTCTCCACCGGTCCCGATTTCGAGCCGATGTCACCCAGTTTAGCATTCCCAGGCTCTGGGCATCCTGGTCTACGCCATCCCTCCATCGCAGACCAGGTCTGCCGTGCTGTCTCCTTCTATACATGCTGCCACAGAGGACTTTCCGGGCAGGCTCCTCTTCACTCAGTCGAGCTAGGTGTCCCGCCCACCGGAGTCTACCGAGCTTGATTTTTCTTACAAAATTAGCTTCAAGATAAATCACGTACAACTCATGATTGTAGCGTCTCCGGAATCGTCGTCCCTCACAATTCTCCTTAAGAGCTTCTTCCCGACCGCTGTTAAGAGTTCAGAGTGCCTTTTATTAAGCACCCAGGTCTCGGATCCATACATGAGTACTGGTAAGACTATGGTCTTATACAGTAGTAGCTTGGGTGTTCTAGATAAATATCGGGATTTAACGAGCCTTGATAGAGCATAGTAGGCTTTGTTGGATTTGATCAGCCGTTCGCGTATTTCTTCTTCCATATTGTTATCGGCTGATACTATTGAGCCAATGTAGTAAAAGGATTGCATTACTTCAAATTCGTGCTCCACTACTCTGATAGTTTGATAGTAAGGTCTTCCTTCGCAGAAGTTGCCACCATGTACTTAGTTTTCCCCTCTTAATGTGCAGTCCCAGTTTTTGTGCCGTCTGCTCGATCTGGGTGAAGGAGTCCTGTACAACCGAATCGGATCTACCGATGATGTTGATGTCATCTACGTAGGCAAATATCTGGCTGGACTTGGTGATAATAGTCCCTCTTGTTGCAACGCCAGATTCACGGATTGATTTCTCCAACGCCAGGTTGAAGAGAGGCAGGCCAGACCGTCCCCTTGTCGGAGTCCATTAAAGATGTTTATTGGTGTGGACAGCAATCCCGCTATTTTTACTTGACTAGTTACGTTGGTCATGGTCAACCTACAAAGTCGTATCAATTTGTTTGGAATGCCGAATTCTCTCAGGGCATTATATAGTTCTACCCTGGCTATGCTGTCGTAGGCGGCCTTGAAGTCTATAAATAAATGATATAATGGGATATTAAATTCCAGACATTTTTCGATCGCCTGCCTAAGGGTGAATATCTGATCAATCGCTGATTTGCCTGGGATGAAGCCACATTGATATTGACCAATGATAACTCTAACGTATTGGGCTATCCGATCGTGTAGGATAGAGGAGAGTATCTTATATGCGGTATTCAGCAATGTTATACGCCCATAGTTGCTGCACAGTGTTCTTATGTATGTGGCAAATTATTCCACGACGCCAATCTTCCGGCATCTCCTTTTGCTCCCATACGTGCACCACAATCTCATGAATTGCGTGATGTAACGCTGTCCCTCCTTGTTTGATCAGCTCAGCTGGTATTCCATCAGCTCCAAGGGCTTTATTTGATTTGAGCTGTCCTATGGCTTTTAATGTTTCTTCAATGCTTGGTGGCGGCAGCATTTCGTCGTGATTTTGCATTGGTGGAGCCTCCAATTCTTCTGTGAGCTGACCATTTAGCAATTCATTGAAGTCCATTACCCATCGCTCCAGAATGCCTTCAGGGTCGGTGATCAGATTACCCTCTTTATCCTTGCAGTAAGTGCAGCGTGGTGTGGACCGCGTCATACTGCGGATTATTTGGTAGAACCTCTGCGCATGGTGCGGACCTCGCTCTTTACTTTTCTCTATTTCACAGACAATGGTTTTTCTCCCAGGGTCTTTTCTTTTGTCTGTGAAGTCTTTTTTCAGATCTTCTGACCTCTTTATATTTCTCCTCGCGTACCCGCGTCCTATGACACTGCTGCATTGCCCGGTATGCAGCAATCTTACGTTCAGCCGCTAGTTTGCACTCAACATCATACCAGTCGCTCCCATCTCTACAACTACTCCCTAATATGGAGTTGGCAGTACTAATGACAGCATTCTTAAGGCGTGTCCATTTCTCTTCTACGCCCGGCATTCTGGCCCCAGGACTTACTCCCCCTCCGTCGACCTCTTCGAGGGCGAGTTCTAGCGCATGACCAAAAGTGTTGCCGGTGCTCTCATTGCGTAAGGCAGCCGTGTTGATTCGAACCTGATCAGCGAATCCAATACGTCTCCGTAAGGCAATCCCCGCTTGGAAAACTGTACCAACAAGATAGTGATCCGAGTCGATGTAGGCACCTCGGTACGTTCGTACCGTCATCAGGCTCGAAGAGTGGCGGCGATCTATCAACACGTGGCCAATTTGGTTGCGAGTGGCTCCATCTGGTGATACCCAGGTGGCTTTGTGGATGTTGTAGCGTTCTACGAACGCACAATTCCGCGCAGGTAAGGTTCCCACCTTCAAAGAACTTACTTACCTGAGAGCGTTGCACGCGCCCACAGACGCGTGTCCCAAAGTCCCACCATAGGGCCTGCAAGTCACAGCCAACGTTGAGACCGACACCAAAAACCAAGGAACTGAACGTCCCCAAAGCTTTTAATGCCAAGCTCAACATTCGTAAGTCATCATACCTGAAACAAAAAAGAAACATTCAATCCGCCTGCGCCCATGAACATTCCATTGAATCGGCAATTTCAAACGTCTATGCAATGCAAATTAGCCGACCAACGATGCACGTGCGAGTAGCTGCCATAAAGACCACCAAGTCTATCGGCAAACATAAAGAAACGGCAACCGTGATTATCTCAACGAGATAATTCAAATTGTATGAGGTTGAAAACCTACAAGGAAACTACTCCGATCCCACGGTGTCTGTTTGTATTTCACACCCATTAGAAAGATCTAATGGATTTCGGGTGTATTGACAAAAGTCAAACAAAACCCATGAACCATGCATCCATGAAAATTGCAGGATATCTTTCGGCCTTCGCGCCAGATGTGTTATGTAAATAAGGCGGCATAAAATTGACAACCGTCGAACTGAATTTCGACCACCACCACGGATGGTGATAATGATGTTCGATGATGAGCGAGTTTCTTCTTTCAGGAATGAAAAATCACCCCTGGGACGTGATAACATGCTGCTAACAGAAATTCGGAAGTTCTGTTAGCAGAGCAAGTAGGAAAATTTTTCCATGTAGATACAGATACCAGTTTGGAATCTGGATATCTGTGTGGGCAGACAGACAGTCTGATTTCGATAGCCATATCGGGTGGTATATTTCGAGCAACCAAGGAGGTTATATCGAGCAGGCAGACAGTTAGAGAACCCCGAGGAAGACGTGAGTCCGCGCCGCGCCGGTGAATTAATATGTGTCGATGTGATTTTCATGTTTGATTGTGCTACAGAAGCCGTAAAATCAATGTTCCAATATATCCGTTTAATCTATCTATCATATTCCTTAAATAAAAAAAGAGATTGTAACAATTTGTGAAGAGAAATAACATAAAATAAAAGGAGCGCTGCAAAGGAAAGGAAAGACTTGGTGTTTAATTGTCGCTGTCTCTGCTCCTTGTGTCGTTTCGTGTTTATTGGCTGAAGGTTTACATACTACGAATCCGCCAAAATGTCTTTACGCGGAAACCTGGTACTCTCAACGATCAAGTTTTTTGATGCTGCCAGTTCGATGACTCGTAGTCCATTGTCATTAGTGTTCTCATGCAAACTATGAGAACGTACGTATTCCCTGAAAACCGGCTCGCAACCTATTTTGGCATTCAAATCACCAAGAATGACTTTTACACCTTATCTTGGGCAGGCATTGACGGCCCGTTCGACGTTCTCGTAGTATGCTTCCTTTTCGTCGTCAGGGGACTCCTCTGTAGTTCCCTGAACGTTTATGAAGCTTATGTTCTTAAACTTGCCTCGCACTTGCGCTTTAGTGGTAGGCCGTAAGAAGTTCAAGTGTCGAGAATACAGTGCACTCTTGTAGATTAAAGGAAAAGTCATGCACGTGGGCTGTGGGTTCCGGATCAAGTGTTTTCACAGCGTTCAGCATGTAGTAGTCGCCGCATGGTCACCACTCACCTGTTGCTCTTTGTAACGGGGTGGAGCGTTCTGGCTCATTGCGTGTCGAATGGCTGAAGCATTCTCAATACGAGCATCCGAGTCGGGGAAAACGATATCCTCATCGACTTGAGTCTTCCAGATTAAACTTTATTACTTTTGCAAGGCACCTAAGCCTTGAAGTCATAAATGAGTTCTGAGGAAACTACAGTTCGGTTCACCGGCCATCGCCGAATGTCATTTTGTCACTTTTGGAGGAACGCAATGGCTGAGTCGGCAAGGAGGTTGTCCCATGCGTTTCATTGTGATTACGTGACAATTGGGCACAATCACTGAGTGATAAGATAGACACTCTAAGAAATACCGCCTTATTAAGCTAAAAACTCCGTGAAATGGTTGGAAAAAAATTCTCCTCTGGAACTTGGGTCCGACCCTGTTGAGGACAAATAGCGTATTACGGCGCAAACTCAACGCTGTAGACTCGCCTTTCTTAAAAGAAGTATATATAATATATAATCCATGTCCCGGAATCATATGCATGCACTTATGTCACTAAAGTCGTGCTCATCAGAGTCTAAAGAACTCAACTTCTTTTTACTTTTTCTAAGCCCCTAAGTCTCGGATGGACACGAGAGTACAGGAGATCAGAAGTCGTTGAAGAGGATGACCAAACTTCACGAATTCGACTTCGGATTGGTTTTCTGTGCACCATATTTTTCGGATCTGGCGCTCGGTATTTACTGGCTATTTCCAGACCTTACAAACGACGAAGACATCGCTTCGACTGAGAGTTATTTTGAAACCAAAGATACAACGTCATGCACTTAGTATGTTACGATCCTATTGTCGTGTAATTTATCACATTTAACAATAGTTTGGAAGCTGGTACTTGCTAAGAATCATAAAGGTTTTTCATTCAAAGCTGAGTTGGTCTCGGTCTTTTGAATGGTGGGTTAAAAAGTAGAGCTCTATAATTTGCAACTGTTCAAAGTTGTTGCAAATTTTTAAAGCAGGTGCAACAGAATATAAATAAATGTACACAGAATGAGTGCGCACTCACAGTTCCTCGTTGGTACTTTTCCGGATGATTCTCTGGCAGTAACCAGGTTTGTGAGCGTCCAATGTCTGTTTGTGGTTTCCTTTCGTGTATCTGTAGTGCTCCACGAAGTCCTACCATTTCCCTGCCACACACATATTTCATTTTATTAATATCCCCATACACATCCAACTACTATATCATGCATTCATATCCCCAAACTAACATTCAATCAAATTTTAGACAAATTGAACTATTCAATCCCCAGAAAGTCCTAAAAACTAAACACCACAATGTATATCTTCATATGCAAACAAACCCATGTTAAAAAATATCCATTTGGTTCCCATACACACTATTTCTAAAATCCTTATCTCCATCTGGATTCTAGCCAGATGTGTACATTCTAAAATAGATATCCCATTTCTTTTCTCCAGTTTCTCACATACAAATCTCAATGAAGATTTGTATAAAAAGGGGATGGATTTTGGAATCGAGGATCACATACACCCTTCATCATAGGCGGCGATTTTAACTCCAGACATCCCCACTGGAACAACTCTCTCTCTTGCCCAAATGGCACAAAACTGTACCAATGGTACACCGCAAACATGTATGCCCTCAACCTCGAAATAGTCGCACCTACGGTTGGTACTCGAGGTAACTCAATTCTGGACATATTTATTGTGTCCAAAGACTTACTTCCACAAATCACTCCTCCTCAAGTTTCAGCGGGTGTATCTGACCACAATGCTGTGACCACATTCATTCGCGGCTATCGAGCATCCCGGGCTCATATCAGATACATACCCGATTATGGGCGGACAAATTGGGACAACTTCAATAATACATTGAACGATAAACTCCACCATTTCTCTCTTCCCACTGACAGGAACCTAACGACGGTTGAGATAACAACGTTGCAAAACGACTTCACGAGATTCTAGTTGAAACTTCGGAGACTCATGTCCCGAAGTATAACCTTGAAAAGACCTATCAGATTCCCCATGACGACATCACTCTTCGTCTCATCCGGCAGCGTAAAAAGCTCTGCAGAATGAGATATCGTCACCGCTTTACGCAAAGGGAGCCATTATTGAGATCCATTATTCACAATATTGGTACACTAATAAAACAGAGAATCCAAAACAATCGTACCCGACAATTGGAAGACAAGCTGAAGGGTATTCAGATGGACCAGAACGTTTATAAAAATGTTAAAAAGATATGTGGCTCTTCCCGCATCACTGGGTCAATTATGCGCAATGGTGTTGTTGTCAATAACGACACCAATAAAGCAAATATCATCGGAGAGACCTTCGAAAACAATCACAAACTCACTCTCCAAGATGGCGACCCGGAAACTAATGCAATCGTTAGTTCAGAGGTCCACAGTAAGTTGGACGACTTCAACGAGCCAATTGTTGTCTTTAACCCAACTAACAGTGCATACTTCGATGACACACGTGATAATGGTCATGGTTTCATCACACCAAATACCCTACAGAGTCTGGTTAAATCTCGACACCCTAAGAAGTCACCTGGTATCGACAACATGTCATACCACTCGTTGCGAAGGCTTTCTGCCTTATGCTTTATAAAGCTCTCCACTCTGTTCAACCATGCTTACAACATGGGGTACTTTCCCCAAGCTTGGAGGCACGCCATTATCTGTCCAATAGCAAAAGTTGGGAAACCAACGTATCACCCGTCAAGCATTCGCCCTATCTCGCTTCCCACTTGCATCAGCAAAATATATGAAAAATTCATATACGAGAAGCTAAATAACTTTGTCAGTGCCAGGCACCTAATACCTGATTTCCAATTCGGATTTCGAAGAGCGCACAGCACCACTATGGCTCTCAATTTATTTCAAAACCACGTCTGCGTGCGGCTCTTTAATAAGGAACCCACCGTTGCGGTAAGCCTAGACATTGAAAAAGCTTTTGATACGACTTGGATCGGAGGTCTCGCTTTTAAACTACTGAATACTGGCCTCAGTAGAACGCTATGTAGCATCATCTACCAGTTCGTTCGAAACAGAACCTTCCAAGTTAGAATGAATGGAAAGATTTCCCGAACTTTTCACGCCGCTGCAGGCGTACCACAGGGCTCCATTCTAGGCCCCATCTTATTCAATATTTACACCTCCGATATTCCCCGCCCTGTGGGCGGGAGAGTAAACCAAATATGCTATGCGGATGACGTCCTGGTGTACACGTCAACCAAAGGCCCTAACCTCGCAACAAATCGACTCAACCGTCACTTGGACGAACTGTATCAGTATTACAGTCGATGGAAAATCCGACTTAATCCATCCAAAGCAGTAGCCATAATTCTGAGTAGTAAACACTCCCAACCTGCTTCTCGATATTCACAGAATATTCGAATAAAAATGGGAGATACTACGATTAGACCACAGGACAAGATGAAATATCTCGGGGTCACTTATACCCCAAAAATGAATTTCATTAAACATGTGACCCACATTCTCCAAAGGGGTCTCGGTCGGTCTAAGCAACTGCACAACATCTTGAAGTGGAGGAACAAAGTTGACACCAAAGTTAAGCTTCTCTGCTATAAGCAACTAATCCGATCTGGAATATCGTACGCCTTTCCCATATGGTCCTGCATATCTTCGGCTCAAATGGAAAGACTTCGGGTTTTCGAAAGGAAACTCCTCAGAAGATGCACCAATCATTCTAGAAGGTCTGACGGTCGTCATTACCCCAACTCTCACCTATACGAAGGCGCCTCCATTACCCCTATCGACGAGTACTTGCTTCAATTAGCATATAAGTAACTCGAATATATTCAGAACAGCGAGAACCTACTTCTACGGGACTCTTGCGTTCTTGACCCTTCTCTCTCTCGATCTCTTCGGATCAAACCCCCACAATTTCTTCTTCAGTACAAAACTGAAGAAAGCACCCTTCCCAACAACATTCCCCTCTATAATAGAGGATTCCTGGACCCATCCCATAGGGTCTACTATTAACAAACCAAACACACGAACGCACACTACAAGACGGCACAAACACAAACATACACACCGACCAAAGAGCAGATTATCAGACGCCAAAGAGGTGATCTGCGTTTACTACCGCACCCAAGACCCACCGGTCTTGTATGATTTCTTTCCCACCATCCCTCTATAAAAGTAGTTAGAGAACACTTGGACTAACACTGTCCACACTATCCTTGGATACCCCCCCTTTTTTCTTCTCTTTTCAGATGCCGCGAGACCGAGCCCAACATACTCACGGATGTGGGTGATTCTGGTTATCGCAAGATGACCAGAAGTCAGAGACAGGATGAAGGACACATATGTCCTGTCTCGCTAAATTCGGCCTTCTCGCCACAATTTTGAATCGAGGATCAGTCTCTAGATTGGCGTTCGATGGTGGAGGACGCCAAGCAATCAAAATATAAAACTTAAGTAAAATTTCAAATTAAAATATACATAAATAAATATAGGAATTAATAAAGTAGAAGAAACTAAGATTCAGAAAACGGTCCCGTCTTTAAATATTATTGGGCCCTATTTGCAGACCCCTTTCGGTCGTCACTCTTCCCGGAGGCCCCGGAAGCACGGTGGTGACCGCAACGAGCAACATAGGAAGTGGTCTAACAAAGAAGGCCTCGTCTTTTTAAAGACAAGGAGACGTGCTCGCTAAGATTTGCTACAACATATCCCTTTCGCACTAAAAGACCAGACTGTGTCTCCGTTCTGTTTCAATATATTTTATTTTTCTTCGTTTAAAAAATAACTCATAAAATTAAATCGACTTCTCAGACTATATACAATATTATATTAAATTAAAAACAAAAACAAACTTTTAAATCATCGCCCGCAGCCACGGACTCCTTTCCATCGACACTTTACTTTTCAACTCTTTTCTTTTATCCCTCAACAACGGCTTTCGTTTTTCATTTGACATCAACTTTTTTCTTGCTCCCTTCACGGATTTAAATACACGAGCCTCTGGCAATGAAAATGACACGCCGTCGCACAACGATTTCAAATCACACCATCCTAGAAAATCGCTCATTCGGATTATAATATACGCGGACATATTTGCCCCCACCTTACCATTTATTGATTTACTGGAATTTGGTTTCGACTCTCGCTGGCCTCAACCCCCTTCCAATGAATCGTCAGGTGCATTAGTACATAATGGTAAGGTAACGGCAAATTTGCTTGGAAGGGTCATTGTACCTAAAAATATGTGTGAAAATATTCAAGGCACTCGTTGAGAAAATTTATTGTAATTCCTTTTGGTGCAAGAATTACGACACCTGCGAGATAGAGGATAGAAAGGTTGGAAAAAGTTTGTATATACTTTTTCCGTTTGAATTATGATTATTCCCTTTGAATAGACTTGTACATGTAAGTACAATGGAAAGTTTGACCAAGAAAACCGCTTTTGGGATAGGATTAGGTTAGGGGACAATATTTTGAATTATAATGAATGTAAAATGAGAGGTGCTATTGGGACGTGGGAAAATATTGTTTTCTGGGACTGATATGTGTATATTAAGGGAAAAGCAGCGCGAATTCGCGTAACTAATTAGCTAGAAAGGGGGGTGAAAGTTCATTGTTAATTATGTAAAAAAGTCACATATTAGCACTTCAGTTCACTACCTCTATCCGTAAGACAGATATTTAAAAAAAAAACGAATATATTATAATATTTAAAAACTATACAGAATCGGTCTCAATGAGAGAGATGGTAGGCTCTGTAGTACTGATTATGACTCTATAGTACTGCAGCTCTTTGGCAAAAAACTAATCTTTTATTCCTTTAAAGTTATAGTGGATTATGAAACCTGAACCTTAAGTCAGGAAATATTGGTAGACGGTAATTCCATTGAGAAAGTAGAATTTACAGGCCAGTTAGTGTCACATTGTCTACACTGATACGAAAATAAATGGAACATTATTTTGCACAACCTACTCCTTGGTAAATATTTCAACTGGTGTCCGACCGTTTTTTTTTTTTTTTATTACACTTCTCTCGGTTGAGACGAACCTATAGCGGCGAGTGAGCGCCCCGAGATTCCACCAAATAACAGTTGCAGTTCCTTTTGAGCAGTTGCAGGCTGTAACGCTCCGGGAACACTCGAGTGTGAAGGGAGTTCCACAACTTCCCCGCTCTGTAACGGAACGAGTTCTGATGCAGGGATATTCGCGCCGTCGGGAAATGAACCGCAAACTGGTGCGATCCGTCGGATTGTCTTGTGGAGCGCATATAAACCGAATTGCGTGGAACAATGCCAAGAAACTCCGAAAAACAGCACCCGTGATAATATCTGTAAAACAGACAGAGGTCGGCTACGCGCCTTCGATGTGATAGCGACTGTAGTCCCGACGTCAGCGCCGAGTCCCCGATCACGCGGGTCGCCCGCCTCTGTACGCTCTCAAGTAGGTCGAGGGTATGTTTAGGATCCGAGCTCCAAACATGAGAGCAATATTCGAGCGCGGGTATAATTTGGGATTTATATAGGAGAAGAAGTTGGGCCGGAGTAAAATATTTCTTGGCTCTGAAAAGATAGCTCAATTTTCCTGAGCTTGATCTTTCGATGCTCGATAGGTAATTATGCCACGATACATTCCCACAGGCCGTGACGCCGAGCAATTTCATGCTTTCCCCAGATTCGAGGGCATGGCCATTCATCAGCTCTGGAACGGATGATTCACTTTTCTTTGTGAATGTTGTATATTGTGTCTTCGCTGCATTGAAGTCGACGAGATTGGCCCTTCCACACTGCAGGACCTTATCCAAACCCTGATTCAGAGAGTTAATCTGTTTACATCTCAGCTGGTGCGACGTTGATGCACCAATCGGCCTGTTACTCGAATATGAGGAAACAAGCGTTCTATCATCCGCAAAACCGAACACTTTGTTATCCGTTGTCTCCAACAAATCATTTATGTGAAAGACAAAGTTGGAGCCAAAATAAAACCCTGAGGCACCCCTGAACAGGATACAGATCCGACCACTCGCCGTCCACAACAACCCGGATCGAGCGATTCTCGAGAAAGCTCTTCGTCCAGTCGCAAAGCTGCTGAGAAAGTCCATATGAACGAAGTTTGCTGAGCAATGCCGCGTGCAAGACGCGATCAAAAGGCTTGGAGATATCCGATGCGACCACCCTTGACTCACCATGCCGCTCATCGCAGATGACCATATATCGGTTAAAAGTGTCAAAAGGCCTCCGTGGAGCGCCTGCCACGGAATTCGCATTGACGATCATTCAGAAGTCCGTTGCATTCCAAGTATTTAGTCAACTCGGCATTGATGACCTATTCGATTACCTTAGATAACAGCGACAAAATGCTATCGGCCGATAGCGCAGATGTCCATACATCAGTTAGAATGGTCAAAAGGTCTCCCGTGGACCGCCTGCCACGGAATCCGTATTGACGATCATTCAAAAGTCCGTTGCACTCCAAACACTTAATTAAGTCAGTGTCCATGACTTTTTCCATCACCTTAGATAACATAGACAGTAATGCTATCGGACGGTAATTTTGTGGGAGACACATTTTTACAGCCTTTGGGATTGGCTGAAATCGAACGATCTTCCAGCAGGCAGAAAAGGTCCTCCGTGCATAAGATAAGCGGAAGAGTCTGCCAAGAACCGGCGATAGTTGTGGATCACAGTTCTTAAGGACTATTGCTGGTACTCCGTCCGTGCCAGTTGCCTCCCTACAGTCCAGTTCACGTAGAATGCGTTGAATAGCACGCGGGCGAAATCTCACATCCCGCATGGAAGACCATACCGGCGCGATCACAGGTGGCTCCAAAAGACCGCGATCGAGGTTTGAATTCGCGGAAAATAAATTTGCGAACACAACAACTTTATCCTTGGAATTTGTGACTAACGTCCCGCTGTCTGTCACCAATGGAGGGAAAGAGGAGGAAGCGACATTACTGCTAAGAGCACTTGCCATTGACCAGAAGGACTGCGAACCAGTTGGTCACTAAAGAAGTTTGTGGCGTCTCTAACAGATACACACACAATACACAAGCAAATAGTGAAGAGCACCGAAAGAAAATCGAATAAGAAAATACATCAGAGCCGTATACCGTAGCGATAACAAAACAATTCACATCAGTGGAATATACTTGAGTTTAAAAACCGAATTCTAAACACGGCCAGTAGCCTGATGTGTTACGCTTAGGTTCAATTTTTGGTGATTCTAACTGTCATAGCGTCAGTTCGAATCACACGTTCTTCACTATCATTCCAAACGCTATACGTTTTTTTGGTCACTCTGTCGTTGTGAGCCTTCTTCGCGGTATCAATCGCCTGTTGGCACGCGTTTCTGATTCTAACAAGATTCGTTCTGTTAACATCGATGGGGTTGGAGCGCCATTGCTTAAAATCTCTATTTTTTGCAGCTGTAAGCTGCCCGCATTTTTTGTCAAACCAAGGTTTATCAGACGAACTTCGTTTGATGGAATGTGGAATGTAGATCTTCATTCCGAGAAGAATAATCTCTGTGACCGACTCCGCGCATGCGTTAACATCGGAGTCTTCAGAGCACACCTCCGACCGTGGAAAGGATACGAACAAATCTCGCAAATCGTCCCAGTTAGCAGCCCTGCAGCGATACACACAATTCACAAGCAAAAATAGTGAAGAACACGAACGAAAAAATCGAATAAGTAAAATGCATCAGAACCGTATACCAAGCGATAAATAAAAATAATTCACACCAGTGGAATATACTCGAGTTTGGAAATCAAATTCTAAACACGGTCAGTAGCCTGGTGTGTAACGCTTAGGTAAAATTTTTTTCGTGATTCGCGCTGTCATACCGTCAGTTCGAACCACACGATCTTCTTCACTATTATTTCAAACGCTATAATTGGTGACTACGACGTGATCTGTACACACAGCATAGAATACACTTCCCATAGTAAAGCAGAACTTCACACACGGTCACGACTTCCGCATAGAGCGCAGCCTCCGATGTTTCCTCGTTTCTCTCGTTCGTCCGTCGTCCGCATACGAATCTGATCGTAACGAAGTTACTGCGGCGGGAGTGTGTAGCGATTCTAACAGATACACACAATTCACAAGCAAAAATAGTGAAGAACACCGAACGAAATAAATCGAATAAGAAAAATACATCAGAACCGTATACCAAGCGATAAATAAAAATAATTCACACCAGTGGAATATACTCGAGTTTGGAAATCAAATTCTAAACACGGTCAGTAGCCTTGTGTGTAACGCTTAGGTAAAATTTTTTTCGTGATTCGAGCTGTCATAGCGTCAGTTCGAATCACACGATCTTCTTCACTATTATTTCAAACGCTATAGCCCTATACTTCCATACATGGCGAAGCTGCCTAGGCCGGTTATACACTTGAAATGCA
The DNA here is from genome assembly GCA_963931805.1 of Microdon myrmicae. NCBI lineage: Eukaryota > Metazoa > Arthropoda > Insecta > Diptera > Syrphidae > Microdon > Microdon myrmicae. The sequence continues at coordinate 61,123,708 of OZ007500.1, read as the reverse complement.
AGTGCCTGTGCGACAGATACCAACCAGTGATCGGAGTTTCCCAGTGGCGCAGAAACGTCTACGGTATAAATACTCGGTTCGGATGTCAAAAACAGATCCAGGGTGTTCGCATAGTCGCCTCGGGCATCCGGCGCTCGCGTGGGTTCCTTCACGAGTTGAGTCAAGTTGTGGCTAACAACAAACATCTCCGCCAGCCTCCCAGCCTCGTCGGTTCTGTTAGAATGCACCAACCAGCCGAAATTGAGGACATTAATATCGAACAATTTCAGAAGCTCGGTAGTTGATCTATATCCAGTCGACGGTGGGTGAAAGATGTTCGAAAAATGACGCCGTCGATCGTCATTCGGGGACCGGTAAAGACAACAAAGAAATTTAACAGAATTCCTCATCACGACCCTTAACCACATAATGTCCATGTTATTGGGCTCCAACGCCTCTATCCTCTGGCAAGCTAGATCGCACCGCGTGAAGAAGCAGACTCCGCCCTTAAAACGGAATCTCGAATGTAAGTCGTATCCTGAGCAACGAAGTTATGTCGAATCAGTTGACGAATCCACCTGGGTCTCAGTTAGGGCAAGGGTATCAGGTTTCGCTGTTTGCAAATATTGGTGGACGGTGTTTACATTCGTATTGATGCAACCGATGCCCCTGATGTTACAAAATGCCGTAACCAGTTGAGCGTGGGCAGAGCCTCGAGAGCGAGCCCGATTATGCGATAACGAACCTCTTAAAGTTCTGTTATTTAACATAATATTTGCATGATGTCCCCCCTGACATAGTCCCCCACGGAGATCCGAGTGGGAGACTAGTTTACCTCCGGAATTCTTTATATCAGAAGGTACCGTCATGATTTATCTCCATGTCAGTCCGGGCCATCAACCACACATCCCAAACACCGTCGAAGACTTCTCTCGATGATGCCGCGGAATGTACAGTGTGACGGGGCGGTATCTCACCTTGGGAGCGACTACCACCTATACCAACCTTAAACGTGCGATTACAACGGAAAATGAAGCTTAAAATTAAATCTTATTTATTATTATGACTAAAACAGAAAAATAAATCTACACTTGACTATTATTTAGATCATACTTAAACTTACAAATATAGTCTCAGTGTAGCACTTTATTCACAAAGCGTATGTTTTTTTTTAATTACAATGTTTATAGGTGTATGAAATTAAACCAGGACAGGGAACGATGCGGGGTCGAGTCGGTGAGGTCATGAACTTCCGGGTTCCTACAGGCCAAAATAATTAATAATAATAATAATGAAATTAAACCATAAGCTTAGTGGCTACATGGGGGTCCATAGTCTCGCCTCCTCTACATTGGCAACATTATTAAATTAGTAGAATCGGCTTGGCCGATTAGAGATAGAGATTCGTAATGAAAGCATACATCACCAACTTGCTATAACATTAGCTAAGAATATTTTTAGGCGACTAGTCTAAGTTTGGCGCATAACTATTCAGCTCATTCGCTGTGGATCCGAAGTAGTTTTCCACATTTCTATTGAACATTTTCATTTTGGAAAGTAACCTCACCTTGTGGTAACCTTGAAGATATACAAATCAACGATATCATTAAAATTAGGTAATTAAGACAGCCCTCTGTGAATGATCGGATTTCTGTGATGGAGATTCGTTCACATTGATTTTGAGAGCCTGATAAGCTTCATTGTTAAGAGTTACGCAATTAGTCTTCCTAATAACAGTGGCTTCACAATTCTTCACCCTATTTAAAAGTGCGTCGTTTGAACTTGCTTGTACCTTCGCTAAGATCAAGGTAACAACTTTTTGAATGAGTTCAAGAGTATTTTGAAAGGCCGATTAGATTTACATTTATTGCCTATTGCATTCTTTAATTAAAGAGATTTGAATAGGCCTCAGTAAGCTTGCGTTCAATGTCAGGGTCGATGATTTCCTTAGTGTTATCATTTCCAAGTAAAGAAATTCCGCAAAGTGAGGAAACCGGAAGTGAGGGGGGAGAGCGCACCGGATATATGATAATAACATTAGTGAGACCATGAACTTTCTAGTTCGACGATGGGCAAACTATTTCCTCAAAACACCAACAGCAGTTGAATGGTGACATTGATTTTGGATTTGCATACCTACAGCATAGACATGTTGCTGATCTACACAGCTAATTAATGGTAGACATATGAGTTTAGTTCATGGCTACTTACAGGGACTATCAATCAATATCGTAACTCTGTTAGCAATTGTTGGCACACCGCCTCAAAGGCAACGCTTTACATGAAAGGGACTCATTTATATTGGTTTGTCATGTGCTACATTATCACTTTATAGTTGCGATGACACAGTAGTGTTGAACGGTTTGGATGTGTAGGCCTTTTTCTTCTTCGTTTCTCTTGGGCGACAAGCTTGGTGTTAACATATGTTGCGTATCAACATCTGGCAATGGTATGTAGATAACGCAGCATATCAAATGGACCTATCTTGACATTTCACTTAATTTTTCATCGTTATGAGTCGCATCGAGGGACTACAATGTGTAAAGAGAAAATAGTGACCACATTAGATGCAATTTGTCTAATTCTGAGATTCTGTCATCCGATACTTTTGCAGTTTCCGCCATTTTCACTACTTTAGCGATTATCGCTATTGTTACAAACTAACCCCGTAATATCAGGGACCCATCAGCTCTCTTGTTATTCATAAAAAAATGTCATTATTTCAGTGGTGACTATAATTACCACCCGGCAAAATCTGTTGTAAAACGTAGGCTGCAAATTACTGTTTATCTGATAAACATGCGACTCAACCTAAACAGCAGCAACAGAGGCCGAGGTTTGGCAGAATCATACCTTTGCCTCGTATAGCTGAAGATTTTGATCTCGCACTTAAACGGTTCTCTTGTGGGGTAAATAAATAGTGGTGCCGATCATGGGCACAGGTTCACTTAATCCCCAACGTATAATGAGAACGAAATCCAAAAACAAAAAAGGAAACGCACTGAAATAATTTTAATGTTCCTTTATTAGTTCCTGTTGTGGAATGGCCTTAAGCTGCGCGAGCTATGCGACTGCAGCGCCGGACCGAGCGTTGCGAGCAATAGGAGAACGAACGCACAAGTACATCTGACAGCAGAGATAGCAGCAACGTGGAACGGCGCTCGATATTAGTTTTTTCTTTGCCCTTTTGACTGTATTACACATTGTATAATAAATAAACCATTTTTAGGTGTGGAACCGCAATTTTGTTTACCACACTGTGACAACAGGTTATGGGCCCAGGACAAGACAACGGGGAAAACACACAGAAAAACATAACCCAACGGCAGACAAAATGGACGGCCAAAGTTCAAATGCAATGCGCATACAAATGCTAACGAGGGAGAACTACGACACCTGGGAACTCAGAATGCAGGCCCTTATGACCAAGAACAAAACGTGTGCTCACGCAGGCGGCGAAAGACCGAATCCAGAAGCTGCTGAGGAATTACCAGCGTGGAAAGACGAGGACGCAAAGGCGAAAGCCGACTTTTTTCTCGCCGTTGGGGACGCCGAACTCAGGCAAATCAGACACTGTGAAACAGCCCGGGAAATTTGGCTGAAGTTGGAAGTAATCTTCGAATCCAAAGGACCGGCGAAGAAGGCATCTTTGTGGAAACGCCTGATGGGTCATCGTCTCAACGAAGGCGGAGACGTACGACGGCACGTGGACGAATTCTCCGACATGGTCGACAAAATGTCCGAACTATCCGTGCAGGTCAGCACCGAACTACAATCCATCATGCTTCTACACAGCCTGCCGGAGAGCTTCGAAAATTTTAGATGCGCCATCGAGTCGAGAGACGAATTACCCTCGCCAGAAAACCTGAAAATCAAAATCCTCGACGAAAGTGCGACAAGAAGACAACGCAGCCAAGCCGAAGACCAAGCAATGTTCGCGAGAAAAGGGACGCCGTACAGGAAAAGGACCACAAACAAAGCGTCGAACAAGCCCGTCGAAAAATCGGACGACCAACGTACCGGCGGAACATTCGGGTACAAATGCCACAGATGTCGCCAAATCGGCCACAAGGCCATAAATTGCCCGGAGAATGCCGAACAAAGCGCGAAACATCCCGTTAACAAAGAAAAAGCCGCCATCGGCGAAAACATCTCTTTTATGATCTACCACACAAATGCGGACTCTCACTTCGCAGGGAACGCTCAGAAAAACGACACGTGGTGTCTCGACAGTGGATGCACTTCACATCTGTGCCACGACAAGGACGCATTCGAGCAAACCGCAAGTGCTGGAAACCTGAGAATCAATCTCGCAAATCATGGCTCCACCGACGTTAAGGCAAAAGGAACCGTTAAAATCGCAGCATCTGATGGAGACACGACTTGGCTCATACGTCTGGAAAACACACTGCACGTACCCGACCTGCGAAACAACCTCATCTCGGTCGTAAAGATCACGGACGCGTGACGTTCACGCGCGAAAGAGCCAAAATCGAAAACAGCCACGGATCTGCGATCGCTGTAGTGGATCGAAAAGGAGACCTCTACTTCCTCCGCGAGCCCGGAAAGGAATCGGTCTGCGCCCTGTCGACGGGGACACGTAAGTCCCCAATAACCGTTTGGCACGAGAAATTCGGCCACCTGAACTGGCGCGATCTCTTGGAAATGAGCAAAAAGGGGATAGTGTCCGGACTCAACCTTGAAGACGACGGAACCAGGAATGCGTGCGAGATCTGTTCGGAAGCGAAGATGACAGCGCTGCCACCGAAGCGAAAATTTACTGGATATCGTCCACGTCGACGTATGCGGACCGATGAGAGACGAATCAAGGGGCAAAGCCAGATACTTCCTTACGCTAACTGACGACTACTCTCGTTGGACAGAAGTAAGGTTCCTACAAAGGAAAAGCGACGCGCTGAAGTTCTTCAAGGAATTCAAAGCTCTCGTCGAAAATCAATCAGAACGAAAGATTAAATGCGTGCAATCCGACAACGGACGAGAGTTCTGTAACGAGGAATTCGACAAGGTTTTGAAGCGAGAGGGGATTGCGCGAAAGCTCACGACGCCGTACACCCCCCAGCTAAATGGAGTAGCGGAGAGGAAAAACCGCACGCTCATGGAAATGGCGCGTTGCATGTTGGCGCAGTCGGGGCTCCCAACTTCGTTTTGGGCGGAAGCGATCGCCACGGCGAACTTCGTGAGGAACCGATGCATTACGAGGACGATTGGGGACAAGACCCCTTACGAGCTGTGGCATGGAAGACGCCCGAACGTGAGAAGCATGCGAACCTTCGGAGAGACCGCATGTATGCTGGACAAAACTCCCGGGAGGAGGAAGCTGGAGCCACGGGGCATGAAATGCTTTTTTCTCGGATACGACGAGTCGACTCAAGGCTACCGAGTATGGGTACCAAGCAGACAAAAGGTAACCACGACACGAGACATCAGATTCATCGACACCGATGTAAGAACGGGAATACACCACAAATCGCCGTCGTCTCCGCCAAATCCAGATCGAGATTTGAATCACAATCCCGGGGGAACATCACTGCCGAATTTCTTTGAACCTCACCCAGGTGGGGACCACGACGAGGAATTGAGAAACGAGTCGCAGGAACACGACGACCTGACGGGGGAAGGAGACGAGCCCACCGAAGCGATCAGAAGAGCTCCGAGCAGGCCCAGAAGGATTCTCACCGGACGACCCGGTCGCCCGCGAAAACAGTACCAGATCACGCTGGAGGACGAGGACCCTCGCGGATCGAGCGGGGACTCGTCCGACCGGATCGTCGACGACGAGGAGTCGAACACCCCAGACGCCCTGGAGGCAAATCTGGCCAGCCTTCACTCGGAGGTCCCGTACCGGCAAGAATTGAGCGGACCGAACAAAGAAGAATGGGTGGACGCCATCGTCGAGGAAGTCAAATGCCTAATCAAGAACGACACATGCCTGATCGTGAGTCGACCCAAGAACGGAAGCGTGGTCGGATGTCGAATGATCCTCAGGAACAAGTGCGACTCAGGCGGCAATGTCGAGAGAAGGAAGGCACGACTCGTGGCAAGGGGATTCGCGCAGCGACCCTGGATCGACTTTCACGATACCTACGCTCCCGTCGCTCGCCTGGGATCTATGCGCCTGCTGCTCGCGCTGGCGGCCGAGCACGACCTCAAGGTGCATCAGATGGACATCACGACCGCATACCTGAACAGCACGATCGAGGAGGAGACGTACATAGAACTGCCCGATTCACTAGCGGACTGTTTGAGGAAAATCGTCGCGACGCAAGGCAAATCTGGTGTCGGGAGCCGCGCCAAGGAAATGCTGAAACAACTTCAGGGTGGCGAGAAGGTTTGCCGTTTGAGGAAGGCCTTGTACGGCCTCAAACAGGCCGGTCGACAATGGCACAAAAAACTGAGCGGGAAGCTCGAAGAACTGAACATGACGCCAACGAGCGCGGACCCGTGCGTTTATCGCCTCAGGCAAGGGGGAGAACCGCTGATATTACTGGTCTACGTCGACGACATTTTGATATTTTATCGGAATCAGGAGGACCTCGACTTCATCCGACGAGGCTTGTTGCAGGAATTCGAGGCAAGAGATATGGGGACAGCTCGCTATTGTCTGGGGATCGAAATCGCCAGAAGCGGAAATCAGATTACCATTTCCCAACCGAATTATATTCGGGAACTACTCTCTCGATTTCGGATGGAGGACTGTTACACCGTCAGTACTCCCGTTGAATCGGGTTCGAGGCTCGTGAAGGACGGTGAAGAAGAAGGATCACCAGGAGATAGTCGGCCCTATCGCGAGCTTGTCGGAGCTCTGAATAACTTGGCGATCGCTACAAGACCGGACATTTCACATATTGTCAGTTGCCTCAGTCAATTCAATACTTGTCACGGCGAGGCGCACTGGAAGGCGGCGAAACGCGTCCTGAGATACCTGAAGGGGACCGCCGACTTCGGAATCACGTACACGAAGAGCACGAAAACCTTGGAAGGGTTTGTTGACGCCGATTGGGCCGGGTGTCCGGTAGACCGGAGGTCGTACACCGGATACGTCTTCACCCTGAGCGGCGCCGCCATCAGCTGGGAGTCGAGGAAACAGCGCACCGTCGCGCTCTCGTCCACTGAGGCAGAGTACATGGCGCTAACTGAGGCCGCGAGAGAGGCCATATACATACGGGGATTCCTGTCGGAGCTCAAGCTGTGCGAGTGCGAGAGAGTTCCGGTGATGAACGACAACCGAGGGGCACAGCTGCTGGCCCGGAACCACACGTTTCATGCGAGGTCGAAGCACACGACATCAGACATCATTTCGTCAGGGACGTTTTGCGCGACGGTCGACTGGACATCAAACACCTTCCCTAGGATGAGATGCCTGCGGACTTCCTCACGAAGGGACTGACGAAAGACAAACATCAGAGGTGCCTGGATCTGATCGGGCTCGGGGATTCCCCAGGGGATCGACCCGACGCTACAATCGAGGGGGAGTTTTGTGGAATGGCCTTAAGCTGCGCGAGCTATGCGACTGCAGCGCCGAACCAAGCGCTGCGAGCAATAGGAGAACGAACGCACAAGTACATCTGACAGCAGAGATAGCAGCAACGTGGAACGGCGCTCGATATTAGTTTTTTCCTTGCCTTTTTGACTGTATTACACATTGTATAATAAATAAACCATTTTTAGGCGAGGAGCCGCAATTTTGTTTACCACACTGTGACAACAGTTCCGAAGACTTAATTTTAATTTACACTGTGCGCTTGTTATTACGGTTTGGACATCACTCGGACTATATTTATGTTGTTGATACATTAGTTTCACAGTTGAAGATTTATTAACTTGTTCAGCCGAAATTATAACACACTCACCTCAAATCAACCGGTGGGAAATTCGATGAAACAACACCCCACGGAAAACAGAAATTGGCGTAATACAGACGAAGGGAATTAATTAATTAGATGCACTCATTTCGTACGGGCTTAGAGACCGTGTTCGGTTTTCGAATTGTGTATGCGCACACCTCGGGGGTAGAAATCTGACTCGAAGACAATATCCATATCTGCCAGATTCAACGGTGTGGATTACATTGGTGTGGGAGGATTCTATATGTGTCCGTATAGGACAAGTACATTGCCCCTTCAGCCTGCATACCGGCAACGACGAAAATGCACCTAAATAAACATGGGCTGGTGTAATGATATAAGCGATGGCGAAAAATCGCCGAAGGAAGAAATGGGTTGTGTCTTAAATAAACAGAAACGCTATTTCGAGGGCCATAAATCTTTGATGGCCTGCGCCTGAGAACGAAATAGGTTTTTGCTCTAAGATACACAAAAACGCTATTTCAAGGGTCACGATGATATGCACATCGTGTTTGTTTATTTAACAGGCCGGAGCATCGTTAGGCATGATCTGGGGTATGATTGTCTAACGTCAATCATATTAGTACCCAAATCCCATGATCGGTAGATAACCGATAAGAGAAATTGGTCGCAAGTGTTGCGAACCTTGGGATTGGGGCGATATTCACTCATGAACCGTAGCAAGAATACCGGCTACAGCTATGTCAACAATTACGCTGGCCAGCGAATATTTATCTTTTACAGACGAGAAAGTAATCGTGTGCGTGCCGCGTGTGTTTGACCCGCGCAGATATAAAAATAAAGAATTAATAAGTTCATACGAAAATGTTTAATAGTTTACGTGAAAACAAATCAATCCCACAAAAAACAAAAGGACAAACAATAAACAATAAATTTAAATTTCATTAACAGTTTGATTAGCTATGCAATAGTCTCGTTGAGAAAAATAATAATATATCGCATACCTCCGAGATCCCCATTTTTTTCTTTCACTTGATTAAGCATAATCAAGCAAAAACGATAAATTGGTTTCAGTGACATTATAAAGTGCGCTGCTTCACAGCAATAATAACACTCAAAACAAAGTAACAGAACGAAAAGTGAATCAAAAGTAATCGAAAATAATCGAAAATAAAGAAAAATAAAAACAAACAAACAAATTGAAGAATAAAAAAAAAAGTGCATAACAAAATCCCTTCAGTGAGGTGCGACAAAGAAACAATCAATTAAAATATATCACCTCGCAAGCGTGAAAATTGAAACAGACAATATATTGCTCATTAAGCAAGTGGTTATTAAGGCAGCGTTTGGTGCGAGCGCAGAGTCACTGACTCCTACTCGACGATAGCCAAGTTCGAGTCGGCCTACGGAAGAAATCGAGTTCGTGCTTCGTATTGCGGGTCGCCTTTGTTTTTTTTAAATGAAAACAAATTGGAAAGAACCAGTATGAACACGGAGGACGACAAAAACGCGACAACACACAAAAGAAAAGGTACACAGAAAATCTCCATTGTGACGCGAAGTAAAACCGCGAAATTAACAATGGAGAAAAAAGGCCAGCAAATGGAGGAGGACAGACAGCGCCCCTCCCCCTACAATTTTAATATGTATGGGGCAAACAATTCGTTCGCTTCTCTTGCATCCTCAGAGTCTGAGGATGAAGAAGAGGAAATTACTGAATTGGAGGCGAAACTTGCGATGGCAAGAGCCCGTCTAGAAGAGAGACGCCGAAAGAAAAAAATAGCGGCACTCGAAAAAGAAAAAGACACCGAACAGCAACAGCAACAGCAACAGCAACATCAACATCAACAGCAACAATCAACACAAAATCGACCACAGCAAGCAACACAACAGCGGCAAAGCAAGAATAACAACCAAAAAATAAAGATGCCACCAATCAACACTATAGATATTGAGTGTAAGGAATTGGTAAGTCTTTGTAAGCTAGCTATAGGAAACAATTTTGTAGTTAAAAGACTGGCTGGTAATAGGCATGCCATTCAAACCTATGCGGTGGCAGGCCACGATAAAATTAAAGAGGTCTTAAAAAGGGCCACCGCGGAATTCTACTCGTTCACGCCGAAGCAAACAAAGAGGGTAACGGTTCTATTAAAGGGTGTCGACCCTGAGGTGGAACCGGAGGCTCTGCTCGAGATTCTTCAAAAGTTGAGGCACGACGATCTCGAGTTTATCTCCGTAAAACCGTTCACCACAACCAAGGCAAGAAGGGAAAACCGCAAGCTACCCTTCTTTTTGGTTCAACTAACGCCCAGCAGCAGAATTGGTGGTCTAAGAAAGATTACAGTCTTGGATCATCAAAGTGTCACATGGGACAAGTTAAAAAAAAGCAGAGACATCCTGCAATGTGTCCGCTGCCAAAGGTTTGGTCACGCGGCGGCGAACTGTGAAATGCAGCACCGTTGCGTAAAATGCGGAAAAGACCATAAGGCAGAAGAATGCCCTCTGGGAAAAGAAAGGGTAGAAGACAAAGCCCTTCTAAAGTGCGCAGTGTGTCGGAATGAGGGACACCCCGCTAATTATCGAGGATGTCCTAAATTCCGAGAAATAATGGCAAGAAGTGTGACCCGGCAAAAAAACACAGAGCCAGCTCGTACTACAACAATGCCCGTAACATCGCAGCGGTCGTACGCACAAGTTGCGTCGGGTGGGAGACCATCAAACCAGGCTACAACATTGATAGCCACAAATACTCCCACACAGACTGAAACAACATCGCAAGCAGACGTGGTCACGGTTCTGCTTAATCTGCAGAGACAGATGACACAGCTGCAAAATGAAATAAACGAGATCTACTCGTACTTGCCCAATCTAAACAAAAAGTCAATATAAACCCTCTAACCACAACATCAATAAAAGCTCTTGTCGTGAATGTAAATTCACTAATAAGAACTGAGAGAAGAGCCAATCTTTTCAACCTGTTGCAAGTTGAACGGCCGGATGTACTTCTGGCGGGGGAAACAAAGTTAAACCAGAGACACAAGATATGGCATAAAAACTACGATATTATACGAAGAGACCGACCTAACTCCTCTCAAGGGGGGGGGGGGGGGTGTCGCAATCTTTATTAGAAAAGGGATCCCTCATAAAGTTATATATAGTGGAGAAGTGCGCAGGTTCCGGGTGCTGGAAGCCTGTATCGTACGCATACCCCTTCAGCAAGGAAGAAGTTTGTATGCGATTGCGGTCTACGCACCTGAGGAGCACCAACATAATCTATTTATAGCAGAGCTCGAGACTCTCTTCCGATGCTTACAATTGCACCTGGGCAAAAATTACTTTATTCTAGGGGGAGATATGAACGCCAAGCATAGAAATTGGGGAAATTATATATCTAATGCCAGAGGAAATCAGTTGGCTGGCTGGATAGATCAGTTTCATATTGAATATAGAACTGACCTGCTAGCTACCGAATATCCATCGTTCCCCAGAGGTAGATCGTTCTTAGATATCTTGCTAATCGACTCACGACTGAGATTACTTAACACCAATAGACGAAACACAAACTGTTTACGGACAATTGAATACGATAGTGACCACTGTGCATTCACGGCAGTAATAGAGCTCCCGAACGAGCTCGCAGATCTGGAGGAATTCGTGATCCCGCAACCCTATAACTACGGGGCAATGCGATGGCCGCGGTTCACCAGATCATTAACAAAAGAACTTCGTTCGATTGACTTTAATCTGCCAGTAAACAGAAACCTGACTAATGTCGAAATCGACAAATACATTCAACAAATGGACGAAACCGTAAAACGAACAATGGACAAAACAATCCCCAAAACAACAGTTACAGATCACACTAACATGTACAGAAACGCAACAATAAACGCACTCCACAGGCAAAAGAGCAGACTGCTATCGAAATTAAAACAATTACACAGACAGTTTACAGACAGACAAGACCAGGAGATAATATCACTGAAATCCCGATTAAAAAACCTCCAACAAATACTTAAAGCTAATTATAGATTAGCAACAAATTTGTATTGGAACAACAGAATTCGAGCTATAAAAACTAATAACCCGAATATGTTCCCACAAATAAATAAAATATTCAGGAGAAATAATCAAAATGAGATTCAGTGTCTCCAAATCCCACGTACTCAGGTAAACAAGCAGCTGCTAACCAACATTGGCATAGATGCAGAGAACGCTATCCTCAATGGTGAGCTCTTCGTGATCGAAGATCCTTTGGAGAAGGCGAACGCTGTGGGAGCTGTCTTTCAGGAAATGTACAAGGTGAATGAAAGCATTCGCCGAAACCATGACCTGGAGGACAGAATTCGACTGAATCACCTGCACCTCCGGAATGAAATTTCACATTGGCAATCGGAGAATCCTGGTTTTACGGAATTCAGTGACGATAATCTGTCAATTGACATTAATGCCAATGGTGGGGCTAATAGCCTTTTAATCACAAGGGAAGGAATCCAGAGTATCTTCGACTCATTAAGAAGCAAAAAGTCAGTGGGAATAGATGGAGTACCTAACATCGTACTCAAGAACCTGCCCCCAATGGCAATAGATATATACACGGTCCTGTTTAACAACGCGTTGAATAATGTATATTATCCCACGCGTTGGAAAACGGCTATCATTCAGCCCATCCCAAAAAAGGGCAAAGACTGTACAAACCCAATGAACATGCGTTCGATAAGTTTACTCCCAAGCATCAGTAAAGTATTTGAAAAAATCATTAACAAAGCTCTGCTAAAATGGGTAGACGACAATAGCATTATTCCAAATAACCAATTTGGCTTTAGGGCGGGTCATGAAACCACACATGCGGCAGCTAAACTGGTCTCCGACATACAATGGAATAAATGTAGGAACCAATGCACAGGGGCCTGTCTGATCGACTTGGAGAAAGCCTTTGATACCGTCTGGATCGAAGGGTTGTATTACAAACTGGTCAGACATGGCATACATAAGCCTTTACTATATGTACTTTACGATATGTTAAAGGACAGGAGGTTCGTGGTCAAAAGTGGTAATGTGACCTCTAATAAAACGTATAAAATCAAGAATGGCTTGCAACAGGGCGCGGTACTCTCTCCGATTCTTTTTAACATTTACATTAGCGACTTATTAGATGCACTTCCGCAGGCTATTGCGTACGCAGACGATCTCATAATTTACAGAACAGCTCCGAAAGTTGCGATCATAAATAGGTTAATACAGCGAGACTTCAACAAAGTGCAGCGCTATTGCGATGACTGGAAACTTAAGATCAACTTCCAGAAATGTGAAGCCATCCTATTCAGAACTCCATTATATAAAGCCACGTACGACACAAGGAAAAACTGGCGAAAGCTAGTTATCGTGGGACCGCATGAAGATAAACTGGAAACCAAGAGTTTAGTTAAATACCTGGGCATCTGGCTAGACCAATATCTGTATTTCAACAGACATGTAGAGGCTGCTTTGCTCAATGCGAGGAAAACTTTTGCTATGACAAGGAGGCTATTTCACAGTAGCCAACTTGACAGCAGGGTAAAAGTCATATGCTACATGACGCTAATCAGGCCAATGCTCATATATGGCTGTCCAGTATGGTTTAACATAGGTCCAAATTTGACGGAAAAGATTCGGGTGTTCGAAAGGAAGTGTCTGAGAACCTGTCTCAGATTATATCGAACACCGGAATCGGAATACAAAAAGTACTACTCAAATGAGACTTTATATAATGAAGCCTGCATAAATAGGGTGGATAATTTTATGATTAAATTAATCAGAGGACATATTGCGAGAGCAATATGCTCGTCCAATGACCTAATTTTCGGGGCCTATTATCCAAATACCCAGAGGCGTTCCTTGATTTGGACATAAAAGGGCTTATACAGGATAGATCCGGAATTCCGCTGATCTATCATGTAAGTAGATCTTCCGTAGACGGGCGATTGTGCTACGACCGGGAAGTAACGCGCACCGAAGAAGAGCTCCTGCGCTTCAGTAGGGCTATCTCCCACAGAGACCGGGACGATAGTATTAGACAGCGTCAACAGTTCTGGTGGTTGAAAGGCATATAAAGACCTGGATACCAAAGTCGGTATAGAATCACACTATCATCAGCTAGCTTACATAGACTTAGCTTTTCTAGAATTAGGGTAGTATAAGATTTAAGTTAAGTTAAGCTAAGTGATTTTACATAAAATAAAAAATAAAAAAAAAAAAAAACAAAAAAAAAAAAAAATTGACAAAGTTTTTCAAATTTTTCTTTGTCTTTCAAATAATTATCAGTACTGCCACAAAGTTCTGTCGCCGAAAGGCAAATTATACAAATGTTAAGTAATGTTCAGCTTAGAGCGTCTGCGAAGAACCAGTAAGTTATTATATAAAATAATTAAGCTAGAATTTAAGCATTTTTTGTCTAGCCTTTAATTTAGAAATTAAGAATATAAAAAGAAAAATAAAAAATGTAAAAAAAAAAAAAAAAAAAAACAATGGACTACGAGTCATCGAACTGGCAGCATCAAAGGGTCGTTGCGAGTACCACGTTTCCGCGTAAAGATAGCCACAAACCCACCTGGGTATCACCTGATGGAGTCACTCGCAACCAAATTGACCACGTCACTCGCAACCAATTGACCACCATCGCCGCCACTCGTCGAGCCTGATGACGGTACGAACGTACCGAGGTGCCAACGTCGACTATCTTGTTGGTACAGTTTTCCGAGCGCGGATTGCCTTACGGAGACATATTGCATCCGCGGATCAGATTCGGATCGACACGGCTACCTTACGCATTGAGAACACTTTTGGTCATGCGTAAAGACTCGCCCTCGAAGAGTTTGATGGAGGGGAGCAAGTTCTGGGGCCAGAATGCCGGGCGTCGAAGAGAAATGGACACACCTTAAGAATACTGTCATTAGTACTGCCAACTCCATCTTAGGCAGTAATTGTAGAGATCGGAGCGACTGGTATTATGTTGAGTGAAAACTAGCGACTGAACGTAAGATTGCTGCATATCGCGCAATGCAGCAATCTCATAGTACACGGGAATGCAAGGAGAAATACAAAGAACTCAGAAGATCTGACAAAAGACTTCACAGACAAAAGAAAAGTGCCTGAGAAAAAAACGTAGAGAGCGAGGTCCGCACCAGGCGCGGAATTTCTACCAAATAATCCGCAGTAAGACGCGGCACACATCACGCTGCACTTACTGCAAGGATAAAGAAGGTAATCTGATCACCGATCCTGAAGGTATTCTGGAGCGATGGAAAGTGCACTTCAATGAATTGCTAAATGGGTAGATCACAGAAGAATTGGAGGCTCCACTAATGCAAAATCAAGACCAAATGCTGCCGCCACTAAGCATTGAGGAAACATTAAAAGCTATTAGACAGCTCAAATCAAATAAAGCCCCTGCAGCTGATGGCATACCAGCTGTGCTGATCAAACAAGGAGGGACAGCGATACATCACGCAATTCATGAGATTGTGGTGCACGTATGGGAGCAAAAGGAGATGCCGGAAGATTGGCGTCGTGGAATCATTTGCCCCATATATAAGAAAGGAGATATCACACGGTACAGCAACTATAGGGGTTTAACTTTTCTGAGAACCGCCTGTACGATACTCTCCTCTATCCTACACGATCGGATAGCCCCATACGCTAGAGTTATCATTGGTCAATATCAGTGTGGCTTCATCCCAGGCAAATCAGCAATTGATCAGATATTCACCCTGGGGCAGGCGATGGAAAAATGTCTGGAATTTAATATCCCATTATATCATCTATTTATAGACTTTAAGGCCGCCTACGACAGCATAGCCAGGGTAGAACTATATAATGCCATGAGAGAGTTCGGCATTTCAAATAAATTGATACGACTTTGTAGGTTGACCATGACCAACGTAACTAGTCAAGTAAAAATAGCGGGATTGCTGTCCACACCAATAAACATCTATAATGGACTCCGATAAGGGGACGGTCTGGCCTGCCTCCTCTTCAACCTGGCGTTGGAGAAAGCAATCCGTGACTCTGGCGTCACAACTAGAGGGACTATTATCAGCAAATGCAGCCAGATACTTGCCTACGCAGATGACATCAACATTAGCGGTAGATCCGAATCGGCTGTACAGGACTCCTTCACCCAGATCGAGCAGGTGGCACAAAATCTGGGACTGCACATTAATGAGGGAAAAACCAAGTAAATAATGGCAACTTCTATGAAGAGAAGACCTAACGTTGGTCAAACTATCAGGGTAGTGGAGCACGAATTTGAAGTAGTGCAATCCTTCAACTACCTTGGTAGTATCAGCCGATAACAATATGGAAGAAAAAATCCAACAAAGTCTACTATGGTCTATCAAGGCCCTTTAAATCCCGAAATTTATCCAGAACATCCAAGCTACTACTGTACAAGACCATGGTCTTACCAATACTCATGTTTGCATCCGAGACCTGGCTGCTCAATAAAAGGCACTCTGGACTGTTAGCCGCGTTCGAGAGGAAGGTCTTAAGGAGAATTGTTGGTCCCGTATGTGAAGGGGGACAATTCCGGAGACCCTACAACCATGAGTTGTACACAATCTACCTTGAACCTAATGTTGTAAGAAAAATCAAGCTCGATAGAATTGTGAGGGTTTTTTAAGGCGGCCGAAGAACCACCCATCGTCCTAACCCAACTCCCCTTTCCCAACCTGCAAATACCATTACCGATCATAAGCAGCTTACCTGCATGTGAGCTATTCAAAGCTCTCCTTAATCACTTTACCCTGAAAAATAAGCCCACGGCAAGATCATTATCTTGCTATGGCATCAATCAACACATACGACCAAACCATTACGGTTCATCTTACATGAACCATTTAGTAACGCGATCGGCTCAGCTTGTAGGGAACCATTATCATCAAACACATGCCAACCTTTCTGTGTGTTCTTGTTCCAACAATCCGTTGGTCCAGAAAGACAAGTCGGGCAACCTACTTGCTTACACAGCTGCACCCCAAATTTCCGACGATCGATCGCCCAAGCGACAACCGATCATAGAATCGGACACGATCATGATTGTTATTCAAACAATCATACCAATGATCATGCCCCACGTACCGTTTTCCTAACCCAAACAATATCCACTCTAGCCATTGCCACGGTAAACAAATCTTTTGTTTGCTTATCGTCACAGAAAAATCGATCGCCTGCAACGGCATGATTTTAACCGATCATGTAAACAACGGATGTTCCCATGTCGCTAAGGCAAACAAATCCGCATCTCAGCGTATGAATCCCGAAATAGCGTTTCTGTTTACATAATACACAGAAACCTATTTCTGCATCCGGCGATCGCCACTATCGTTTATAATGGCAGGGCACCCACCCTCCGTACATCGGTCATCATATTTAACCAGCTGCATGTTTGTTTTCGCATCCTTCACCCAACGCATGTTTAGTCTGTCTTTCTTTCCTAGGTAAAGACATTCAACCTATCGGGACGATGTCTATGGAAACCTTCCAACGGGATGCGTATGGGTTTCTCATTGGTCGTTGGGGGGAAGGAAAGATTGTTTTCCCCTACGATGACATGAGTGGAAACCCACCTCATTCCTTGAGTTTGGATCAGCATAGCGCAGCTTGCAGAGAGTCTAATGTCGACATGACAAGGGGTCCGATTTTAACACTTGAAGTAGGCGCAACTACTTTTGAGGAGTCACCTTGCTCAGTTCATTTCGTTTTACGCGACGAGTGCTATTTACAATCCAGTAGTTTGTTGTTTAAACATCTTGTTAATTTTAGTCAATTCCACTTACGTAACTAATCAAGTAAATGTGTTATAATTAAGTGTACAGTTGGTGTGTAAAAGTAAAACTTTAGGTAGACCTCGGCGTTTCACCCTGCCTATTGACTGTTGGTGGCAAGTTTTTCCGTTTATTCCACAACATTATACCGAATAGGAATAACATCTTAAATGTTAAAATTACCTGTGTAAACGACTTTTTGAATGTTGAAAGTAACTTTGTGTTATTAATAGAATGAATGAAACTTTTATCTCTGTATCAACACATTGCTGTAATAAAATAAAGATCAAAAGATCGATTAAAGAAACATTAAAATTAATTCTGTGCGTTTTCATTTACTTTTGGAGATCGTCGAAATTATACGTTGGGGATTAAGTGAATCTGTGCCCATGATCGGCACCACATACTTACAAACCCCACAGACTCCTGTGGGCGAGACACTTAGCTCGAATAAGCGAAGAGGAGCCCGTCCGGAAACTCCTTTGTGGCAGGATGTATGGAAGAAGACAGCGCGGCAGACCTTGTCTGCGATAGAGGGATAGCGTAGACCAGGACGCCCAGAGCCTGGTAGTGCCAAACTGGAAGACATCGGCTCGACATCTGGACCGATGGAGAGATTTGTTAAATAAGGCCAAGACCGGATCCCGGTTGTAGTGCCCATGATGATGATGATTGCCTTTCAAAAGCAAACATTTAATGACAGCTTGATACAAAATGTTGTCTATTTTCACAAAAACACTCACATCGACTCACTTAAACGACTGTCAAATAAAAACTACGCGTCCAAAATCACTAAAATTTTGGAGGGTAACTGTCAAAATATGCACAACTACATTCATTATTGACGAGTGCTACTATCTTCACGTTGAGGTCGGAAACTTTTCAGTCCACCCATGTACGTCGGAGTATATTTTGTGCCTCAAACCTCGCCTACAGGGGGCACCAAGTGGAGCCTTTTTTAAGGCGGCATTACGCCCATGATATATTACATCGACTACTATAACCATTAATCAAAGTTCAGATCATTTCAATCACAATAGTAAAACCAAATTATTGGAGATAATTATCACAGACTGAGACAAGTTTTTCACATCGAAAGCACATTTCTGTCCATTATCATCATAATATCTCCTACGCTTAAATCATATAATTGTCTATACTTGAGACTTGATTCAATCCTCATCTCCTGAACGAACCTTAGCATCATGGACGAGTTAACATGTGAAACGTACAGATAACTAAACCGCATATGACCTATGAACCCTTCGTAAATTACTCAAGACAACATTAAGAGCAAAAATCATCAAAACCGCATATGTCTCATGAGTAGACACCCAAACATTTATCATTATTTTTGCTCATGAATAGACACACAAACCTATATTTGCGAAGGCTTTCTGCCTTATTCTTTATAAAGCTCTCCACTCTGTTCAACCATGCTTACAACATGGGGTACTTTCCCCAAGCTTGGAGGCACGCCATTATCTGTCCAATAGCAAAAGTTGGGAAACCAACGTATCACCCGTCAAGCATTCGCCCTATCTCGCTTCTCACTTGCATTAGCAAAATATATGAAAAATCCATATACGAGAAACTAAATAACTTTATAAGTGCCAGGAACCTAATACCTGATTTCCAATTTGGATTTCGAAGAGCGCACAGCACCACTATGGCTCTCAACATATTTCAAAACCACGCCTGCGTGCGGCTCTTTAATAAGGAACCCACCGTTGCGGTGAGCCTGGACATTGAAAAAGCTTTTGACACGACTTGGATCGAAGGTCTCGTTTTTAAATTACTGAATACTGGCCTCAGTAGAACGCTATGTAGTATCATCTACCAGTTCGTTCGAAACAGAACCTTCCAAGTTAGAGTGAATGGAAAGCTTTCCCGAACTTTTCACGCCGCTGCAGGCGTACCACAGGGCTCCATGCTAGGCCCCATCTTATTCAATATTTCATCATCATCATCATCATCGGCACTACAACCGGGAACCGGTCTTGGCCTTATTTAGCAAGTCCTGAGGCTTGTTAAATTTTCCATAATGATTTGTTTTTTTCCGGGCAAGGTCATTAGTCTTGCGCCAGAGGCTCCCCGACGGGGAATCGAACCCCGGTCTCCCGCGTGATAAGCGAGTGTACTAACCACTATACTATCGAGGAGCCTATTCAATATTTACACCTCCGATATTCCTCGCCCTGTGGATGGGAGAGTAAACCATATATGCTATGCGAATAATGTCCTAGTGTACACGTCATCCAAAAGCCCTAAACTTGCAACAAATCGACTCAACCGTCACTTGGACGAACTGTATCAGTATTACAGTCGATAGAAAATTCGACTTAACCCGTCCAAAGCAGTAGCTATAATTCTGAGTAGTAAACACTTCCAACCTACTTCTCGATATTCACAGAATATTCGAATAAAAATGGGAGATACTACGATTAGACCACAGGACAGGATGACATATCTTGGGGTCATTTATACCCCAAAAATGAATTTCATTAAACATGTGACCCACATTCTCCAATGGGGTCTCGGTCGGTCTAAGCAACTGCACAACATCTTGAAGTGGAGGAACAAAGTTGACACCAAAGTTAAGCTTCTCTGCTACAAGCAGCTAATCCGATCTGGAATATTGTACGCCTTTCCCATATGGTCCTGCATATCTTCGACTCAAATGGAAAGGCTTCGAGTTTTCGAAAGGAAACTCCTCAGAAGATGCACCAATCTCTCTAGAAGGCCTAGCGGTCGTCATTACCCTAGCTCTCGCCTATACGAAGGCGCCTCCATTACGACGAGTACTTGCTTCAATTAGCATACAAGTACCTCGAAAGCATTCAGAACAGCGAGAACCTACTTGTACGGGACTCTTGCATTCTTGACCCTTCTCTCTCTCTCGATCTCTTCGGATCAGACAACCACAATTTCTTTTTCAGAACAAACCTGAAGAAAGCACCCTTCCCAACAATATCCCCCTCTATAATAGAGGATTCCTGGATCCATCCCATAGGGTCTACTGTTAACAAACCACACACACGGACGCACAGTACAAGACGGCACAAACATACACACACCGATCAAACCGCAGATTATCAGACGCCAAAGACGTGATCTGCGTTTACTACCGCACCCAAGACCTACCGGTCTTGCATGATTTCTTTCCCACCATCCCTCTATACAAGTAGTTAGAGAATACCTGGACTAACACTTTTTTTGTTCTTTTTTTTTTTTTTTTTTTTTTGTATTAGACTTCTCTCGGGAGAGGCGAACCTATAGCGCCGAGTGGGCGCCCCGAGATGCCATGAAATAACTGTTGCAGTTCTTTTTGAACAGTTTCAGGTTGTAACGCTCCGGGAACACTCACGTGGGAAGGCAGTTCCACAGCTTCCCCGCTCTGTAACGGAACGAGTTCTGATACAGGGATGTTCGCGCCGTCGGGAGATGAACCACAACCGGGTGCGATCCGTCGGATCATATAAACCGAATTGCGTGGAACAATGCCAAGGATCTCCGAAGAACAGCACCCGTGATAATATCTGTAAAACAGACAGAGGTCGGCTACGCGCCTTCGATGTGATAGCGACTGTAGTCCCGACGTCAGCGCCGAGTCCCCGATCAGGCGGATCGCCCGCCTCTGTACGCTCTCAAGTAGGTCGAGGGTATGTTTAGGATCCGAGCTCCAAACATGAGAGCAATATTCGAGCGCGGGATTTATATAGGAGAAGAAGTTGGGCCGGAGTAAAATATTTCTTGGCTCTAAAAAGATAACCCAGTTTTCCTGAAGCTGATCTGGCGATACTCGACACGTGTTTATGCCATGATACATTCCC
Organism: Microdon myrmicae; assembly: GCA_963931805.1. Lineage (NCBI taxonomy): Eukaryota > Metazoa > Arthropoda > Insecta > Diptera > Syrphidae > Microdon > Microdon myrmicae. Next base: position 61,102,267 of record OZ007500.1, on the reverse strand, counting down.
ACAGACCGTGACGCCGAGCAATTTCAAACCTTCCCCAGCCTCGAGGGCCCGGCCACTCATCATCAGCTGTGGAACCGATGATCCAGTTTTCTTTGTAAATGTTGTATACTGGATCTTCGTTGCGTTGAAGTCGACAAGATTGGCCTTTCCCCACTGCAGGACTCTATCCAGATCCTGATTCAGAGAGTCAATCTGTCTACATCTCAGCTGGTGCGACGTTGATGCACCAATCGGCCGATTACTCGAAAAGGAGGAAACAAGCATACTATCATCCGCAAAACTGAACACTTTGTTATCCGTTGTATCCAACAAATCATTTATGTGAAGCAAGAACAAGGTTGGAGCCAAAATAGAACCTTGGGGCACCCCCGAATTAACAGGATACAGATCCGAACACTCGCCGTCCACAACAACCCGGATCGATCGATTTTCGAGGAAGCTCCTCGTCCAGTCGCAAAGCTGTTGGGAAAGTCCATATGAACGAAGTTTGCTCAGCAATTCCCCGTGCCAGACGCGGTCAAAAGCCGTTGCACTCCAAATACTTAACAAACTCTGTATTGATGACTTTTTCCATTACCTTAGGTAAAATAGACAGTAATGCAATCGGACGGTAATTTTGTGGGAGACACTTTTTTCCCGTCTTTGGGATTGGCTGAACTCGAGCGATTTTCCAGCAGGCAGGAAAGGTCCTCCGTGCATAAGATAAGCGGAAGAGTCTGCCAAGAACCGGCGATAGTTCTGGAGCACAGTTCTTAAGGACTATTGCTGGTATTCCGTCCGGGCCGGTTGCCTTCCTACAATCCAGTTCACGTAGAATACGTTGAATAGTGAGCGGACGAAATCTCACATCCCGCATGGAAGACCATACCGGCGAGATCACAAGTGGCTCCAAAAGGCCGGGATCGAGGTTTGAATTCGCCGAAAATAAATTCGAGAACACATTAGCTTTATCCTTTGGATTCGTGACTAACGTCCCGCTGTCTGTCACCAACGGAGGGAAAGAGGAGGATGCGAAATTACCGCTGACAGCCTTTGCCATTGACCAGAAGGAGCGCGAACCAGTTGGGCACCGAAGGAGCTTATTGATCACTCTGTCGTTGTGAGCCTTCTTCGCGATATCAATCGCCTGGTTGCACGCGTTTCTGATTCTAACAAAATTCGTTCTGTTGACATCGTAGGGATTGGAGCGCCATTGCTTAAAAGCTCTATTTTTGCCGCTGTAATCTGCTCGCATTTTTTATCAAACCAAGGTTTATCAGACGAACTTCGTTTGATGGAATGTGGAATATACATCGCCATCCCCAGAAGAATAATCTCTGATACCGACTCCGCGCAAGCGTTAACATCGGAGTTTCCGAAGCACACCTCCGACCATGGAAGGGATGCGAAGAAATCTCGCATATCGTCCCAGTTAGCAGCCCCATACTTCCATACATGGCGAAACTGCCTAGGCCGGTTATTCGCTTGATATGCAAGTGCTTGCGCGACAGATACCAAGCAGTGATCTGAGTTCCACAGTGGCGCAGAAACCTCCACGGTATAAATACTCGGTTCGGATGTCAAAAACAGATCCAGGGTGTTCGCATAATCGCCTCGGGCATCTGGCACTCGCGTTGGCTCCCCCATGAGTTGAGTCAAGTTGTGGCTTACAGCAAACATCTCCGCCAGCCTCCCAGCCTCGTCAGTTCTGTGAGAATGTAACAACCAGTCGGAATTGTGCACATTAAAATTGCCAAAGACAACAATTTCAGAAGCTGGGTGGTTGATCTGTATCCAGTCGACAGGATGTGAAAGATGTTCGAAAAATGTCGCCGGTCGATCGTCATTCGGGGAGCGGTAAAGACAACAAAGAAATTTAACGGAATTCCTCAACACGACCCTCAACCATATGATGCCCATATTATTGGGTTCCAAAGCCACCATCCTCTGGCAAGCCAGATCGAACCGCGCGAAAACGCAGACTCCGCCCTTAAATCGGAATCTCGAATGCAAGTCGTATCCAGAGCAACGAAGATATGTCAAATCAGTTGACGAATCGACCTGGGCCTCAGTTAGGGCAAGGATATCAGGTTTCGTTGTTTGCAAATATTGGTGGGCGGCGTTTACATTGGTATTGGTGAAACCGATGCCCCTGATGTTACAAAATGCCGTCACCAGTCGAGCGTGGGCCGAGCCTCGAGAGCGAGCCCGGTTATGCGATGCCGAACCTCTCAAAGTTCCATTATTTATCATGATATCTGCATGATGTTCCCCCTGACATAGTCCCCCCCGGAGATCCGAATGGGAGACTAGTTTACCTCCGGAATTCTTTATATCAAAAGGCACCATCATGACTTATGCCCGTGTCAGTCCGGGCCATCAGCCACACATCCGAAACACCGTCGAAGATTTCTCTCGGCGATATCGCGGAATGTACAGCGTGACCCTTTTTTTTTTTTACACCAAGGACAGATAATTATGAAGTAGAGCAAGGTACATACGTGACCGCTCGAACGATTTTAATTTAATCTGAACATGGTATTAAGTATTTTAAATAAAGTCAGATACGTAGAAACCGAGAGGCCGACACGATCATTTATTTTTTACGTCTATTGATCCGTGTAAGGACTAACTCTTGCATTCATCCGATTCAGCTACGATTTGACAAACCTACATCCACCAAAACAATTCCTACATCAAGCTAATCAGACACAACTAAAGTTGGTCTACTCTTGCCAAATTCTGAATAAAATCGAATAAACAACAAAAAAACATTTAACTTAACCCACGGGATATAAACGGAAAACAGAGCTTCGTAGTTATCTTTCAGTTATTACTCCAGACACTACTCAAGCGAGCAGATACGACTAGTTGGAGTTTGTGAATCATAAACGTTCACACACCATAGCCATCGGTCAGGCAGTGCACATCAATGTACACCGCAACTAAAGTGCGGATTGACAGGTGTCACATAGCAAGCGAACGATATGAATTAAATACGCACACTACTTCGACACGCACTTTGCATCCGGTATAACATTGAGGTGCGCTGTGTCATGCCGTTTTGGACATCTGCATAAAACATTTACTACGCTCATTACAAAAACAGCCAGTTGAGTAGGCAAATTCAACCAGCACGGCGCGTTTCGTCAACACCAAACACAAATAGCTTCCAAATTAGCCACCAGTTCCTGAACATAAGCCTATAAACCTAGTCGGCAGGTGTATCAAACGTATTACTACAATATTTATTTAATTTGCATCTTAATTAAATTCAGTAAAACTAATAATACTCGTATTCAGCAATTGTGAATGTTCACATATATCAACGTCGACAGTACAGACTAAATTTATTCGCTAGATAGTTAAATATGGAAACTAGTTGGAAAATATCTTGATATACTGTATAGTTATTCGGTGACTTGAAACTTTGATATATACTCTGATTAATACTCGTATTTATGGTTCTCTCTTTTATGTTTTGATGTTCATCTTGACGGATTTATTTTAATTTAAAACTTCCGTCATAATAAAGTAATGCTTAGTGACACGTCTTTCACTTTTTTGTTTAAGGGACAGAGCCGATTAAACTTTATTACAACCGTGATTACGACTAATCAAAACCAGACGGACGTAAGTTTGATCGAACCTTCTTCTGAATGTTCGCAATTGACGCTTGTGGTTTATCACGATTGTGGTTACGATTTGGAATATTATTTATGAATGATAGGTTTTGAGTGGTGTCTAGATATCATATATCATTTCATGGTGTCGCCCGTTTTGGCAGCAAGGTAATCCCCAATTACTAAGTTCAATAGACAACGCGATTCACCTCCATTCAATACTTTGCATATTGTCTCTCACGAGGAGACCATGAATAGTCTGCAACAAGTTGGTTGTGAGCCCCAAGAAGGCGGGATACATTACGTATTGATTCAGTGAAGTATAATGAATGCGGAAATTTATGTTTATCATTTATTATATTTTGATATCTTGTCTGGGCCGGTTAAATGAAGGTGTCAGATAACATACTACATTAATGTGAAGAATGTTGTTGAATGCTCACGAAAGCTACAATAAATATTTATAAGTAGGAAAATTATGAGAGATAATATTTGTTTGCGTAACTTCCGCTGCCTGTCTGTCTCTCTCTCTCTCTCTCTTTCTTTCTTTCTTTTGTGGCGGTTCCGCCAAACCCGACGGTTAGCTTTCCTGAAAAACCCCCACAACTTTCACCCAATCTCATAACTTCACTAATACAATCACATTAGCATCTTAAATGCTCCACGCATTAAAGCAATCAAATTTATATAACCTAAAGGTCCCTGGAAAAGAAAACTTCACTTTCATGCATCTCTTCGCATACAATTCCTGTAAGATTTCTTTCTTACCTTATCAGGAATCTCAAACCAATTCGGCACCTTCAAGGCCAAGCAAATTCCCCTAGACGAATTCCTAATAACAAAGGATTTGGATTACATACTATGTAACCTTCCCCAGGGACCATAAACATTGCGCTGTCTATTTTTCAGCTTCGCCATGTGTATGATAAATCTCTTAACGTACACATTGGCCGGCGACCTTTTTCTTCCAGCAATAAAATACCCAAGCATCTGCATTCAATTAGCGCAATCGACGCTGAGGCCAATTACCCTAAGTCGCACCAAGTGAAAACAAAGAACGCTGCTCCTCCATAGGATTCCTGGCGATACCATAAACAATCCATATCGTCTGTGGTATCCTAAGCGCAGTTTTCATTTAATGAGTGGCTGCTATTTATCCAGCTGACCCTCATTATCGAACGATGCATAGGTCGCATTTCCCTTTGTATTGTAATTGCCTTGAATCCATCCCTCATGACCTCGACGCATAATCAAACACAAACCATTAGCATCCCACGAAATTCGATTTGTTTGTTTCACCGAACACACATCTCCTGGATGCACATTATGCCCCTTCTTAGTGTTTCAGATTCGTTATCATGGTTTCGACCCATGAAAAGAACCGACGTACACATATACATGTGTACCATGACGATCTCCTTTATAAGATCCGGTTATCACCACAGTGAAAGCGAATGCACCCAGAATTTTCTTAGCCAGCGAATTGAATCTTGGAGTCGAATTTCATCCGCTGACCACAATGGTCATGCCGCTCCCACTCTCCGACACAGCGGAGACGCGTAAATATATACCGGAGTCGTGATCGGGTTGTTCTAATAATAAATTTTTTAGTCGATCTCTTCGTGCAAATGTCGTGCATAAAAATCATTACAAAAAAAGTTCTTTAATGTTTTAGAATCCGTGTGCGAGTGTACAAGGTCAGTCTTGCGCCAGAGGCTCCCCGACGGGGAATCGAACCCCGGTCTCCCGCGTGACAGGCGGGTATAATAACCACTATACTATCGAGCAGCCCAGAGTTTCCTGATTAGTTTATTTTATGTTATTAAAAGTGCACTTCTAATAGTAAATTCGTTTTAACGATGTGTTTACATATTATGTTGAATTGAATTTTTGATCCAATTTGTATAAGTTATAATTTTACGTTGGTGGGCGTTTTTAAGCTAACTAATGATTACTGATTCACCGAACTATTGAACACACACGACTCTGGGATATACGCGTCCCCGTGTGGGCTACGGGGAGCAGGAGAAAAACCGACCGGCGCGGTCGGTAGATGGAATGAGACTCAGCGATGTGAATTCGCTAATAAGGGAAATTCGACCAGTGGTGCATTCTCTCTTGATTAAAGGGTGCGTTTCCTATTACAAGAGAAACGTGAAGTCTCTCTTTGGGTTAGGTAACCGGATCTCATAGGGGAGATCATGGTGGTATGTATGTATGGGTGATCGTACAGATCACAGTGTTTATCGATGCATTTGAGCAAAGGATAAACGAAACCTGAAACGAGGGTAAAAGAACAAAGGGAGAAGCGGCCTAAGGTATCGGTCTGTAATGAGGGTCAGCTAAACAAATAAGCTGCAACTCATTAGCTGTGAAATTCATTTGGGACACATCATACAATTTGTATATCGTATCTTTGGTCGTTGTAAGAAACGGATTCTTTATTTGCATTTGTTGATGCTATTAAATTCAATCCGGCGGCTATGCGCGAAGTTGATGATTGTTTGGAGATTCAAACAAAGGAGCATTTCTGGGTAAAGTGCTTGCAGCTGTGTCAATAGTTGCAAGTCATTGCGAAGCAATTTAGATGGTTACACAATGACGGTTTGTATAACATATATGCCAATTGTATATGGCATCTACGGCAACTCAAGGGTCGAATTCTAGTGTGAGTATTTACACTAAACAAGAATTCGGTTCTTGGTCGCTAATGCAGAGATGCATTGATGCATGCATGAATGCCCTTGTGGGAGAAATTCTTTACAGGAATTCCTAGATAATGAGAAGCGAAATGTTTCAGGTATGCGAGGAGATTGGAGTGCTAATATGGTGAGGCTGGAATTTGCCTGACATCCGAAGGGGTCGAATAGGCTTTAGATGTATGATCCTGTATGATGAAAAGAATTCTTGTAGGGAATTTGGATGCGAATTGATGCGTGAAAGGTACGAATTCTTTTAAAGGAACTTTTAGGTTATACGTTAGATAACCTTGATGCGTGAAGCTATTACAGGTGCTAATACAATTGCATTAGCGGGAAATTATGGAGTTTGAGGAGCTTCGGCATAGGAAGCTTGGGGGTAATTGGACAAGTAGACAGTGGCGTTTGGCGGAACCGCCACGTATATTAAAGTACAATTCTGAACCTTCAAAATCATATATTTATTTTTTAACATAGTCACCGTTGAGGCTAATACATTTCTCCCTACATGTAACAAGTTTTTTTATTTCGTCACTGAAAAATTCCTTTGACATTTGTCTAATCCAGGACTTGACAGCGGACTACACCTCATCATTCAAGGTGTTATGATTACTCTTGAGGCCTCTCTTGAGTAGAGAAAAAAGTAAAAATCGCATGGCGCAATTCATTTTTGTTCCCACGAGTGTTGGGGTTTTAAATAGTCTGTGGGGCTTTTCAGGGCCCGAAGAGCCATACATCGCTCGATCCCCACCTTTCCAGGCGAACGACTTACCTCTCGGTCGAACTTCAGCAAGGTTGCGTAACCTTGCTACGGCATTTACCCTCAGCCAAATCGCCGGAATTAATACGGTTACCCAATCGGATAACCGTTTTGAATTTATGTTAGGCAGCTTACCTATTCTGTAGGGGATTTCCTTACAAACCCCTTTTTCTCCAGCATCACCACTGAAAACATTAAATCCACGGCAAAGCTTATCACCTTGCCGTGGCATCGAAAACTCACCCTCGGCCAGACCATATTCCCTAAAAAACATTAAGCCCACGGCAAAGCTTATCACCTTGCCGTGGCATCGAAAACTCACCCTCGGCCAGACCATATTCCCTAAAAAACATTAAGCCCACGGCAAAGCTTATCACCTTGCCGTGGCATCGAAAATTTATCCCCGAGGCGTACATCATTTCCTGAAAAGAACATAAGTCCATGGCAAAATCAACACATTGCCATGGCATCTGAAATCTTATCGTTAGGCATACATTCTGCCAGGGCATCTCGTTTCCATAGCCTTAAGCTATGGAAACAACAATCAACAAGAGTTCTTTGTGACTCGTTGTATTTGTTTATCCCCTGCATAACATGCATACGGCTATTGCCCCTATCGATTTTCTACCGCCGACAAGGTTTATATTGACGCAAATCAGACACGTCCCTGTTTTCCAGCAATCGCTGGCACCACAATTAGCGTTCCCCATGTTCATAGATAACATTCAAACAACGATCACCAGCAGCCAGAAAATGTTTACTTACAACATCTGGCAATGGCTGCACCCTATGTTCGTTGCAATGTTTAATCATCGGCAACAGAAATGATGATTTATGGCCTTCCATTAGGATGACCAAATCATCGGTTTGGGTCTTTCACACCCCAGATGCTATTATTTACATTCCTAGAAAATGCACTAGCGATGTTGCCCGCCATCCACGGTCGCTGAACGATCGTATGCATGGCATACGCACACATGCGTAATGTATGCCTATCTCACCCGGTCCAATCACGATTAACTACCTCGAGTTAATCGTGTAACTCCGCCTCTTTTTCAGTCTCTTTGAGGTTCCCTTTTCTTGGATGATTTCCAATTAGTCAGATTTGATACGCCAAAGTCGTCACGAGCATTCTGAGTCGGAGTCCTGTGCCGTTTGAGTCCGTTAATCGCGAATTTATTTTCTTGAACTTGATCGCTACCAGTAATCGCTTTTACGAAAATTCAACCTGGAAGAGTGCCGTCCTCTCCAGACCTCGTGTAGTATTATACGTTTAAGTGATTTTCAAAACATACAAAGACCTAATGGTGTTCATTTAAATTAATTATATTTGTGTAACTGATAAGTGTTTCGGTGCGGTCCTGAGGACTAAATTTAACAAAACCAAGAAGCGCATAAATGAAGAACTGTCAGTGTTACATTGGATATTTTATTCGGTTTATTTTTCGTTCGTTTAGTTTAACCGATAAGTGTATTTTATGTTACTCTAAATACAATAAAGCATAGACCTATCCAATGGAAAGTCACGTTGAATTAATTATACATCAATAGTACGGCAGTAATAAATAAACATTCATCTAAACTAGACATCGTGTTTTCTTTTTGTATTTGGCGTTTGGATTTTGCAGTGCACCGGCCGCAGGAACTTGAGTGCTGATGCCAGAGTTCACCAGATTAATTTTGTTTCGGTCTACGTGTGCCTTTTCTCTGTGAACTACGTGGGTGTTTTTTTATCTAACCTGCATTCCTGTCAATGCCATTGTACTTAACACCCACATTGGTGACCGCGACAAAAAACGCGTACCTTTTCGAACATTTGTGCTCATAGTCGCGACATAGTAAGTGTTTTAATCGAGGAACAATTACATCCGGTGCAATTTCGAAAACGCTTAAAGACAGTGACCGGCACTATACAATACACAATACAAGCCACCAAAGAACAATATAAAGTACGAAAAACACCAGAAATAAAAGTCAATAAAAGGGTGCAACCACCCCAACGTTCAACATAGCTACCACGTGGAGTTACCAGCGACTTACATCTTTAACAAACACCAACATCTCAACAAGCAGCCAGGCGACGCAATCAATTCCCGCCCACCGCAAAGCTCCCAACGTTGGACTTCAGGTTTTTCTTTATCATTTATTTTTCCTAAATGTTCAATTCTCCTCGTGACGAGCTCCTTCTGAGCCTCCGAAAATAAGCTTTTAAATATTGTTTACCTTGTTTAGAAAACTGTGTAATTTTCAAGTCATTAAACTCAAACCATTTTTCAAAAATTAAAATTTATACAATAACTTTATTAACTTTAAATAAGGGACAACTATCGTAGAAATATTAAAATCTAATAAGTAACTATAGATGTTTCACAAGTTATAGAAGATCCACCAATGTCCAAAGTGCTTATTTCTAAGTGAAAGCGATTAATTATTCACCGATGCAGTGATCGTGAGAATAATTAATTTATTATTTTGTTTTTTTTTCTCTTTCTTTTACGATGTGCTGGTTCAAGTTTTTTTTATAAGCGTACAACTCGATTAGTGTTACGGATTATTTATTGCTACACACTCTATTAATAATCGACCAATGCAAACACTTCGTTTATTGTCTTAAAATTTAGAAGCGAATTAATATTTCGAAACAATAGAGACAGACATTCCTCAGACATACTTTCCCTTTGCATACGGTGTCTACTTAGAGTTAATATATAGAAAATTATTGTTGACTAATTTGGTGGTTCTACACTTGCACACGTAGATATATTTTTATTTGGAGAATAAATAAGGAAAGCCAATAACCGAATTAATAATTATGTTACATTTTTTTTATACAAATTATAACCTAAGATTAAAATTATAAAGATCATTAAACAATATTAAAAATCAAATTAAAAAGAAGGAAACCGAAGCCGAACCACGAATTTAGTATCTAGCCGAACTGTAACACTTAAGAATAAAATATATTTTCTACGTCGTCACATCTCGTATTATAATACACGAAAAGGCAGTGTATACCTTTATATAATAAAGATTAAAAAAACAGAAACCAGTGTGCCAACTATTCGGTAGTTTATTGTGTCGAAATAACAACCTTTTAAGGTATTTGCAAACCAAATATAACTAAACACAACCAAGGCACGTTTATTTTATACACCCCTATATTCCTTTCTGGATTAGGATTAACCACACATTGTAAACTTCCTAAAATATAAAATACACAAGAAAGATATCCTTTGTTTCGTCAAGCATCCATAGTCCTGTGTAATAAAGTACTAAACAACAATCAATAACTCAGAAACAAATACACAAACATAATTGTTAAAATTAAAAACCAGTAAAATTACCATACCAAAAATTCGATTGAAATTGTAAACGCACTCTCTTACATTTGTAAACCCCTTCAGGGTACTAACGACAATTTTTTTTAACTCTCTTTTTATAAGCACACTAACATTCGCGACTCTAAGCTTCACCACTCGACTTGGCACAATTCTCCTTTGACTCGGCACCTTCAATCCCTTCCTTTTTATCACAATTTGGCCCCTCATAACTTTAGTTGGCCCCTTATACCCACTCCATTCAATTCTTTCGACTCATCGGCCTCCCTTCACCTTTCTTCGCGTTCTCTTACGCCTTTGACTCCCGTTTCGCGTCATACAACCCATAATGGTCAACACGCGGAACACCATGGCCAAAAAGGCTCTGGAACAATCCGAGCCTCTTGAATTTCACGACGCCTCCAGCGTCGATTTCCCCGCTGAGCAAGTCAATGCTGACCAAGACTTGCCGGCACAATCTACTCCCCTGGCACCACCCGTTGCCCCCAGCGTCGTGAACCGACCCCAGCCTACTTCCCCAGACACACTCTCGACTGCTCCTAACGCCCCTGGTACCGGCCTTTTGGTAAATTCCGGCTTTTTAATGCCCACAACTGGTGCCGGCACCTCACAACAACCCCAAAGACCTTCAGAGTCCCAAGAATTCCACGATGCTTCCAGCCTCGGGAATGGGACTCGTCACCCTAATATAGGACTTCCCCCCTTCGATGAGGAGGACCCGGACCTTTGGTTTGCAGTGGCAGACCGCATCTTCCAGGCCTCAGCCTTGCACGACGAACAACTTCGTGCAGTTGAGCTGTTGAAAGTGCTTGACCGCACTCAGCGACCGCATGTTGCACACATAATAAAGTCGGCCGGCCGCAACCCATATAGCAACATGCGTGATGCCCTGCTTGAAGCTTTGGACGAACCTGGAAGTGTGCGGCAACAACGTTTGGCCGCTGTAACCAACTTATCCGGGATGAGACCATCTCTTTTCCTGACCCATTTACGCTCTATAGCGGGGACCAGGATTGGGGACGACCTAATAAGGCCTCACTTTTTGAGGTGTCTTCCCCAGCATGCCCGTTCGGCACTTATAGCCCAACCCAATCAGAGTTTGGGCTATTTATCCAAAATTGCGGACGCAATTATGGAAAGTTCAGACCAGTATTCTGAGCCTCCTGCGTACCAGGTAGCGGCGGTTTCTCAACACGCCGCCCAGCCTACACGGCACCCTCGTCTACCTTTTACAGCCCATCAATTGGTCTCAACTCCCAATCCTCCTCAAACCCAATCACCTTTTAGAGGGCCCGCCTCAACCAATTTCCCTCAGGGGAATCCAGTGGCAGGCCCCAACCCTAACCAAAGAAATTCGCCTACACAACTAACTCCTGCTGACCTCCGGGCGCTCCAAACCTCACTCCTCCGCGAGATAACTCAATTGCGGGCAGAGGTGAGGAACAATCCTCGAAGCGCCCAGAATCGTGCCATGCCGAGCCGTCCTCTCAATCGGCAGAATTTCTCCCAAAATGCCCCCCAGAGGGCCTATTTCCCTCAAAATGCCCCACAGAGAGCCAATTCCTCTCAAAACGGCCCTCACCGGGCCAATTCCCAGCGAGCTCCGGCTCGACCTCCCCGTAACGGCAATGGTAATAGGCAGAACATACCTGATAATGCCGTTACTCTGCCTTGGTGCGCCAATCACCAGCGATATGGTGATCGCGCATTCAATTGCAAAGCGCCTTGTGGTTGGACGCAACCTTCCACCAACCAGAGGCGCTCTTTAAACTGATTTTGCCGACCGACACCCTCGCGCAATCGGCCGGCACCCCTACGATAAGTCGCTTAACCATCCGGGATTCGAAACTGAATATCGCTTTTACTGTCGACACCGGCGCCGATATTTCAGTCCTCCCGCGATCGTTTGCTCCGCGTAACCGCGTGCCAGCCGCACTTAAATTGTCAGCTGCGAATAATACGCCGATACTTACGTACGGACGTAAAAAGCTGACACTCCAATTGGGTCTTTGTCGTCCGATCACTTGGCGTTTCGTCATTGCGGACGTAAACGAACCCCTGATAGGTTCCGACCTATTAGGTGCACATAATCTGTTGGTCGATTCGACCCATAACAGACTTGTGGCTCCAACCGCACCCCCCTTGCCCATGACGGCATCACCAGCGGCAACTTCAGGGGCCACAGAGTGCTTAGACCCATTCCAGGTTATGGTACAGGAATTTGTGAGCACAACAATTCCTCTGCCTAACCAGCGCCGACATAAAGCCACGGTGTTTCATCATATAGAAACACGTGGTCCCCCTGTGAGCCAGCGTCCACGTCGACTGGCTCCGGAAAAATTACGTGCGGCGCGCGCGGAGTTCGAGCATATGATCGAACTAGGTATCTGCCAACCGTCGGACAGTCCCTGGGCAAGCCCACTCCACTTAGTGAAGAAACGTTCTGGTGAGTGGCGCCCATGTGGCGATTACAGGCTGTTGAACGCAGCAACTGTCCCGGACAGATACCCAATTGCACACCTCTACGATTTTTCGTACAAGTTACGAGGGTGCAATGTCTTCACTACCCTGGATCTCACCAGGGCATACCACCAAATTCCGGTGGCACCTGAAGACATCCCCAAGACCGCAGTCATTACACCTTTCGGACTCTTCGAGTTCAAAGTGATGACTTTCGGCCTCAGGAATGCCGCACAGACATTCCAACGCTATATCGACACGGCTTTACGTGGTCTTAATTGCTGCCATGCTTATCTTGATGATATTCTCATCGCCTCCAAAGACCACGCCGAACATAAGCGCCACTTACGTCAGGTCCTAGAGCGCCTCCGTGAATTCGGTCTTGTCATCAACCCAGATAAGTGTCAATACGCCAAAGAGCAAATCACCTATCTGGGTTATGTCGTTGACAACCAGGGCATTCGCCCACTACCAGACCGTGTGGAGGCCCTCATGAAGTATCCCCGGCCTACTAACGTGAGTGAGCTTCGTCGATTTTTGGGCATGCTGAACTTCTACCGTCCTACCCTGAAGAATGCTGCCCAGATTCAAGCTCCGCTCAATGAATTTTTAAAAGGAGCTAAGCGCAATGATAAGCGCCCCATCAATTGGACAGAAGTCTCTGATAGAGCATTCCAACTGTCCAAAGAACAATTGGCAAATGCCACCTTACTCCGATACCCTCTCGAGGGAGCGGCACTTTCTATCCAATGCGACGCATCGGATACCGCAATCGGAGCCGTCCTTGAACAGGACATTGAAGGCCGTCCGGAACCACTTGGTTTCTTTTCCAGGAAGCTGAGTCCCACTGAGCGACGTTACAGCGCCTACGACCGTGAATTGCTCGCGATCTACAGCGCTGTTAAGTACTTCCGTCACATGATAGAAGGTCGCTCACTCTCCATCTTAACAGACCATAAGCCATTGGTCTATGCGTTCCGGAAGAAGTCGGGAAATGCCTCCCCCCGACAAGAGCGTCAATTAGACCTCATTGGGCAATATTCCACGGAGATAAGGCATATCTCCGGTAAACAGAATGTCACGGCGGACGCCCTTTCTCGAATCGATACGATTCATTTGCGTACCGCCTTGAATAACGCTGATCTTGCCCTAGCTCAAGAGGAGGATGAACAGCTCAAGTCCCTCCTAACTGCCGATACGGCACTAGAGCTGAAGAAAATTACCCTTCGCGACCCTTTGGGCGAAATCTGGTGTGATGTCTCCACTGGAACCGCTAGACCTTACATTCCCGAGAAACTTCGTAAGGGCGTGTTCCAGGTTTACCACAACCCTGCCCACCCCAGCGGCCGAGCAACAGCCGCTGCTGTCCGTCGCAAATTTATTTGGCCCCGGATGAACAAAGACCTCACCGGTTGGGCCCGTGCTTGTCTCCAGTGCCAGCGCTGCAAGGTAGCGCGACATAATGTACTGGAGCCAGCGCAATTCAAGCTTCCCACGGCACGCTTCGCCCATGTCCACATAGACATAGTGGGGCCGCTTACTCCATCAAGAGGATTTTCTTATATCCTCACTATGATGGATCGCTGCACGCGATGGCCAGAGGCGACACCTCTCCGGGCAGTTACTGCCGAATCAGTCGCCAAGGCCTTTTATTCAACTTGGGTCACACGCTTCGGTGTACCAACCACCATTACGTCGGACCGAGGTCCACAATTTGAGGCGACAATCTTTAGGCAGCTAACAGATCTTCTCGGCTGCCAAAGAAGTCGTACCACCGCCTACCACCCGCAATCAAATGGGATGATAGAGCGCTGGCATAGATCTCTTAAAGCCTCACTCATGTGTCATAATGACACACAATGGTTTGACGCCCTTCCAACCGTCCTCCTCGGCCTGAGGACAAGTATTAAGGAGGACCTGGGTGCTTCGGCAGCAGAGCTTACCTACGGTACCAACCTCCTTCTTCCAGGAGAACTTTTCCTGAATGGCGAAACACCGTGTGACCAACTTCGTGAATTGGGACATCTCCGTGACCTGCCACGTAAGGTTAGGGCAACCCCTGTAACCAGGCACGGCTCCAAAAAACTTTTCGTCCACCCTGAACTGCACAGCTGCACGCACGTCTTTGTCAGGGTGGATAAGGTCAAAAAACCCCTCGACCCACCTTATGATGGCCCATTCAAAGTCTTCCGCCGCATCAGTGACCGCGTCTTCGAGATCGACATTAGAGGCAAGCGATCCACGGTCAGCGTCGAAAGGCTTAAGCCCTGTTTTCTGGAAGCTTCCGCTCCAGAATCACCTCCATCTACCGACACCGCTCCTACTCCACCAACACAACCTCCCCGTACTCGCGCTCAAACGCGCGCCCATAACCAACTAACCACCCCCTAACCTGCCTTACCTGTTTCGTGACTACGTCACTGGGGAGGGAGTGATGTGGGGCTTTTCAGGGCCCGAAGAGCCATACATCGCTCGATCCCCACCTTTCCAGGCGAACGACTTACCTCTCGGTCGAACTTCAGCAAGGTTGCGTAACCTTGCTACGGCATTTACCCTCAGCCAAATCGCCGGAATTAATACGGTTACCCAATCGGATAACCGTTTTGAATTTATGTTAGGCAGCTTACCTATTCTGTAGGGGATTTCCTTACAAACCCCTTTTTCTCCAGCATCACCACTGAAAACATTAAATCCACGGCAAAGCTTATCACCTTGCCGTGGCATCGAAAACTCACCCTCGGCCAGACCATATTCCCTAAAAAACATTAAGCCCACGGCAAAGCTTATCACCTTGCCGTGGCATCGAAAACTCACCCTCGGCCAGACCATATTCCCTAAAAAACATTAAGCCCACGGCAAAGCTTATCACCTTGCCGTGGCATCGAAAATTTATCCCCGAGGCGTACATCATTTCCTGAAAAGAACATAAGTCCATGGCAAAATCAACACATTGCCATGGCATCTGAAATCTTATCGTTAGGCATACATTCTGCCAGGGCATCTCGTTTCCATAGCCTTAAGCTATGGAAACAACAATCAACAAGAGTTCTTTGTGACTCGTTGTATTTGTTTATCCCCTGCATAACATGCATACGGCTATTGCCCCTATCGATTTTCTACCGCCGACAAGGTTTATATTGACGCAAATCAGACACGTCCCTGTTTTCCAGCAATCGCTGGCACCACAATTAGCGTTCCCCATGTTCATAGATAACATTCAAACAACGATCACCAGCAGCCAGAAAATGTTTACTTACAACATCTGGCAATGGCTGCACCCTATGTTCGTTGCAATGTTTAATCATCGGCAACAGAAATGATGATTTATGGCCTTCCATTAGGATGACCAAATCATCGGTTTGGGTCTTTCACACCCCAGATGCTATTATTTACATTCCTAGAAAATGCACTAGCGATGTTGCCCGCCATCCACGGTCGCTGAACGATCGTATGCATGGCATACGCACACATGCGTAATGTATGCCTATCTCACCCGGTCCAATCACGATTAACTACCTCGAGTTAATCGTGTAACTCCGCCTCTTTTTCAGTCTCTTTGAGGTTCCCTTTTCTTGGATGATTTCCAATTAGTCAGATTTGATACGCCAAAGTCGTCACGAGCATTCTGAGTCGGAGTCCTGTGCCGTTTGAGTCCGTTAATCGCGAATTTATTTTCTTGAACTTGATCGCTACCAGTAATCGCTTTTACGAAAATTCAACCTGGAAGAGTGCCGTCCTCTCCAGACCTCGTGTAGTATTATACGTTTAAGTGATTTTCAAAACATACAAAGACCTAATGGTGTTCATTTAAATTAATTATATTTGTGTAACTGATAAGTGTTTCGGTGCGGTCCTGAGGACTAAATTTAACAAAACCAAGAAGCGCATAAATGAAGAACTGTCAGTGTTACATTGGATATTTTATTCGGTTTATTTTTCGTTCGTTTAGTTTAACCGATAAGTGTATTTTATGTTACTCTAAATACAATAAAGCATAGACCTATCCAATGGAAAGTCACGTTGAATTAATTATACATCAATAGTACGGCAGTAATAAATAAACATTCATCTAAACTAGACATCGTGTTTTCTTTTTGTATTTGGCGTTTGGATTTTGCAGTGCACCGGCCGCAGGAACTTGAGTGCTGATGCCAGAGTTCACCAGATTAATTTTGTTTCGGTCTACGTGTGCCTTTTCTCTGTGAACTACGTGGGTGTTTTTTTATCTAACCTGCATTCCTGTCAATGCCATTGTACTTAACACCCACAAGTCCGCCATATCAGAGCCCCGTTTTGATATGGTAAGGTCTTCTTACTGCTCTGATTTGACTCGGTGCCATAGAAGCGCTATTATAGTACAGCCGGTATACCCCTGGCTGCAAACCAGTCAATGAGCATGGTGACGCGTAACACGCTGGATTAGGGGTGGCAGTCCTTTATGTGTTACTCCTCGCTAGCCTGTCTGGCATGTGTGACTCTACTCGGAGCGTATACTTTCGTCAGGATAGGGTGAGTGATTCATTGTAATTTATGCCCCCGCACCACGTCAATGTTTTTACCAAGTGGCATACCGGTAGGTCAGCCGCAACGGGGATGGGAGAACAATGTAAGGTTTGGCTTTGAGAAGATCGGATCAGATGATCAAGCGTGGAAGGAGAGTGCACAGGACAGGGAACGATGGCACAGCCGAATCAGTGAAGTCATGAACTCGTGGGTTCCTATAGGCTTGTGGAGGACGCGTCTTGGCACCAGGCAAGGGTGCGAGTTCTACGTCGTCCTCAACCGTCACGAATGTTCCACCGTTGAAGTCATCACCCGAACAAATAAAACACTGACGCACAGGTTTGTTATTATTAATGTTCAGGAGCACTGTTTATTTAATTTAGTTAGGAATCATTTTTTAAACATAATAATTGTTACAGCTTCACCGGAATCAAGAACACACACGTTGGTTTTAATTTATTCAAGTACAACTACTTTTATTATTCAACACCGACTCCGTATATCTGCGCTTCTCCGCCACGGGCGGAGAGCGGGAGATCGCGTGACCATTGCACTCAGCGGATGGAAAACGACTCAACGATATTCAATCGTTGTCGAAAGAAATTCAGCCAGTGACGTAAAGTCTCTCTTTGGGGTAACCAAATAGATCTCATACAGAAGATCGCCACGGTACACATGTATGTGTGTACATTGGTTATTTTATGGATCAAGGCCATGGGAAAGAATCTAACCAAAGAAAGGGAAAAGGTTCATTCATGGGATGCGAGTCCGGTAAAACAAACAAAACCGAAACTCGTCGGATGCTAATTGCATCTTTGTTTGAGATGTGCGTCGCGGCTATGAGGGATGTATTCAGGGCAATTACAATACAAAGGGAAAAGCGACCTATGCATCGTTCGGTAATTAGGGTCAGCTGGATAAATAGCAGCCACTCATTAAATGAAAACTGCGTTTAGGATGCCACAAACGATATGGATTCTGTATGGTATCGCCAGGAAGCCTATGGAGGAACAGCGTTCTTTGTTTGCACTTAGTGCGAGTTAGGGGAAATTGGCTTCAGCGTCGATTGCGCTAATTGCATGCAGCTGCTTGGGTATTTTATTGCTGGCTAAAAGGGTCGACAACCGATGTGTGTATTGATAGATTTCATGTACACATATTGAGGCTGGGATTAGCCAACTCAAGGGTAAGATTCCCTGACATGCGGTCGTATGATATGCGAACCGATGAATTTTCTTTCAGGGAATTTATGATAAGCTTGGACAGAACTCTTATAGGCGATTTTCAATGCGAAGTTATGCATGCAGGTAAGAATTCTCTTTTCCAGGGGCTTTTTTGATTACAAATTTGTTCTCTTTAATGCGTGGAGCATTTAAGATGCTAATGCTATTGCATTAGCGAAAGCTTATGCAGACTGGGTGAAAGTAATGGGGGCTTTTTAGGAAAGCGAACCGTGGGGTTTGGCGGAACCGCCACAGGCTAATAAATAGTAAATATTTGAATGGCGCGATATTAGGAGAATAGAGAGGGTGTGGGATCGTTTCGCGCTTTAGATTTCGCAGAACCTCTTCAGTTGCGCGAATTAATGTACTTATTTCAGTTTGAGAATTAAAAAATCATTATTTTTTTGAGTCGCTAGTGAACATTGATTCTTAGGGTCTGAGTGTTACCGCGGCTACGAAAGTACTTTACAGACAGTCACCAAGAGTAGACTCGATAAGAATACTGCATGGCGGAGAGTTCGCCATATTTATAGAAAAACTAGTTGACCCGGCAAACTTCGTTTTGCCATATACATTATTTCTAGGGATTGTTTAGGTAGAAAAAAATGACTAACTTATTGAAAGTGTATGAGGATTCGGTATATGAGTGGAAAAGGCATGGAGCACTGTCGATGATAACGGAATATAAAAAAAAACAAACCACTAAACATTTATTTTTTAAATTTATTAAATGTATGTACATATCACTAATTATGACAATATTACTAAAAAACAATATCAGTCTCTTAATGCAACAGAGTGTACAATATTTTTTGTTTTCCCAACAAACTGGATGGTTTGCCCACTCGAGAGCACGCCACGTATAATTGTCCGTGTGAAAAACATGATGTGCTCAAATCTAAACCACAGACAGACATCGTTTGGCCTTGAGACTCATTGATAGTCATTGCAAATGCCAATCTAATTGGAAATTGAAGGCGTTTACATTGAATTGGTACATCTGTGGGTATAATAGGGATTCGCGGTAGTAATATATTTTCACCTCGGAATTTGCCATTTAAAATGATGGCTTCAATAACATTTTTCATTCATTTTTTAATAACTAATCGCGTGCCGTTGCACAACTGTGGTGGGTTCAAATTACGAAGCAAAATAACCGGAGATCCACCTTCAGTTGTAAATTATATGGTGGCATGCCTGGTAAATCCAATGAGTTTAAAAACTCTGTTGGATAATTCACAGCTTCGGTGGTATCGCAAACTGTATCAATAGATTTGTATGACTCCTGGCAATAAATCTTATATCTTAAGATTCAATTCGTTGACGTCCACATTTTTTGCTGCTAAAATTGCTCTTTCTGCCAGGCACTCATGATTTGTGTATTGTCTGTGAACATCGGGAAATATTTGGACAATGAGAGCATCTTGCGAATCAATGATTGTGCAGAAATCGGTCGGTAATTTTATGCATCCAGTTTCATCTGTAGTAACTTTTCCATCGCCGATATCTAATAGTTGTTTTGAGAATGTTTCAGCAGATGGATCTTGAAGCATTTGAACGCACATATTTACTTTCAGTTGTACTTTTTCAACATTACGCCACAGTGGCGATGGTTTTAAGCACGCGTTGATCTCATCAGCGTATGTTGAACTTGGAATGACAGGAAGTGTTTGTCTGAAATCACCTGAAAGGAGTAACAAAGTTCCGCCAAATAGTTTGTCGTTATTTTTTATATCTTTCAATGTCCTGTTCAACGCCTCAAGCGAATGTTTGTGCGCCATAGTACATTCATCCCAGATGATAATTTTACACTGTTTCAGTACTGTGGCCATGGAAGATTGCTTTTTTATGTTGCACACTGCGTCTGGGTTATTTTGAATATTTAGTGGCAGCTTAAATACTGAATGAGCTGTTCTACCTCCATCCAATAAAGTTGCCGCAATGCCAGATGATGCAACAGCCAATGCGATGCCATTATTTGATCGTATTTCGGCGAGAATTAACGAAATAAGGAATGTTACGGTTATCAATGTCAATGTCTATGTTATTGATCTTTTTAACAAAAGATTGTCCTCCATTATCGGGATTTCTTCGACGATATATTGGATATCCATCAACATTTGTGATCGTATCGTCAGTGAATTTTTTTGGAAAACTTTTAGTACATTTCCCGTCTGCCATGCAAGGCGATGAACGATTCATATTGCCACATGGGCCATGAATCATATTTGCAGTAACAATATCAAACAGCATTTGATCAATAGACGGATCTGGAATTTCCGCAGAAATTATACTGTCGATTTCTTCAGGACGTATTTTATCGATTAACCATACCAAAATGTGTGCATGAGGTAATCCGCGCTTTTGCCATTCAACGGAATACATCCAGCAACGTGTGGGACCAAATACATGTAACTTTGTAATGAAATCAATTAGAGACTTCAATTTTTGTCTGAAAACACGTGTTGTAATGTCATGACGGTGTATTGCGCTTTGGCCAGGCAATAGTAAGGATGTGATCTCCGGCCATTTTGGATTACATGTGAAGGTGATGAATAAACACGGCCGTCCATATGCTCGCACGTAAGTCAAGGCGTCTTGTATACGAGGGTTGCCTCTTATGTTTCGGGATTTGGCAACCCTAGTGTTGCGATCAGGCAATTGACAGCTCTGTCGTAAAGTTGGACATTTTTGAGGTTATACGCACTCAGAACGTTTTGACATACGAGCGCTATGTGTGTTGTTTACAGTAACTTAAAAGATTCATCTCGGCCCAAAAATGGAATTAAATCGTCAACATTTTCGTGCGATTATTTTTTACAACTTTCGGCGTGGATTAACTCAGCAACAGTGCATGGATGAACTTAATTCAATTTTTGGCGATGAAGCTCCATCGAGGACCAATGTTTATCGATGGTATGGTGAATTCAATCGTGGTCGTAGTTCACTCCAAGATGAATTTCGTGAAGGTCGTCCAAAATCAGTTGTTGTTCCGAAAACCATTGATGCTGTGCGCGAACTGATATTGGAAGATCGTCATGTGACCTATCGTGAGATTGAGACAACCTTAGGCGTTAGTGGGACCAGCATACATTCAATATTGCATAAACATTTGACTGTCAAAAAAATTTGTTCGCGTTGGATCCCACACAATTTGTCAATCGCCCAAAAAAAGGCTCGTGTCAATTGGTCGAAAGAAATGCTCAAAAAATACGGTCGCGGTGCTTCGAAACACGTCTATGACATCGTGACAGGTGATGAATCGTGGATTTACGCGTATGAGCCCGAAAGTAAACAGCAGTCGACTGTCTGGGTGTTTCAAGATGAGCCAAATCCAACAAAAGTTGTTCGCGCACGAAGCACTTCCAAGCAAATGGTCGCCCGTTTTTTCGGAAAAACTGGACATGTCGCAACCGTACCACTAGAACAACGCAGAACAGTCAATTCTGAGTGGTACACAACCATTTGTTTGCCAGTTGTCTTCCAAGAAATCAGGAAAACCAACCGCCGTAGACGGATCACTCTTCACCACGACAATGCGAGCTCTCACACACCGGCTGCGACAACTGCATTTTTGAGCACCCAAAACATCGATTTGATGGGTCATCCGCCGTATAGTCCTGACCTGGCACCGAATGACTTCTTTTTATTCCCGTACGTAAAAAACAAACTGAGAGGTCAACGTTTTTCGACACCTGAAGAAGCGGTTGCTGCATTCAGAATGCATGTGTTGGAGATACCTCAATCAGAGTGGCAAAAGTGCTTCGACAATTGGTTCAAAAGCATGCAAAAGTGTATAGATCTTCATGGGGAATATTTTGAAAAACAATAAAGTGATTTTCGATGATCAATATTTGTTTTTGTTCTCCAATCCCGAAATATAAAAGGCAACCCTCGTATATTCTTGCATATGACGTGGACTGCCTATGTACGGTGATGGTAGAATGACAGAATTACCAATTTGGGTGGCATCGGCGTTGTTGACAATAGCGTCTCTTCCGCACGTAGCTTTTGTTGATTAAATCGCAAGTATCGTAGTCGTTCGCTCTCTATCTTCACATACATGTCGACCATGAATTGTTGACAAAGCTCACGGCATCGTAGAATAACGTTGTCCTGATCACGTCTGATCATCAACCGATACGCATAATAATCCTTCGAACTAATATTCTTGATTGTTTCAGTTCCCGTTGCGGGATCTCGTTGTTTAATATTTACGCAATACCCGTCTTGGCCTTTCCAGAACATTAGCGGATATTGGAGAGCGTCATATGAGCGGTGTGTATCAGCAATGAACTGTAGATTATTATTTCTTCTACGAATCACGATTTCCCGCGTAGCTGTACGATCGCCGACCATGATTCCAGCAACATCATCAAGAACAGGTGCATTAAATCTACGAATGTGCTCTCCAGCAGGTGTTTTATCAGGATTGATTACAATAGCGTGGTTTTCACTTTGTAATTTGTGCATGTGTGATTTGAATATCTTTAACAATTCATTGTGCTTATTCAATAGAGCATCCAGGTCGCCGATGATACGCCTGGCAAAAAGTGAATTAAGGTGATTATAGCCACAACGTGCATCCACGCGTGCATCCTCACCACCCATGAAGTAAATTTGTAAAAATTTAGCTGATTCGTTTGGCATTGGCAGCAATGAACCCACTTTGTGATAAATTTGGCCTTTGATTTTGAATGTTGAATTGAATTGTTGACCATTGATAGCATTATTGTTAACTATTTCTGTTGCTCCGAACGATGTCATTTGGAAACATGAATTAAATGTTCGAATTGATTTTAGGAACAGATTAGAATCTGGATCCGTGCCGATAAGTAAACCATTTAATGGTTCAGGTGGTGTCTCAATTGCTGGTAATTGCACCTTTCCTGACGAACAACACATCCCGGCTGGCTCGTTTTTAAACTTAAGAGCATGACAATGAGGACATTCCTTATCCATAGCACCAATTACCACTTTCGAAAGAGCATAATATTCAATATCGGGCTCATACTCGAATGCTAGACGCAGGAATGAATTAGATGTAAATGATCGATGGACCTGTTGGCGTTGTTGATCATTTGCTCTGCGTCTGCTGATTGTAAAACGGCGCGCTTGTCTCTGTTCTAATCTTCTTTCTTCATTTCGTTCAGTTCGCGCATCTGCTGATTCATATCGACGCAATCGAGCCATGTTCACACGCACATTAGTATTATCTTGCTGGATTTGGTCTTCTGTTCTTTGGGCTCTAGCGGTTCGCTTGCGTGCAACTCCACGTGTTTGACGGCCTAAAGAAGTTCCTCTGCGTCTAGCTGGCATTGTACAAATTAGTTTAACACAATAGTTGTTGTTGACGGGAGCTCGTGATATGTGTTAAGTATTTTTTAGGTTATACTAAAAGAATAAACGTGAGAACTACGCTCAGAAATAATAATTTCACTTACTTTTCAATAAGACAGGAAAAAATTCACTTGAAGATTACACTGAAATGGTAAAATTACATAATGTTATAATATCAGCTGGTGGGGATAACTAATCAATTATCACTTACATAGTTATCGACCGAGGTTGATACTCGAACGTTGCACATTGCGTCTGGGTTATTTTGAATATTTAGTGGCAGCTTAAATACTGAATGAGCTGTTCTACCTCCATCCAATAACACCCCCACCCAAAACGGTTATAACAATAGCCTAGGCACCAACACCCAGCCGACACACCCACCCCAAACTGTAATAATAATGACCTAGACGCCAGCCCCCAAACGGTTATAACAATGGCCGGAACACCGCCCAAAACTGTTATAATAATAGCCGATGCACTTACATAGTTATCGACCGAGGTTGAAAATTAATAAATTATTAATATTTATTAAACAATTGCACTTATGAGCATAAAAAATAGATAAAAACCTATTCTCAGACCTATCGAATATATATACAAAACTTCATTAAAATCGGTTGAGCCGTTTTGGAGGAGTTCGAGGACAAAAACTGTGACAAGAGAATTTTATATATATAGATGATTCCTTTGTTCTGGAATATGTTATCTCTATTCTGGAATACGTTATCTCTAGGAATGCCGGCTATTGGTTAGTCATGGAATTGTGTTGATAAATTAAGTGTGGCATCCGGCGAGTCGTGGCAGAATTTTTATAAGAATTTTCAAGTTTAGGCTGTCATGATGGCTAATATGCGTCAAGGATCATCAAGGATGTTAACTCGCGCGATGTGGTTGGACGAGCGAGTAGTATAACATATACACACACAATATAAAGCAAATAGTAAGTGTAACACCTAACGAAAATCGAATGAGCAAAGCCTCAGAGCCGTTGTTACGTATTAACTACTGCACCACCTTTATCCCACCGAGAAAACATACAATATAAAACATGTATCATCATCATCGGCACTACAACCGGGAACCGGTCTTGGCCTTATTTAGCAAGTCCTGAGGCTTGTTAGATTTTCCATAATGATTTGTTTTTTCTGGGCAAGGTCATTAGTCTTGCGCCAGGGGCTCCCCGACGGGGAATCGAACCCCGGTCTCCCAGGTGACAGGCGGGTATACTAACCACTATACTATCGAGGAGCCCTATAAAACATGTATACAAACATTAAATTACACAGAAAGTATTAATTAAATTTTCATATTTTTAAAGTACACATAAAAACTACTAACCAATTTAAACATAAAACACAGCACATATTACATTTTGATATTACAAACAAGTCACATTTTAAATTAAACATATAATACACAAAACATTAAAGTACACAGAAAACATTCATTTATATTTTACATTTCAAATTAAACATATACTACACGTGGCATTAAATTACACATAAAACACTTATTACATTTTTACCTTACACAAAGGTTAAAATATAAAATATTAAACTTAAGCTTAAATATAAAACCTAATTTTCATTTTGAATTACACATATAACATATAAGACATTTATACAAACATAAAATTAAAACATTAAATAGAGAACTGGCGCATAGAAGTTATTACATCGGCGATTATATCTCCGATAATCTCAGGATCGGTCATCGCCGTTGATTATCATCATCATCGGCACTACAACCGGGATCCGGTCTTGGCCTTATTAAGCAAGTCTCTCCACCGGTCCCGATTTCAAGCCGATGTCATCCAGTTTGGTACCCTCAGGCTCTGGGCGTCCTGGTCTACGTCATCCTCCCATCGCAGACAAGGCCGCCTTCCATACATCCTGCCACAAAGGACTTTCCGGGCAGACTCCTCTTCGCTCATTCGACCTAGGTGTCTCGCCGTTGATTGGATCGTATGATCCGTTACGTGATATGACCCAGTTTTCTCGTTGAGATAACGGTGGTTGAAACACGAAAGAGCCGGTGGTATAGCACAGTTGTTTTGATTGACAGTTGATGTTAAACAATCGTACAGTGAGTCGAAATTTATGAGTAGTCGGTGAAAGAGTGAAAAAAAGTGAGATGAGAAGAAAGTGAGATAAAAAGTCGATGTGAAATATTAATGAATAAACCGCGAAATAAAGAATTGAACACAACCAAATATATACTTATATATTTTGTCATCATCAACATCATCAGATGCAAAAGGGATCCTTTTATAGGATCTTCTCAAGGAAGGTAACAAACGAATGCAGATAAGGGAAACTGTGACCACATCTTTTGTTTTATTTTATTTTTTATTGTGCAACTTATTTGCAACACCCTATACCATAGCGACAACATAGCAATTCCACATCAGTTGAGTGTGTGGGGAGGAAGTATGTACCAGCATGGGTACTTGGTTCACTTCCTCCAACATCAGAAATACCGCCGAATACAAAACACGATCACCGGAAACAATGACAGAACATTGGAACACCCAGGGAAGTTGCGGCATGGTAAAAGAAACACAAGGTTCGTGTACGTTAATGTTTTATTCTCTTTAATTTTGAATGTATATTAAAACCAACAACACATAAAAAGACAAGATTTTAATTAATACTTTCACCACCTTTGACACGATCGCCGTCACGTCTGCGTTTCGTTACGTTTACAACTTTACGAAAATATTTTAAAACTAATACCCACACGACTCCGGTATGTATTTACGCGTCTCCGCTGCCGGTGGAGAGCGGGGGTGACGCGTGACAGTGGCGGTCAGCGGATGAAATAAAACTCAGCGATATCTTGCTCGTGCAGAGCTCATTCGCTATGGTGATTATGGTGGTATGTGTGCATGGATCTTTCATGGATGAGAACGAACCTAGAACAAAGAAAGGGCATAAAGTGCATTCATGGCATACGATTTCGATAAAGCAAATAAAACCG
Organism: Microdon myrmicae; assembly: GCA_963931805.1. Classification (NCBI taxonomy): domain Eukaryota; kingdom Metazoa; phylum Arthropoda; class Insecta; order Diptera; family Syrphidae; genus Microdon; species Microdon myrmicae. The sequence continues at coordinate 61,075,360 of OZ007500.1, read as the reverse complement.
AAAGCGTCGGATGCTAATGGGATCTTTGTTGGAACATGTGCGCCGCGGCTAAACAAAGAGACGACGATGCGATGTGGAAATGTGGTAATTGGTTTTAGCTAGGTCACTGGGAAATGGTGTTTAGGGCGTCGCTAGTAAGGGTAGGTATTGAATTCCTATTTGCATTTGTTTATGCTGTAGGATTCAATTGATGCCAAGAGACGCGGAATGCGTATTTGCTTTGGTCCCTTGGGTGTAAGTCGCCAGACAATGTGTATGTAGGGAACATTGTTGTACACATGGCGCGGCTGGGAAAATAGACGGCGCAATATTTATGGTCCCTGTCATGACGGTTACATTGTATGCAAACCGAATCATTTTGTTTACAGGAATTTGTCTGGTACACCTTCGGAATTGGTGTGGAATTCCAGATAAGTACAGCAAGAAATCTTACGGAAAATTGTATGCGAAGAGATGCATGAAAAGGTAAGTTTTCTTTACAGGGACTTCAAGATTATAGATTTGATCTATATAATGCGTGAAGCATTTTCAGGTACTAATGCGATTGCATTAGTGAAGTTAGGAAATTGGCTGAATGTTATGGGAGTTTTAGGGTAAGTAGACAGTGCGGTTTGGCGGGACCGCCACAAGTGTACTTCACAATAAAGATCGAATTCAAAAACGCGGAAACGTTCTGATGGGTTGAGCATGGTTCTACCTTTCAGCGCTTTTAACCGCCATAACGTCGGTTCGAATAAAGCGTTCTTCACTATCGTCGCTATAATATTTCAGAGTCTCTTTGTACTGAGAAGAATTTATCGTTGTAACTCGTGCCAGAAAATCGGTCACATAAACTCGATGAGCATACCAAAACACAGTCACAAGAAGTTTTTTAGCGGATGTTTGTGTTTTGAACTTTATCGGCCATGTAGAAGACGGATGCCGATATTCAGCCTTGTCTTTTCTCTTCCAAATCGTAATGATGGACCCATGACTCATCCCCTATCACAATTTTCAAAAGGACGTCACCCTCGTATTACACAATTCCTGTACCCCTCTCCAACACATTAAGCACTTTACACACATGCCGTAGTTCATGAAAAACACGCAATGTTTTAAATTATTAAAATACTTTATTATACACACACTTTAGTTTAATCAATTTTTCAATTGTTTTATACTTCAATTGTCACTGAAATACGATTACAGTACACTCCCGGCAACGAAACGCACGACACAATACATGTACCTTATTCACAACGGGTAATCCACAATCTGATATTAAAGAAAAATGTGCGACGCGAAACTACCTCCGTTTCTGAGGCGCTTTTTAGTCCGTTCTGGACGATGGTTACAATGGGTCTCTTTTCTTTTTTTTGTCCAAATATGACAACAGTGGCGCGCAGACATCCTTATCTCTACTTCGATCATGCAGATCGAAAGATATATCCATAGTTTGCACAGACAATATATGTCTTTCCAATACTACAGATGCATATCTCGCAGAACATTTTTTATTTATCTAACATTGAAAACATATATGATCTGCGACGTATGTGTATGTGTATGTGATACAGTTCTTAAAACATTTTATTTACACAACTGTTCATTTATGGTCAACGATAGCAAAGATATTTTGTATATCTTATAACTTCGTTTCGATGGAATTGTTATCTGTTGTGAGTAGCACATTATTTCCTTTGTGCCGTCATCGATTTTTCTAGATGTGGTATCTGGATTCTATGATCTGCCTGCATATGCAGTTTATTTCATGCCCGTTCACTGGTGCTCATTGTGTTGGTATGTTGATTAGGGTTAATCAACATATAGGGATTCACTTGGAGGTGAATCCGGTTAATGGTGGGGGGTGGCCTCAAAAGGGTAAGTATTAGGGGGTGTTAGGCGTTGCGTGTAGCATTCGTCACGATAGCGCTGGAAAAGTTACACGCACCATTCCAATCGACGCCGTTTGTTACCGTCTGTTACACGACGTGGAACCCAATGGTGTACAGATTTTACGGTATTGCAATCATGCAATAATAAAATCGACCGACACGTTCCTTGGGCATTCTAAAATGGTTTGCGATGCGGTTTTGAGTGATTCGCTGGTCATTTTGAATCAAACCGTTGACGAGTTTGCGATGATTACCGTCTGTGGCAGTGCTCGGATGTTCACTATGTGTTCCATCAACAATTATGGCTTCTCCAGGCTCGCAACCACGAAATTGTATTGTCCTTCGATTTACAGTAGACCTACCCACAACGTCGCCACCAAAAAAAGCCTTTAACAATGATGAATTTCAATAGGAGTCACTTTTTCAGCTGTTATAAATTCGATAACAGCACGCTGTTTAAGCCGCGTTGGCGTAACACGAAAACACGCCAGCACACTTTCCGCTCTCGAAAGACATTAGATGAACGCTCGATCTCTGGCCTGCACATGCATATTAGGAGATAATGTTACTGTCATTTACCGCCAGGCGGATTTCTGAAAATCATTTCATTGGCGTTCTGTAAGTACGTGTGCATTACTTTTCAGCCTACCCTCGTAATATTACTTCTTTCACCCACGAGCAGTATTATACAGTATTTACCTTGCGAAAATGCACTAAGCGAACACCCACAATGCGATAAGAAATGACTAGTTTAATAGACTATCTCAAGGTTGTTTGCCTAATTCCTATCCTCGAGGCCTTACAGAATCCTTTACCAAAACTCAAGATCCAAAATTATTATACAAACAATAAATCTTAAGCCTAAGTGGCGACTTTCATCATCACAATCTCAGGTGGTGTTTACAAATCCAATACCGGGGACGTTCTTGTATTGCGTTCTACACATATGGCGATACCTTCGTTTTCCATAGTAGCTAAACGAACCACACCCGTTACTAATGGTGATTATGATCCAATTCTTCACAAGAAGCTCTTTCCGTTGTCCATAGCAAATAGGCTTGGAACGTAGATGACAAAAACCTATCAGGTAACACTTATATAGACAAACGTGCTAATGTACCATATGAATATATTTACAATGCCATCGCCAGAGGCACGGTCCCTAATGGAGATGATGGATTCATAGAGAACGCCTAATAGTCTGGGCTTATGCTTTATTGTGGTCCCAATTAAGTCGTCTAAGCCGAATAGTCGAATGGAGTAACGTAACTTTTATCAGTGCTGTCAATACTCTTCGTGTCCGAGCCAGAATTGTAGGTGTAAATATTTATAAGATCTAGCATTAAGTCGCTAAAGCCTACTTGACTGGAGAGGATGATCTCCACGTGGTCACTGAGATGCGAGATCAATGTAAACAATTCAAATTTGATACCTCACCGAAATTAAATCTGGTTTTAAATTGTATCTTATTATGTTATGTAACTCCAGAAACAAAGTTTCCTGACAAACGTCGTACTCTTGTTAATTGGAAGGCGATGGGGCGGACAAGTGTACCCCCCTGAATGTGGTCCATCATTTCTATTTTTGTAAACACGTAATTGATGGAGGTGCTTAATTTCTGATCATTATTGTTACTACTTTTTTATTGATCAATGAGGAAGTGATGGATGAATATTTTGAATTAATTTCAACATCAACTTGTCATAACAATGACAATCTAGAATGATGTGAGTTCTCATAAAGTATGCCCACATTGAAATCAAGTATTAAATTAATGTATTTTTAAATCACTTAGCAATTCGACTTGGCTGCCGCGTCTGATCTAAATAATGCTTGTAAGGGGGTTGTACTTGATGTGGGTTTATCGTAGGTTATGTCAAAATAACTACAATGTGTATGACAATTACAATGAACACGTCAACAGAGAGTGCACCTAGGAATTACTTGTCAGAATATAAAATAAAAATTACTTACTGCTGGGACCTAGGTTTAGCCCTCAACCTGTCAATACTCCTGGTGTCCTGATTTCAAACCAATGTAATCCAATTTTGACATCTCTTGTACCCCATAGCCAGCTACCAGCCCAATAAGGGTATTCATTTTCTATCCACGTGTCTCAACTGTTCAGACGGATAGATGTCTAACTGTGACCTTCTACTGGTGACCAGTCAAAATTATTCTCATAAACAAATTTTAGTTTTCCAAGCTCAAGGGCCATCAGCAAAAACCGACTATCTATAGTATTACAATAGTACCTTTTTTTTACAACGTTTATACCCAAACGGAAATATCGTAACCATCATGACACCAAAAAAATACGGGGTTAACAAGAGTGTTGGGTGGCAAAAGTGGGGGGGGGGGGGGGCTAGTTAAACTATGAAAAAGGAGTAGGAAGAAAGCGGTTGGGGGGGGATGGGAGCCAACATACAGGGCAAAGTCACTGGTTGCCTTTAACCCGACGAAGGCCAGGACGATCCTTGCCCCTGTTCAATCCAAGTTGACATGCAGTCTCCACGTGACACCCCTGGATAGCTAAATTGGCACCGGCCAAGTAGTGAACCAATGCATGCAGCGACATCCTGAGCAAGGTTGGCGCAAGGCTAATAACCATGTCCGTAAAAACGAATTATTATGGCAAATTTAACAAGCCTCGGATATGGACCGGATACACGACGATGACCACGGAAACGAAAATGGCTAAACGATTTAAGAATTTTCTCATGGAACGTCCGCTCACTATACAGAGCTTGAGCTGTATAGCAGCTAGCCGATGCCCTGTCCGAATATAAGACTGACATAACAGCATTACAAGAAATAAGATGGACGGGGAGTGGTGTTATTCAAAGAAACGAGTATGACATTTATTACAGCTATCATGCAAAACACCATGTGCTCGGGGTAGGCTTTCTAGTCAGCCAAAAACTGAAGCCTCTCATTATTCTTCGCGTGCGAAGCAAGTTTAAGAACATAAGCCTCATAAACGTTCACGGACCTACAGAGGAGTCCCTGACGACGAAAAAGAAGAATACTACGAGAACGTCGAACGGGCCCTCAATGCCTACCCAAGATACGATGTGAAAATCGGTCTTGGTAATTTGAACGCGAAAATAGGTCGGGAGCCGGTTTTCGGGCATTACACAGGTTCCCATAGTTTGCAGGAGAACACTAATGACAATGACTACGAGTCATCAAACTGGCAGCATCAAAAAACTTGCCCGTTGCGAGTACCAGGTTTCCGCGTAAAGATATCCTCGAGTCTGATGGCGGTACGAAAGTACCGAGGTGCGAACGTCGACTCGGATCACTATCTTGTTGGTACAGTTTTCCGAGCGCGGATTGCCTTACGGAGACATGTGGGGAGGAAGTATTGTACCAAACACGAACACTCCGTTCATCTTCCTCCTCCATCATAACGTTCCTCCAAGAAATTGTTGAAACGCCGCCACGTTTGTCCACAACTCTGCGTAAAACACCAGGGGAACAACGATTAGGTAAAGACATCTAGGAACTGCCAGGCACTGCAGCACGAAAAATGAAACACACTGTCTATTGGTGATCACCGTTTTTTTATTTCTTTACTTAGTACTTATTATTAATATTAAATTGATTTTTATAAATTTTATACTAGATGAATCACTTCTTTCTCGACACGACTTCGGTGTATCTACGGTTCTCCGCCGCGCAACGGAGAGCGGGAGATCGCGCGGCCGGCGTGGTCGGCGGATGGAATCAGACTCAGCGATAAACGGCTCGCTAATGGGGTAAGTTTGTGGTGTGGTGGTAGATATCCTCTCCACTAAGGATATGTTTTTACTTACCACCAGAGAAACGTAAAGTCTCTCTTGGTGGAATAGAAAAGCAGATTCGTAATGAAGATCATGGTGGTATGTGTGTGATCGTTTAGATCTGTGTTGTTTACCCATGCGCGAAGGCAATGGCAAAACAAAGCAGGCAGGCGGCAAGGACAAAGGAATCGAGAAGATCGTTGTCTATGAAGTGCAACGCGTCTAAATAAATAGACGACGATGCATCGAAGAAATGTGGTAGGAGAAAAGATGAGACGAGGGCATCATAAAAGTCTTAGATGAGTGATGCCCTTGTGTAAATATACGAATAGACATTGGGAAAGGTGCTAATGGTTTGCTGGACGAAACGAATCCCTTGCTTGGATTTGTATATGCAGGGAAATTCGTTTGTGTGAAATGGACTCTATATTTGCATTATTTATGCTTTGAATTCAATCCGGCGGCTATGCGCGAAGTCGATGATTGTTTGGAGATTCAAACAAAGGAGCATTTCTGGGTAAAGTGCTTGCAGCTGTATCGATAGTTGCAAGTCATTGCGAAGCAATTCAGATGATTACACAATGACGGTTTGTATATACCATGTGTGTCAATTGTACATGGCGTCTATGGCGACGACAGGATCGAACTTTAGTGTGAATATCTACACTAATTGCAAATTCGGTTCTGGGTCGCTAATGCAGAGATTGATACATGTATGAATGCCCATGTAGGAAAAATTCTTTGCAGGCATTTCCAGGTAATGCATTGAAACCATTAACTATCCTTGGGAAGGAAATGTTTTTGCTGTCGGGAGGTTGCGGTGCAGGTGTGGGAAGGGTGGAATTTGCCTGACAACCGAAGGTACCGAATAGGTTTTGGTTTATGCACCTGTATAATGGAAAAAATTCTTGTAGGGAATTTGTATGCGACGAGATGCATGAAACGTAAGGATTCTTTACAGGGACTTTTAGATTATAAATTGCTCTATTTAATGCGTAAAGCATTTAACGTGCTAATGTGATTGCATTAGCGAACTTAAGGAAGTTGGGTAGCAATTATGGGGGTTTTCAGGTAAGTGGGCCGTGGGGTTTGGTGGAACCGCCAAAGACGTATTGCATCCGCGGATCAGGTTCGAATCAACACGGCTGCCTTACGCAATGAGAATACCAGTAACACCTTTGGTCATGCACTGGGACTCGCCCTCGAAGAGCTCGACGGAAGGAGAGTAAGTCCTGGGACCAGAATGTCAGGCGTAGAAGAGAAATGGACACGCCTTAAGAATACTGTCATTAGTACTGCCAACTCCATATTTGGCAGTAGTCGTTGAGATCGGAGCAACTAGTTTGATGATGAGTGCAAACCAGCGACTGAACGTAAGAATGCTGCATACCGGGTAATGCAGCAGTCTCATAGGACGCGGGTACGTGAGGAGAAATACAAAGAGCTCAGAAGATCTGAAAAAAGACTCCACAGACAAAAGAAAAGTGCCTGGGAAAAAACCATGTCTGTGAAATAGAGAAAAGTAGAGAGTGACGTCCGCACCAGGCGTGGAAGTCCTTCCAAATAATCCGCAGTATGACGCGGTACACACCACACTGCACTTACTACAAGGATAAAGAGGGTAATCTGATCACCGATCCTGAAGGCATTCTGGAGCGATGGGAAGTGCACTTCAATGAATTGCTAAATGGTCAGTTCACAGAAAAATTGGAGGCTCCACTAATATACGATCAAGACTAAATGCTGTCGCCACCAAGCATTGAGGAAACATTAAAAGCCATAAGACAGCTCAAATCAAATAAAGCCCCCGGAGCTGATGGCATACCCGCTGAGCTGATCAAACAAGGAGCGACAGCGTTACATCACAAGCAAGTGGAGATACCGGAAGATTGGCGTCGTGGTATAATTTGCCCCATACATAAGAATGGAGATATCACATTGTGCAGCAAGTATAGGTGTATAACAGTGCTGAGTACCGCCTATAAGATACTCTCCTTTATCCTACAAGATCGGATAGCCCCATACGCATAAGCCATCATTGCTCAATATCAGTGTGGCTTCATCCCAGGCAAATCAGCGATTGATCAGGTATTCACCCAGTAGCGGTTCCGCCTAACCCCACGGCCCACTTACCTGAAAAACCCCCATAACTGCTACCCAACTTCCTTAAGTTCGCTAATGCAATCACATTATCACCTGAAATGCTTCACGCATCAAATAGATTAAATTTATTTATCTAAAGGTCCCTGTAAAGAATCCTTACCTTTCATGCATCCCTTCGCATACAAATTCCCTGTAAGAATTCTTTACTAACTTATCAGGCATTCCAAAACCAATTCGGCAAAACGAATCACCCTAGACGAATTCCTGAAAACAAAATGATTTGGTTTACATATAATGTAACCATCATAACGGGGACCATAAACATTGCGTCGCCTATTTTCCGTCCTCACCAAGTGTATCATAAATCACTCCCAAGGACCAAAACAAGTATACGCATCTCGCGTCTCATGGCACCAATTAAATCCTACGACATAGGCAAATGCAAATAGGTATGGTATACTTACCCTTGGCAGCGATGCAATAAACACCAATTCCCTGTAAATAAGCTAGAATCAATTAGCACCATGTGCATGGGCATTGCGGCTATCGTTACAGCTGCAGTGCATAGCTTAGACAATTATCTACCCGATCTCTTTGCCTTCCCATATTTCTGGGTCTGTTTCTCATGACTAGCGGCATTGAACAAACAGAAACCCCAATTAGCACCCAATGATATTCGGCTTGTTTACTTAGCCGGACTCACATCTTATGGATGCACATCATTCCTTTTCTTGTTTTCAGATTCGTTCCCATGGCCTTGTGTATGAAAAAACCAATGTGATCTTCACTCACACATACACATACATTACCAAGTCCGTCTTCCTTGTTTTCACCACGAGAGAAACACGCTCCCAGTTGCCCACACGGGGAGGCGTACAACCAGAGTCGTGTGCGTTTCATCCCTTAGTCGAAGTTAATTTCCGAACAGTGATCCGAATTAAATTAAAACTATCGATGTTAAGCGTTGTTGTCCCATTATGTTAAGTTTTCAAGTTTTTTTCTTCAATCAGAATATAACGGCATTTGTGTTTGCGTGGGCTCCTCGATAGTATAGTGGTTAGTATACCCGCCTGTCACGCGGGAGACCGGGGTTCGATTCCCCGTCGAGGAACCTCTGGCGCAAGACTAATGACCTTGCCCGGAAAAAACAAATCATTATGGAAAAATTTAACAAGCCTCAGGACTTGCTAAATAAGGCCAATACCGGCTCCCGGTTGTAGTGCCGTTGATGATGATGATGTGTTTGCGTAGTAAAAGTTCACAGCATATTGATGTGGTTGTAACAATAGACAAAATTTGAACAATAACATAGAAGCCACTCAAATATTTAAACAGTGCCTTTTACTTTCCTCCTGGTGATGAACGAAAAGTGGTGGACGGTGTTTTTCTTTACTCCCAGTTGTGGACAAACGTAGCGGCGTGTCGTTCTTTTGGTTCGGCGTATTACTCGGAGGAACTTTTATGGTGGAGGAGGAAGGTGTGCCGAGTGCCCGTGCCTGGCACAACACTTCCTCCCCACAACCCTTAAGCAGGCGATGGAAAATTGTCTGGAATTTAAGATTCCATTATATCATCTGTTTATAGACTTGAAGGCCGCCTACGACAGCATAGCCAGGGTAGAACTATATAATGCCATGGGAGAGTTCGGCATTCCAAACAAATTGATACGACTTTGTAGGTTGACCTGTAGGAGCGAAGTCGTGGCACCGACATGGGCGCTGGGTTCCACTTCGTTCTCACAAATTAGAAGTTCCGCCGCGGCACTAGAGGAAAACTGTTCGTAATCACTAGACAAATAAAACAAGGTCGTATGCTGTTACTCGTTAACTTGGTAATTTTATTTTTTTTCTTACCGGACCGTAAATCTATTACACTGAATTCGATTAACTAAACCAAACAATTACGCGAGGATAGCAGAACGCACAGAGACAACATAGAAGACGTCGCACTTATTTTAATTATAAATGTGATTACTGGACTTGACTTACTTATCTACGCTTCTCCTCCGTGCGCGGAGAGCGGGAGTGTCACGCGTGCGACCAGCGTGGTCGAAAGATGGAATAAGACTTTTTATAACCCACCGTACCGGCACGGTACGGTGGATGGCAGGCGACCCGACCGCCACGGAGATTTAATTACGACTCAACGATATCTTGCTCGTTCAGAGCTCACTCGCTCATCGTGATCATGGTGGTATGTGTGCCTAGAACAAAGAAAGACCTAAAGTGCATTCCTAGGATACGATTTCGGTAAAGCAAATAAAACCGAAATCGTCGGATGCCAATGGAATCTTTGTTGGAACATGTGCGGCTAAACAAAGAGACGATGATCCGATGTGAAAATGTGCTAATTGGTTTTAGCTAGGTTACTGGGAAATGGTGTTTATGGCATCGCTAGAAAGGGTACGTATTGAATACCCATTTGCATTGATTATGCTTGGACTTCAATTGATGCCAAGGGACGCGAAATGCGTATTTGCTTTGGGTTGCACATTGTGCGAGTCAGGGAATTTTATTGCTGGGAGAAAAACGTCTCCAGCCAATGTATACATAAAGAAATTTATCGTATACATGAATGAAGGTAGGAATAGGCGACGCCATGATAATTATCTCTGGCTGGAATGGTTACATGATATATGAACCGACGGTTTTTCTTTTCAGGAATTTGTCTGGTAACGAATTGGTTTAGAATACCAAATAAGCAAACAAAGAAATCTTACGGAAAATTGTATGCGAAGAGATGCATGAAAAGGTAAGTTTTCTTTATAGGGATTTTAAGATTATAGATAGTGATCTATATAATGCGTGAAGCATTTACAGGTACTAATACTGTTGCATTAGCAAACTGAAGGGAATTGGGTAGTAGTTATGGGGGTTTTTCACGTAAGTAGACCGTATGGTTTGGCGGAACTGCTACAGACCATGACCAACGTAACTAGTCAAATAAAAATAGCGGGATTGCTGTCCAAACCAATAAATATCTTTAATGGCCTCCGACAAGGGGACGGTCTGGCCTGCCTCCTCCAACCTAGCGTCGGAGAAAGCAATCCGTGACTCTGGCGGCACAACTAGAGGGACTACTATCACCAAGTCCAGCAAGACTCTTGCCTACGTAGATGACATCGACATCACCGGTAGAACCGAATCGGCTGTACAAGACTCCTTCACCCAGATCGAGCAGGCGGCACAAAAACAGGGACTGCACATTAATGAGGGGAAAATTAAGTACAAGATGGCAACTTCTGCAAAGAGAAGACCTAACGTTGGTCAAACTATCAGAGTAGTGGAGAACGAATATGAAGTAGTGCAATCCTTTAACTACCTTGGGTCAATAGTATGAGCCGATAACACTACGGAAGAAGAAATACGCCAACGGCTGATCAAATCCAACAAAGCCTACTATGGTCTTGATACATTGAATTCAGACCTCAACAAGATATATCAGTGGGGATTATCTAACCGAATAGAATTCAATGCCCGAAAAACTCAGTGCTGCCTCTTGTTGTCAAAGGCGAGCAGCAAAGTAAACATACTGTCTATGAACGGCGCTTGCATCGACGAAGCCAAGGAACTATCAATTCTTGGCACTCGAATTAATTCGTCTCTTAATTGGAATGACCACATATTTTAAGCTGCGAAAAGTGCAGCCAAATGTATGGGGTTCCTTAAGAGATGCAAAAGATACTTCACTCTATCCAACCTGACCATTATTTACAAGGAGTATATTATTTACAAGGGGTATATAACGTACTGCAGTCCGCAAAGTGCCTCAAGTCCACCCGGTATCTCACATTCACCACGGAGTACCTCATCTCCGTTTCATGTTCTTGATATGAACCTATCGCCCAGTACCATAGCAATGGCGGCACTACATCACCCTGCATTAATCTATCGTTGAGGATATCGGTTATAAAGAAACTGATCGTCTTGAATGTCTTGATCGTTGCACTATGGTAGGGTAAACTTCCACACGGACTGACCAGATATCAGAGGGAGATTCGGACACTCGCAGACGTTACCCTCCGATATCTGGTCAGTCCGTGTGGAAGTTTACCCGACTTTAGCGCAACGATCAGGACATTAGTGTTACAAATGATGATGATGACACTCAACGGCATCACCGGCGAGTGCCTCCACCAGCCCCGGCAATCAGTTTCTCTATAACCGATATCCTCAGCGATAGATTCGGACACCCGCAGACGTTATCGTCAACACAAACACCACTGCCGAATAAGCAACTACCAACCATGTCAATTAGCACCGTGGCGAATTACATATTTATTCCGTTCGAAGTCACTCATATACCCGAGCGGTCTGCCTTTTCCGCTTAACTCCTTCTGCAGACATCTTAAATTTTAGTCACCAGCAACACCTGCATTAACAACAAGCTGCGGCGGCTACTACTGCCATGGTGTCAGGCCGGGCTAGCTTCCTCAACTACTTCAATCCAGCGGCTTACCTACGAATCCATGAGGAAATTATGCGACGAAATACGAATCCTCTCATGCCCTCATATCCGGATGACTTATTTGGTGATGACTTTCTGTTAGTCCCTGAACGGGTATTACTTTGGTGATTTTGATTTTTCAGATGATCATACGTCCGAGCAATCACGAAACCCCAGGATATCATTTCATCGAAGTCAAAAGAACGCCCATTCCGAGGCTTGTATCGTTTCTAACATATACACATACAGTACACAAGCAAATAGTGAAGAACAACATAGAAAGAAAATAGAATAAGCAAACAGCATCAGCCGTATACCAAGCAATAAACATGGCAATTCCACATCAGTTGAGTGTATTTAAGTTTATAAATCGAATTCGTACACGCGGCAGTGTAATGTGTGATGTGTTGAGCATTGGTTAAATTTTTAGTGATTCTCACCGTCATAGCGTCGGTTCGAATCACACATTCCCACTATCATCGCAAGCGCTATACTACTACTACTACTATGCCCCTGTGCAGATGATCCGATAAATGCGGTGGTTCCTATCTGGGCACACATGTGGTCTAACCACACCTGTTAAGCCAGAACGTCACTGTGAAAACGACAGCTTCTTTCTCAATCCACCACGCGCTCCTTGTCAAAAGGAACCTTAAACACTCAGACATTGAGATAAATGACCCAAGGAAATGGGGATCGTTCACATCGAGTTGCAGTCTATTAGTAGCAGTGAAGCCAGATAATTACCATCACTACACAGTCCACATCCAACCTAGCCACTATTTACAAGGCGTATATTCGTCCAAAAATGGAGCTCATATTTGGCCAGGCGCATCCAAAACTGCACTACACGTGCGCTACAGGATGCGAAGCGAGCAGTGAAACTTATTGGGGACTCAGCTGTAAGTCGATCTGTGGGGGTGAAAAGGTGATGTGCCAAACACGGGCACTCGTTTCAGTTCTATCCCAAACAACTGTTGAAAGCAAATTACACTTGTGCATTCATTCGACCGTCGCTGGGTATAGGAAGAATGGAGAAACTAAAAGGGAGAGCACAATGACCCAGGGTTGGTTTGGCTTTTGCGTGCATGCACCAGCGCCAAATCTGAGGCTGACCGAGTGACCTAGTTCGGTGACTGTTGTGATCTCAGAGTGCAATGTACTCTGAGAAGATGAAATGAAATGGGATGGATATTATTTGCAGCTATTCACCAGACTAAAGAGATTATTGATCCCAAGCGAATAGAGTGTCTGGGGGAAGTCAAAGGGACGCTACATCGGCTAGGGAAATATGACCGTGGGAAACAAACTAAGGAATTCGGTAATTACCCCAGCCGTTGCACGATGATGGAACAGCATCGCTTGCCCAGACTTCGCCGTTGCTAACCGACATGAAATTGCGCTTTCCGGTGGAAATCTCATGGGTTAGTGAAAAGGGGTAGCCGTATGGCAAGTGGTACTGAATTACATTATGCGTTACCTGCATAAAATAAGGAATTCAGTAATACGTCCTATAGAGATATTTCTTTTATAGGTGAAATAGCTGAATGGAGGGATTGGGGTTGAGGTGGTGCGCTTTTAACTGGCGAAATAGGGTTGAAATAGTGGGTTGGTTCTCTATGTAGTATAGATAACCCCCACAGATCAATTCCGTCGTTAGAACACAGGCGCAACGTATCATGCCTGTCTCTTTTCTATAGGTATTATCACGGTCGCTGTTCAAATGAACTTGCTGGATGTGTTCCGCCCTTTCAGATATTTTCTCGCCATACCCGTCAATCTGTGAATGCGCATCAGTTCACGTTGAAAGTGGATTTCAGGCGCACAAATACATATAGAGAGTCATTCTTTAGATGAACTATACGTATGTGGAATGCTCTACCTGACCATGAGTTTCCTCGTCGTTGTAATGTCCAGGCATTTAAGACCAATATACATCGACACCTCCGCCCCTTCAGACAGTTTCCCGCCATACCCGTTAATCTGTGAATGCGCATCAGTTCATGTTGAAAGTGGACTTCATCATCATCATCGGCACTACAACCGGGAACCGGTCTTGGCCTTATTTGACAACTCCTGAGGCTTGATAAATTTTCCATGATGATTTGTTTTTTCCCGGCAAGGTCATTAGTCATGCTCCAGAGAAAGTTGACTTCAGGCGCACAAATAAACATAGAGAGTCATTCTTTAGGCGAACCACACGTATGTGGAATGCTCTACATGACCATAAGTTTTCTGGGCGTTGTGATGTCCAGACATTCAAGCCCAATATCACCTGTCATTTGAGCGTATGACACGATAGGTGCTACGAAAAAAAAACCAGGCCGTGCATACCAGCTGTAAAAGTTGACTCCATTAGTTTGAGCTCTTATAAAGCCTCTCTGTTGGTCAGAGATGTTTTAAAAGCCATTTCTTCCCAGTAGTCACTGATCCATATGTTGCAATCAAGAGCTTTATAAGGTTCGCTGATCAGTAACACACGGGCTTTCTCTTTCTTGGCCATTTGTGTTGTGGGGTAGGAGTATGTGTGCCATGCACGGACACGCGGTTCACTTCCTTCCCCAACGTAGTCAAACAAAAATGGTCCAACACAAAGGAAAAGAGACAAACAAAAAAATGCACTGGGTTGTAGTTTCAATGCTTTTTTTTTATTTGGTTTAACTTAGATTTATCTCTAACACTTTATACAAATAGATGCAAGGTGAACGTGTCAAATTAATATCTCGTCTTTTCGCCAAATAAGTAATTGTAACCAGTCTATTTTGAAGGGCAACGCGTTTCTCTTTCTCGATTGACTAACGGGACGCTACATTCGTCTGACAACACTTCTCTTTTACTTCTGAATCGAGCGTGTGCACCAGCGTGCACACGCTATGTTAGTTGATTAACGACTGAATGGAATTAGGGATGAAATTTGGATTTTTGAATTTCCACAACGATCGGCCAATGGCAATCGCGCTTTTCCTGTGCATGCTTCGATGATCTACGCTCATCGAGGTGGATAAAAATACTTGCGTATTTGTTCGACGTCGATGGGCGTAGAAAGGATGAAGAAATCAAAAGGGAAAACGCGATAACCCAGGGTTGATCTGGCTTGGTGTGCGTGTATTAATGCAGCCTCCGGGGGTGATCCACTAATCTAGTGCGGTGACTGGGGTGATCTCGGGGTGCATTGAACTATGGACCGACAGAATTACGAAGGAGAGGAAAATTTAGCTGGTGCTATTCACCTGTGAAAAGAGATCATTGATCCTCAGCGGATAGAGTGTCTGAGGAAAGACGATAGGACGCTACATCGGCTAGGGAAATATTACCGTGGGATAAACGCTAAGGACGCAAGACTAATGACCTTGCCCGGGAAAAACAAATCATTATGGAAAATTTAACAACAGGACTTGCTAAAGAAGGCCAAGACCGGTTCCCGGTTGTAGTGCCGATGATGATGATGCACATTAAGGATCAATTTTAGGAATTTCAGATAATGCTTGAAAGCATTACATGTCCTTGGAAAAGGAAATGTTTTCTGGGGCAAATGCAAATGTATTGGCGGGAAACAATGGGAGTTATGGAATTCCTAAAAAGGTCATGAAGAATTCTTACAGAAAATTGTATGCGAAGAGATGCATGAAGGTAAGTTTTCTTAACAGGGAATTTAGGATCATAGGTTTGATCTCTTAAATGCGTGCAGCGTTTTTGTGTGCCGAATGTGATTGCATTGGCGAAATTATATGGGAAGATGGGTGTTATGGGTGTTTTTAAGGAAAGCGTACCGTGGGGTTTGGCGGAACCGCCACAGAGTTGCCGTATGGCAGAAAGGTAGCTGAATTCAATTATGTATTATCTGCAAAGAATAATGAATTCAGCTAGGCGTCCATTTGGGAAATATGATATTTCAGGTGCATAGCTTGAACGGTGGGATAGGGGTTGATGTGACGCGCTGTTAGCGGTCGAAATTAGGTTAGGATTGTGGGTTGATTCTCCATATGATGATATCCTGACCCGTCGCAATGATTTATAATAATTTGTAAAATCTTCATCATGATTTTTGTTTTAATCCACTCTTTAATCCCGGACAGCTCTTAGTGACAGTCGAATGTTTTGCTTCTTCAATGTAAGTTTTCTTGCGGGAGTTAGGAGCGAGCTTCTTTTTTGCAGTACTTGACCATATGCCCGAACTTCAAGAATTTAATGCGTTTGATCAGTAGAGTTTGTTTTTGGATAGGGCAGACAATCCATTTACATTTTTTCCGCTTCGAAGGGTTTTTCTGCTACTGCTATAGGTAAGTTGTCTACGGATACCATGGCGTGTATTCTATACTGGGAGCTTACTGTCTCACATATTTCCATCTTTGTAGTGAACGCGTCTACATCTTTGAACTCGATTCAAGTTCGATGTGTCAGGCTTCTCACGGCTGTTTCTTCCAACAACATTCCGCTAATGGCAGCCGTGTATTCTGGCACTTGTTTTTCTCAACTGGAGGTCCTCCGGACTCTGTACACATTGAGATTAGGTATCGTAAATTTAGTGTCATATTTAGGGTGTCGATTGTAGATCGTGTATACGGTTCCTCAGTCGCATCATAGCATTCCTCTGTAAAAACCTAACGGAATATCATGCTAATGTTGCAGTATATAGCCTTGATACGAATTGTTGTACTTGTTGTCCCTCAAGTGAAGGAAGCAAGTCCTTACACAAGCAAACATTGTCTAACTCCCCTATAGCAATCATCATAGTTAAACTTCATCTCCCTGTTGTTCCGCAGATTTCAATCCACTTCCTAGCTGATCGTCACGTCTGTTTTATAGACAAGCTGTGAGCCTTCGTTAATTGTTAGAGAACTCGTGGCCTGCTTTAAGTTCGATACATCACATTGGATACGAATATCGCCGTCTGTTATTCGTTTTGTCTCCGTACCCATGGGATTTTCAAGATCCTTGACAGAGTTGTTTCACGCGTGTGACCGTAGAACTGTAGCAAATTGTTGTACCTGAAATTTAGACCAGCATGTAATGACTCTTCATGGGTTGTAATTTCTTCTTTGGCTGTAAACGGGCTAAGGCTTATTCAAACGGCATAAAAAAATGCCTACTCTCTGAGCAAACAAGAGCAATTGTATCGGGGACCAAGGAGTACCGCTGGTGTAAGGATTAAAGTAGCAAAGACATGAATCTATCGAACATATGAAGCAGTAATAAACCAATGCGAAATTAGGAAATGTTCGAATCAAAAGCTCATAATAGAGGAATAAGCAAATTGCAGTAGTCAAAAATCTCAATGATTTTCCTTGAATCATCTGCAACTCTCGATCAATCTTTTTCTGACACCCAACGTTTAACCAATACACTGATCATTATTTATTAACTAAACCGCCTAAGTAATTAAAGACACAATTCCTCGAATCTCGTGCTGTGCTTGAAGATTCTTCAAATCCAACACAATGAACAAAAGGAACAATTTTGTTTAGTATTTTCTTTTTTCTTGACAAGGAACGCCAATGAACTCGTCACTATTTTCTGAATGAGATCTGATTCAACCTTGAGGCTTTGGGTTCGGGGAACTATCTGATACTGGGGGCTTCTTCGAGATAAATTGTGCCTTTCAATGGTGTGTAGTGTGAAGCCATTCGAAATTCGAGTACAAATTAATGATATCCAATCAAAGAATTGCGGAACCCAGTTGTTTTGTCGTATACTATATATCCCCCTCCTCCTGTGGTCATTGAGCCGATCAAGGCAACTAAACATCACCATTTATTGGAAGTGTTTGACTGTTTGGTTATGATCAAGTGAGGCATAACCCACAATTGTGGCGTAATAAATTGGATGGAGTATCTCGATCATACAGGAAGTCGATAAGGTTGCCAGTCAATTAATTTTTGGATGGTACGTGTTAGGCGTAGCTCAAAAGCGACATACCATATATAGAACGACATTCATCAATTTGCTAATAATAATTTAATAAGTTTAGTGTAGAAGGTGACTTAATGTGCATTCTGTCAAATGTCTACCCGGAATTGCTTAACAAAACAACATATTTGAATTAATCATGAAATTTATTTTATCGCCTTTAAAATATGCCCCTTTCAAAGCAATACACTTATGCCAACGATTAATCACATCATCCATACATATTTAATAGGCCGCGACCGATATCGATTATATTTCCTTTTCTAGTTTTTCTGTTATGGGTTCAATCGACTCGGAACGTGTTCCTCGAAGTAGCAATTTGAGTTTGGGAAACTGCAAAAAGTCACACGAGGCCATATTTGGTGACTATGGTGCTTGTTCAGTCATATCAGATGAGTTTTAGTCAAAAACTCACTCATAATGGTAGCTTTGTGGGGCGGTGCATTATCGTGGTGCAAAATTCAAGATTTGTCTTTCCACAAATCCGGCCTCTGCTGACAGACAATCTGTTGCAAACGCTTCATAACGCCTAAGTCGTATTCCTTATTCACTGTTTGACTTTGCGGAAGGAATTCATAGTGCACCACACCATGATAATCGAAAAAAAACAGTGAGCCTAACCTTCATTTTTGATCGACTATGGCGTCGTTTTTTTCCAGTTTCGGCCCGTTTTTGGTAGCGCCATTCGGATAATTGGTGACTTGTTTACATGTCATACTCATAGACCCATGTCTCGTCGCCAGTTATGATGCGTTGCATAAATATAGAGTCACTGGCCTCTCTTCAACAACCACATTTCGATACTCCTTTTGCAAAAAATTCAGCACTTCTGGAACAAGCCTGCTGCGACGCATCTTATCTCCAAAATATCGACCAAAATCTTACAAACTGATGCGTGTGAAATGTTTAACTCTTGTGCTAACTTAAATGCTGTAATGACGATTTTCAAGCACCAATTCCTTCAATTTAGCAATGATTTTCTCTGTAATATCCGTCTTGGAGCGCTCGCGCGAGGCAAATCACGAACGTTTTAACGACTAATTTTTAATCATCATCATCATCGGCACTACAATCGGGATCCAGTCTTGGCCTTATTTAACAAATCTCTCCACCGGTCCCGATTTCGAGCCGATGTCATCCAGTTTAGCACTCCCAGGCTCTGGGCGTCCTGGTCTACGCCATCCCTCCATCGCAGACAAGGTCTGCCGCGCTGTCTCCTTCCATACATCCTGCCACAAAGGACTTTCCGGGCAGGCTCATCTTCGCTCATTCGAACTAGGTGTCCCGCTCACCGGAGTCTACCGAGCTTGATTTTTCTTACAATATGAGCTTCAAGGTAGATTGCGTACAACTCATGGTTGTAGCGTCTCCGGAATCGTCCTCCCTCACATACGGGGGCAACAATTCTCCTTAAGACCTTTCTCTCGAACGCGCCTAAGAGTTCAGAGTGCCTTTTATTAAGCACCCAGGTCTCGGATCCATACATGAGTACTGGTAAGACCATGGTCTTGTACAGTAGTAGCTTGGATGTTCTGGATAAATTTCGGGATTTAAAGAGCCTTGATAGACCATAGTAGGCTTTGTTGGATTTAATCAGTCGTTCGGGTATTTCTTCTTCCATGTTGTTATCGGCTGATACTATTGACCCAAGGTAGTTAAAGGATTGCGCTACTTCAAATTCGTGCTCCACTACCCTGATAGTTTGACCAACGTTAGGTCGTCTCTTCGCAGAAGTTGCCACCATGTACTTAGTTTTTCCCTCATTAATGTGCAGTCCCGTCTGCTCGATCTGGGTGAAGGATTCCTGTACCGCCGATTCGGTTCTACCGATGATGTCGATGTCATCTGCGTAGGTAAGTATCTGGCTGGACTTGGTGACAATAGTCCCTCTTGTTGTAACGCCAGAGTCACGGATTGCTTTCTCCACCGACAGGTTGAAGAGGAGGCAGGGCAGACCGTCCCCTTGTCGGAGGCCATTAGAGATGTTTATTGGTTTGGACAGCAATCCCGCTACTTTTACTTGACTAGTTACGTTGGTCATGGTCAACCTACAAAGTCGTATCAATTTGTTTGGAATGCCGAATTCTCTCATGGCATTATATAGTTCTACCCTGGCTATGCTGTCGTAGGCGGCCTTGAAGTCTATAAACAGGTGATATAGTGGAATCCTAAATTCCTGACATTTTTCCATCGCCTGCCTAAGGGTGAATATCTGATCAATTGCTGATTTGCCTGGGATGAAGCCACACTGGTGGCTTTAGCGTATGGGAATATCCGGTCTTGTAGGATAGTGGAGAGTATCTTATAGGCGGTATTCAGCAATGTTATACCCCTATAGTTGCTGCACAGTGTAATATCTCCTTTCTTATGTATGGGGCAAATGATTCCACGACGCCAATCTTCCGGCATCTCCTCTTGCTCCCATACGTGCACCACAATCTCATGAATTGCGTGATGTAACGCTGTCCCTCCTTGATTGATCAGCTCAGCTGGTATGCCATCAGCTCCAGGGGCTTTATTTGATTTTAGCTGTCTAATGGCTTTTAATGTTTCCTCAATGCTTGGTGGCGGCAGCATTTGGTCTTGGTCTTGCATTGGTGGAGCCTCCAATTCTTCTGTGAGCTGACCATTTAGCAATTCATTGAAGTGCACTTCCCATCGCTCCAGAATGCCTTCAGGATCGGTGATCAGATTACCCTCTTTATCCTTGTAGTAAGTGCAGTGTGGTGTGTACCGCGTCGTACTGCGGATTATTTGGAAGGACTTCCGCGCCTGGTGCGGACGTCACTCTCTACTTTTCTCTATTTCACAGACAAGGTTTTTTCCCAGGCACTTTTCTTTTGTCTGTGAAGTCTTTTTTCAGATCTTCTGAGCTCTTTGTATTTCTCCTCGCGTACCCGCGTCCTATGAGACTGCTGCATTGCCCGGTATGCACCATTCTTACGTTCAGTCGCTAGTTTGCACTCATCATCAAACCAGTCGTTCCGATCTCTACGACTACTGCCTAAGATAGAGTTGGCAGTACTAATGACAGTATTCTTAAGGCGTGTCCATTTCTCTTCTACGCCCGGCATTCTGGCCCCAGGACTTACTCTCCCTCCGTCGAGCTCTTCGAGGGCGAGTCTTAACGCATGACCAAAGGTGGTGCTGGTATTCTCATTGCGTAAGGCAGCCGTGTTGATTCAAACCTGATCCGCGGATGCAATACGTGTCCGTAAGGCAATCCGCGCTCGGAAAACTGTACCAACAAGATAGTGATCCGAGTCGACGTTGGCACCTCGGTACGTTCGTACCGTCATCAGGCTCGAAGAGTGGCGGCGATCTATCAACACGTGGTCAATTTGGTTGCGAGTGGCTCCATCAGGTGATACCCAGGTGGCTTTATGGATATTTTTACGCGGAAACCTGGTACTCGCAACGACCACGTTTTTTGATGCTGCCAGTTCGATGACTCGTAGTCCATTGTCATTAGTGTTCTCATGCAAACTATGGGAACCTGTGTAGTGCCTGAAAACCGGCTCCCGACCTATTTTTGCATTCAAATCCCCAAGAACGATTTTCACATCGTATCTTGGGCAGGCATTGAGGGCCCGTTCGACGTTCTCATAATATTCTTCTTTTTCGTCGTCAGGGGACTCCTCTGTAGGTCCGTGAACGTTTATGAGGCTTATGTTCTTAAATTTGCCTCGCACGCGAAGAGTGCATAGCCTTTCACTTATTGCATTAAAGCCGATGATGACAGGCTCCAGTTTTTGGCTGACTAGAAAGCCTACCCCGAGCACATGGTGTTTTGCGTGACAGCTGTAACAAAATGTCATACTATTTTCTTTGAAAAACACCACTCCCCGTCCATCTTATTTCTTGTAATGCTGTTATGTCAGCCTTATATTCGGACAGGGCATCGGCTAGCTGCTGCGCAGCTCGAGCTCTGTATAGTGAGCGTATGTTCCATGAAAAAATCCTTAAATCATTTAGCCATTTTCGTTTCCGTGGTCGTCGTCGTGTTTCCGGTCCATATCCGGGGCTTGTTAAATTTGCCACTTTTTAATACTTTACCCAATTCATACACTTGTGTTTCCGATACAACTGAGTCGCCATGGGTCTTATCCAACATTTTCAACGATTCCGCACAAGAAATTCCGTTGGAAACACAAAGTTTAATGCAAACTCTTTACCCAACCAAATTATCCATTACCGAAAAACGTATTTGTGGTGAACCAACAAAATCAGAACCTGTAAAGAAACTAATTGCCAGGTGGCAGTCAAACTTGGCCTCATTATGTCTCACAGTTGTACCAAGTTAGTGGCAAAAAGAAATTTAACAATAAGCTTACGCGGTATTTTAAATGAGAAATTCCAGGTAGGTATTTGACACATTGTAACTGCAAACTATCGCAAACCTGACCGAAACAATCCAAATCATCATTAAGGAAACATTCCTTTCCATAAGATACACGGCATTTTCTTTTAAATGCATAAGGTTTTCTGCAAATCAATGATTTGATTAGGCTTTACCAAAACAATAAATTAGATCGTTTGCAGCGCAATTTATGATTAGGCTGTGGGGGTTCTCTAAATACATGGAGAAACAACCCACTATTTCCGCCTAATTTCGACCGCCAACAGCGTGTCAAACCAACGCCAATTTCTCCTACTTACCTATTCACCTGAAAAGCATGTTGCAATAACGGACGCATAGCTGAATTCATTATTCTATGCAAGTAATGCATAATTGAATTCAGTTAACTTTCTGCCATACGGCATCTCCAGCCCTCTAACCATGAGATTTCCACCGGAAATTCCAATCCATGTGGTTAGCAACAACAAGTCGAATCAAACGACGCTGTTGCATAATCATGCAACGGCTTGGGTAATTATCGAAGTCCATAACATGTTTCCCACGTTAATATTACCCTAGCCAAAGTAGCGTCACTTCCACTTTCCCCAGACACTCTATCCGCTGGGGATCAATGATCTCTTTTCGCAGTTGAATAGCACCAGCTAAATTTTCCTCTCCTTCACAGCTCTGTCTTCCTACAGTTCAATGCCCGCTGAGGTCCCCACATTCACCGAATTGGGTCAGTGGGTTACATTCATAGTTGCATTGATTCATGCACACACAACCAAACCCCGAGATCATAGTACATTGTGTTTCTGTTCTCCCATTCTCCCATGTTCGTCGACTATCAAATTAACCGAAGTGTTCACCACATCTCGGCGGGCGTGGCACATGAGAGAGCAGAAGCGTTAAGATGGTCTCTATTGGTTGTCCGGTGTGCAAAAATTGAATTACCCATCTTCATCCCTAATTCAAGTCAGTCGTTATTTAACTGCCGCAGCGTGTACACGCTGGTGCACACGCTCGAGTGAGAAGTAAAGGGGAAGTGTGTCAGACGAACGTAGTGTCCCGTCAGTCAATCGAGAAAGAGAAACGCGTTGCCCTTTTAAAATAGACTGGTTACAATTACTTATTTGGCGAAAAGACGAGATATTAATTTGACACGTCCACCTTGCATCTATTTGTTAAAAGTCTAAATTCGAATGAACAATAAAGAACGATAAAAACTAATTAAACTACACCAGTGTATTCCATTTCTTTCCTTTTGGTGCTGGAACTTTTGGTGACAATAATGGAGGATAAATCGTTGGTGGGTGATAGAGAATCCGTGCCCCTGACCGGCACTTCATTCACCCCCACAAGGCTAAGTATACGATCTGGAATAAAATCCTCGCTGAATTCAGTTCGTTTTTTTACATTACATTAAATTCCGCATTTATTCTACAAAGAACTAATTACATTTTTCACTTGTTACAAAACAACCTTGCTTACCTGAACCGAACCGAAGTTTTTTTTTTCACTAACGCGCGCACAAAAGGAATTTTGAAGTACCCTTAAATGTCAGAGCACAGTGCGAGCGGATGGAGAAGAAGTGGATAAGGAAAGGAGGTGTCGGTGTATATTGGTCTTAAATGCCTGGACATTACAACGACGAGGAAACTCATGGTCAGGTAGAGCATTCCACATACGTATAGTTCATCTAAAGAATGACTCTCTATATGTATTTGTGCGCCTGAAATCCACTTTCAACGTGAACTGATGCGCATTCACAGATTGACGGGTATGGCGAGAAAATATCTGAAAGGGCGGAACACATTCAGCAAGTTCATTTGAACAGCGACCGTGATAATACCTATAGAAAAGAGACAGGCATGATACGTTGCGCCTGTGTTCTAACGACGGAATTGATCTGTGGGGGTTATCTATACTACATAGAGAACCAACCCACTATTTCAACCCTATTTCGCCAGTTAAAAGCGCACCACCTCAACCCCAATCCCTCCATTCAGCTATTTCACCTGTAAAAGAAATATCTCTATAGGACGTATTACTGAGTTCCTTATTTTATGCAGGTAACGCATAATGTAATTCAGTACCACTTGCCATACGGCAACCCCTTTTCACTAACCCATGAGATTTCCACCGGAAAACGCAATTTCATGTCGGTTAGCAACGGCGAAGTCTGGGCAAGCGATGCTGTTCCATCATCGTGCAACGGCTGGGGTAATTACCGAATTCCTTAGTTTGTTTCCCACGGTCATATTTCCCTAGCCGATGTAGCGTCCCTTTGACTTCCCCCAGACACTCTATTCGCTTGGGATCAATAATCTCTTTAGTCTGGTGAATAGCTGCAAATAATTTCCAACCAACCCTGGGTCATTGTGCTCTCCCTTTTAGTTTCTCCATTCTTCCTATGCCCAGCGACGGTCGAATGAATGCACAAGTGTTTATTCACCTCGATGGGTCCGGAAATTTAATGAATGCATGAGAGAACACGACGATGATTGGGTAATTGTCGTGCAAATCCTAAATGCCAATTTTCATCCCTGATTGGGAGGAGTCGATTTCCATCCACCATCGCGTGCACACGCTACGTCGAGCGTTCACACAAGTAGTCGTAATACAATCATCACTGCGATCCGTCACGTCGCTTGCCGAGTTGATTTATATCCATTGAGGTGCACACTCTCCGATTGCAAATATAGTCTCTACGCGAGTACAATCGATTCTCATTATTAGTGAAATTCCTTTTTTTCTTTCCATTCCTCCCTCTGTGAACTGTAGTTAAATTGAAGTGCTTAAATACGCCGGGCGCACTGGTGTAATTAAACCGTTTACAAACAGGATAAAGAAAGACAAAATTCATTGTATATAAGTGATAATTCAATTTGTATTTAGAACAAAAAACAAGGGGATCTTTACCGAAGTGTTAAGAATAAAGAAAGACAAAATTTATTGTAAATAAGTGAGAATTCAATTGGTATTAAGAACAAAAAAAAGATCTTTAACGAAGTGTTGAGAATAAAGAAAACAAATCACCATCACCAACAAAATAAATTATGTTTGATTTTACTCCACTCTTCTTGATGAACAATTTGCTTTGAACAGTTGTTGGGGATAGAAGTGAAACGAGTGCCCGTGTTTGGCACATTAACTTTTTACCCCCACAGATCGACTTACAGCTGAGTCCCCAATAAGTTTCACTGCTCACTTTTCCATATATGTATATCATCATCATTGGCTCTACAACCGGGAACCGGTCTTGGCCTTATTTAGCAAGTTCTGAGGCTTGTTAAATTTTCCATAATGATTTGGTTTTTCTGGGCAAGGTCATTAGTCTTGCGCCAGAGGCTCCCCGACGGGGAATCGAACCCCGGTCTTCCACGTGACAGGCGGGTATACTAACCACTATACTATCGCGAAGCGCCATATATGTATATGCAAATATATTAATACTGAGGGTACTCACGTGGCTGTTGTGTGGAGTTACCTGTTTTCCTGCTTCAAGTGGCTGTTGTTGGACTCTCCGCAGGCGATTTTACCCCTTGCTTTTATATACAAAACCAATCACAATTCCATGTAGAATTCAAAAGTCACTTCATTGCATCCACTTTCTTTTATTGTTTTAATCTTCCATTGTTATTAGTTGGATATTATTTTTTTTGATGAAACTATTTCTGTGGTATTTTTTGCCACAGAAAATTTGATATCTGATAATATTATAAATTGGTTACCTGATTCTTCACTAGTTCATCAATCCTGCTGTGATCGGCTCCGGTCTGTGCAGCAGTCTTCCCTTTGGCTGTGGTCCTCGATTCCTCGTGAACTAAGTTGGATTGTACACCGCTTGTAAACTTTAGGATTGGAATCTATAGTAAACTAAGTTGTCCAAGTTCTTCTTCAATAATTCTTTAATTTCAACTCTCTCTCCTTTACAATTTATTTATTCTCCTTTCAATTCTTTAAACTTTACTTTTACACAATTCACTCATAGGAACGGGAGTTGTCCAAGTGCTTTACGATAACTTTTTCAATTTCAATTCTCTCTCCTTTACAATTCATTTATTCTCCTTTTAATTCTTTTGAACTTTACTTTTACACAATTGACTCATAGGAACCGGATTTACTGCTTTTCTTATCTCTTTTTCCGCTGCTGACCAACTCACTAAAAAAAACGGGAATCAATTCCCTTTGTTCTTTCCTTTTTTACCGCCGTTAATGAACTCGCCAAAAACCCGTATCTAAAAAAACAACAGTCAACAACGGAATCAAAACAAACTTGTTGTTCCTTTCTCTCCCTCTCCATCAACATCCACTCCGAAAACAGAAATCGAACTTGCACACGATCCACATTCGAACATCGGAGTATGTTCGCACACCCAACATGTGGATCGTGTGCTTTTCCCACCACCTTACCATCAAACTATATTAAAACCAAATTATATTAAAAACAATTAAATGATGGGGGTGGCGGAAGCCGCACGTAACATTTCACACTTATTAATTAATAATTAGTTTTAATTACTTAACGTCTGTGATTTATTTTATGCTTACTGAAACACATCCTTGATGATGAAAGGTAATTTCAAAAAGTAATATTCACATAAAACCGTGCCACTAACAGCTTCTAAAACAAACAGCAAAACTGGCACAACCACGACCATCGACTCACTTTTTAAAACTCCTCTCGACTCTACTGCTTGACCCACTCCTACCCTACCAACAGGTACTTTCCCCAGGATCACCCATTTTCGATCGCACACTCGTCCTCATCCTCCCATTTCCCCGCCCATTAAGGTGAATAAACTCTTGCGAACAGTCAATGAACTCAGGGAGAATGGGAAAATTGCAACGAGAGCGAAACCAATTGCGTGACCGCATGACCTCGTTTCGTATTTGAATTGCTCTCAGAGTGCAGAACCAAAAATGCACTCACAGAAGGGGAAATGGGGTGGGTTGAAAAGTATATTTCTCATACTTTTCACCTGACTTTGGGTTTTTAATCGCCAGCGAATAGCCTTGTCTAGCACCAACCTGGACATTGACACAAAATTAGAGTTTGAATTATCGCGCACTTGAACCGCATTTTATATAGATTATATATATACGCTGTATTTCACTGTTAAGGATTCCGTATCCGGCTCGAAGGACCAAAATATGTGCTTGAAAAAGGTACAAAAAACTGGCGCGACTGGAATCCTACCCGCGTGCAACAAAAGAAAAAACAAAGAAAATAAACTCGGTGAATTTGAAACGTTGATGAATTTTATTCCCTATTTGAATATTGCTGCACCGAAAGATTTTTTGTAAGCAATAAACTATTGACAAGGTTGAAATACCTTCCACGACGCACCGAAAACCACTACAATATCAAACGACGAAATAATACAGCAACTTTTTGCCGTTCCCAACAGTTTCAGATTGGCCTTGATTTCGGCCACTGACCTGCAATCTCTATAATGATTCTCCATCCCATATCTCTCTCATTGGCCTTGTGGGGGTTCTCTATATTACATGGAGAACCAACCCACAATTTCCGCCTTATTTCGACCGCTTGCAGCATGTCATATTATCCCCTATTCCACCGTGCATATTATTCATCTGGAATACCATATTTCCCAAAGGACGCTTAGCTAAACTCATTATCCTATGCAGATAATGCATAATTGAGTTTAGCTACACTTTTTGCCATACGGCAATTCCCTTCCTCTAACCACGAGATTTCCACCGGAAATTTCATTCATGTTGGTTAGCAACAACCAAGTCGAATCAAACGACGCGGTTGCATCATCATTCATTGGCTTGGGTAATTGCCGCATTCCTTAGCGTTTTTCCCACGGTATTATTTTCCTAGCCGATGTAGCGTCCTAACGATTTTCTGCAGATCATCCATTCGCTTGTGATCAATGATCTCTTTTCGCAGGTGAATAGCACCGGCTACATTTCTTCTCCTCCATAATTCTGTTTCCATACGGTTCAATGCACGCTGAGATCACCACATCCGTAACACTAGGGCAGTAGGTCATGCTCAGAATCTGCAGTTGATACCAGCACACACAACCAAAGCCATCTCGAGATCACAGTACATCGTGTTTCTGTTCTCTCATTCTACAACGTTCGTCAATTATCAATTAACCGATACACACCATAAATCGACGGGCGTTACAATGAGTGAGCAGAGGCGTGATCTCTTTTGTTTTGTTTCCTGTGTGCAAAATGTAATACGGAATTTCACCCCTAATTAGAGTCAGTCACTATCCAACCGCTACCGTGTCAAGTCACGTCGCTCGTGTTCAAATTTAATTTTGAAAATTAAAGTCAGTCGCATCTCAACCACTGCCACAGGAGGTCACGCCGCTCGAGGCTCATCAGGAGTTCTCGTTTATTTTACCCAGTTATAATTCAATCGCCATCGCGGGCAGACAATCTATTCCATGTAAATCTAGTGATAAGAAATCTTAACGTTAAATAGAAGGAACACTTATATTAACGAACCCTTCGTGTGTAAATACAAATGTAAATCTAGTGATAGTAAACCTTAACGTTAAATAAAAGGAACACTTATATATTAACAAAACCTTCGGTGTAAATACAAATTTTATCTTAACAGAATTAAAAGGAACCCTTATATTAACAAACCCTTCGGTGTAAATACAAATTTTATCTTAACAGAATTAAAAGGAACCCTTATATTAACAAACCCTTCGTGTGTAAATACAAATGTAATCCAGTGATAGTTTATCTTAACAAAATTAAAAGAAACTCTTATATCAACAAAGAAAAAAAGGAACATATAAACAACTATACCAGTGTGTTTTCGTTATTCCTGTTCTTCCTGGATTTTTGTGGATATTCGACCGAGCAACATCGTTGGGGAAGAAGTGAATTCTGTGCCCATGTTAGGTACCATACATCTTAACCCTCACAACCTAAATACAAGCCGCCTTTTCTATTGGCTGTTGCTTGTGGAAGCTATGTGAATATTTTGGATCATAATGTCTCCATTGTCAGTCGTTACCAGCACGTCAAAGAGATAAGACGTATATCTGACAACAGGAGAAAGCAAAAGAAAAGAAAAAAAATAAATAAATTCGTCACGCGAGTGTGTGTGCAAGGGTGGATTACACAGTGTGGCCGCCACTGAGAGCGGTTGTTTAAAAAAAAAAAAATTGTGGAAACAAACAAAGTGCTAAAGAGCTCGTCACTTTCATGAAAAGGGGCCAAGCAGACCTGAAAACGATGACACGGAACCGACTCGAGCGACAGCCGAGTATTATAACAAAGCGGCGCAAGCCAAATACAGACGGCGAAAAAAATGCAAAAGGAAAGAAAAACGAATACACAGGCGCAGGGAACCAATTCAACGAATTGGTTGACCTTGACCCAAGTGAAGTCGAATTACCTGCTGATGAAGAAAACAATATCACAGGTACTGCAACAGATCCGGCGGAATTAGAAAAACTCCTTGCGGATATTGACACAAAAAAAAAGGAACTCAATAAACAAAGAGAAGCAATCCTCAAATTAAAAGGCCTGGTGCAGCAACAACAAAGCCAAGAAAATACAACAGCACAACGGAAAAATCAGGAACAACATCAGGAAGCAAACAAAAGGCAGCAAACAAAGGAGATGCAGAAGCAGCAAACAAACCAGCACATCGTAACCAACAAAAAGGAAAAGGCGCCGCCTATAATACTTACGTCCATGGAAACAAAGGACGTTATAAAATTAGGTGAGTTAACTTGCAAAAATTTCAAAACAAAAAAAAATAAATAATTGCAAAATAAAATTAATGTGCGATGATATTGAAGGTTCGCTCGCAAAGTAATGACTGCTTTGGGTAGGACAAAAAGCGAGTACTACACGTACACCCCGAAATCGGAGAAAATAATCTCCATGCTCCTAAAAGGAGTTGATTCATGTTTTTCACCTGAGGAGGTATTAGAGGAATTAAAAAATGTCGAAACGACAATTTAAAATTTACAGGTGTGAAACCCTTCTCTACCGCCAACACTAGAAAACGCAATTGAAAATTGCCTTTCTTTATTGTACCACTGAGTCCCAACAGTAAAGTTGATGCTCTCCGATACATCAAACACCTCAACCACCAAACAATAAGTTGGGAAAAAATTAGAAAAATCGATCGCGTATTGCAGTGTTTGCGTTGTCAACGCTTCGGGCCCGCGGCATCAAACTGCCACATGCAATTCAGGTGCGTAAAGTGCCTCTCCGACCATATCATTGGTGAATGCCCCTTGGGCAAAGAACAGCTTCCAGATAGGAAAACACTGTCTTGTGTCCTCTGTAAAAATACAGGTCACACTGCTAGTTTTAGAGGATGTCCTAAATTTCAACAAATGAAATTAAAATTGGAATCCAAAAAGAAACAAGTTGAAGAAGAGCAAAAATTTAAAACTCGTTCTTACAACAATTTCGTGGCTCCTTGTGTGTCATATGCACAAATGGCCGGTGCTCCTAAGCAACCAGCATCCATGGAAGATACATATAGTAATGGGAAAATGCCTGCGCCAGAGGCACATTCAGAAATAATAACAATGTTATTTACCATGCAAGGACAATTTGCCGAATTTCAAAGAACACTGACTGAACAAAGAGCACGAATAGATACTCTCTATTCAACCCTGTTCTCAAATACCTCTCCACATCAAAATCTTCAACCCTCCGTCTGAACTAAACCTAAAAATAATAGCTGTGAATGTAAATTCACTAATCCACATCGAAAGAAGGCATAATTTAGGCAATCTGCTCCAAGCCGAATGCCCAGATGTGCTCTTGGCTAGCGAAACTAAGCTAAACCAAAGGCACAAAATGGGCTACAAAAATTATAACATAATTAGACGAGATCGACCACACTCTATTCGAGGGGGTGGGGTCGCTATCTTAGTTAAGAAAAGTCTTCACCATAAGGTCGTTTACAGCACGGAAGTACACAAATTCCAGGTGCTAGAGGCATGCATTGTAGACATTCCGCTAAAAAGTCAAAGGCATCTATATATAGTCGCTGCTTACGCGCCTGAATCTGTTCAAGGTACCCAATTTATCTGTGAAATCGATACGCTTTTCCGAAGTCTCAAGTTAGATTCGGAAAACAATGACTTTTTAATGGCAGGTGATTTTAACGCCAAGCACAGTGCCTGGGGCAATCTGACCTCGAACACCAGAGGCAATGCCTTGTTTGATTGGTGGCAAACAAATGCGATCGAGCATAAACTAGAATTGTACGCTACAAGTACGCCGTCTTATCCAAGAGGTAACTCCTTCCTGGATTTACTTATGACAGATGATCGAATTCAGTTACCAGATACCGAGGTAACTACTCGAAATTGTCTTCGCACAATTGAGTACGATAGCGATCATTACGGACTTGGAGTCGTAATACACGTGCCAAACGAGTACCACCTACATGAGCAGTACGACCAGGTACACTCTTTCGATTTCCGAAAAGCACATTGGTCGCGTTTCGATCGCATAGTAAAAAGACAAATACGCAATATTGGCATAGACCCACCGACTAATAGAAACCTCCGTAATGATGAAATCGATCATTACC
Source organism: Microdon myrmicae (assembly GCA_963931805.1). Classification (NCBI taxonomy): domain Eukaryota; kingdom Metazoa; phylum Arthropoda; class Insecta; order Diptera; family Syrphidae; genus Microdon; species Microdon myrmicae. The sequence goes on along the minus strand of OZ007500.1, from coordinate 61,043,335 downwards.
TCCTAACTATGAACGATATTGTTACTAACACAATAAATCGTTCCATCCCCAAAGTAGCTCATATGGATGGCTATACCCACCGATACAGAAATGCAACTATCGATGCTTTGTATAGGCAAAAGAGCACTCTGCTCTCAAAGCTGAAATTGTGCTATAGGCAGTGCAGTGATCCAAATAGCAATGGAATCAAAACAATCAACTCCTTGATTAAAAATCTTCAAAAACTGAGCCGGGATAATTACCGAGCAGTAATAAACGAGGAGTGGAGCAACAGAATTCGAGTTGTTCAAGCAAACGGACCGAACATGTTTTCACAAATCAAGAAAATATGTCGAAGAAAAGATCACAATGACATTCCCTGTCTCCGAATTCCACGGACTCCCGAGAATTGTCAGATAATGCTGAACGCAGGACTCACCTTAAAGCACATCAACCCCAATGATGAAGTAATAGTAGTCGAAGATCCGCAAAAGAAAGCGAATTCAATTGGAGCCTGTTTCGAAGCAGTGTACAGAGTTAACGAATCAGTTCATGCTAACACTGAAATTGAAAGCAATGCCCGTCAAAGGCATTGCTCGCTGCGCAATCAACTTCACAACTGGCGATCCGAAAACCATAGTTTCATCACATTCGGCGAAAATAATAGGGCGGATTCTCCCGTCAGAAATCAAAATACAAATATGTTTGTGCGCAAGGATGAACTTAGAAACATACTTAGCTCAATAAAAAATAAGAAATCATCTGGAATAGATAGCATTCCAAATGTGGTTCTAAGGCACTTGCCTCGCGAAGCAGTGAACATATACACTACTTTGTTTAACAACGCTCTAAACAATGCACACTATCCAACCCATTGGAAGACTGCAGTAGTCCACCCTATCCCCAAAAAGGGTAAGGAGAAGAGCAAACCAGCTAATCTGCGCTCGATCAGCCTGCTTCCCAACATCAGCAAGGTATTCGAAAAAATTATAAACAAAGCACTGATAGGTTGGTGTGATGAAAACGATATCATCCCCAACAACCAGTTTGGCGACATGATACAGTTCATGCAGCGACGAAACTTGTTTCCGATATACAGTGGAACAAGGCAAAGCGACAATGTACAGGCGCCTGGTTGGTTGACTTTGAAAAGGCTTTCGACACCGTATGGTTAGAAGGACTTGTCTATAAGTTAACAAACCTGGGTATGCCGCAATATCTGCTATACATTATTTATGATATGATAATGGACAAACATTTTGTGGTGAAATGCGGGGACATACTCTCCAACAAAACCTTCCAAATTAAAAATGGCTTACAGCAGGGAGCTGTGAATTCTCCCATTCTATTCAATATTTACACTAGTGATCTAGTGAGTTCTCTCCAAAACGCCATTGCGTACGCCGATGACATAGTGGTGTACAGAACAGGAGGAAAAATAGATGTCATCAATAGGCACCTTCAAGATGACTTCAACAAAATAAAACAATTTTGCGACGACTGGAAATTAAAGATTAATTTCCAGAAAACCGAGGCTATCCTTTTCAGAACGCCCCTATCCAGGGCCTCGAGGGATACAAAATACAACTGGAAACACTTTTCAATTGTAGGTAACAATAACTTTCCACTGCAAGTGAAAACTGTAGTTAGATACCTTGGTACCTGGCTAGACCAGTATTTATATTTTGACAAGCACGTAGCAGCGTCCCTCTCCGCAGCTAAAAGCGCATATTCTATGACAAGAAGTCTATTCCGGAGTAGTCTTCTTGACCCCAGAGTCAAAATAATTTCGTACTCGGCATTCATCTGACCAGCTTTGATTTATGGCTGCCCAGTATGGTACGAGGGTTGCCTCTTATGTTTCGGGATTTGGCAACCCTAGTGTTGCAATCCGGCAATTGACAGCTCTGTCGTAAAGTTGGACATTTTTGAGGTTATACGCACTCAGAACGTTTTGACATACGAGCGCTATTTGTGTTGTTTACAGTAACTTAAAAGATTCATCTCGGCCCAAAAATGGAATTAAATCGTCAACATTTTCGTGCGATTATTTTTTACAACTTTCGGCGTGGATTAACTCAGCAACAGTGCATGGATGAACTTAATTCAATGTTTGGCGATGAAGCTCCATCAAGGACCAGTGTTTATCGATGGTATGGTGAATTCAATCGTGGTCGTAGTTCACTCCAAGATGAATTTCGTGAAAGTCGTCCAAAATCAGTTGTTGTTCCGAAAACCATTGATGCTGTGCGCGAACTGATATTGGAAGATCGTCATGTGACCTATCGTGAGATTGAGACTACCTTAGGCGTTAGTGGGACCAGCATACATTCAATATTGCATAAACATTTGACCGTCAAAAAAATTTGTTCGCGTTGGATCCCACACAATTTGTCAATCGCCCAAAAAAAGGCTCGTGCCAATTGGTCGAAAGAAATGCTCAAAAAATACGGTCGCGGTGCTTCGAAACACGTCTATGACATCGTGACAGGTGATGAATCGTGGATTTACGCGTATTAGCCCGAGAGTAAACAGCAGTCGACTGTCTGGGTGTTTCAAGATAAGACAAATCCAACAAAAGTTGTTCGCGCACGAAGCACTTCCAAGCAAATGGTCGCCTGTTTTTTCGGAAAAACTGGACATGTCGCAACCGTACCACTAGAACAACGCAGAACAGTCAATTCTGAGTGGTACACAACCATTTGTTTGCCAGTTGTCTTCCAAGAAATCAGGAAAACCAACCGCCGAAGACGGATCACTCTTCACCACGACAATGCGAGCTCTCACACATCGGCTGCGACAACTGCATTTTTGAGCACCCAAAACATCGATTTGATGGGTCATCCGCCGTATAGTCCTGACTTGGCACCGAATGACTTCTTTTTATTCCCGTACGTGTAGCGGTTCCGCCAAACCCTACGGTCTACTCACCTGAAAACCCCCGATAACTACTACCCAACTCCTTTAAGTTTGCTAATGCAACGGTATTAGTACCTGTAAATGCTTCACGCATTATATAGATCACCATCTGTAATCATAAAATCCCTATAAAGAAAACTTACCTTCATGCACCCCTTCGCATACAATTTTCCGTAAGATTTCTTTGTTTGCTTATTTGGTATTCTGAACCAATTCGGTACCAGACAAATACCATAAATATCGCGCCGTCTATTTTCCCAGCCGCGTCATATACCTTTTCATACACATTGCCTGGCAACCTTTTTTGTTTGTCTTACCAACAAACAACCCAAGCAGCTGCATATAATTAGCGCAATAGTCGCTGAAACCAAATTCTCCAGCATTTCCTAATGCAAATATGAACCCGGTTTGTATTGCAGCCAGAGATGCCATAAACATCCAATTTGCTTTTAGCACCTTTTTCTCCGAACGTCGAAAATAGCGACGAGGCATCGTGTAAACATTGACCCGCATTACCAGCGGCGCATGTGGTCATTTCTCCCTATTGTCCTTACCGCCTGCCTGTTTTCGAACACATGCAACAACATGGAATCTGTTCGATCGCGCACATATACCACTGCGCCACTAGTTACACCCTTAAGAGAAAAGTTTTTCTCTCTCTTCCTTTTCTCTTCCTTTTCTTTTCCTTAGCGAAATCATCTCTGCATGAGATGACGATCGCTGAGTCAAATTCCATCCTTCGACCGGACCAGGTCGTGTCTCCATCGCTACCCTGGTGCGCACAGGGTAGCGATAATCGCGAGAATCGCCAGTCGCGTTGGTCGTTCACCAAGTATAGAAATAATGGACGATTAAAAGTGATTATATTAATTCATTTATAAGGAATAAGGCTTATTACGTGTGTATTAAAATACCCTGTCAAGTTCTCCGATCTATTAATAACTAAATTGAATAAACAGTGCTCCTGTACATCAAAAATAACAAACCAGTGTGTCGGTGTTTTATTTCTCTCGACCGGCATCTGTGTGCTGGCTGATTTTCTTGGATGTCCATGATGAACTTCCAGTGAGGATGGGGACAGAAGTGAATCCGGTGCAGTACGCCTGCACACAATACTTCTCTATCCCCATATACGTAAAAAACAAACTGAGAGGTCAACGTTTTTCGACACCTGAAGAAGCGGTTGCTGCATTCAGAATGCATGTGTTGGAGATACCTCAATCAGAGTGGCAAAAGAGCTTCGACAATTGGTTCAAACGCATGCAAAAGTTGCAAAAGTGTATAGATCTTCATGGGGAATATTTTGAAAAACAATAAAGTGATTTTTGATGATCAATATTTGTTTTTGTTCTCTAATCCCGAAATATAAAAGGCAACCCTCGTATAACATATCTCCACTTTATATGGAGAAGTTTCGTGTGTTCGAACGGCAGTGTTTGCGTTCCTGCCTCGGACTTTATAGAACACCAGAGTCGCAATACAAAAAATTCGATCCCAACAAAATCCTGTATAACAAATCAGGGTTAAATAGGATAGACAATTTCATAATTAAAATTATTCGTGGTCACACAGCAAGGGCAATGTGCAGTAACAATAATCTTATCTCGGGAGCATTCTATCCGAATGATATGTATCTGGAGAATACCCTCCAGAATGGGTTTATTCCCCCAGAAGCGTTCCCTTTCTTGGATCAAAAAGGCCTTATCCAAGACGTGCATGGAGTCCCGATTATTTACCACGCTCTCCGTGGTGCCAGGGACAAACGAATTCTCCATGATAGTGATATCTCCAATGCCCCAGACCGCATGCGTTTTAGCACGGCGATCAGTGAAAGAGATAAATCAGCCAAAGATCGAACATCTCCCAAATGGTGGTGGCTTCTCAACGAGGAGAGGACTTCACTTCCTCAGAGAGCAACGCTCTCCTTGCTCTTGTCCCCCTCCCCCTGTCCGCCTTTCCACATTACTTTTGTGTAGCTATTCTATTTTATTTTTTATTTCTTATTTTATGTTTTATTCGTTTCGTTTTGAAGTTTTTGTTTGTTATAATAATAATAATAAAAAAAAAAAAAAAGTCTGCATAGTTCCACACATTCCTTCGGTCTCCGCCATAGTTAACATTACAAGTACTATGCCGACGGCAGTTGGCTAGTCGAAGGCAGGTCCTAAGGTCTTCGTCCAAGGGGATGCATGTTCGTAATTTTACGTGATCACGTAAATTGAACTTGAAATGATGATTTGCGTAGTCATGTTGCATTTTGCAACAATAATCCTAAAATAGTTATTCACGCATACAATTATATTTGAAAAATGTGTGATGTATACATGTAAACTTTATATAGATTTAAGATTATAGTTATAAAGGAATTGCTGTCCTAAATCTCTTAAATACTAGTTGTAAAATATAAATGTACCATATTATCTACCAAATAAAAATTGAATTGAATTGAATATACATGTAAACAATTGTATCACCAGCATTATAAGTTAGCTGTGGTACTTAATGTTTTAATGTTTAAAAAAAAACCAAGTTATCTCAATTAAACTAGAATATCATACAGCATCACTACACCAATTGACAACAGTCATCAGACGTAGTTAGACAGAACAGCAAGATAATCTAGATGCAAATAATTTAAATGAGATGAAAGATAATTATGAACCCTCGGAATGAGCCTGGGAAAGTTATGGCACGTTCTGTATATCCATACCCATTAGCGCACAGGTTAGTCCCTATGTCACACTTTACGAGAGAGGTTGAAGAGAAAGATCCTTGTTTAACATACTTATCCAAAAACACCAGTCAACTGTCTAGTCCATCCTTATTTCATATTTAACGCCAAACTATTATACACAAGGTTGTTACTAAATAAAGACATGACACAATAGCATCATAAGAATATTGTCAACAGCCCATGGTAAATGTTGCGATCATGCTCTATGGTATTTGGTGATAAAGCTAAACATACATTTTCGTAAAATTAACTAACCAATCTAAATAAAACATGTCTATGAATATTTTACAAACAAAAATTCTAATGTTATTCTGATATATGTATCGTAATGTTGAGTTCGGAAACCACCAAAGCGATTGGGTAGCACTTTCCAAATTAGCAAAACGAAAAAAGACAAGTATTGAATTATTTTGAATAATTAAACGTTGTTTTTCAGAAATATTAAAAAGAAATTCAAGTTTTCTGCTGTTTTAATAATTCTATGTAAAGGTTATTGAAAGTGAATATACCAGCTATTCTTTTCAAGTATGATAATTATATTACAAATAGCCATTAAATAATGAAAATGTTTCTCACGATTTGCAGGCTGTTGTCGAGCAGACAAAAATAGCTTTATTTGTTAAGTGTTTTGTAAAATTCGGATTCTCAAAAAAGTTGGCATAGGGCTGTTTGTGTTGGCTATCAAATCACATACAGATGATACACTGCTAGGGCAACTTTAAGGACTAGTACAAATTAGAATTTTCAAAGAATCTGCTTGTATTTAGAGCATTCCTTGTCCTTCAGAAATCGTCGTCTACAATTTATATGTGGTGATCCCAAAGAAAAAAGTTACAATAGTGGTATTGTGGCGGCTCTTGCGAACGCCACTACTTACCTGCTTACCTACCACCAGGTAACCCCCCCTTTTTTTTCTTTTTTTTTTCTCTTCTATTTTATTTAAAGAGTAGCATTAAGTAGTAAGCGAATTAAAATTTTTTTTTGTTGTAATTGAATCATACAAACGTACACAGCAACAAATTCGCGTAGTAAGCCAATTCCGGGCATCGAAAAATCGGAACTGGCACGGATTTAGCACCGGCAAACCATTCACAGTAGAGTAACCAATCCATACATACACACCGTTCACTCGTTCCCATCACAACAGCTGCAAGCGACAAGCTTTTCGCCAACTGCGCAGAACTATAACTCCTCCCCACACCAACCTTTTCCTACGTTTCTCGTGGTTCTCGCGTTTCGAGGAACGACCCCATCACCTTTTGTAAAAAATGGCCCAGTTTACGAGGTCAAAGAAGGCTCAGCAGGAGCCCCAACTGGAATCACTGCGGGAGTCGCAAACCGAACTAGAGTTGGTGCTACAGGCGGAGCTCCAGCGGGAACTGGGAGCCGCTCGGTTTTTTCTCTAGAAAGCTCAGTACGTCAGAACGGAAGTACAGCACTTATGACCGAGAGTTGTTAGCCATTTACAGTGCTATCAAATACTGTCGACACATGGTCGAGGGTCACCAAGCGATCGTCAGAGCGGACCATAAACCATTAAGCCACGCTTTCCGGAAGAAGTCCGGAAATGCATCGCCGCGGCAGGAGCGGCACCTGGACCTAATAGGCCAATACGTTACCGAGATAAAGTACGTGCCAGGTGACCAGAACGTAATAGCAGATGCACTATCTCGCATAGACGTGATCCAATTGCGCGCAGCCTTAGCCGACGCCGACTTGGAGCAAGCCCAAAAAAACGACAGCCAGCTTAAAGCTCTCGTAACAGCAGACACAGCACTGGAACTGCGAAGGTTCGCGATAGACACCACCGGGAAAACTATATGGTGCGACGTCTCAACGGGTACAGTCAGGCCATACATTCCTGCTGAGTTGCGTAGGGGCATTTATGAGACTTTTCATACCCTAGCTCATCCCAGCGGGCGCGTGACGGCTGCAGCGATTCGACGTAAGTTCGTTTGGCCACATATGAATAAGGACCTCACGAAGTGGGCGCGAGCGTGTCTCAAGTGTCAACGTTGTAAAATAAGCAGACACAACGTACTGGAACCGGCACAATTCAAGCTGCCCGAGGCGCGTTTCGCCCACGTTCACATCGACATAGTCGGTCCCTTAACTCCTTCCAGAGGATTCTCGTACCTACTGACGATGATAGATCGCTTTACGCGATGGCCCGAGGCTACCCCATTACGAGTGGTAACCGCAGAGAGCGTGGCTCGGGCTTTCTACTCAACGTGGGTAACGCGTTTCGGCGTTCCCACAACACTCACCTCGGACAGGGGACCACAGTTTGAGGCTACGATCTTCAGACAGCTTACGGAGTTGCTGGGCTATCAAAGGGATCGTACCACCGCGTATCACCCTGCTACTAACGGAATGATAGAGCGTTGGCATAGATCATTGAAGGCCTCCTTAATGTGCCATAATGACACGCAGTGGTTCGACGCCCTGCCCACTGTCCTCCTCGGTTTGAGGACCAGCATGAAGGAGGACATAGGCGCCTCCGCAGCCGAGCTCACATACGGCACCAGCCTCGTTTTGCCCGGCGAGGCACCAGCGGAGCTAACGAAGAGCGTGGGCTACCTGCGGGACTTGATGCGGAAAATACGACCAAGACCGGTGGCCCGACACGGTGCAAAGAGAGTTTTCGTGCACCCAGCGTTGCACAACTGTACGCACGTGTTCGTTAGGGTAGACAATGTAAAGAAACCACTCGACCCTCCTTATGAGGGCCCGTTCAAAGTGATTAAAAGAATCAGCGAACGGGTCTACGAGTTGGACATGCGTGGAAAGGCAGCCACAATCAGCGTGGAACGGCTGAAACCTTGTTTTTCAGAAGAAAGTAACCAGGGGTGCACTTCGCACACTACCGAGGTGCCGAAAGAGACACCGCCGACCTCGGCGGGTGCACCAGATCAATACAAAGGTCCTCTCACGCGAAGTCGTAAGCGACTGCAGACTCGACAAGCGTTACCGACCGGTTATTAATAACAGAACCCCACCGGAACAGCCGCGTAACCACCTATGAGCACGCGTCACGTCGTAACACCTCTTTATTTATTTATTTTTTTTTTTTATCGTGACTAGGTCACTGGGGGGGGGTGCTGTGGCGGCTCTTGCGAACGCCACTACTTACCTGCTTACCTACCACCAGGTAACCCCCTTTATTATTTATAAGCGTTCGGCTCCAATAAATCGTGTACTTACCTGCATTAACATGTCTAATAACCACAATGTCTGCTGATACAAAAAGTGTATCTGCACAAACCCAATGAACATGCGTTCGATAAGTTTACTCCCAAGCATCAGTAAAGTATTTGAAAAAACCATTAACAAAGCTCTGGTAAAATGGGTAGACGACAACAGCATTATTCCAAATAACCAGTTTGGCTTTAGGGCGGGTCATGAAACCACACATGCCGCAGCTAAATTGGTCTCCGACATACAATGGAATAAATGTAGGAAGCAATGCACAGGGGCCTGTCTGATCGACTTGGAGAAAGCCTTTGATACCGTCTGGATCGAAGGGTTGTATTACAAACTGGTCAGACATGGCATACATAAGCCTTTACTATATGTACTTTACGATATGTTAAAGGACAGGAGGTTCGTGGTCAAAAGTGGTAATGTGACCTCTAATAAAACGTATAATATCAAGAATGGCTTGCAACAGGGCGCGGTACTCTCTCCGATTCTTTTTAACATTTACATTAGCGACTTATTAGATGCACTTCCGCAGGCTATTGCGTACGCAGACGATCTCATAATTTACAGAACAGCTCCGAAAGTTGCGATCATAAATAGGCTAATACAGCGAGACTTCAACAAAGTGCAGCGCTATTGCGATGACTGGAAACTTAAGATCAACTTCCAGAAACGTGAAGCCATCCTATTTAGAACTCCATTATATAAAGCCACGTACGACACAAGGAAAAACTGGCGAAAGCTAGTTATCGTGGGACCGCATGGAGATAAACTGGAAACCAAGAGTTTAGTTAAATACCTTGGCATCTGGCTAGACCAATATCTGTATTTCAACAGACATGTAGAGGCTGCTTTGCTCAAAGCGAGGAAAACTTTTGCTATGACAAGCAAGGTAAAAGTCATATGCTACATGACGCTAATCAGGCCAATGCTCATATATGGTTGTCCAGTATGGTTCAACATAGGTCCAAATTTGATGGAAAAGATTCGGGTGTTCGAAAGGAAGTGTCTGAGAACCTGTCTCAGATTATATCGAACACCGGAATCGGAATACAAAAAGTACTACTGAAATGAGACTTTATATAATGAAGCCTGCATAAATAGGGTGGATAATTTTATGATTAAATTAATCAGAGGACATATTGCGAGAGCAATAAGCTCGTCCAATGACCTAATTTTCGGGTCCTATTATCCAAACACCTTGTACTATGAGAGCGTGCGTCGCAACGGCTTTGTTCCACCAGAGGCGTACCTTGACTTGGATATGAAAGGGCTTATACAGGATAGATCCGGAATTCCGCTGATCTATCATGTAAGTAGATCATCCGTAGACGGGCGATTGTGCTACGACCGGGAAGTAACGCGCACCGAAGAAGAGCTCCTGCGCTTCAGTAGGGCTATCTCCCACAGAGACCGGGACGATAGTATTAGACAGCGTCAACAGTTCTGGTGGTTGAATGGCATATAAAGACCTGGATACCAAAGTCGGTATAGAATCATACTATCATCAGCTAGCTTACATAGACTTAGATTTTCTAGAATTAAGGTAGTATAAGATTTAAGTTAAGTTAAGCTAAGTGATTTTACATAAAATTAAAAAAAAAAAAAAAAAAAAAGTAAGTAAGTAAGTCAAATTTTAAGAAAAAAAAAAAAAAAAAAAAATTGACAAAGTTTTTCAAATTTTTCTTTGTCTTTCAAATAATTATAAGTATTGCCACAAAGTTCTGTCGCCGAAAGGCAAATTATACAAATATTAAGTAATGTTTAGCTTAGAGCGTCTGCGAAGGACCAGTAAGTTATTATATAAGATATTTAAGCTAGAATTTAAGCATTTTTTGTCTAGCCTTTAAGAAAGAAAATAAAAAAAAAATATTTAAAAAGGACAGTGTGGCGACCACATGGATGACGGCTCTTGCGATGACTTGCAGGGCAGAGTGCAATGGTGTGATCACTTCCTTGGCCGTGTGAGATACACCACACTAAAGGAATTGATCTCTGTACCACTGGTACGAAGAGAAATGGCTGCTGCTGTGTGGTGTGCGAAAAACCAACCCCAATGTGCCGCAGCACAGACCAGTTGATCGCGAGTACGAAGAGAAATCGGGTGGATACGGTGGACAGGTCGTCGCAAGTAAATTTAAAAAAGCAGAAAACGCAAAAACTAATTATTTTGTGTATCACAAACATGTTGTGGAAATTCACCACCAAATGGATTATAAGCGGTTGTGAGATGTAAATTGCCCTTGTGCTCTGAAAAACAGGTAACACAAAAATTAATACTTGGTGTATCACAAACATGCTGTGGAAATTCCGTGAACGCAACATTAAATACTTCTTGTTCAATAACATAAGATTAGTGATAACTTCATGAAATACTTCTTGTTCAATAACATAAGATTAGTGATAACTTTATGAAATACTTCTTGTTCAATAACATAAGATTAGTGATAACTTTATGAAATACTTCTTGTTCAATAACATAAGATTAGTGATAACTTTATGAAATACTTCTTGTTCAATAACATAAGATTAGTGATAACTTCATGAAATACTTCTTGTTCAATAACATAAGATTAGTGATAACTTTATGAAATACTTCTTGTTTAATAACATAAGATTAGTGATAACTTCATTAAATACTTATGGTATAATAATATAAGACCTGTAACATCAGTAAACACTTCTCGTGTAGCAAAATAAATATTTTCTTTAGTACTTTATTATTAAAGTCTGTTTTCATCACCAGAGGAGGCAAAATTCGTCTAAGACATCGGTGCACGAGCTACCAACGGACGCGGTGCAGTGTGGGGTCGTCTTGAGGAACCCGTGTCGGACCGACACACTGTCAAGACAAAACTAACAAAAATAACCCCATAGTATCAGGTGCACATTTTCTGCACATTGCTAGAAAGGATATTTAATAAATAAGATGCACAAAAATTTTAACCCACTTGTTTTCAAAACGACATTTTTCCAAATTGCGGCATTTCCTGATTGTATTTTGTTTAGTAACATGTTCTATGTGGAAATTTACCATGGTTTGTCCAAAAAATAAATGAGAAATGATCTGCTAAGGCAAAAGTTTAGTTTTAATTGATTTTTAATAAACGGTGTTAAATTGTTGTGTAAGAAGACTTCCTCTTTTACATACTGATTCGATGCTTACCAATCTTCAGACTAAGTGTCCGTGATGAGACAATGACCTTTTCAAGAACATAACTTAGGCGTCGTCTTCAAATTACACAAAAAACCAAATGTAAGAAAATGTCTTTTTTTATATTCTCGAGAAACATAAAAATGTTATAAATAAAAGTTTCATGGTATTATGTAACAAATTAACTGATAAAAACAACCTTGCATTTTTTGACCTAGTAATTTGTACTGAGCCCTTAACGCAATCAATCTCCTGGTAGCAATGTACCATGTTTGTTCAAATAATAATTTTGTTTTTCTTTGTTTTCCTAAAGACCCTTTATTTATTAATTAATGTGTATAACCATATCGTTCCCTAATCAATTTTGTTCCCTGCAAAGGAATCAATTTCGCTCCCTTCTAAGGAATCATCTTCAAATGTATACCCGCTGTCCCAAAATAAGCTGGAATGGATAAAAAAATATAAACAGTTAATTAATCTTTATAAAAATCACTTTATTTACCTAAAATAATGTCCCTAAACTGAAATACATTGATTTGCTGATTCAACAAGTGCATTAAATGACTTTTGTATGCTGTCATCGTGCGGCGAATGTCTTCAACGAATGCAAAACGGTTTCCTTTCATAGTCAAATGCAAGAAAAAATGGCAAGAAGTCATATCAAGCGGGTATGCGGAGAATTAAAGCAAAAAAGGGGATTTCTAGTTAAAAAATCAGGGATAATTGCTGTACGATGAGAAGGTGCATTATCCTCCTATGACCTCTAACTGCCTGGTAACAGGCATGCCATTCAAACCTATGCGGTGACAGACCACGACAAAATTAAAGAGGTTTTAAAAAGAGCCACGGCAGAATTTTACTCCTTCACGCCGAAACAAACGAAGAGCGTAACAGTGCTATTAAAGGACGTCGACGCTGAAACGGAACCGGCGGCTCTGCTCGATATGCTCCAAAAGCTGAAGGGTGAAGATCTCGAGTTTACTGCGGTAAAACCGTGTTGTGTAATAAAGGTACCCCCTCAAATAAGGAAAATCCTAGCATCTGCATATCCTTACCCATTGTTAAAACATCACATCAATCTTACAATAGAATATTCCCACCATACAGTTTATAAATACGTAAATTAAATGAACATCCCTCTTTTTAAATTCCCATCCCAGTGTATAATATTTGTTTAGACTTTTACAGTCGTGGATGTTATATACACAGCCAGTAGTTTTTCCCGAATAACTCTTCCTTGTGTCCTTCCGGTGAAAAGGAAGCGAAACGGGGAAGAGGGACAAAAAAGCATATGCAGACAACGACACGAGGATGACGTCTCTTGTTCTATGTGTGTTGAGCAGTGTGGTGTGTCGCTCAGCACAAGAAAAATATTCAAATTTGAATCGGAGCAAGAGTTGAAATCGAGTGGTCGACGCGTGCGATAGTGGCAATTTTAAAACAAAGAAGTCGCGAAAATAAATAAATATAAAAATTAGTTTTTTAACCCTTTAAAAGCAAAAGCATTTGCGTGCGCGTGTGGAAGAAAATAGAGAAAAATGTGAACGCTGATTACTTTATGTTTCTGGAAAAGTTTAAACGGAAAATAAAATATATATCTATGTATCGAAATATATCTCAATCCTGAAAACATATATATTTTGTATATTCATAATTGATATCGTTATATATCTTTACATCCTCACAATAAAAAAATGATATCTTGTAAACTTCTACTTTATTTACACATTCAACTTTAATACGAAAACAACTAACATAATTTCCCTGAACTACACAAAGAAATATTTCATTCAAGAAAAAGAAAAACGACACAACAAAAGAAGACGTAAGTAAGAAGAAGTAAGTTTGGTGAACGGAAAGAGGAACTAAATTCCAATTGTTATTAAAAATAGTATAACAACCGTTCACCACAGCCAAGGCAAAAAAAGAAAACCGCAAGCTACCCTTCATTTTGGTCCAATTATCACCGAGCAGAAAAATTGGTGATCTAAAGAAAATCACACTCCTGGAACATCAAATCGTCACATGGAGCAAATTAAAAAAAGGCAGAGACGTTCTGCAATGTGTCCGCTGCCTAAGGTTGCATCGTTGCGTAAAATGCGGCCAGGACCATAGGGCAGAAGAATGTCCACTGGGAGAAGAAAGGGTAGAAGACAAAGCCCTTCTAAAGTGTGCAGTGTGTCGGAATGAGGGACATCCCTCTAACTATCGAGGATGTCCTAAATTCCGGGAATTAATATCAAGAAGTGTGACTGGGCAAAAAAAAAACACAGAGACAAGTCGTACAACAACAATGCCCGTAAAATCGCAGCGGTCGTACGCACAAGTTGCGTCGGGCGGGAGAATAACAAAAAATACTACAACCCTGCTAGCCACAAATACTCCCACACAGACTGAAACAACATCGCAAGCAGACATATTCACAATCTTGCTCAATCTGCAGAGACAGATGAAACAGCTGCAAAGTCAAATAAACGAGATCTACTCGGACATGCCCAATCTAAATAAAAAGTCAATATACACCTGTGGCGGTTCCGCCAAACCCCACGGCCCACTTACCTGAAAACCCCCATAACTTCATCCCAATCTCCATAAGTTGTTGCTAATGCAATCGCAATAAGCACCTGTAAATGCTTCACGCATCAAATAGATCAAATTTATAATCTAATAGTCCCTGTTAAAGAATCCTTACCTTTCATGTATCTCTTCGCATACAAATTCCCTGTAAGAATTCATTCCTAACTTATCAGGAATCCCAAAACCAATTCGGCACCTTTGGTGCCGGGCAAATCCCCTTAGACGAATTCCTGAAAACAAAATGATTTGGTTTACATACAATGTAACCATCATAACAGGGATCATAAACATTGCGTCGCCTATTTCCCGTCCTCACCAAGTGTATAATAAATCACCATACATACACATTGGCTGGCGACCTACACCCAACGGACCAAAACAAATATACGCATCTCGCGTCTTAAGGCATCAATTAAATCCTACAGTACAGGCAAATGCAAATAGGAATTGAATACCTACCCTTACCAGCGATGCCATAAACACCATTTCCCGGTAATCAAGCTAAAACCAATTAGCGCATTTCCACATTGCATTGCCGCCTATTTATTTAGCCGCAATGCACATCTCAGACAAAGACCTAAGCGTTCCATTTGTCTTCTCATATTTCGGGATCTGCTTCTCATCAGCAGCGGCATGAACAAACAAAAACTATTAGCATCCAAGGAGATTCGGTTTGTTTGCTTTACCGAACTCACATCTCATGGATACACCCTATGCCCTTTTCGTCGTTTCAGGCTCGTTCTCATGGTTTGTGCCATGAAAAGACCAATGTACACACATGCATGTGTATTACCAACGATCTTCACGGTCCCTTTGTCCTTACCGCCTGTCTGCTTCGTTTATCCATCGCCTTCGCGCTTGTGTTGAATATTATGATCCTCACGATCACCCATGCACACATACTACCATGATCTCCATTACGAGATCTGGTTTTCTGTTCCACAAAGAGAGACTTTACGTCTCTCTTGTGGTAGGTAAAATGTATCCTTAGTGGAGAGAAACACTTTCTCTCTCGGGGAAACTCGCCCCATTAGCGAGTCGGCTCTGCACGAGCCGTTTATCGCTGAGTCCAATTACATCCGCCGACCACCACGGTCGTGCCGCTCCCGCTCCCCGGTGCGCACGGAGACGCGAAAATAACCATAAGTCGAGTCAAGAAAGCGTGCTTTTAATTAAAAGGAAAGTTAATGTCTTATATTTTGTTTAATTATTTAGTGTCTATAATCTAATTAAGTGCAGTAAGATTTATGATTCAATTAAAATAATAAAATTGAAGAACTAATTCCGAAACAACATTTTCGTGCCTTTTATTGCGTGTTGGTGGACGATTTTCCGAGTGATTTTAGAAGAGGAACTCAAATATTTCTGTTCGCGATACATCATTTTAGAAAAGTGTTAGTGGGATGAGGTAGAACTCGCACCCATACCGATGCCACGACATCTATCCCCACAAACCCTCTAACCAAAACATCAATCAAACCTCTTGTCGGGAATGTAAATTCACTAATTAAAATTGAGAGAAGAGCCACGCTTTTCAACCTGCTGCAAGATGAAAACCCTGATGTACTTCTGGCGGGGGAAATAAAGTTAAACCAGAAGATATCCTAATTGCACTATCGGTTCGCGCGTCAAGTATTCTGTGGGATCTGAAGTAAACAAATGGATCACCACAAACGCGACGAGTGTAGTGCAGTGACATATATGCGATTTGCACCGTAGTGTGAAAACAGGGCGGGAAAACCACATACCCTTTCCTTTCCTTGTGTCTGTTTTTCCTCTTATTTGCACCTCTGATGCGTCCCTCAGTCATCGATACTCTCGATTGATTTATAATCTTTGGTGGGTTTTTGGTGGTGAGTGACGTAATATTCGTCACGAAAGGGATGTGACCTGGATTTCGGCACGGATCTAATGGGGCGCCCACTACAAGGGCATAACACCTGTAGTGGTTGCTTTCGCTTATCTATCGCCGGGTCCGACTTGCATCCTTTTCTGAGTCGGTATTGGTTTACTGTGTCAGGCGTTTTCAATGGAACGGGAATTTCACGTCGATCTGTGTAACATTCCCGGCCTAAAATGCAATTTCTCCTCTGTGTCTGCCCACGTTTCTAACCAGAAACCAGCAATCCTTGCACTTAGGGAGACTCAGGTAATATCTAATATAGATATTTCCGATTTTACTATACTCGGTTATAACCTAGTGCCTTTATTCTTTCCACATCGTAGTCTAGCTGGATACATATGAGGTGATATTGCTTATCAGCTTCTGCCACAATATGGGCTCTGTTTCAATCCAGAATTTAATTTCTCTTGGCTAAAGCTTCACGTTCGTAAGTGTATCATACATTACTGCTTTCTGTACAGAAACCCAAATTTGGATAGAAACACATCCTTTAACGAGTTTGGTGTTCTGTCTGATTCCATCGATAAGATCTTGACCCTACATCCGCACACTAAAATCGTTATTGCGAGTGATTTCAATGTGCGTAACTCTCAGTGGTTTCGCCACTCCGCACACACAACCCCTGAGAGTCAGTATGTTCAGCTCTTTGCTGAGTCAAACAATTTAACTCAACTCGTCAGTGAGCCAACACGGGTACCAGATATAGAGGGTCATTCCGCCAACACACTGGACCTGTTTCTCACCTCGCACCCAAACAAATACACAATTGAAGTTTCTTCGCCCTTGGGCACATCAGACCACTGTGTCGTGTCAGCTAAATTTCCTCTAACCAACAGCAACGTTTACGAGAAAACTCCCAAAAGAACAGTTTTGTTCTATGAGAAAGCCAACTGGGAAGGTCTAAACGACTTTTTTGGAAATTTAGATTGGTCGTTATTTTTCCTCAGTAATGATGTTGACTCTACAACGGACACATTGACGGACACGATTCTGTTTGGTATGCGAACCTTTATTCCACAGAGAGTAAAAAGTATCAAACCCAAGAGAAATATGTGGTTCGATTCCGGGTGCAGAGAAGCCATTAAGGCTAAAGAGTTGAGCATCCGGTTGTATAAATCAAACAATACTGAGGAAAACCGGAAAATATTTAAGAGAGCTAGAAATGACTGCAATGCGTATATTCAACGCGCAAAGTTCTTGCATGACCAGAGAGTGAGACAAAAAATACGGCACTCTCCCACAGGTAGTAGAAACTTCTGGGCACTTGTGAAGAACATCCGAAACTCGGTCTCCTCATCCATTCCTTCGTTAATATTCGATGACAGACCAGTCACCAGTGCAATAGAGAAAACGAATCTACTTGCTGCACATTTTGCAGCCAACTCAACGCTACCTAATACCATATCAGTTCCGGCTCAACTTGAGCATAAGCAGCACCCCATGAGCCAGATTCCCTTCCGAACACGTATTGTTGCCCGGGCACTCAAGGAGCTAAACGCACAAAAATCCGCTGATCCGGATGGCATTCCCCCAATCCTCTTGAACATATGTTCCTCTACAGTCTGTAAACCACTGCGAAACCCCTTCCATTTTTGTCTTATTCTACTGGCCGGTGCCAAATCGATAGAAGTCAGCGAATTCCCAAAAAGGGCAGCAAATTGTCCCTCTCTTCTTATCGACCCATAGCAGTAAATTCTATTCTCTCCAAGGTAATGGAATCACTTATCAACCGTCAACTTTCGAAATATCTGGAATCAAATGACCTCCTCAATAATCGCCAATATGCCTGTCGTAGCAACCGCTCCACAGGAGATTTGATGGCGTACCTTACCGAAAAGTGGAGCCATTCCATCCACTACTTCGGAGAAAGCAAGGTTGTTGCACTGAATATCTCGAAAGCCTTCGACAGAGTTTGGCATCCACCCAATTTATCAAAATTACATTCATATGGAGTGGACAATTCCCTGATCCAATGTATAAGAGACTATCTTTCTAGCCGTTCAATCCAAGTGGTTTTTGATGATGTCAAATCTGCCTCCCATCAAATTACTGCAGGTGTTCCCCCAGATTCTGTACTCTCACCCACTCTCTTCCTCATCTTTATAAATGATCTCTTATCAATTACTCAAAACCCAATCCATGATGATAGCACATTCTCATACTCATACGAACATTCCCGACCAATATATTCGAACGTCAATACCAATCAGCAGGTTATGCTTAATACACTGAATTCCGAGCTCAACAAGATATATCAATGTGGATTATCTAACCCAGTAGAGTTCAATGCCTTAAAAACTCAGTGCTGTCTCTTGTCGTCAAGGGCGAACCCCAAAGTAAATATCATCCCACCCTGAGGGGGTCTCCAGCTACAAGCCGTTGTTGTGAGAGAAGAGTTTCGCGTCAGCCAGTGCAACATTCGTGGCCTACTGTGCCATATCTTTACTTTCATTCGCTCGACTACAAACCTCCAATTTTTAGTAGCTGCTTCAAATATTTTGGACTTTAATAGACTTTGTATTCTCTTCACATCTTAGCATCAGATAAAATGTTGTACGCATTTGTTGTGCCGTGTTGGTAGGGGACCGAGGATCCATGTTGTACCTTTGTTCCGTTTGTATTGTCTAGATATTATTGGTTGTTTCCTATCCAAAGACCTTCTTGTCCAAAAACCTGCTATCGAAAAACCTAGTTGTTTTGTTTTTTTTTTTTGTGATATCGTTGATTCTTTTTGTTTCATTGATAACAGAAAATGCTCAATAACTCAAACGAGTCAACCCGAATCAATGTATGCCTGTCCCAATCTCCTTTGTGTTTTTGTTTTACTTCTCTCAGATCAAGATCAGTAATTTAGTACTGTTCTCTTGATCGGTCTACCTTTTCTTGTGTCACAGCAAAACGTCAAGGAACTAAAATGTCGTTAGTTCTAGGGTTGTATCACAAGATTAGTGTACCGTGTTATACAAGAATATATTTGTCAGTTTCTGCCGAATAGTGGTCTTCGTTTTAAACAGACTACTTTCATGGCTATAACTTATCTATTGTAAACATGCCGTTTAGTACTTTTTGCCAGATAGAAGTCCAAGCAAGAATAATGAGTTAATAAATAAATACAGTAAGATTGATAAGACCCAGTTGTTCTTTTGGTACACTGAAATCGTTATTGGGGCGATTTCAATGTGCGTAAATGGCTATAAACATCTACAGAAAGACATCTCAGTTAAGTAACTGAGTTTGTAAATGAGCCAACACGGTTATTACACATTAACATTCATTCCGCCAACATCCCCTCCTCATGTTCCATCACTTGCTTGGTGATGTTGTGCCAGTGTTGAGTGTGGTTGCTCATTGTTGTGATGCGTTTTGCTGATGATCGTAACAGGAATTTGTTTCTACACCTAACGACTACCAAATATACGGAACCAAATCTACGATACTAACCGCCTTCTTCATCATCATCGGGACTACAACCGGGATCAGGTCTTGGCCTTATTTAACAAATCTCTCCACCGGTCGCGATTTCGAGCCGATGTCATCCCGTTTGGCACTCCCAGGCTCTGGGCGTCCTGGTCTACGCCATCCCTCCATCACAGACAAGGTCTGCCGCGCTGTCTCGTTCCATAGATCCGCCCACAAACAAATTTTGGGGCAGGCTCCTCTTCGGTCATTCGAGCTAGGTGCCCCGCCCACCGGAACCTACCGAGCTTGATTTTTCTTACATTAGTTTCAAGGTAACATAAATCGCGTACAACTCATATTTGCAGCGTCACCAACAATTCTCCTTAAGACCTCTCTCTCGAACGCGGCTAAGAGTCCAGAGTGCCTTTTATTGAGCACCCAGGTATCGGATCGATACATGAGTACCGGTAAGACGATGGTCTTGTACAGTAGTAGCTTGGATGTTCTGAATAAATTTCGGGATTTAAAGAGCCTTGATAGACCATAGTAGGCTGTGTTGGATTTGATCAGCGCGTATTTCTTCTTCCGTATTGTTATCGGCTGATACTATTGATCCAAGGTAGTTAACGGATTGCACTACTTCAAATTCGTGCTCCGCTACCTTGATAGTTTGACTGATGCTAGGACTTCTCTTCGCAGAAGTTGCCACCATGTACTTAGTTTTTCCCTCATTAATGTGCAGTCCCAGTTTTTGTGCCGTCTGCTCAATCTGGGTGAAGGAGTCCTGTACAGTCGAATCGGTTCTACCGATGATGTCGATGTCATCTGCGTAGGGAAGTATCTGGCAGGACTTGGTGACAATAGTCTCTCTAGTTGTAATGCGAGAGTCACGGATTGCTTTCTCCAACGCCAGGTTGAAAAGGAGGCAGGCCAGACCGTCCCCTTGTCGGAGTCCATTAAAGATGTTTATTGATTTGGACAGCAATCCCGCTATTTTTCCTTGTTTAGTTACGTTGGCCATGGTCAACCTACAAAGTCGTATTAATTTGTTTGGAATGCCGAACTCTCTCAGGGCATTATATAGTTCTACCCTGGTTATACTGTCGTGGCCTTAAAGTCTATAAATATATGATATAATGGAATCTTCAATTCCAGATATTTTCCCATCGCTTGCCTAAGGATGAATATCTGATCAATCGCTGATTTGCCTGGGAGGAGGCCACACTGATATTGACCAATGATGACTTTAGCGTATGGGGCTATCCAATCTTGTAGGATAGAGTAGAGTAGCTTATAGGCGGTAAGCAGGAATATTATACCCCAATAGTAGCTACCCACTGTGATATCCCCCTTCTTATGTATGGATCAAATTATTCCACGACGCCAATATTCAGCCATCGCCTCTTGCTCTCATACGTGTACCACGATCTCATGAATTGTGTGATGTAACGCTGTACCTCCTTGTTTGATCAGCTCAGCTGGTATGCCATCAACTCCGTAGGCTTTATTTGATTCATTTCATTTCATTTTTAAAACATTTTTTATTTTTCTTTTTATATTCTTAATTTCTAAATTAAAGGCTAGACAAAAAATGCTTAAATTCTAGCTTAATTATCTTATATAATAACTTACTGGTCCTTCGCAGACGCTCTAGGCTAAACATTACTTAACATTTGTATAATTTGCCTTTCGGCGACAGAATTTTGTTTGTGGGAGTACTTATAATTATTTAAATGACAAAGAAAAATTTTTCAAAACTTTGTCGAAATTTTTTTTGGTTTTTTTTTTCTTAAAATTTAACTTACTTAACTTATCAATTTTTTTTTTTTTTTTTGATATAATTTTATTTAAAAAACTTAACTTAACTTAACTTAAATCTTATACTACCTTAATTCTAGAAAAGCTAAGTCTATGTAAGTTAGCTGATGATAGTATGATTCTATACCGACTTTGGTATCCAGGTCTTTATATGCCATTCAACCACCAGAACTGTTGACGCTGTCTAATACTATCGTCCCGGTCTCTGTGGGAGATAGCCCTACTGAAGCGCAGGAGCTCTTCTTCGGTGCGCGTTACTTCCCGGTCGTAGCACAATCGCCCGTCTACGGATGATCTACTTACATGATAGATCAGCGGAATTCCGGATCTATCCTGTATAAGCCCTTTCATGTCCAAGTCAAGGAACGCCTCTGGTGGAACAAAGCCGTTGCAACGCACGCTCTCATAGTACAGAGTGTTTGGATAATAGGCCCCGAAAATTAGGTCATTGGACGAGCTTATTGCTCTCGCAATATGTCCTCTGATTAATTTAATCATAAAATTATCCACCCTATGTTATTTATGTACGCTTCATTATATAAAGTCTCATTTGAATAATATTTTTTATAGTCCGATTCCGGTGTCCGATATAATCTGAGACAACTTCTGAGACACTTCCTTTCGAACACCCGAATCTTTTCCATCAAATTTGGACCTATGTTAAACCATACTGGACAACTGCGCTTTATTTTATTTGAGCTGTCTTATGGCTTTTAATGTTTCCTCAATGCTTGGTGACGGCAACATTTTGCATTGGTGGAGCCTCCAGTTCTTGAGCTGACCATTTAGCAATTCACTGAAGTGCACTTCCCATCGCTCCGGAACTCCTTCAGGATCGGTGATCAGATTACCCTCTTTATAGTTGCAGTAAGTGCAGCGTGGTGTGTACCGCGTCATACTGCGGATTATTTGGTAGAACTTCCACGCCTGGTACGGACCTCGCTCTCTACGTTTTTTTCGCAGGCACCTTTCTTTTGTCTGTGAAGTATTTTTTCAAATCTTCTGAGCTCTTTCTATTTTTCCTCGCGTGCCCGTGTGCTATGAGACTGCTGCATTGCCCGGCATTCTTACTTTCAGTCGATAGTTTGTACTCAACATCATACCAGCCGCTCCGATTTCTACGAGTACTGTCTCATATGCAGTTGGCAGTACTAATGACAGCATTATTAAGGCGTGTCCATTTCTCTTCTACGCCCGGCATTCCGTCGAGCTCTCCGAGGGCGAGTCCTAGCGCATGACCAGAGGTGTTACTGGTCTTCTCATTGCGTAAGACAGTCGTGTTGATTCGAACCTAATCCGCAGATGCAATACGCCTCCGTTGAGCAATCCGCGCTCGGAAAACTGTACCAACAAGATAGTGATCCGAGTCGACGTTGACACCTCGGTACGATCGTACCACCATCAGGGTCGGGCAGTGGCGGCGATCTATCAACACGTGGTCAATTTGGTTTCAAGTGGCTCCATCAGGTGATACACAGGTGGCTTTGTGGACATCTTTGCGCGGAAACCTGGTACTTGCAACGACCACGTTTTTTGATGCTGCCAGTTCGATGACTCGTAGTCCATTGTCATTAGTGTTCTCATGCAAACTATGGGAACCTGCGTAGTGCCTGAAAACCGGCTCCCGACCTATTTTCGCATTCAAATCACCAAGGACGATTTTCACATCGTATCTTGGGCAGGTATTGACGTTCTCGTAGTATTCTTCTTTTTCGTCGTCAGGGGCTCCTCTGTAGGTCCGTGAACGTTTATGAGGCATATGTTCTTAAACCTGCCTCGCACGCGAAGAGTGCATAGCCTTTCGTTTATTGCATTAAAGCCGATGATGGCAGGCTTCAGTTTTTAGCTGACTAGAAAGCCTACCCCGAGCACATGGTGTTTTGCATGACAGCTGTAATAAATGTCATACTCGTTTCTTTGAATAACACCACTTCCCATCCATCTTATTTCTTGTAATGCTGTTATGTCAGCCTTTTATTCGGACAGGGCATCGGCTAGCTGCTGTGCAGCTCGAGCTCTGTATAGTGAGCGGACGTTCCATGGGAAGATTCTTCAATCGTTTAGCCATTTTTGTTTCCATCGTCATCGTCGTGTATCCGGTCCATATCCGAGGCTTGTTAAATTGTCCATAATAATTTGTTTTTACGGGTAAGGTTATTAACCCTGCACCAACCTTTCTCAAGATGTCGCTGTATGCATTGGTTCGCTACTTGGCGGGTGCCAAAGTAGCTATCCGGGGGTGTCACGTGGAGACTGCATGTCAACTTGGATTGAACAGGGACAAGGATTGTCCTGGCCTTCGCCAGGTTGAAAGCAATCAGAGACTTTGTCCTGTGTGTTCGCTCCCATCCCCCCAGAATTGTTATATATAGCTATAGATATAGACTTTATATATACCCTCCACCCAAAAATAAACCGGAATGGATTAAAAGAGCATTGCTATTTGTTAAACAAATTTTACGAACATCATTTTTTCATAGGTAGTAATATCTCTGAACTGAAATATATTGATTTGCTTATTCGACAAATGTATCTAATGACTTTTCTCCATCGTTGATTGGGATGTGGTTGAGGATGGTTGAGGATGGCGGGCCCCGTCGGTTTTTTTATCGTATTCACCTCTTTTTGGGAATTCCTTCATGTGGGAACCATCATCCATACTCTGAAGCTTGGTTTCTGTTGCGTACGTGAAATACCATGCTTGATCCACTACTTTCAAGAGTTTTTAAGAAGCTTTTGTCATTTCGAGCGTCTTAAATGTCTTTGCAATATTCAACTCGATGCAATTTTTGGTCATCATTTAGTTGATGTGGAACAAACTGTTTTTTTTTCAGTTAAAATGGGACGTATTGTTACCTTTCGTATGTTAGGCTTCATTTCTATGAATCTCACAGAAGATTTCTTGGAAAACCCTTACGAAATCACGTACTTTATCAATAATTTGTTCACATGGGCTACATGCTACGTTTATCGTCGTACACATCTCCCCTGCCTTCCTTGAACCGTCGAAACCCCTCAAACACTTGTGTTTCGGATTAAAAATAAGTTTTTTTTAAACGTTTGGGAAGCATTTTCACTAATTTTAAAACAAAATTTAATATTGACTCTTTGGTATTTATACATTTTTTACCGATGTATAAACACTATTGTCACATAACCCCTTGCACTGTTTTCTCAAGTCTGACTCGTGCTGAAAATTTTAGGCCAAACTTAATCCAGCTTGTAATCGAGATTTTGCGCCAAACATGAATATCACCAGCCGTACCCGTGATCTTAATCTCGAGCCAAGCAAGAACGTCTGAATGGACTCTTATCTCTGCTTTATGCACTGGATTGTTAGCTTTAAGGTGGAAGGACAAACACGATCTATATATGTTAACATCCAAACATGCATCTCTGGAGATCAACATCATTTCGGATCGAATTCAGCTTGGACAGCCATAAACTTGGTTTGACATCAGCTTGGAGACACATCAGTTTGGATAGACCTCAGCTTGGATAGACATCAGCTTGCATAGACATCAGCTTGCATATGAGAGTCTCATGCTCTACCGACTGTGCTAGCCGTAAATATAAATAAATAGAATCAATTAAAAGAGAACGAAGCCACGTGTTGTGACAGTTAAAACGAAGAACACAGTTTAATACAAAAAGTGTGTAAGTAACACGTTAACGGTATCTACGTGTGAGTGCGCGAACATTGTGAGTGTGTGCGCGAGGCCACAATCTGTTTGTCAAAAAAAAAAGTGAATTCTTTCTATAATACGGACGTAAATCCAAAAACAAAAAAAAAAAGAATTAAAAAAAAAAATTAAAAAAAGTGAGAACCCGCGGTCCATAATATGGACGTAAAACAAATGGATGCCAAAATGGTAAATCGGAGAAGGCAAAATACGGACATAAACCTAAAGACTAAACGCCTTAGAACAAGTGAAAATAAGAATACAGACACGTCAATTGTCACCAGCAATGACGAAGACAACACCCATGGCGCCCAGTACTCAGGGGCTGGAAACCAATTCAAAGAGCTAGCTGTCAGCGAAACAAATGCAGACGCTAGTAATCAGATCGAGGTCCTCAACAGACTCATCCATGAGATTAGTCGTAAAAAAGAGGAACTGGATAGACAAATGGAGGAAGTTGTTAAACTAAAAAACAACCTGAGCCACAACGAGCGAAAAACGAAAATGCTAGAACAACAACAGCAAAAACAAAGACAATGTCGGTTACCTACCGATCATGGGATTTGGGCACTAATATGATTGACGTTAGACAATCATAACCCAAATCATGCTAACGATGCTCCGGCCTGTAAAAGAAACAAAAGCTACCATAGCCTAGGTCATAGGCGAGCAAACCATCGGTTTGCTTATCGCCACGAAAACTCTATAGCCTACAATGGCATTAGCATGAACGCCTAAGTAAACACGATGTGCATATCATCGTGACCCTTGAAATGGCGTTTTTGTGTATCTTGAAGCAAAAACCTATTTCGTTCTCAGGCGCAGGTCATCAAAGATTTATGGCCCTCGAAATAGCGTTTCTGTTTATTTAAGACACAGAAACCTATTTCTCCCTTCGGCGATTTTTCGCCATCGCATATCTCTATAATACCAATTAATTGCACCAGCCCATGTTTATTTAGGTGCATTTTCGTCGTTGTCGATATACAGGCTGAAGGGCAACGTACATGTCCCATACGGACACATATAGAATCCTCCCACACCAATGTAATCCACACCGTGAATCTGGCAGATATGGATGGTTTCTGGGAGTCAGATTGTAGCTGCCAGGAGTATCGGAGGTGTTAAGACGTCGGAGCGTTAAACATTGATAATTAATAATTTGTGCCGGGAAAGTCTTCGTATGACTATTTGTATTTGTGCGAACACCGCGGTGTAAGAAATTATCTAACGTCTATATAATAAAATTCGTGTGAAACGGTTCATTAAAGGCCGTCTTTAAAAACCATTAATTGTGGCTTAATTAAATCTCATTTTTTATCAATAAAACAAACATTAAATCAACACCACAACTCTAGTGTTTCTGTTATTACATTCTTCGTTGGCGGACAGTTCCAGTGTTTTCTTTATTGTTCTTTTGTTTTCCGCGGTGGTGGTTTTTTTTATGGAACTCGCATCCTTGCTGATGCCAACATAAATAAACCCACAATACCTTGAAATTTACAGGTGTAAAGCCATTTACTACAGCAAATTCTAGAAATCGCAACCGTAAGTTGCCTTTCTTCACTGTCTCGCTAAGCCCCAATAGTAAAATTGACGGACTTAGATATATTAAATACATTAGTCACCAAACAATAAGTTGGGAGAGAATAACGAAGTGCGACCGCGTATTGCAGTGTATGCGCTGTCAACGCTTCGGGCATGTGGCAGCGAATTGCAATAAGCATTTCAGTTGCGTCAAATGCTTAAATAAGCATATCATTGGAGAATGTCCATTGGGCAAAGAACAGCTACCGGATAGAAATAAACTATCCTGTGTCCTCTGTAACAACTCAGGTCATCCTGCTAACTTTAGAGGTTACCCTAAGTACCAACAACTAAAATCAAAGTTGGAAGCCAGAAAGAAGCAAGTTGAAGAAGAGAAAAAGATGAAAACTCGCTCTTACAACAACTTCGTGGCACCAAGTGTGTCATACGCTCATATGGCAGGTGGAGGAAAAAATCCACCAATCTTAGAACAATCACGCAATATCATTGAAACGCCTGCTCCAGAGGCACAAACTGATATAACAGCAATATTACTGTCCATACAAGGACTGTTTGCTGCGTTTGATAAAAAATTCGGAATGATCGAAAAAAAAACTGACGGAACAAGTGTATCGAACGGACATTATCTATTCGACCCTGTTTCCAGACGAACCCACACTCTAATCACAACGTTCACTGCGACTGAATTAACCCTAAAAGTTATCGCTGTGAATGTTAATTCACTAATCCGCATGGAAAGAAGGGATAATCTCAGCAATCTGCTGAAGCTGAACGTCCAGATGTGCTTTTGGCTAGCGAAACTAAGCTAAATCAAGGGCACAATTTGGGCTACCCAAATTATAAAATAATTAGACGAAATCGTCCAAATTCCACTCAGGGGGGCGGGGTCGCTGTCTTAGTTAAAAATGGTCTACAACACAAAGTCGTTTACAATAGATATGTATACAAGTTCCAGGTACTAGAAGCCTGCGTTATAGATATTCCTTTGAAAAGTCAAAAGCATCTATATGTTATCTCTGCTTATGCTCCCGAAGCGCCACAGTGTATACAGTTTATCAATGAACTTGATACCCTTTTTCGAAGTCTCAAGTTAGACTCAGAAAACAATTATTTCTTTATGGCGGGAGATCTCAATTCCAAGCACAGTGCTTGGGGTAACCTTATCACAAACACAAGAGGCAATGCGTTGTTCGACTGGTGGCAAACAAACGCTATCGAACGTAAACTAGAATTGTACGCTACAAGTACCCCGCCATATCCAAGAAGAAATTCCTTCTTGGATTTACTGTTGCTGGACGAGCGAATACAACTATTAGATACGGATCTAACTACTCAAAATTGTCTTCGTACAATCGACTACGATAGCGATCATTATGGACTTGGTGCTGTAATACATGTGCCAAACGAACATTCACTACTTGAGCAGTACAAACAGATACACTCTTTTAATTTCGGAAAAGCACACTGGTCGCGCTTTGATCGGATAATAAAAAAAGAATTACGCTCCAACGGCTTAGATCCACCAACGATGAACAACATTGTTACTAATACAATGAATCGTTCTATCCCAAAAGTGTCTCACTCCGAGAGCCATACAAACCGGTACAGAAACGCAACGATCGACGAGCTGTATAGGCAAAAGAGTATTCTGCTCTCTAAGTTAAAACTGCTCTACAGACAATTCAGCGATCCAAATAGCCAGGAAATAAAAACAATTAAGTCATTAATTAAAAATCTTCAAAAACTGATCCGTGACAACTATAGATCAGTAATTAATGAAGACTGGAACAAGAGAATTCAAGCCATTAAAGCTAGTGGACCGAATATGTTCCCACAAATAAATAAAGTCTTTCGAAGGAAAGATTATAATGACATCCCATGTCTGCGAGTTCCGCGGAATCCCGAGAATTGTCAAACGCTGCTGATGTGACGTTTTCCGCCACAGAAGTTTATCTGTTTTAAAATGGGTTACCTGTGGTTAGTCCAGAGTGAGGTGTCCATTATTTCGTTTCAAAGACTTCAGTTAGGAGTCCTCTTCTTCTTCAGCGGCTGCTCCACCACCTGTGGTTCCTCTTCAGGTTCTTCTTCAGGTTCTTCCTCCTTACACGACCAGGGCGGTTACCGCCAAATGGTGATTTTAGAGAGAAGTCGATGTGTTTCTGCGAATCCGATCGCACCACAAACAAAGAGATGTTCACCTTCTGCTTTCGAACACGAATGTGTCTTTGACAGATTAAAACACGAGCATGATGGATAGATTTGGCCAATCCAAGTTTAAACACTTGCGTCTGTAAACGGCGCTCCAAGAAAAAGAAAGAGCTTTTATTTTTGTTCTCCACGTTTAATCTCTAAACTTTAACTTTTACAAAATGTTTCAACATTCTTCCGTTTTCCTTTTTTAAACTTTTTACTTTAAGTTTTTCAATCGTTTCTTTACTTTTTCCGTTTTTCTTTTTTAAACTTTTTACTTTTACTTTTTCAATGGTTTCTTTAGTTTTTCCGTTTTTCTTCCTTTACTGTTCACCAACCGTCTCTCAATTCAATTAACTGCATTCAAAAACAGTATCGAGCAACAAAAAAAATCAAAATAAACGGAATCAAAATATCCAACCTGTTGTTCCTTTCTCTGCCTCTCCATCAACATCCACTCCGAAAACAGAGATCTAACTTCCACACAATCCACACTCGAACAGGAGTATGTTCGCACATTCAACATGTGGATCGTGTGTTTTCCCCACCACCTTACCATCTACTATTAAATTATATTAAAACGAACAAACGATGGAGATGGCGGAAGTCGCACGTAACACTGAACGCAGGACTTACCCTGGAACACATCAACTCTAACGAAGAGTTCATAATAGTCGCGGATCCGCAAAAAAAGGCGAACTCAATTGGCGCTTGTTTCGAAGCAGTGTATAGATTGAACGAATCGGCTCATTCTAACCTTGACCTGGAAAATAGCGCTCTCCAAAAACATATTTCGTTACGCAATGAACTTAACAATTGGCGTCTCTTAAGTCGAAGTTTCACTATCTTTAGTGAAAATAATAGAGCGGATTCCCCGCTTAGAGATCTAAACACTAGTATATTTGTACACAAGGATGAACTGACGGACATTCTTAGATCGATTAAGAACAAAAAATCTTCTGGAATAGATAGTATTCCAAACATTGTTCTAAAGCATTTACCTCTTGAAGTAGTGAAGGTTTACACTATTTTGTTCAATAACGCTCTAAATAATGCATATTATCCAATCCAATGGAAATCTGCAGTAGTCCATCCCATACCCAAAAGGGGCAAGGACAGGAGCAATCCAGCCAATCTTCGCTCGATTAGTTTGCTTCCGAACATCAGCAAGGTATTCGAGAAAATTATAAATAAAGCATTGACTAACTGGTGTAAGGAAAATGGTATTATTCCGAACAACCAGTTTGGTTTTCGATCGCAACATGACACAGTTCATGCTGCGACAACACTTGTTTCCGACATCCTGTGGAACAAGGCGAAGAGACAATGCACAGGGGCCTGTTTGGTTGACTTTGAAAAGGCTTTCGACACCGTATGGTTAGAAGGGCTGGTATATAAGTTATCAAATCTAGGTATGCCCGAATATTTATTATACATTATCTACGATATAATAATGGGTAAACAATTTGTAGTGAAATGTGGAGATATAATCTCTAACAAGACCTTCCACATCAAAAACGGCTTACAACAGGGAGCAGTGAATTCTCCCATTTTATTTAACATTTACACTAGTGATCTAGTGGGTTCTCTCAACCATGCGATTGCGTATGCCGACGACATTGTGGTGTATAGATCTGGAGAAAAGATTGATGTCATCAACAGACTTCTGCAAAATGATTTCAACAAAATCAAACGTTTTTGCGACGACTGGAAATTAAAAATAAATTTCCAAAAAACAGAGACTATCCTTTTCAGGACGCCCCTGTCCAGTGCATCAAGGGACACAAAACTGAATTGGAAAACATTTTCTATTGCGGGAAGTAATAATCTTCCACTACAAGTAAAAACTGTAGTCAGATACCTTGGAATCTGGCTTGATCATTATCTTTACTTTGATAAGCATACAGCAGCTGCTCTTACAGCAGCTAAAAACGCATATGCAATGACACGAAGTCTCTTCCGTTGTAGTCTTCTGGAACCCAAGGTGAAAACAATTTCATACTCAGCATTCATCCGACCAATATTGGTGTATGGCTGCCCGGTATGGTACAACATATCCCCATTTTACATGGAGAAGTTTCGGGTGTTCGAGAGGCAGTGTTTGCGTTCCTGCCTAGGAATGTATAGAACCCCAGAGTCGCAGTATAAGAAATACTCTCCGAATAAAGTCATGTATGACAAATCAGGACTAAACAGAATAGATAACTTCATTATCAAGACTATTCGTGGTCACACAACAAGGGCAATGTGCAGCGAAAATGATCTCATTTCGGGAGCATTCTATCCCAATGATATGTATATGGAGAGTACTCTCCAGAATGGGTTCATTCCCCCAGAAGCGTTCCCTTTCTTGGATAAAAAAGGACTTCTCCAAGACAAACGTGGAGTCCCTATTATTTACCACGCTTTCCGTGGTGCTAGAGATAAACGAATTCTCCACGATAACGATACCTCTAATTGTCCAGATCGCCTGCGTTTTAGTATGGTGATCGGTGAAAGAGATAAATCAATAAAAGATCGATCCCATCCCAACTGGTGGTGGATCAGTGATGAAGAAAGGACTACACGTCCCCAAACATAGTATGCCACTCAGGCGCACTGCTTTCCTTCCCCCTATCCCCAATTCCCAATTATTTTTATTTTATCTTTTAATTTTGTTTTTAATTTAATTTTAATTTTTTATTTATTTATTTTTTTATTTTTATTTTTATTTGTATTCCTTTATTCCTTGTTTATGTTTGTCCGTTTTGTTTCATTTTTATTTTGCTTGTCAACCCCTTAAATGTCAACCCCCCAAATATGTAATTTAAATATATATATATATATATATATATATATATATATATATATATATATATATATATATAAATAATACAGGATGTAGAAAAAAATAGAACATATTTTAAAAGAGAAAACATATCAATTATTGTGACATAATATAAAAACAGTTATTGTACGCCGAAAGGCATTTAGAGTGCTTGGGAAGAGCCAGTAAGTTAGTTAATGTAAGAATGTTATTTGTAAAATAGATGTTAACATTTAGTCTTAAGTGAAATATGTAATTGAATTGTTGAATAAATGTGGATATAAAACAAAAAAAAAAAAAAAAAAAAACATCAGCTTGCATAGACATCAGCTTGGATAAACATCAGCTTGGATAGACATCAGCTTGGAGAGACATCAGCTTGGATAGACATCAGCTTGGAGAGACATCAGCTTGAATAGACATCAGCTTAGAGAGACATCAGCTTGGATAGACATCAGCTGGATAGACATCAGCTTGGATAGACATCAGCTTGGATCGACATCAGCTTGGATAGACGTCAGCTTGGAGAGACATCAGCTTGGATAGACATCGGCTTGGATAGACATCAGCTTGGATAAACATCAGCTTGGATAGACATCAGCTTAGAGAGACATCAGCTTGGATAGACATCAGCTGGATAGACATCAGCTTGGATAGACATCAGCTTGTATCGACATCAGCTTGGATAGACGTCAGCTTGGAGAGACATCAGCTTGGATAGACATCGGCTTGGATAGACATCAGCTTGGATAGACATCAGCTTGGATAGACATCAGCTTGGATAGACATCAGCTTGGATAGACATCAGCTTGGATAGACATCCTTGGACAAACATCATAAGACAGCTAAACATGATTTAACGTATCATCCAGTAATCCGTCTCTCTTATAACATAGGAACTCGTTATTTCAAGACTCGATGGAAGTGTAGCAAAGTCCAACCATAGGCTGGGTATTGTTCCTCAATTCAGTGCTGTTATATTTCAATCAGTCGTACTATATAAGGTGTACTTAAAAAGAACCACTAATAAATCGACAGGGTAACATGAGTTTACAAGGTGAAATAACTTGACCTTTACGTTAGATCCAGAAACCCCTCTTAGATAACGATGACGGTTTGACTCTACGTTCCTTTCCCTCATTATTATTATTTCTTTCATGTATTAATTTAAACTGAGATCACAATACACTACAATGTTATCGATTCTTTGTAACTTTTGTGAACTATTTCCAAGTAAATCGATCCGAGATCACTAATGACTAAGAATCAACTATGAAGGGTAGAATTTAAAAATCTGCAATATATTAATCCGCTGGCAAACGATCGATACACAGAGCAGTGATATTTACTTCGCGTTGACAATTATACTGCCCTCAACGATCGGGTCGAGATAGAGAACTAGTCCTAAAGGCGAACACAACAACCGACAAGTCTCGTCCCACGAGCAGCAGCTCCACCCCCCCCCCCCCCCTCACCCCACACACACCCACACAGATCACCGATGCAACCCTCATACGAAATGCAAATCATGGCAGCCCGACAGCGCGGAGCGACGCATAACTTATGCGCACGACCCGCCAGTAGATCGCGAAAGATACAACCACGACAACTGCAACGAAGGTTGCTGAACCGTGATCCCTAACCATGAGAAAAATTGAAACGTAAGGTGTACACAAAAAAAAAACCTTATTTCAGTTGAATGCAAAATAAGGGTTCCAATACACTGACGCATTAAAGGAGAATTATGGGGCGCACAAGCGACCGGCTGGACTTGGGTTGACGGGTTCCCCCGTGACTGTGTAGCAGTTCTACGAACCACTCAACCCACTATAGGATCAGGTATTCTTCCGCCAAGGAATATACTCACCTTTGCCAGTACACGTGCCCACAGACACGTGTCCCCATAGTCATTAATCACACCTGAAACAAAAGGTAATATGACATGCAACGACGTTGAGGTCGATATCATAGATCAAGGAACTAAACATTCAAAAGCTTCCAATATCGAGTTCAACGCATCCATACATCGTATCCATACCAATGCGCCAAACGCAGCTAGGCATCGCATGTAAGTCAAGCACCCATTCTAAGCATCAACGCGATGCTTCCCATGAAACACCGTTGTCGGTAAATAAACCGAACAACGGATGCCTACTCTGGTAGCTAATAGCAATTAGCACCTAAATCCCTTGCATGACCCTAACGCAAAAGGCACACTTGCGCAAACAAAGCATATCGTTTCGCTGCCGACCAATAGTCATGCTAAACATAACATAAACATCTTAACGTAGATCGCTCGCTAGATGTTTATGGGTTGGAAATGCTAACAAAGAAACTATATCAATACCACGGTTCCTTTATGACCCATCTGAAGCGCACAAGAACATTGTTGTGGACTCTGCACCATCATTTACCACAGTGAAATTTTGGGCAGCTGAATTTAAACGTGGCCATGAGAGCTTGGGAGACAATGAACTTTCGAGAAGTCCAAAAACTGCAACAACTGACGATAACATCGCTAAAGTTCACCAAATGGTGCCAGACGACTGCTGAATTAAAGTGAAAGAGATAGCAGATGCTATGAAAATGTCCAAAGAACGTGTTTGTCACATATTAAATCAAGATTTAGGCATGAGAAAGCTGTCCGCGCGTTGGGTGCCGCGTTTGCTCACGTTAGACCAAAAACGTGTTCTAATGATCATTTCCAACGCCCTGTTGGCGAAGTTTAGACGCAATAACTCTGAGTTTTGACGCCGATTAATTACTGTCGATGAAAATTGGATGTACCATCATACGCCCGAAACAAAAATACAGTCAAAACAGTGGACTGCAAAGGGGGAATGGAAAATAGTGCCGGTATTCCATTCTAGGGGGTTGCTTCCTTACAGTCAGTCCAGTCCACGGAAAATGGTTGAATAGCTTGTGAGCGGCACTTCACATCCGGCATCGATGACTGCACCATGAGGTCGAGGGTCCTGTAGGGATAACTGTCCATATTGACAAAACGTTCGCACTAAGCTCGCCATCAATATGAGTACCATGGAGGAGCCCAAGGTGCACAGGTTAGCCAAGGGGGGTTGAAACCGATTTAAACTCAGAGTTAAGATGTAACCTATTAAGAAAGGTTACTGTTATAAGTATTTAATTTAACTTAATTTAAGAAAAATAAGAACTAAAGTAATTAATAAACTTCGACTTATAAATAAAAACTTTTTAAAGGTAATATACGTTTGTTTATTCTAACTCTTCGATTACTCGCTCTTCCCTCGCACTTGAGGAAACGCAGCGAGAGGCGTCATACATAAAGGTCGTCTTGAATTAGTCAAGGCTAATATAAATAAGTAAAATTTAACTTATAATAAACAAGTAAAGAGTAAGGTAAGAGTGTTTTTATAATAACTATGTTATCAAAAAAAAAAAAGCAAATATAATTAAAAGAGAAACGCCTTTCTCTTTACATTTAACTCTCTACTTACTCGCTCTTCCCTCGCACTAGAGGAAGCACGGCGAGTGGCGTCTTAACATAAGTGGTTCGAAAAGACCGACATCGCGGGTTGAATTCACGGAAAATAAATTCGCGAACACATTTGGTTATCCCTTGAACTCGTGACTGATGCCCCTCTGCCCTAATGGAGGACAAGAGGAGGAAACGAAGTTATCGTACAGCCATTGACCAGAAGGGGCGCGAACCAGTTCGGCACTCAAGCACTCTGTTGGCCACTTTATCACGCGTTTTTGATTCTAACCAAATTCGTTCTGTTGACCTCCGTGGAATTGGACCGTCATTGTTTGAAAGCTCTATTTTTTGCCACCGTAATCTGCTCACATTTTTTATCACACCAAGGTTTTTGAGATGAATTTCGTTTGATGGAATACAGAACGTGAAACTCCATCCCCAAAAGAATAATCTCCGTGACTGACTGCGCGATGCGTTAACATCGGAGTCTTCAAAGCACATCTCTGACCATGAAAAGGATGCGAAGAAATTCCGCAAATCATCCCAGTTAGCAGCCACGTACCTCCATATTTGCCGAGGCTGCTATGATTGGTGATTCGTTTGAAACATAAGTGGTGGGGTTTGGGATAAGCTGTCACGATAAAGGGCTGCGAGAAGCGGGGGCTGGTAATTGTCGATGGTGAAGAGGGCGTGAGGACTAAGGGCAACTGGGGAATTGTAGGGGTCCGTTGTAAACACAAGGTCAAATTGCCTCTTCATATGATTTGATACATTACTTATTTGACGGAGGCTTGAGTCGGTGAGACCTATAAGAAGGCACTCCTTGATACTAGTGGAGTTTGAGGCGTAAAAGGATTGATCGTCTGACAGCGTCCATTGGAGATGGGGGAGGTTGAAATCGCCAATAACAACGATATCGTCAAGGGAAGTATTTAACTCTGTTTGGTGATCGACCGCTGCTATTGTGGGTTCGTATGGCAATAAGGAATGAGGTGAGCTTATTTTAGATGGCAAACAGCACACCACGGCAGGGTGAATCCACACATATACCATCGTCTTCACGCAAAACGGTAAAGGTGGAGGGAAATAGTTCTTGACTGTGATTACGTTTTAGAGCGGAGACCTCTAACATTTTGATAGTAGATGGTTAGGGGGACAGTATTGAGAGTCTTGGGGTGGGGAGGGGGGGGGGGTTGATTAGGGTAAAAAAGACTTGCCCTTTTTGGAAGAGGTCTTTTTCTTGTGAATATATAGACGAAAGGCCGAGATATCTTTCGACACTATTTGTGGGAGCACATTGAAATTTTTATCGAATTTCATAAACAGGTTGCGAAGGCTAGGGAAGTCCGTAGGTAGACCTTCCATATTTTAAACCGATGCGTATTTTGAAGAATTGGACAATTCGTACTATACAAATGGCATCGACATATTGAAAAATCGCTGGAATATGCATATTAAATAATAAAGACAGAGAGTATGTTGCATGATAAAGCTGAATTTTTCCAAAAGTTTGCATTTTTCTTCATTTAACCAAACACTTATTGATCAGCCCACCACATATAAACGTGAAACTCGTTTTTGCCCTACTGGATCAGGAACTTTCCACCCTACTGTCGTTGACAGGATATGAAAACTATCCACAGCCTTAGCGCAATGCCCTTATAATTCTTGGTAACCAGTGTTACGTTGTAACTTCCCCCACCGCCCTTGTCTCGGCGAGTGAAAGCAATAACGCGCATAACATATAAAATATTTAAACATTAATTGAGCACATACATCACAAACAATTTGCATTTTAATTAAAACATTCATTTTCATTTTTAAATTATACATTTACATTACTATTGGTATAAACAAATATAAAAAACTAAAACAGCAGGTACACAAACCTCATCATCATCATCGGCACTACAACCGGGAACAGGTCTTGGCTTTATTTAACAAGTCCTGAGGCTGTTAAATTTTCCATGATAATTCGTTTTTCCGGGCAAGGTCATTAGTCTTGCGCCAGAGGCTCACCGACGGGGAATCGAACCGCGGTCTCCCGTGTGACAGGCGGGGATACTAACTACTATACTATCGAGGTACACAAACCTGCTTAAGATAAAATATGACCATGATGTTTCGATCAGTTTCGGGACAGTCGTGGCTAAGAATCTTCGCCGAGACAACGGTGTAGGGAGAACGGAGGAGTAACGGATGAGGTTTTGGCGGATTTTTTGGTCTTTCGTCGAATGTTGGTGTGTTCCGCCGAACACAGTTCCCGCAAGAGAAACAAGAACAAGAACAAATAAAACCCTGTGAAATTGTTTTAGTGAAATTTATTTACCTTACTATAATTTTAGTTTGTACACATGCCTGGTAGGAGTTTATAATCTTTGCCAGTTATTCACGGTTCGGTCCTTTTCGTTATTTTTGGTTTCAATTTTAACACCGCGAAGAATATGTTTAATTAAAGATTGGTGGTAGCAAACGCACACGTTAGGGTACACCACAGTGTCACTAGGGCGATAACAGCGGTGGCAGTTCGGTCGATTGTCTTAAGTAGATTCGCGTAATTTTGGAAGGTTTACTTCGGTGAGACAGTTTCTGTAGCGATTTATTGCGCAGCGCGGACTAACTTCCTTGTTCGGTTCTCTATGTCGACTGTGGTAACTTCCCTGGGGATGATTCCATTCACCCCATAGTTTTCTTTTCCCTTTCGCTGGTGACGACTTTCTCTCAATCGAGAATCTCTCCACCAGGGACGTGCCTGGTTGCTGTGGATCATTCTGTGATCGTCAGACTTTCACACCCCTGATGCATCGGTTATGCACACAATCGAATGTGTGATTTACATTTGGCGATCATGGGATAATGTTTAGTTTGCCGTATGGAAACAGTCTTTTCGTTTATTGCTGCTGCTCCGCAAGAGCCTTTGTTTAGGCGAAGGACATTGCGGCAGGGACAAAGGTTTTCTCGACGGATTGGTTTTCCGGCAATTCGGTTATCGCCTTAACGTGGGGTTGCTGACACCAGTATGAATGTTACCTTTTTTCAGGTGGAAAGGAGAATCATGGGGACCCGTGTCTGTGGGCACGTGTAGTTTGGCTACAGTTGAGTATGTTGGTTGAACGACAACTTCTCGACCTATAGTGGTTTGTGTGGTTCGTAGAACCGGCACAAGGTGCCGCAGAGTTAGCTGACCGTTGACTTCGTTTAAGTAAATTGTGTAGATACAGTTGTGGAAACGGCCGGTTAGAAAAAAGCGGAAAAGGTAAAAGACCTTTGTACGGGAGAAGAAAGAGATATCCAAGAGAGGGGAGTCGAGGAATGGTAAAGGAGAAACGGTGTAATCTTTCGATCATAATAATTTTTCTGCAACAATTTATATTGTAACGTTAACGGTGTAATTTCTTCGATGAGAATAATTCTTCTGCGACAATTGACATTGTGACGTTAAGTGGATACACACGGAGAATAAAATGAAAGTTACTAAAAACCAGCAAATTCAGTCAAGTGTGTATGTACTTAATCGGATTGACTGCCAGAATCACTTTTCAGCTAATCGGGTGATATCAATCTGATCTTGAATCAAGAGACCCCAACGCACCCCGGATGGAATCTGTGGCGGTTCTACTAACGCCACTACTTACCTTTCCAATTACCCCAAAAACTTCCTTCCCACAGCTCCAAAACCCATTGTTTTTCGCTAATGCAATTGCATTAGCACCTGCAAACGTTTCATACATCAAGGACATCTAATGCATCGCCTAAAATTCCCTGTAAAGAATTCTCATCATCCATGCATCCAACGCATCTTCAAAATTCTCTGAAAGAATTATTTACAACATCAATGCATATCATCATTTGCCCGGGAAAAAACAATTCGGTTACCGTACCAAGTAACCGCAATAAAGCGGAAAACTTATCGGCGCCCCTGTCTGCCAATGCATTCTGCCCCACACGTCCACAGCAGATTTCCTTGGCTTATCTGCATTCACGGCGGCCTTTTGTCCAACCGCATATAGCATGGAGCTATACACAATCGCCATTGTGTAAGCATCTAAATTGCTTTAGACACCAAGTCTTTCTAACGACATGCAACTATTTATTCAGCTGCATGCACTTCTCACAAGAAAGCCCTTTGTTCGAACTCCTTTTCTACGGTTCGTCTACCCATGAGGTCGCGGCATGGGCAAACAAAGTGATCTCCGCGTAAGTAACCGCCCCCTCGCTAGGATCTATGTACCATAGATCCTCTCCCATTGGCCACTATCAAAGGGAAAATTTCACTTCCTTTTCACCACACCACCAAACTCACCCCGAACTGAGGGTTTAATCAGTGAGTGGATGCGATTGCTTTAAAGAGGATGGATGTCTACTGATTTGAAGATAGAAGTAACGATAACTTTGAAACCAATGTAAAATATATTTTCGAGTGCGCGAACTCGACCGGATGTCAATCGAATCAGCTGCTGTCGGGATTTCCTGCGCCTACGCTTCCACATATGCTGCTTCAATAGTTGCGAGGGGCGCCAGTCGGATGTGTGGTTAACTGGCTTACCTGCGAAGTCGAATTGCTGGAAATAAGCTAAAGGGCTACTCACTAGGAATTTGAAGTGGGCAGGAGTGAGAGGTTCAAGATTATTTGAATAGGAGGAGGGCATGGGTGCTATGGGAAGGGAATTATTAAATATTGCTTTCAATTCGATAAAGTAAGTTGCTAATTGCTCAGAAGTAAACAAGGGAGGCGCTCTTGGCGGAATAATGTGCCAATCAATTCCCTGACCAACAAGAAAACTGATTACGGGTTTTTGATGCCCTTTGAACAAAGTTCCATCCAGGATCTCGACTGACCTTTTCCGTTCCGAAAAGAAGCGCTTTGGGCTTGCGATAGAATACTCGGTGGCGAGTCCACCGACTAGTTGTAAATGAATTGTCTTTGTAAGGCTAACGTACTCCGCTGCGTAAACCTTCCACCGAACTTTGTTGGGATGTTGCCTTTCTTCAATATAGAAGGTTCGACACGA
Organism: Microdon myrmicae; assembly: GCA_963931805.1. Classification (NCBI taxonomy): domain Eukaryota; kingdom Metazoa; phylum Arthropoda; class Insecta; order Diptera; family Syrphidae; genus Microdon; species Microdon myrmicae. Next base: position 61,002,955 of record OZ007500.1, on the reverse strand, counting down.
CATTTTAGAACCGCTGTTGTACTTGTTCTGGATAATGCAATTATTGCGATGATGGATTAATTGATCTCTGTGAAATGCAAGTTTCTCACACGAAGATCCAACGAAAAGTGTTTGTGGAACAAAAAGTGTTTTTAACGAATTATGAACAATTAGTTCATTATATATATATAGTTGTGCACCTTGTTTCAAGGCCACTGATGTTATGAAATTACTTTCATCGACATTTTCCTTGTATTGTGCCAATGCACGAGGCAAGGTCTCCTTGGGAATATTTTGCAAGTCCAAGCAATCTCGAATAATTGGATAGGAGGAGGACATGGGTGATATGGGAAAGGAATTATCAAATATTGCTTTCAATTCAATAATATACCTTTCAAATTGCTCATAATTAAGCAATGGAGACGCTCCTGGCAGAATACTGTGCCAATCAATTCCTTGACCAATAAGAAAACTAACTACGGGTTTTTGATGCCCTTTGAGCAAAGCTCCATTATCATAGTGGATCTCGACTGACCCTTTCCTTCCTGAAAAGAAGCGCTTTGGGCTTGCGATAAAATACTCGGTGGCGAATCCACCGACTAGTTCTAAATGAACCGTCTTCGTAAGGCTAACGTACTCCGTCTTGTTCGTCATTGTCAATTTTGATAAGAAGCTCTAATACAAAAAAAAACCGAGTATTAGGCATCATCCTTGTCGGACGCGGATTTAATAAAAGCAATAACATTTTATAACTTGACCATCACTTCTCCACTACATGTGTTTGTGCGTTGTGTTTAAACAGTAATTTACAAAAATAAAAAAGCAGCAATAACATTTTATAACTTGACCATCATTTCTCCACTACATGTGTATGTGCGTTGTGTTTAAACAGTAGTTTACCAAATAAAAAAGGAGGAAAACATTATGTTATCAAAGGTGTATTATAACTAATAAACGAACCCCAATTGGGAATCAATAAAAGAACCATTTATTACAAAACCATTCCGTGCGTTTTATTTAACATTTTGGTGAACAGTGTTCGGTGAAACATCGGTGGGGAATCCGTTCCCGTGCCGACACACAAAATACGACCCCCCCATAAATCCACATTGTTTCGTACTACTGGGGAAGAACATTTTTGAGTCACCAGAGGGGGAGGTAGTCAATTGCGAATCGACACATCAAATAAGGCCATCAAGGAACGAACCCGCAGGCAGGGTAGTACGCCCCATCCAGTGGGGGCAGGAGCAACCACCTGCAAAATCACCAAGCCATAACAAACACCGAACCAAGTGAAGATATCAAGCCAGCCTACCCCGCAGCGACTGCAGCCACGGACATCAAGACTCCGGGTAACCTTTGAGTACACTCACACTCCTTACTAATGTATGTATACGAGGGTTGCCTTTTATATTTCGGGATTAGAGAACAAAAATAAATATTGATCATCGAAAATCACTTTATTGTTTTTCAAAATATTCCCCATGAAGATCTATACACTTTTACATGCGTTTGAACCAATTGTCGAAGCACTTTTGCCACTCTGATTGAGGTATCTCCAACACATGCATTCTGAATGCAGCAACCGCTTCTTCAGGTGTCAAAAAACGTTGACCTCTCAGTTTGTTTTTTACGTACGGGAATAAAAAGAAGTCATTCGGTGCCAAGTCAGGACTATACGGCGGATGACCCATCAAATCGATGTTTTGGGTGCTCAAAAATGCAGTTGTCGCAGCCGATGTGTGAGAGCTCGCATTGTCGTGGTGAAGAGTGGTCCGTCTTCGGCGGTTGGTTTTCCTGATTTCTTGGAAGACAACTGGCAAACAAATGGTTGTGTACCACTCAGAATTGACTGTTTTGCGTTGTTCTAGTGGTACGGTTGCGACATGTCCAGTTTTTCCGAAAAAACAGGCGACCATTTGCTTGGAAGTGCTTCATGCGCGAACAACTTTTGTTGGGTTTGGCTCATCTTGAAACACCCAGACAGTCGACTGCTGTTTACTTTCGGGCTCATACGCGTAAATCCACGATTCATCGCCTGTCACGATGTCATGGACGTGTTTCGAAGCACCGCGACCGTATTTTTTGAGCATTTATTTCGACCAATTGACACGAGCCTTTTTTTGGGCGATTGACAAATTGTGTGGGATCCAACGCGAACAAATTTTTTTGACGGTCAAATGTTTATGCAATATTGAATGTATGCTGGTCCCACTAACGCCTAAGGTTGTCTCAATCTCACGATAGGTCACATGACGATCTTCCAATATCAGTTCGCGCACAGCATCAATGGTTTTCGGAACAACAACTGATTTTGGACGACCTTCACGAAATTCATCTTGGAGTGAACTACGACCACGATTGAATTCACCATACCATCGATAAACACTGGTCCTTGATGGAGCTTCATCGCCAAAAATTGAATTAAGTTCATCCATGCACTGTTGCTGAGTTAATCCACGCCGAAAGTTGTAAACAATAATCGCACGAAAATGTTGACGATTTAATTCCATTTTTGGGTCGAGATGAATCTTTTAAGTTACTGTAAACAGTACAAATAGCGCTCGTATGTCAAAACGTTCTGAGTGCGTATAACCTCAAAAATGTCCAACTTTACGACAGAGCTGTCAATTGCCGGATTGCAACACTAGGGTTGCCAAATCCCGAAACATAAGAGGCAACCCTCGTATTATTATTGTAGTGCGGCATAAAAATCACAACTTAATAATTGCCGCACCCTAACACAACAAAAAATCCCAACATAACAATCCATAATCAGAAATTTAAATTGATAAACATTATTTAAATATAAAAAGTGGCCGTAATCACACTTTTAAACATAAGAATTAACAAGCCGTACACAAAGGAAAAACTCAAATATAAGAATTAAATATTATAATTAAACAACACAACCTAAACGTAAGACCAGGTGGTGATTATTTGGACACATCCATATAGCATTTGCAATTAAATTCAATTCTTTTCATAATAGTGGCACAATTCTGATGCAACATTAAGCTCCATGTGCGATCATCAGTCGTCTAACACGAACGCGTATTGATGCCAAAACCCAAGGTATCCCATACAAATCAAACCAACATTCTTGACAAGTTTTGGCGTATCATTTTGGACAAGTGATTAATTCCATGTGAAGTTAAAAATGATAGCCGGTTAGTGTGCTCAAAGTACGTCAAAGAACACGCGACCAATCTAAACTCTTTCTTCCGGAGAACGTTTTATTCACAGTCGCGACACCGCGATTACCATAAATTAAAAATTAATAAAGCTACTAAGCACTATGCCAGATGCACGACACATACCCATGTTCATGTGTACCGTCCTAATGGCTCCCACACTCTTGATACTAAATGTCCGTCGTCTTTCTATTGGTGTACTTTTTCCTTTTGCTAATTGATCATGAAAACCTACCCCAACTCTAGCTGGATACACATGAGACTATCATTTTTATTGGACCCCATGGCGATCTAAGATTCAATTGCATGTGTTTATGCTGTGCGTATAAAGGCCCTGCTGGAGCACATACTAAATTTACATAGAAATCTTTAAGATTTTGCCGAAGAGATGATTTCCGTGAACTTCAGGTGATTTAAGAAACCTTGAGAATTTTAAATTTCATCAAACAATCAGCGATGACATGCGCGCGTTGAAAAGAAGGAAGCTAGTACTCTGTGCTAATAATTTCGAGGGTGAACGGAGGGGTGCAGATATAAAGTAGCAAAACAAAAAAGGAAACTGAATTGAACGGGTAGAACGGTAGGCGCGCAGAGGTGTTGTGTTAACATCTTCAATTAACATCCACTTTAAGCCATGCGTAGAGATCGATCACATTTTTTAATGAGCCTGTGCCCAGCGGGCGTTCTTCCGGTCTTCAAAAATGTCTATTTAACCCACACATGTCACAGGTACAGCACATCAAAATTATCTTGTCTATTGCTAAAAGTTTTTCTTTGCAAAACATTTTTTTTTTAAGAAGAGTTCCCTAGGCTTGAACGTGTTGGTGGGACCTTAAAATATTCATGATTGTTGAAGCGTAGAACCAACGTAAAAGATTAGTGATTACCGTTGATCAGTTAGAAGTCAATAAGTTGATGTTTACGCGTATAAATATGAAACGATGGTAGGTTACGATCATCAATCGTTTCTCACGTTTCATAGGAGAGTGATCAAGCGTAGTACAAGTGATGGTGAGTCCGAAGGATTCATTTTATAAGACCCAATAACTAATCTAACTATATTTGCAGAAACTGTTTTTTATTGGATTGGCAGTTATAGCCACGGCGTATGCCGCCCTACCTTCCACAGAATATCTTCCACCACCGTCAGAAGAAGTAGCCGAAAGTCCTGTGGAATTACAAAGTTTAGCTGAAAGCACCGCCCTAGCTGACGATGGTTACAGATATAAGACTTTGAGAAGGATCAGATACCGCCACCGTCGTGATGTAAACGAACTGCCATCAAGCGAGTACTTGCCACCAGCTGAAGCTCCAGTTGAACTTGCACCCGAAGTTGCACCTGCTGAACCACAAGAATCTGCACCATTGGCTGATGATGGATACCGTTACAGAACTGTCAAGAGGATCAGATACCGCCACCGTCGTGATGTAAACGAACTGCCATCAAGCGAATACTTGCCCCCAGCTGAAGCTCCAGTTGAACTTGCACCCGAAGTTGCACCTGCTGAACATCAAGAATCTGCACCATTGGCTGATGATGGATACCGTTACAGAACTGTCAAGAGGATCAGATACCGCCACCGTCGTGATGTAAACGAATTGCCATCAAGCGAATACTTGCCCCCAGCTGAAGCTCCAGTTGAACTTGCACCCGAAGTTGCACCTGCTGAACATCAAGAATCTGCACCATTGGCTGATGATGGATACCGTTACAGAACTGTCAAGAGGATCAGATACCGCCACCGTCGTGATGTAAACGAACTGCCATCAAGCGAATACTTGCCCCCAGCTGAAGCTCCAGTTGAACTTGCACCCGAAGTTGCACCTGCTGAACATCAAGAATCTGCACCATTGGCTGATGATGGATACCGTTACAGAACTGTCAAGAGGATCAGATACCGCCACCGTCGTGATGTAAACGAACTGCCATCAAGCGAATACTTGCCCCCAGCTGAAGCTCCAGTTGAACTTGCACCCGAAGTTGCACCTGCTGAACATCAAGAATCTGCACCATTGGCTGATGATGGATACCGTTACAGAACTGTCAAGAGGATCAGATACCGCCACCGTCGTGATGTAAACGAACTGCCATCAAGCGAATACTTGCCCCCAGCTGAAGCTCCAGTTGAACTTGCACCCGAAGTTGCACCTGCTGAACATCAAGAATCTGCACCATTGGCTGATGATGGATACCGTTACAGAACTGTCAAGAGGATCAGATACCGCCACCGTCGTGATGTAAACGAATTGCCATCAAGCGAATACTTGCCCCCAGCTGAAGCTCCAGTTGAACTTGCACCCGAAGTTGCACCTGCTGAACCTCAAGAATCTGCACCATTGGCTGATGATGGATACCGTTACAGAACTGTCAAGAGGATCAGATACCGCCACCGTCGTGATGTAAACGAATTGCCATCAAGCGAATACTTGCCCCCAGCTGAAGCTCCAGTTGAACTTGCACCCGAAGTTGCACCTGCTGAACCTCAAGAATCTGCACCATTAGCTGATGATGGATACCGTTACAGAACTGTCAAGAGGATCAGATACCGCCACCGTCGTGATGTAAACGAATTGCCATCAAGCGAATACTTGCCACCAGCTGAAGCTCCAGTTGAACTAGCACCCGAAGTTGCACCTGCTGAACCTCAAGAATCTGCACCATTGGCTGATGATGGATACCGTTACAGAACTGTCAAGAGGATCAGATACCGCCACCGTCGTGATGTAAACGAATTGCCATCAAGCGAATACTTGCCACCAGCTGAAGCTCCAGTTGAACTAGCACCCGAAGTTGCACCTGCTGAACCTCAAGAATCTGCACCATTGGCTGATGATGGATACCGTTACAGAACTGTCAAGAGGATCAGATACCGCCACCGCCGTGATGTAAATGAACTGCCATCAAGCGAATACTTGCCACCAGCGGACGCTCCAGTTGAACTAGCACCCGAAGTTGCACCTGCTGAACATCAAGAATCTGCACCATTGGCTGATGATGGATACCGTTACAGAACTGTCAAGAGGATCAGATACCGCCACCGTCGCGATGTAAACGAATTGCCATCAAGCGAATACTTGCCCCCAGCTGAAGCTCCTGTTGAACTTGCACCCGAAGTTGCACCTGCTGAACCACAAGAATCTGCACCATTGGCTGATGATGGATACCGTTACAGAACTGTCAAGAGGATCAGATACCGCCACCGTCGTGATGTAAACGAATTGCCATCAAGCGAATACTTGCCACCAGCTGAAGCTCCTGTTGAACTTGCACCCGAAGTTGCACCTGCTGAACCACAAGAATCTGCGCCATTGGCTGATGATGGATACCGCTACAAAACCGTGAAGAGGTTCAGATATAGGTACCGTCATTAGACTCTCAACACGATTTAAACATATTCCAAAAACTTTTGCCCACTTATGATTTATAAGACGAATAAACCCGATACAATTAATGTTTTACAAGCGACGAAACCTTGTTCTCCTCTGTGCGATTGAAATGATACATGACCTGGACAACCGCACGGTGCAGTTCTCTTGTCCAAACAACCACTACACCTATAAGTTGAATTGAATTCCGACCATAATCAAGAACCACATTCCCTATTCATGAGAAATGGAATATTTCAAGTTTCCAATTGTTAATGGAAGGATATTTAGCTAGCCATAAACGAATTCCTCTGGTTGAACTTCAATTAAGAAATGAATGTTCCAAACCATATGGATTCCAACAATTTTCTCCTATAACTTTATCCTTCCATTCGAAATAGATAGATGCTGTGGAATTTTCAGTAACAAAGGACATCCACATTCAATAAGAGCTCAGATAAATCCAAAGTCACCAGTCTATAGATTCCCCTTTGAAAAGGTACCTTTACTTTGTCGAATAGCAAAAATGTCTCTTTGATTTTCCAATTAACGGCACACAGCAACGATATCAAATTATTTTGGCTCACTGATCTCCAGAGTCTCCGTTTGCCTTCCAAAGGTCGCTCTTTTCGTTCTTTTTTATTTTCTATTGTTCTTATCGTTAATTAAAATACCTGATGACACTTTGTATTGCGCTTAGAGTTTTCTATTTACCAAACAATATTACTCGTCCAGCTTCGTAACTCAATGCTCAAGTAATGAAACGAGAACACTAACAGCTTATCCTCTGTAATACAGATACAATTGCCCGAGTCAAATTAGGAAGCCATCCTGTCAACACATTGGTTGCCCGTTTAATTTTTAGCGAATTTGGTAAATCGTGGTATTAGCCATCTATGAGAAGGACCAGACCTACTCTTGACTTTTATAAATGCATGAGATGACTGTCGCGCATTGCAACGCCAAATAAAATTAGGACGTAGAACACCTAGGGATGGATAGCCCACAGAAGAACAAACGGAATTCACAGCAGAAAAGAAAGCGACGAATAAGATAAATCACAGGAGAGTATAAGAGGAAAGGACCGCTGTATTGCCCTAATGATTCCTCTCATAATTCAAAGCAGGAAAGTGGTCGATTTGTCCACCTTCCTCATTTTCTCGACAGGATTCTGCAATTCTCCTGAAACGACAAGGAGTTTCATTTGTATGTCCAAAGAGACGCTGGCACAAAGATGTTTGAGAAGGATACTGCTCAGGCTAGTCTTCAGGCTACCTACCACCCGTTGGTATATCTCGTGCATTGTACTTTGTGCGTCTAGTGCTCTGTTACCGCTGGAAGCGAAGCAAATTAGAGTCAGTACTGAACAAGCAGCCCGACATGAGAAATTTTAGTCAATGTAGTTGTTCAAAATCTCGTTATAACGCCTGAATTGTTTTGACGTATTGCAGGGTGTATTTGAAATGAACTTTACGACGATTTACTCATCATATTGTTTGATATGAAAGAGAAGCGAACAAACTCAGTCCCAAGGGCTTCTGTGAAGTTCTTACTTGTCACTCAAGATGTAACAGTTCATAAATGGTATTTTAAAGGACATTCTAGTTGGTGGAGTTCGGTTTTATCTGCATCATAGAATGTTATTTACATAACTTATTACCAGATCAATTACCTGAGGTAGCACAAAATTAAGACCAGTTAAGGTGTGAACGATGGTGTCTGAGTTCAATTGCATGTTATACCATTAACGGAGTGTTGGGAAAGATGTCGGTCTTTATTCTGTGTTATACTCATTATTTGACATAAATTGCAGTGTGTTGTTAAGACCACCGTGTTGTGTGATTATTGTAGGCAGCTATAGGCGTCAACTTCTCCGGCGGGGAGCCTCCGGCGCAAGACTAATGACCTTGCCCGGAAAAAAACAAATCATTATGGAAAATTTAACAATCCTCAGGACTTGCTAAATAAGGCCAAGACCGGTTCCTGGTTGTAGTGCCGATGATGATGATGATAGGCGTCAGCTATGGGTACACGTCAGATGTACCATCGCCACTGGGTGCTGACCTTCTCCATCCTGGATGTGATGAACTTGCAGGTTCGAATGTTGTTCAAAAAGAAAATGCTAAACCTACAAACTTCTGTAAAAAGATGACACTGCTAGGGAACTCTTAAGGACTAAGAAGATCAGATAAATTCTTATGGACAGGACCAATGGTAATGTAAAGAGTCGTCATGGCAGATACATTAGAGTATATTCGCCGATGTACCCCAGAAGGAAATCTAAGTCTGTGGTGAAGAATAAATTTAATATAGGTCTAGACGTTTTCAACTGCCTGTTCAGCAGCAGTCTTCAAATTGGAGTGTTCCTGTGGTTATGGAAAAGGAGCGCCTTGTATTCATATACAAAGAAGGCATGCTGTCAGAATCTACAACAGGTAAAGTGTGGCGATTCCGCCAGATCCCACGGCTCGCCTTCCTGAAAAAACCCCCATAACCATAACCCGGGTCTGCACCAGCTTTCGCTAATGCAATTCGCATTAGCATCTTAGATGCTTCACGCATCAAACAGACCCAATTATTATAACCCTAAAATCCCTATAAAGAAAACTTACCTTCATGCATCCCTTCGCATACAATTTTTCATAAGATTTCTTTGTTTGCTTATTTGGTATTCTGAACCAATTCGGTACCAGACAAATACCATAAATATCGCGCCGTCTATTTTCACAGCCGCGCCATATACCTTTTCATATACATTGCCTGGCAACCTTTTTTGTTTGTCTTACCAACAAACAACCCAAGCAGCTGCATATAATTAGCGCAATAGACGCTGAAACCAAATTCTCCAGCATTTCCTAATGCAAATATGAACCCGGTTTCTATTGCAGCCAGAGATGCCATAAACATTCAATTTGCTTTTAGCACCTTTTTCTCCTAACGTCGAAAATAGCGACGAGGCATCGTGTAAACAATGACCCGCATTACCAACGGGCATTTGCTCATTTTTCCCTATTGTCTTTGCCGCCTACCTGTTTCGTCGTTCCACTGCACGTGTGAAACGCATCTATCTGAACGATCCCACACATACCACCATGACCTTTATTACGAGATCTGGTTTTCTTGTTCCCATAAGAGAGACTCTACGTTACACTTGTGGGAGATAAAACATATCCTTGGCAAGGATATATTCACACCCTTAAGAGAAGAGTTTTTCTCTCTCTTCATTTTTTTCCTTAGCGAAATCATCTCTGCATGAGATGACGATCGCTGAGTCAAATTCCATCCTCCGACCCGAGCGGGTCGTGTCTCCATCGCTACCCTGGTGCACACAGGGGAGCGATAATCGCGAGAATCGCCAGACGCGTTGGTCTTTCACCAAGTAGTCCAGACATAGTGTAATAAGAAGTATAGAAATAATGGACGGAAGTCGGTTAAAATTTAAATTTAAAGTTAAAATTATTACTTGTGCTATATTTTCTGTTAAGTTCTCCGTTCATTAATAAAACTAGAATTAAATAAAATAAAACCAGTTCAACTCAATATTAATCCGTAGTGTTTCATAATTTTTGTGCCGCAGCTTCCGAGTGTTTTATCTCCTTTCCCTGGTGATCGAACTTTTCATCCTTCTCGGTTGTGGACGAACGTGGCGGCGTTTCGTTCATTTATTGCTGGTGACTTTCGGTTCGGTGTTTTGCGCGGCTAACAATTGATGATGGAGGAGGAAGATAATCAGCGCCGTACGCCGGTGCACTACTTCCTTCCCACATTGGTGACCCCCGACGTTTTTTTTTTTATTAATATAAAAAAACTTGAACACGCGATCTCTGACAAAAGTTGACTCTGTTGAGTGAATACGCGGCTCTGAACTACTCAACCTTTGTGACAGTGACTTTTGGTGACCAGCGAAGAACTCGCGAACCTTCGCTCGGAGTCAAGAGTAAAAACTGTGACTAGCTGTGGGCAATTGTGGCGGCAATTGCCGGTAAAATAATCGATGGGCAAAAATATCGCCCCAACAACAGCACCTGGCGAAACATCAACACCGGTTTCCATCACCGGACCAGCTGCAGCCACATCATCAGCAAGATAAGTATCCTTTCTTCTCGTTATTTTACCCAATAAATTTAGCGCAGCAGTGAACGACTGAAGGAGACGGAAGCTCGTGCTGAATTTGATGAACGTTCCATTCGAAAGTTGCAACATGAAGTCACCAGGCTCGAAGATGATTTAATCCACGAGCGTTCGAAAAATAAATTGCTACAAGAAGAAATGGAAGCTGCATTACATAATATTCAAAAATGTAAAACATACATGCCTAATCGTAATAACATCAAAAGAACTTAAAACCAAAGGAAACAGATAATTGAAGGAAGAAACACACAAACGAAATATCAAACGACAATGAACCGGAAAGCATCGCTCAACATCACCAGCGTAACCATGCCACGAGCAACTCAACCTTCCAACAACATGGGTGCAAGTTCAGTGACAAGATACGTGTCACCTATTCCGTGATGATGTTAAAAATTGCAGGCATTTCACAATTTATGATGCAGAAACTGAAGACATGTGAACAACTCGACTGGCTGCGATTATCCTTAACAAACACTGCTCAAAATCCTTCAAAATTTCATGTATCAAGTATTTATATTAAACTCCTTTATTTTCTTTTATACTATACTGTGCAATACAAACAATTTCTTAGTCATACAGCCGTATCTGAGTTAAATTCATTTTATTGTGAAACTATATAAAAAAAAAGCAAAATACTTTCAAATTTCAAATTTTCAATCATATTTTTCCAAATTGATTAGTGGGATCAAGGAATCATAGAAGTAATTATTAAGCTTGTTTTTTTTATGCAGAAATTAATTAACTGTTTGAAGTGCAAATTACCACACACAGTCCTAATTAAACGATTTGCATAGTAAAGGTAGACAACTGGTTCGAAACAGTTGTCCTGCCGGTCTAGGAAAACCGTATAATAGGCTTGACTGTTAAAATAATTAAAATTAGTAATGTAATTATAGAAGATATTGATATTTATATAGATGCATATATGTCCGGAAATATATGCATTTGTATGGATGCGTTTCTTCTTTTTCCTTTTGTAATGCAATAATAAATTAAAAAACCACAAGAATATATTATACTTTTAAAATTTGTTTACCATATATACCTGCGTTATGTAATATTTACATTCAAGAACAATTCATAAAAAACTCGAATTACAATCCAAAATGTTACCAGAAATATATACTTAATGATAATTTGAGTGCAATGTGAACTGGGATTTGCTACCAATAGAAACAAAATCAGATTTTAGTGTTAGAAATATGGGTTATATATTTTATATAAATTTTCTAGCATTTGGAAAATTGCACATTAAGAATACATACATTTTACATCTTCCTTTTTCTTTGTTCCACTAAGTCCCTGTTTTGCTTTTGTTTTATTTAATATATTCTGCATTTAACAAACATTAACCGTTGATATAAAGCAAAAATCAACAATGAAAATTATAAATACACATATACACGCACAGTCGTATACATAAATAAAATCAATGTAAAAACAGAAACACCTAGAATTTAAGTACACTTAAAGCAAAAGGAAAATTAATTTTTTTGCGAAGACTGCCGTTTTATACACTAACGACATTACGTAATTGGTATTTGTATTTTATTCTAAATTGAACGTTTTATTTATCAGAAACCGATTGTCTTATATTTTTCATTTATATTGCGCTCACTGAATTTTAAAAATATGTACATTTATTTGTCTCCCTCATTAAACCACTGACAGTGTGTAACGAAAATAATTTACGAGTATGCCAAATAACAATAAAAATTGTAATGGACTTAAAAGCAACCAACAACAAAATTTTTAAATTTATATATATGTACATATATTTGCAAGCACCATCATATTGTTTAAAAAATAAAAATATTTTCATTGTATTCCTAATCCCTTACTTTTAAATATTATTTTAACTGCTTCTCCTAGTTTTTTATTCATGTTTAATTCAAATTAATATAAATATATACACACAGATTAATTCTAACCAAATTAATGGAAAGCAGTTTTCAATTTTTACTTTATTTTTAATCCGTTTTAATAGCAAGAAACACTTTGAAGTTTAAGCATTATAAGCAAATTAAAGCATCCCCGCCAATTAAATTATAAGCATTGTAAACCCCTTCTGGGTACACATAAAGATACAATCGTTTTCGCTAGTATACACGACTCCACATGACTCGGCTCGCACGCACTCTATTTTGACTCCGCCTTGTATTTCCTTCAACCCTATTCGACTACACACGACTCCGCTTCCTACTTCTCTCGACTACTCGCGACAATACCCGACCCCTTTTCAACCTCTTCCTACAGTTGCTTTCTTTTTCGACTTCACGTCGCCCACACTCAACTCCACTTGACTCCCCGTGACACATTCGAACCTTTCGACTCGACATTACGCGACCCACCTCACACCCGACTTCTTTTCACCCTTTTCGATTTTGCTCGGGTTTATTCAATCCCGAAGCCTTCTCAACATATTGGCGCACACGCTCGCCATTATCAACGCCCATTTTTTGCAAACCGGCCCCTTAGCTAACAACAGCTACTACGCGTAGCATATAATCAATAGGACGCCCGGTTTTGTCTCGCGTGAAACACCTCACCCTTTTCTGTCTCCTTTCTGAAGGTCGGCGCTCACGCTCACCAACCATAGCCTTCACGCAACCCCATGCATCCCTTCTCGACTCTGCTTGACCTCTAACACCTTTTTCTGTCTCTGTTCATATATTGGCGCCCATCTACGCCAAAAACAGTTATCACGCGAAACTGTTCATCAATGCTCGACCTTCTACCCGATTTCAGCAAGCCAGCTTCCCTCGTTAGCACAGCTACTACGCGTAGCACCCATCAGGGCACCTGGTTTTGCCCCTTTATTTAAATTTCAGGACATTCGTCCTTAGATCTCCTACGTCTCCCAAATGTCTCAGCGACACCGGCCCACAAATCAAACCGATACCATCGGGCTGAGACAACATACCTGTTTCCCCAATCCTTTAGCCACCATGGCTCCCCTTTAGCGGCAACTAAAGGCTATACACGCCCCTCTACGCCGCCTCAAATACCTAGGTGCATAATACTTCGGAGCGCACATCTAATAACCCTAGGGCGCCCTGGGGTTGGACACAATCAACCACCCACCAGGAGCCCCCTAACCAAAATCCCCTATTTTTTTTTAAACAAGAGCGACGGCCGGCACCTCACAGCAAGTTTCCATTCGGTCGAGGTCGCAGCTACCGCTACATTGGCACCAATGTACCGGTCCTCCCTCGATAGGTAAAACGTGCAATTGAGGGCCCGCCCTCCTCTACCAGTCCCAGCGGCAAACAAATCGCCATACAAACGTATGGACAAAAGACACCCGCTCTGGACTTGGTCCCTTTCCATTCCGCACACGGCAACCCGTCACTGCGGATGGGAATTACCCTGGGATAAATTCCCCTCCATCTCGCACACGCCATTTCGTCACTGCGGATGTGAGCGGATTTCCGATGGGTTCCGACCTATTCGGACGATAAGCCTGTTGGTCCACGAGACCCATAACAGGCCTATGGACCACGCCGCACACATTTGCCCTTGATGGCATCAAGCGGTAACAACTGTGTCCATCTTATCGATAAAGGCCCAAACAATAACCAGGAACTGGTCACCACGACAGTCCCTTAACATTCCCACAGCGCATTTCCGAAGCAACCTCCCTATCATCACAGCACCCACCATCGAGCATTCCCTCGCCCCTACCTTTTTTTTCGTGACTACGTCACTGGGAGGGGAGTACTGTGGCGATTCCGCCAGATCCCACGGCTCGCCTTCCTGAAAAAACCCCCATAACCATAACCCGGGTCTGCACCAGCTTTCGCTAATGCAATTCGCATTAGCATCTTAGATGCTTCACGCATCAAACAGACCCAATTATTATAACCCTAAAATCCCTATAAAGAAAACTTACCTTCATGCATCCCTTCGCATACAATTTTTCATAAGATTTCTTTGTTTGCTTATTTGGTATTCTGAACCAATTCGGTACCAGACAAATACCATAAATATCGCGCCGTCTATTTTCACAGCCGCGCCATATACCTTTTCATATACATTGCCTGGCAACCTTTTTTGTTTGTCTTACCAACAAACAACCCAAGCAGCTGCATATAATTAGCGCAATAGACGCTGAAACCAAATTCTCCAGCATTTCCTAATGCAAATATGAACCCGGTTTCTATTGCAGCCAGAGATGCCATAAACATTCAATTTGCTTTTAGCACCTTTTTCTCCTAACGTCGAAAATAGCGACGAGGCATCGTGTAAACAATGACCCGCATTACCAACGGGCATTTGCTCATTTTTCCCTATTGTCTTTGCCGCCTACCTGTTTCGTCGTTCCACTGCACGTGTGAAACGCATCTATCTGAACGATCCCACACATACCACCATGACCTTTATTACGAGATCTGGTTTTCTTGTTCCCATAAGAGAGACTCTACGTTACACTTGTGGGAGATAAAACATATCCTTGGCAAGGATATATTCACACCCTTAAGAGAAGAGTTTTTCTCTCTCTTCATTTTTTTCCTTAGCGAAATCATCTCTGCATGAGATGACGATCGCTGAGTCAAATTCCATCCTCCGACCCGAGCGGGTCGTGTCTCCATCGCTACCCTGGTGCACACAGGGGAGCGATAATCGCGAGAATCGCCAGACGCGTTGGTCTTTCACCAAGTAGTCCAGACATAGTGTAATAAGAAGTATAGAAATAATGGACGGAAGTCGGTTAAAATTTAAATTTAAAGTTAAAATTATTACTTGTGCTATATTTTCTGTTAAGTTCTCCGTTCATTAATAAAACTAGAATTAAATAAAATAAAACCAGTTCAACTCAATATTAATCCGTAGTGTTTCATAATTTTTGTGCCGCAGCTTCCGAGTGTTTTATCTCCTTTCCCTGGTGATCGAACTTTTCATCCTTCTCGGTTGTGGACGAACGTGGCGGCGTTTCGTTCATTTATTGCTGGTGACTTTCGGTTCGGTGTTTTGCGCGGCTAACAATTGATGATGGAGGAGGAAGATAATCAGCGCCGTACGCCGGTGCACTACTTCCTTCCCACAAAAGTACTTGATCGAATAAATGCCACCTACTTGGAACAGATGACGGAGAATACGACAGTATTATTGGAAGAGCAATATGGCTTCAGGAAAAACAAATGAACGGGTAAGGTCTTGTAACGCGATACTAGGAACACGATGGCAAGAAGCAGTCAAAAAATAATGTAGTAGTAGTTTTCATTTCTTATATAATCAATGGGCCATGGTAACAATGGATGTCAAAAATTCTCTCAGTAGTGTAAACTGAGCTTTGGTGTTACCCAAGTGTCAATTGACCTATCGATATATGTTGTATGACACAGATACAGAACCAGTTAAATATGAAATAATCTCAAGCATGCAACAGGAATGTCTCTTTCCGCTATTGTTATGGAACAATGTGGCGCTTCTAACAGATAAACACGTATAGGGGTTCTTTAAAACATTCACAAAGAACCACCCATTTCCTTAAATCACCCGACCTTTCATTCGCTTCCATCTGCGGGCAAACCCTAGCATGCATACACCTCCTTAGACTATCCAGTTCATAATATACGAACCACCATATTCCCTATCGCTCAGCTTGTCAGCAATCATAATCACCAAACATACGCCAATCTTTCAGCGTGTTCTTGTTCCAACAATCTGTTGGTCCAAGAATACACGCTGACCAGCATACTTGTTGACACAGCTGCAGCCGATAATTTCCCTATCATTGAATCTGACACGATTATGATTGCTATTCCAACAACCATACCCATGGTCGTGTCCCTTCTACCAATTCCTAATCAAACATTTCCCTCATATCCATCAGGTTGCCAACAGAGCAACCAATTTCTAATTATCAGCCAACAACCGGGTCCACTCCCAATAGCGAACACCAAACTCCTCCGCCCCTACCTTTACTTC